>CM071594.1:248692643-249305857 GCA_036435485.1 Saposhnikovia divaricata | reverse complement strand
TTAGGCTTTAACTATTCCATCTCTTAACTAAATTTATTAACAGATGGTGGCGGCGGCAAGGGAACCTGGGGTAAACTACTTGACACTGGCTGTGAATCCCCGATTGATCGTAATGATCCCAACTATGACAGTGGCGAGGTAATTGCTTGATTAAGTTCATTTTTCCACTCTTGTCTAATATCTCAAGGAGTTTAACGTATGGGCATTTCATGGCGGGGGGTTATGCTAGTATATGTTCTTTCAGATGTTTTCTCTTAAGGTGTTAGGGACCAATGTTGTTTAAAATTTTAAATAAACAGATTTTATATTCTTATTTGTCTTTGAATAACAGGAACCATATCAACTGGTTGAGTCAACTGTAAGAGATCCACTGGATGAATACAAAAAAGCTGTAGTTTCCCTTATTGAAGAATACTTCAGCACTGGTGATGTTGATGCGGCGTCTTCTGATTTGAGAGAACTTGGATCAAATGAATATCATCCTTACTTCATCAAGAGGCTGATTTCCATTGCTATGGACAGACATGACAAGGAGAAAGAGATGGCATCTGTTCTGCTTTCAGCTCTCTATGCTGATGTCATCACCCCAACGTCGATTAGCCAAGGTTTTCTGATGCTTCTTGACTGTGCTGATGATCTTGCAGTGGACATATTAGATGCTGTTGATATTCTTGCTCTCTTCGTTGCTCGTGCTGTAGTTGATGACATTCTTCCCCCAGCCTTTGTCACTAAGGCGAGAAAGGGATTCCCCGAGTTGACCAAAGGTCTTCTTGTTCTCGAAACTGCCCAGAAAAGCTATCTTTCAGCTCCACACCATGCAGAATTGGTTGAACGAAGGTGGGGAGGCAGCACTCACGTTACCGTTGAGGAAGTGAAGAAAAAAATTTCAGATCTTTTAAGAGAATATGTTGAAAGTGGTGACACTGCTGAGGCCTGTCGCTGCATCCGGCAGTTGGGGGTTGCATTTTTCCATCACGAGGTTGTCAAGAGGGCGTTGATACTAGCCATGGAGACTCGTACGGCAGAACCAGCTATTTTAAAGCTTTTGGAACAAGCTGCAGATGAGGGTCTTATAAGTTCAAGTCAGATGCAGAAGGGTTTCGCTCGGTTGGCTGAGAGCCTTGACGACCTTGCTCTTGATATTCCAGGTGCAAAAACTTTGTTCCAGTCACTGGTTCCTCACGCAATCACCGGAGGATGGCTCGATGCTTCTTTCCTGAAGTCCTTGGAGGATAATGGAGAAATACATCAAAAAGATTCTGAAAAACTAAAGCTGTACAAAAAAGAGGCTGTTGCAATCATCCATGAATATTTTCTTTCAGATGACATTCCCGAGCTCATCCGTAGTCTTGAAGATCTCAGGGCACCAGAGTTTAATCCAATTTTCCTGAAGAAGTTAATAACGCTCGCCATGGACAGAAAGAACAGGGAGAGAGAAATGGCATCCGTATTGCTATCTGCACTTCATATTGAGCTCTTTTCCACCGAAGATATTGTCGATGGGTTTGTCATGCTTTTGGAATCTGCTGAAGATACAGCACTTGATGTTCTAGATGCATCAAATGAACTGGCTCTTTTCCTCGCAAGGGCCGTCATTGATGATGTTCTGGTGCCGCTGAACTTGGAAGAAATTGGCAGCAGGCTTCCGCCAAATTGCAGCGGAAGTGAGACTTTGCACGAGGCTAGGTCACTTTTAGCTGCACGCCATGCTGGTGAGAGAATTTTGAGGTGTTGGGGAGGAGGGACAGGCTGGGCTGTGGAGGATGCGAAAGATAAGATAGTAAAGCTTCTGGAGGAATATGAAAGTGGTGGTGTTGTGGATGAAGCCTGCCAGTGCATACGTGATCTTGATATGCCCTTTTTCAATCACGAGGTCGTAAAGAAGGCTTTGGTTATGGCAATGGAGAAAAAGAATGATAAGTTACTGGATCTGTTGCAAGAATGTTACAGTGAGGGGTTGATTACAACTAATCAAATGACCAAGGGGTTTACCAGAATCAGTGATGGACTTGATGATCTCGCTTTAGACATTCCGAATGCAAAGGACAAGTTCAAATTCTATGTTGAATTTGCCCAGGAGAAAGGGTGGCTCCTTCCATCTTTCGGTTCCCCCTAGTGCAGATGGTCCTTTCATCCAAGCTGCAACTTCTTGAAAACACATGTCATTCTCGTATAACTTTTTTCTGTTGTTAGAAATATGGTGGAAGCTGCTTCTTTTTATACAATGCTTACTTCTTCTCAACCTTTTTTCCTTTACTTAAGATTACTCCATGTGTAAAGTAGATATTTGGGTTTGGTTTTTTAAACCGTTTTAGTCTGGTGTATGCCCTTGC
Source organism: Saposhnikovia divaricata (assembly GCA_036435485.1). Lineage (NCBI taxonomy): Eukaryota > Viridiplantae > Streptophyta > Magnoliopsida > Apiales > Apiaceae > Saposhnikovia > Saposhnikovia divaricata. The sequence continues at coordinate 249,303,524 of CM071594.1, read as the reverse complement.
TGCTTAGAAAAAATAAACTCTTACATTCCCGTTATCTAATTTTGCTTATCTGCCTGCCCAGTTTTTGGTCATGCTATGTACATGATACATTCTAATGCTAGTTTACCTACATATTAAGATTTGCATATACGTCCCAGTAATTATTGTCTTTACTTGACTCTAGTACATATCGAGCTTTGGTGCAGGCTCCCCATATTTTTTCATATGCGAAGAAGTGCGAAAAGATTTTTTTTTTCATGTTCTCTCCAAGAATGGGATGATTGGAATTTCTGGTATACCTTTTTAAACAATCCTCCATGTCATGCTTGTCTTCCACTTCGACCAAAATATGCAGAACACTGTCTGAGAATTCCACTAAAGCATTAACTCGTTTAGAAAGTGAGCTATTTTCAAGCCAAAACCTTTTGAAAATGTTTTCACTTGTTGAGATTACACCTTCATAGAATTATTCTATACTATTAGATTATAGAACCCGTGACCTGTTGGTTTACTAATCTATTGGTATCATCGTTTTTCTTTACGGAATGTTGAGGGTTAGAATCATATCAAAGATTTTTTTTATCAAAAAAAATATAAAAGCTAAAGAAAGAGAGACTTTCTTTTTTCCGAGGGAGATACTTTAACGGCTAAATAAGTTTTAAATCGGAGTATCTCTCTCTTCATTTCCTCAATTTTTAACGTGTAATTTAATCCCTCTGTTTCTGTCAGCGAGTGTTATAGAAGAGTAGGTTGCAATTTCTTTTCCTTTACTCTGTCCTCCATGGCTCCATATGAGCTTTCTTCTACGAGGGGAATAAAATAATGTTGGAATGGAATAAATATTTCATTCATTTATCTATTTAAAATAAAGTTCAACTAAAAAGAGATGAAAATAAAGTACTAATATTCTATCATATTTTTTGTTACAAAATATAGCTTTTTATTATGATCAATCTCTCTTTTTTTTTTTTTTGAAATATATGATCAATCTCTCTTAAAATTTATTTAAAACTAAAAGGTATAAAAATAAAACTCAACCGTTTTTATGGAATGAAATAGGTATAAAAATGGTTGCTTTCATTCAAATAATTTGAATTTTTATTTCGATCGAAATTATCATTCCATTAATATCAAAATTCATTTCATTCGATAAAAATTCATCATCCATTTGATGAAATCGTGGGTTACTTTTTTTTTATTTACTTCGTCTCTCATCCTTTGTTCCTGACTCATCTCCTTCTATTTTTCGACAACTTTATTAGTATTATTTCTTAAATTTCCCAATCACAGTCAATTGTCCTGAACAAATAAAAGATAAATTTGTTCAAATAAAATTTCCATTGAACAATTTTTCTGCAATTAACTTTCAATACATGGTTATAAACAAATAAAAAATCATGTTTTAGTTTCAAAATACGCATATGCAATCTAAAAGAAAGATGTTCACATTACAAACAAATTTAAGGATCTTTTTCAAAATAACGAAGTTACATAATATTTTTCAAAAAATATGATGTAATCTCATTTATAATTCCAATGCAATTGTTTCAACCACGTATACAATTGCGTGCAACCTGCTACACAATCATAGATGTAATTTTTATCGCATTTTTGCAAAAAAATTAAAAACATGAATATTTTTAATAATTTTCCTATATTTATATTTAAATGAAAATTAAATAATCTTTCTCAAATAATTATCTTTGTGTTATAATAATATATCTAGAAAGTGATTGTCTATGAGTTATTTGATGGTCATATATTGCTGCATGACACATGGATCAAACCATATTCACATTGATCAAATGGCACCACATGTACTATAAATAGATCATCATGTATCTTCATTTTTACTTATCCATGCACTGAGATAATAATATCAGTGATAATCTTTCTCTCTCTATCAATCTTGTTCCTCATTACTTTTATATAAACATAAGATTATAAGTACTCATATAAGGTTAGTATATATATAACGGTATTCATACTTTAATTTTATAACACGTTATCAGCACGAGTCTCTGCCTGAGCTTTATTCGACGAAAGAGGTTCAACCAAATTTAATCTATTTTAGTTGAGGTCCTGTCCGAATTTTGTTTGATCAACAAGGTACGATCTAACCCTATTCATTTAATTTTAAATATAGTTATTATCATGCATGTTATTATTAGTATTATTGTTTAAGTTAAACGTTAGCTATGTTTACATAGTTTTAATTTTATATTATGTCACCGATTATTTATGCTACAATTTTTATTATATGATACATGATTAATTGTTCATGCCTTAATATGCCATATTGCTATACCATGTTTTAAATATTTATTTTACGTTCAGAATGGCGAATTTTGCAAAATTAGACTTTGTTGCTTTGGATATGTCTGGGGATAATTATCTGTCTTGGGTACTCGATGCGGAATTACAGCTTAATGCCAACGGACTAAAGGATACCATAGAAACAGGAAAAACCCCAACTGTTGAACAAAATGCCAAAGCAATTATTTTCCTTAGGCACCACATTCATGAAAACTTAAAATCTGAATACCTCACAGTCAAAAATCCACTCACCCTTTGGCAGTGACGAAGCCAGGATTATATTCAAGTGGGGGCACAACCTGATTTTCAAGTACAAAATCTTTAATATATATCTTCATAATTAAAAATTTTATTAACAAAATTTAAGGAATGGTGGGGTCAAAGGACCACAGAGGACCCCACCTAGCCTCGTCACTGCCCTTTGGACCAATCTCAAAGATAGATTTGACCACAAAAAACTTGTCCATCTGCCACATGCCCGTTATGACTGGATCAATTTAAGATTACAAAATTTTAAATGTGTTACTGAATATAATTCTGACTTGTTCAAAATAAGCTCAAAGCTAATCCTATGTGGTGAGAAAGTTACTGATGCTGAGATGATTGAAAAGACTCTTTCGACCTTTCATCCCAACACTATAATTTTGGCACAACAATATAGGGAACGCAATTTCCAAAAATATAGTGAGATGATATCTCTCCTTCTAGTAGCTGAGAAATAATGAGTTGTTGCTGAAAAATCATCAGATTCGTCCCACAGGCTCTACCCAGTTACCTGAAGTACATAACACGTCATTCCGGAAGAATGAGCATGGGAAAGGGCATAGAGGAGGACGAGGATATGGACGAAACCGTGGTCGTGGAAATTTTTATGGTTGATTTCGAAATCATTATAACTCTGGCCACCTGAAGTGGCAACGTGATGGCTACAACAACTCTAGTCACCAGAAGTGGCAAAATGAGGTGTCAAATAAAAGGATGACACCACAATAAGGAGATACTAGAGATATATGCTTTAGATGTGGGGCTCATGGGCATTGGAATCGTACTTGTCACACACCTAGACACCTTGTAGATCTTTACGAGTCATCTAAGAAACAGAATGGACAAAGGGTAGAAACAAATTTGGCTAGTTTTAACGATGAACCAATGAACAAGACTCCAACTGAACTTGATAATAGTGCTAATCTTTACTACGGTTTAGATGACTAGTTCTTATATGTATCGCTTTAAATTCTTGTTCCTTATGTATTTGTTTTGATTTCCTATTTAAATGTACTTGTTTTTATATTCTTGTTTTATGTACTTGGGTTTGCTTTAATAAAATTGTTGTTCACTTATATTTATGCACAGTATAAATATGGGAGATATATGCATTGTTGATTGCGCCACCACGCACACAATTCTACAAAATCTGAAATATTTTTCACAATTGACTAAAACCAACTCACATGTCTGGACCATTTCGAGCACATCTAATATAATAGAAGGTTTTGGGAAAGCCAGTTTTATCCTACCAAACGAGACATAAGTTCACGTACATAATGCTTTATATTCTAGTAAATCCACTAGAAATCTTTTGAGTTTTAAAGACATTTGTCTTAATGGTTTTCACGTAGAAACTACTAGTGAGAATAAAAAGGAATATCTCCTAATCACTTCAACCTTTTCAGGTCAAAAGAAAATATTAGAAAAATTACAGTCAATATCTTCTGGATTATATGCTACTCAAATTAGAGTCATTGAGTCTCATAGTATCACCATTACGAAAATCATAGACCCAAAATCATTCACCCTTTGGCATGAAAGACTTGGTCATCCAGGAATATCTATGATGCGTCGTATTATAGAAAATTCTGTTGGACATCCCCTTAAAGATCAAAAGGTCATACCGCATAATGAACTTCCTTGTTCAGCATGTTCTTTAGGAAAACTAATTGTTTGATCATCTCCAGTAAAACTTCAAACCGAGTCTCCAAATTTATTGGAAATAATCCAAGGTGATATTTGTGCTCCTATTCATCCGTCATCCGGCCCATTCAGATATTTCATGGTTCTAATCGATGCATCAACTAGATGGTCTCATGTTTGTCTACTCTCTACACGAAATACAGCCTTTGCCAAATTACTTGCTCAAATAATCAAACTGCGAGCCCAATTTCCTGACCATCCCATTAAATCTATTCGACTAGATAACGCTGCTGAATTTACATCTGCAACTTTCAATGATTATTGTATGTCAGTAGGAATCTCAGTCGAACACCCTGTAGCTCACGTGCATACACAAAATGGCTTAGCGGAATCTCTAATTAAAAGACTTCAACTCATTGCACGTCCCTTACCTTTAAGAGCCAAATTACCTACATCCATTTGGGCCCCCGCAATACTCCATGTTGCATATATAATTAGGATAAGACCATCTGCTTACCACCAACAATCCCCTCAACAGTTAGTTCTTGATCAAGTTCCTGATATTTCTTACTTTAAGATTTTTGGTTATGTCGTATATGTTCCCATTGCACCCCCATAGAGATCCAAAATGGGTCCACAAAGAAGAGTAGGCATATATGTTGGTTTTGATTCACCATCTATCATAAGATATCTTGAACCGTTAACTGGTGATGTGTTTACTGCTTGTTTTGCTGATTGTCATTTTGAGGAATCTGTGTTCCCTCCATTAGGGGGAGATAATGTTTTGCATAAATTAAATTCTGAACTATCATGGAATACATCAGGATTAAATGCTATTGATCCGTGCACTAAACAATGTGAGTCTGAGGTTCTGAGAATCATCCATATGCAAAATATTGCTAATCAAATGCCTGATGCTTTTAATGATTCTAGACTTATTATAAAATCGCATATACCCGCTGTTAATGCTCCAGCCAGGGTTGAAATCCCTATTCAAAGATCAATTCCTGAAGAATTGATTGGTAATTCAAAGCCACGCCAGAAGCGCGGTAGACTTGTTGGTGCGAAAGATGTTGTACCACGAAAACAGAAATTGAATGGACCTGTCCCTGAAGTGGCAAATGTTCTTGAAAATACCCCAGAAGCGGTATCACCTCCTGAAGAGGTTCAAGCCCCTGAAGTGGCTGTGACAAAACCACCCGAAGTGGTATTACCTCCAGAAGAGGATATTGCCCCTGAAGTGGCACATGCTTCCATAGAAGCAAAGGTACCTGAAAATTATGAGATCTCAATGAGTTATGTACATAACGGAAAATTATTGGATCGTGGGAGTAATGAGATTGATGATGTGTATGCTTTTTCCATGGCATGTGATATTATTATGAACTCCGATCCTGAACCACAAAGTGTGGAAGAATGTCGACAAAGAGATGATTGGCCAAAATGGAAAATTGCAATTCAGGAAGAATTGCAATCCTTGCGCAAGAGAAATGTATTTGGACCTGCAGTCCGAACACCAGCTGGTGTGGTTCCCATTGGAAATAGATGGGTGTTTGTACGAAAACGAAATGAGAGAAATGAATTTGTGAGATATAAGGCCTGGCTGGTAGCCCAGGGATTTTCTCAAAGGCCTGGATTTGATTACCAGGAAACTTACTCTCCCGTGATGGATGGAGTCACTTTTCGTTTTCTAATGGGTATGGCTTGTATGGAAAGATTGGAAACACGTCTTATGGACGTTGTGACAGCCTACCTTTACGGATCACTTGATAGTGATATTTATATGAAAATCCCTGAAGGATTAAAGTTAGAAGAAACTAAGCCTCAACATTTATACTCAGTCAAACTACAACGATCATTATATGGCTTGAAACAATCTGGTCGTATGTGGTACAACATGCTTAGTGAATATTTGTTGCATGATGTGTATATAAATAATCAAGTGTGTCCATGTGTGTTTATCAAAAGGTCACAATTAGGTTTTGTTATTATTGCAGTATATGTGGATAATTTAAATATTTTAGGTACTTCTGAAGATATTAATAATGCTGCTAACTATTTGAAAAATGAGTTTGAAATGAAAGATCTTGGAAAGACAAGATTTTGTTTAGGTATACAGGTGGAACACTTATCTTCAGGCATATTTATTCATCAATCAACCTACACAGAAAAGGTTCTTGATCGATTCTACATGGACAAAGCTCATCCATTATCTACACCGATGATTGTTCGATCGCAAAAAGTTGAGAAGGATCCTTTTCATCCCAGAAAAGAAGATGAAGATGCACTTGGGCCTGAAGTTCCATATCTTAGTGCAATTGGAGCTCTTATGTATCTTGCAAATAACACACGACCTGATATTGCATTTGCTGTGAACCTGTTGGCGAGATTCAGTTCTGATCCAACTAAAAGGCATTGGGATGGGATCAAACATATATTCAGATATCTTCGTGGGACAATTTATCTTGGACTATTCTTCCCAAACAATTCAAAATCGCAACTATTTGGATATGCGGATGCTGGGTACATGTCAGACCCTCATTTTGGGCGATCTCAAAAAGGTTACCTATTCACATATTGCGGCACTGCTATTTCTTGGAAGTCTACAAAACAGACTATGGCAGCAACTTCATCTAACCATGCAGAGTTACTTGCAATCCATGAAGCAAGCAGAGAATGTATTTGGTTACGGTCTATCATTCAACATATCCGAGAATCATGTGGCTTATCAAGTGACAGTCCTATAATTATGTTCGAGGACAACTCGGCTTGCATTAAGCAACTAAAGGAAAGCTATATCAAACGGGATCGAACAAAACATATCTTGCCAAAATTCTTCTACACTCATGAACTACAAGAGAATGGTGACATTGATGTACAACAAGTTCGCTCATGTGATAACCTGGCAGATTTGCTTACAAAGTCACTACCTACATCAACATTTGAAAAGTTGCGAAATAATATTGGGATGCAAAGATTAAGATCTTTGCTACAACAACATGTCAAATTGTGAGACATTTGATTCAGGGGGGACTGTACTCTTTTTCCTTTATCAAGGTTTTTATCCCACTGGATTTTTCCTTGCAAGGTTTTAATGAGACAGTGAATCTCTGAAATAACTCACATTGACAATCAAAAGTGAGTGTTATAATAATATATCTAGAAAGTGATTGTCTATGAGCTATTTGATGGTCATACATTACTGCATGACACATGGATCAAGAGTGAACAAATTGTCTACTATTTCCTCTTTTTCAATACACGCAGCCACCATATGTACGCACTCACATTGACCAAATGGCATAACATGTACTATAAATAGATCATCATGTATCTTCATTCACATTGATCAAATGGCACAACTGAAGGAATTTATGGCCGTAGCGGAAGCGTAAATCACATTTACTTGCATAAAAACCTAATTAATCATGTATATAGATTTAAAAATTGTATGAACACAAGAAAAATACCTTGATAGCTTTCCTGGGATTGTTATGAATGTGTCTTTGATTTCCAGCAATCACCCCTCAACTGTGGAGTGCTCTAATGGTATCCACCAAGATCAAATATCATATAGTAGATTAAGAACAATTGAGAAAATAATTAAAATGATTTGGAATGATTTTGATGAACTTCAAAAGCTCTCAAAATCCTCTCAAATCCCCTGGGATGTTTTTGTTAAGTGTTTCTTGTGTGTCTTCCAACTCTTGGAATGCTTGATATTTAAAGAAATAAAGTCTTTACTTTATCTAATTAAATAATCATTTAATAATTAAAACCTTTTTAATTATTAATCCCATTCAGAAAATAATTCTCTCATAAAATTTAATTTCTCAAACTACATTTTGTAATTAATAATTATTAAGAACTTTTCTTAATTTATTTATAATCTATTAAATCTCATTTAATAAATTATAAATAATTGCTAATTAATTATTTATTCAACAAATAAATAATTCATAGCCATTATTAATTATTCTCATCATCAATAAATATTTAACCTTTTTATGGTGTGACCCTTTAGGTTCAATATTAAGCCGGTAGTAGAAATAAATAATAATAAACTATTTATTATTACTTATACGAATTACTAATTAATTCGTTAAATATAATTACATAAGTAATTTATATTTATTCTACATCGTGAGTGATACTTTTCAATATATCGCGACTATCCGGATAATATGAATTCATTGCTTAGAATATATAAAACCTATTCAGCAAATGGTTACCGTACAATCAATTCCTTCTACCCGACAATATCCCGATTAAATACAAGGCATGGATCGCGTGTCAAGCCTATTTAATTTAATCATATAATTTCTTATACATTATGTCTAGTTCATTTGAATTAGAAACTCTTTCTAACTTCAATTACTCTGGCCAGAGATTCCAGAACTAACATAGTAAGAACATCATAGGATATTCACTTTCTTTTACTGAAAGGGGTAGATTCTTTATCGATCGTTAACTATCTTTATATACAAATTCCTATACCCGGAATAGAACTAATGATTGTCCCTTGAGGACTTAGAACTAAACCAAAACATAGTTCATTGTATATAAGATTACTTTAACGATCTCAAGTCTAAGGACACTTGTACCACCATCAACTTATGAACAACTATTAACACGTGAGTAAACTCCATTAGTCGTTCATTAGATCAAGTCACGTTCAGTGAACTTATTCTCCAATAAGCACCTACATACTAGCTATAGTGTCACCACACGAATGTCTATGAGAACAGACATCCTTCCGAGGAAGCAAGCATAGTATGTACCGATCTTTACGGATTGACTAACTCCCAATTAGTTATCCTACGATCGGGAACTATTTAAGTTTAGTGTTATCATCTTCTAGATCTCATTATTATAATCTCATTATAATTCTAGAAGCTTTACTCTAAACTATGGAACTTCTTATTTAAACACTTTAAATAGATAAAGCCCGTAATAAAAACAACAAGTCTTTTATTAATATAAATAAAATCAAATAAGATTACATGAAAGTATTTCCTAACCCATCACACATGATTGGGTTTAGGACAAAATACTATCAAACTCCCACTTGTACTAAAGCCAATCACTCTGGTATCTTATACCCATCTTATCTCTATGTCGATCAAAGCGAGCCTGAGACAATGCCTTAGTAAATGGGTCCGCTATGTTGTTATGTGTGTCAATTCTTACGATGTTGACATCCCCTCTTTCTATTATCTCTCGAATCAGATGAAAGCGCCGCAACACGTGTTTGGAATTCTTATGGGATCTTGGTTCCTTAGCTTGAGCTATCGCAGCGTTGTTATCACAATACAACACTATAGGATCCTCAATGCTAGGAACTACTCCCAAATCAGAAACAAATTTCCTCATCCAGACAGCTTCCTTTGCAGCTTCACATGCAGCTATATATTCCGCTTCCGCTGTGGAGTCAGCCGTTGTAGGCTGTTTGGAACTCTTCCAACTAATCACTCCCCCATTTAGAGTAAATACATACCCTGATTGGGATCTGCTACCATCGCCTTCTGATTGAAAACTAGAGTCAGTATAACCCTCAATTTTCAATTCAGATCCACCAAAAACAAGAAAAACATCTTTAGTCCTTCTCAAGTACTTCAATATGTTCTTCACTGCTTTCCAGTGTTCTTCACCTGGGTTAGACTGATATCTACTCGTCACACTAAGTGAATGAGCAATATCAGCTCTAGTACATAACATCACATACATGATGGATCCTATTGCCGAGGCATAAGGAATCCTACTCATGCGCACCCTTTCCTCATATGTCTTTGGAGACATCTTCTCGGAAAGAGTAATCCCATGACTAATAGGAATGAGACCTCTTTTCGAGTTCTCCATGCTAAACCGTTTTAGCACTTTATCGATGTATGTACCTTGGGATAGGCCAATCGTTCGATTAGATCTATCTCTATAGATCTTCATCCCTAAAATATAGGATGCCTCTCCCAAGTCCTTCATAGTGAAGTTCTTTGATAGCCAGACCTTGACTGATTGTAACATCGGTATATCATTTCCTATTATAAGTATTTCATCCACATACAATATAAGAAATGTTACCGCGCTCCCACTAACCTTCTTGTAAACACATGGTTCATCTAAGTTTTTGATAAAATCAAACTCTTTGATTGTCTCATCAAAACGGATGTTCCATCTTCGAGAAGCTTGCTTCAAACCATATATGGTTCGCAGCAGTCTACATATTAGATTTTCGTTTCCACTGGAAACAAAACCCTCTGGCTGTGTCATATACACTTCCTCTTCAAGTTTCCCATTGAGGAAGGTCGTCTTTACGTCCATTTGCCAGATCTCGTAATCATAGTAGGCTGCAATCGCAAGCAAAATCCTAATGGATTTGAGCAAGGATACAGGCGAAAAGATTTCATCAAAGTCAATCCCTTGTCTTTGTTTGAATCCTTTTGCCACAAGCCTGGCCTTATAGGTCTCCACCTGGCCATCTGCTCCTAACTTTCGTTTGTATATCCATTTGCACCCAATGGGTTTAACTCCTTCAGGTGCCTCAACCAAAGTCCACACTTGGTTTATATACATCGAGTCCATTTCGGATTTCATGGCATCCTGCCATTTCTCTGAGTCATTACAACTCACAGCCTCTTCATAAGTCATAGGGTCCTCATCATCAACAAATGACAAATCATCATCATTTTCAATGACAAGCCCGTAATATCTTTCGATTGGGCGGGACACTCTCTCTGACTTACGTAAAGGTTGTTCTACAGAAGGTTGTTCTTTCTGAACAGGTACTTCTTCTCTAATCGTTGCATTTTGTGGTTCTTGAACTTCATCAAGTTCAATATTTCTCCCACTGTTTCTATCAAGGAGGAACTGTTCCTCTAAGAAGTGTGCGTGTCTAGAAACAAATATCCTTTGATCAGAAGGATCATAGAAATAATATCCATGACCTTCTTTAGGATATCCCACAAAACTGCATTTCACGGATCTAGGTTCCAACTTATCATGTTCAACTTTCTTGACATAAGCTGGACACCCCCAAACCTTAACATGTTTAAGACTTGGTTTCTTCCTACTCCACATCTCATGTGGGGTCGTGAGAACCGATTTAGAAGGCACCTTGTTCAGTAAATACGCTGACGTCTCTAAAGCATAACCCCATAGTGATACTGGAAGATCAGTAAAGCTCATCATGGACCTCACCATATCTAATAGAGTACGATTCCTTCTCTCAGATACTCCATTTAATTGTGGAGTATAGGGAGGGGTCCATTGAGAAACTATACCTTTTCTTTAAGATAACCTAAAAACTCTCCGCTTAAGTACTCACCTCCTCAATCTGATCGAAGAACTTTTATACTCCGTGCGGTTTGTTTTTCTACTTCATTTCTATATTCCTTGAACTTTTCAAAAGCTTCGGATTTGTATTTCATAAGATATACATATCCTAACCTGGATCGATCATCCGTAAAAGTAATGAAGTATGAAAATCCTCCTCTAGCACTTGTTGACATTGGTCCACATACATCTGTGTGTACCAAGTCTAACAACCCCGCAGCTCTCTCTCCATGTCCAGTAAATGGAGATTTAGTCATTTTAACCATGAGACAAGACTCGCATGTAGGATATGATTCAAAATCAAAATGTTCTAGTAACTTATCCTTATGTAATGTGCGAAGTCTGTTCTCACTAATATGACCTAGTCTGCAGTGCCATAAATAAGTTGGATTTTTATTATCTCTTTTTCTTTTATTATTAGGTTGTTCAATTTGAAACAAATTATGTTCTAAGTCACATATATACAAACCATTATGTAATGTACCGTATCCATAAGTAATATTATTTCTCTTAATTAAACATTTATTATTCTCAACAATAAATGTAAAACCATCCGAATCAAGTACAGGAATAGAAACAATATTTCTTACAATAGATGGTACATAATAACATTTATTCAACACAATAGTTTTGCCCGTAGGCATATGCAAAGGAAATGATCCTACAGCTGCAGCAGCAACTCTTGCTCCATTGCCCATCAATAGAATCACTTCATCTTCCCCCAGAGATCTACTTTGCTTTAGTCCCTGCAACGAATTGCAAATATGAGACCCACAAGCAGTATCCAATACCCAAGTAGAAATCTGACTTAAAGACATATTTAGTTCAATCATGAACATACCTGGATCAGAAGCGGTAATCTCATTGCCCTTCTTATTCTTTAACTCTGCAAGGTAAACCTTGCAGTTCCTCTTCCAGTGTCCCACCTTGTTACAGTGGAAGCAAACTCCTTTGCTTTTCGGGTCAGCCTTTGGTGGAACAGGCTTATTTTCACCCTTTTTCTTATTCTTCGGCTTCCAGTTCCTCTTCCTCTTAGTAGAGGTACTGGCACCGATCATAAGAACAGATCCCCTTTTGGAGGGAAAATTCGCCTCAGCAGTTTTCAGCATGTTGTGGAGCTCAGCTAAGCTGACATCCAGCTTGTTCATGTGAAAGTTCATAACGAACTGCGAGAACGAATCCGGGAGTGACTGCAAGACTAAATCTTGGCATAACTCCCCATCCATGACAAAACCTAACTGCCCTAGATGCTCAATCAGATTGATCATCTTAAGCACATGGTCATTCACAGACGACCCTTCGGCCATTCTACATTGGAATAGCTCTTTCGATATATCATATCGAGCGGTTCTCCCTTGTACATCATAAAGCTCCTGTAGATGTATCAGAATGGTAGGAGCATCCATTTTCTCATGTTGCTTCTATAAATCAGGTGTCATGGATGCTAGCATGACACATTGAGCAACATTAGCAGCATCTAACCAATCATTATACACTTCTCGTTCCTGGAAAAGTGCATCATCAGAAGGAGGTACAGGTAAAGGCGAGTCAAGCACATAATCCTTTTTCTCAGCCCTGAGAACGATTCTCGGGTTTCGAAGCCAATCAGCATAATTGGGACCAGTCAATTTGTTCGCATCAAGTATGCTACGGAGTGATAGAGTAGAAGACATGATCTATAAATCTGAAATTTGTGAAAACATAATAACATTAGCAGATATCCAATTTTATTATAACACCTTATGAATCGGGTCTTTATTCATAGGTGGCTCCCACGGTTTTATTAAAATTATACAACCCTCAAATGTATAACTAAAGCATTCTCAATGCCTGTGAGAATAGGGATCCTACTTTCCATTATATAACCTCGGCTGTAGCACGAAACGCTATGTAATGTTCCATAGGCAGATAACTCTTTATCAATTACATCTCATGTTATTCCCTAATTCCATTTAGCCTCTTGAATCATTGAATCACGGCAGTAGCACGTCTAAATTCAATATTCTAAGTCAAGTGAGACCCAACATCTCGTTAAATTAATAAGATCTCAATAGCCCACGGCTGTAGCACGTAACGACAATTGGATTCTAATTAATTATACGCATCTCATGTAATAGACAAGTAATTCTTATTTTTGAAAACTAAGCCCTCGGCTGTAGCACGAAACGACAAAGCTCAAAACTAAGAATTACTTTCTACCATGTTGGAAGGCTATGACCGACACAAGCCCGTTGTGACATTGGCCATTTTATTACTTGATATTAAATAACGAGGGATTTTATATTATTTAGGTTACGAAACGTTTTCGTTAAAACCTAAAGTCAAACATGCATTTTATATACGATATATAAATCTATATATATTATCTCATGGCATTTCTATGCACACATATATATAGGCAAACATGTTATATCATTTTAAACATTGTTAAACATCTATATGAAACAATATTAGTATTTTAAAGTATTTTAACACAATTAAAACGGGCTTTAAAACACTTCCGGAAGCTATAACCATTTTAAAATTAATTTTTAAAATTTATTTGACCACTCCATTAGATCCGTCTCGGAAAAACGAATCCAACGATATATTATACGCCTCAAACGGAGTTACGGATCAACGGGAAAAATCAAAATACGAATCAGGGCCATTGCTGTCATCTACAGACCCTGTAACGCATTACCAGAATGCGTTACAAGCCAAAAATAGCATATTACTTGTGTAACGCATTCAACAGACGCGTTACACATATCGATGACGTCATGCTAACGTCATGCTGACGTCAGCATCCGACCCGACCCTAGATCCGACCCGACCGACCTCGTCTGACCCGACCCGGAGCGTGAGCTGCACGCGCGGCGCATGAGCCGCCAGTGCGTGACGCCCACGCGCGGTTCCCAGTCTCGCGTACTGATTTGCTTTTTTTTGTTCAGTCGACAGAAATTTTAAATATATATATATATATATATATATATATATATATATATATATATATATTCAGTCGGCCTTTCCATCTTTCCTGCCCACCAGCCCAATAATACAATATTTTGGGCCCCCAACTTTAACTACCCATCTAGATATTTTATAAATAATATATATATTTATAAAACAGATTATTATTTATTAATTTCTAAACTATTTAAAAATCAATAATAAATAATCTATACATGGGAAAATTATGAAACTTTTTCTGGGACTTCTACAACACTTGTGGAAAATATATCAGTGATCAAAATTATTTTAAAAAATAATTTATTAATTAATTCGTAATTAATTTGATTATAGCCTCCAAGAACTTCAAAAATTCATAACTAATTCATACAAGCTTGAAAAATTCCGAAATTTTTTCTGGGATCTATATACATGCAACCTATGCTCTGATACCATTGAAGGAATTTATGGCCGTAGCGGAAGCGTAAATCATATTTACTTGCATAAAAACCTAATTAATCATGTATATAGATTTAAAAATTGTATGAACACAAGAAAAATACCTTGATAGCTTTCCTGGGATTGTTATGAATGTGTCTTTGATTTCCAGCAATCACCCCTCAAGTGTGGAGTGCTCTAATGGTATCCACCAAGATCAAATATCATATAGTAGATTAAGAACAATTGAGAAAATAATTAAAATGATTTGGAATGATTTTGATGAACTTCAAAAGCTCTCAAAATCCTCTCAAATCCCCTGGGATGTTTTTGTTAAGTGTTTCTTGTGTGTCTTCCAACTCTTGGAATGATTGATATTTAAAGAAATAAAGTCTTTACTTTATCTAATTAAATAATCATTTAATAATTAAAACCTTTTTAATTATTAATCCCATTCAGAAAATAATTCTCTCATAAAATTTAATTTCTCAAACTAAATTTTGTAATTAATAATTATTAAGAACTTTTCTTAATTTATTTATAATCTATTAAATCTCATTTAATAAATTATAAATAATTGCTAATTAATTATTTATTCAATAAATAAATAATTCATAGCCATTATTAATTATTCTCATCATCAATAAATATTTAACCTTTTTATGGTGTGACCCTTTAGGTTCAATATTAAGCTGGTAGTAGAAATAAATAATAATAAACTATTTATTATTACTTATACGAATTACTAATTAATTCGTTAAATATAATTACATAAGTAATTTATATTTATTCTACATCGTGAGTGATACTTTTCAATATATCGCGACTATCCGGATAATATGAATTCATTGCTTAGAATATATAAAACCTATTCAGCAAATGGTTACCGTACAATCAATTCCTTCTACCCGACAATATCCCGATTAAATACAAGGCATGGATCGCGTGTCAAGCCTATTTAATTTAATCATATAATTTCTTATACATTATGTCTAGTTCATTTGAATTAGAAACTCTTTCTAACTTCAATTACTCTGGCCAGAGATTCCAGAACTAACATAGTAAGAACATCATAGGATATTCACTTTCTTTTACTGAAAGGGGTAGATTCTTTATCGATCGTTAACTATCTTTATATACAAATTCCTATACCCGGAATAGAACTAATGATTGTCCCTTGAGGACTTAGAACTAAACCAAAACATAGTTCATTGTATATAAGATTACTTTAACGATCTCAAGTCTAAGGACACTTGTACCACCATCAACTTATGAACAACTATTAACACGTGAGTAAACTCCATTAGTCGTTCATTAGATCAAGTCACGTTCAGTGAACTTATTCTCCAATAAGCACCTACATACTAGCTATAGTGTCACCACACGAATGTCTATGAGAACAGACATCCTTCCGAGGAAGCAAGCATAGTATGTACCGATCTTTACGGATTGACTAACTCCCAATTAGTTATCCTACGATCGGGAACTATTTAAGTTTAGTGTTATCATCTTCTAGGTCTCATTATTATAATCTCATTATAATTCTAGAAGCTTTACTCTAAACTATGGAACTTCTTATTTAAACACTTTAAATAGATAAAGCCCGTAATAAAAACAACAAGTCTTTTATTAATATAAATAAAATCAAATAAGATTACATGAAAGTATTTCCTAACCCATCACACATGATTGGGTTTAGGACAAAATACTATCAACAACATGCACTATAAATAAAATAAATCATCATGTATCTTAATTTTTACTTGTCCATGCACTGAGATAATAATATCAGTGATAATCTTTCTCTCTCTATCAATCTTGTTCCTCGTTACTTTTATATAAACATAAGATTATAAGTACTCATATAGTGTTAGTATATATATAACGGTATTCATGCTTTAATTTTATAACACTTTGCACTATATTTTTTTCTGATAATTAGACACATCCACGCACATAATTTTCTTTTTGATAAAATTTGAACAAGTTCATGTGAAAAGTTATTAATCCTTTTTTTAAGTTATTAATCTTCTTCAAACAACGGGCAATGGTCAAGAATACCATTTTTGCACAAAATTTTGACGAGAATACCACTTTTTGAAAAAATGGCCAAAAATACCACTTTATTACGCATTTGGGATGGGGGTAATAGGTTTTATATTAATTACGCATTTTAAAAAGGGGTAATAGGTGAAACAGTACTTCCTATTACGCATTTGGAGAATGGGTAATAGCTATTACGCATTTTCTAAAGGGATAACAGGAAAAAAATTTATATGTATTACTCAGTTGCCAAATGCGTAGTAGGATTTTTTTTTGTTAAGCTCTTGTCAAATGCGTAACTGACTGGTACTTTTGGCCATCAATTTAAAAAAAATGTTATTTTGGTAAGTGCATATCAGTGTGCATGGTATTTATGTCATTCTTTCTCAAGGAATCATCCTGCACTTTAAATAGTCTAATATACATTCACATATACACACAAATGTGTTGTGTGCAAAATCCGAATTCCGACATTTTATAAAAATACCGAGTTTGATAAAATTAAACCAAGAAGCCATTCAAGGATAATGGAACTGAAGCTCATGGACCCAGTAAGCTTGTGTTGGTCATCATCTTTTGTAACGCCCACCACCTGTTCGATGAAATGTCTGAGAGAACATATACAACAAACAAGCACACAAATTATAGTACCCAAAGCGGCAAAAAAAAGGGTGGAGAATTCTTGGCATGGGCTACAAAAGTCATCAAAGAAAAACTTAGCTCATATTCTAAGAACTGAGGCAGCCATTGTAGGTGTTGAGAAGAAAGCAGATTCTAAAAAGTACACTCGTTTGTGGCCTAAAGCTGTTTTAGAAGCTTTGGATAATGCTATTAGACAGAAAAGATGGCAGTCTGCTCTTAAAGTAAGTCGAAATTCCTGTTTTTAGTTTGCTTAGTATTTTCGAAAAAATTGAACTTTGAAAAGTGGTGACAGTTGTACTCTGGTTTGAATGTTCTCTGTTGTGGTCGTGTGTCATTTTAGTTTGGTTCGGAAGTTTATTGAGAATTTTACTCTGTTCAAATTAACTATGTTATGGTCGTAAGTGTGTCCATCTAGTGTGGTTCGGAAGTTCATTGAGGATTTTATAAAAATAAACTTGTAAGTTTGAGGGAATAACGAGTCGTTTTCATGCTTTTACGGGTTTGGTGTCTTTTGATGGTGTCAACAGTAGGGTGGTGTTTGAGTCATGGCTGGGGTTGTATCTGACCTTGTTAGTTGGACACCCCTAACTTCAACTTTAAACCCTGTGCTGTAAAATAAATTTGGATAGCTTGTAATTATAGAAGATTACATGAAGAGTATTGGGGTAGAAAAATCACCAGGTTTCTGCTTGTTTAATTACCGTTCCCTGTGGTCTTCCTAAACTAGTATGCTCTTAGTGTGGTTCGTCATGATATCTATTGTTAATGTTCATTAAGCACAGAACATCCAAAGTTGTTGATGTTGATTGTTATTTATAGATGATTGATGTTGATTGTTATTTATAGATGATTTATGATTTTTTTAAGTTATCTGACTAAAATATGTTCTATCCTTTAGATATTTGATCTACTCCGTAAACAACATTGGTATGAACCAAAAGGCCAAACGTACACAAAGCTATTGGTGATGCTTGGCAAGTGCAGGCAACCTAACCAAGCTAGTTTGCTTTTCGAGATTATGTTATCAGAAGGCTTGCAGCCAACAATTGATGTTTATACTGCGCTTTTGAGTGCATATGGGTTCAGTGGTCTCATTGATAAGGCGTTTCAGATTATTGATGATATAAAATCATTCTCTGAATGCAAACTTGATGTGCATACATACTCTATCCTAATCAATTGTTGCTTTAAATACCGTCGATTTGATAGGATAGAGCACATCTTACAAGAAATGTCGTACTTGGGAATCCAGTGTAGCATTGTCACATACAATACTATAATTGACGGATATGGAAAGTCTCGGCTGTTTGAACAGATGGAGAGTTCATTGACCAACATGATTGAAAGTTGCACATGCCTCCCAGATGTTTTCACTTTTAATTCTGTAGTTGGAACTTATGGTAACTGTGGACAAATTGAGAAGATGGAGAAGTGGTTTGATGAATTTCAACATATGGGAGTCATCCCAGACATAGTAACATTCAATATATTGATTCAATCATATGGGAAGGCGGGCATGTACGATAAAATGAGTTCAGTTATGGATTTTATGGAGAAAAGATTCATCTCCCCAACTATTGTTACGTTTAACATAGTTATCAATGTATTTAGGAGAGTAAGAAATATTGATCGAATGGAAGATTTATTCCTCAAGATGAAGCATCAAGGACTGAAGCCTAATTCAATCACTTATTGCACTCTCATCAGCGCTTATTCTGAAGCTGGTCTTGTGCATAAAGTTGATTCGATCATGAGGCAAGTGGAAAATTCAGATGTAGTTTTAGATACTCCATTCTTTAATTCTGCTATCACTGCCTATGGAAGGGCGGGTAATGTAGATAAAATGACGGAGTTATTCTTGGAAATGAAGGAGACTAAATGTTTACCAGATAATATCACTTTCAGTACAATGATAGAAGTCTACAATGCTCAGGGTATGGTTGAGGCTGCTCAAGAGTTGGAGAGGAAGATGATTACTGCCACTCCAAACTCGGGTATATTATCTTTTTTGCCAAATTTATTTGTCCAGTTCGTTCAGAAGTAAGTTACTTAAAAATCTATTCAGTTTTACTCTTACCTGACTTTGAGTGCACTTTTATGTCTTGTGTTGTTCCAGCAAAGAAGTTGATCAGATGCTAATTTGAAGGAGTACAAGAAATAAGTTCTACTCTATATGACGTTTCTGAGAACAAGAAGAAGGAATTGCCTTGGGCGTGCAAGTAAGCCTTGGGGTAAGTACAATAGCTTGCCTCTAGCTTTTCTGGCTCTGTTAGGTTTTAAATTAATATTCTACATATTATGAAGCAAACTAACTCGTGTTGTATCAAATCGTTGAACATAGTCAGTGTATTGAACCTTATCTTTAACAAGTATCACCCGAGTGCCGGAAGAGGCCCAAAGACTTATTTCTGAATACTCTATCTCTCCATAATATTATAGATATATATTTCTTTCCATCAAACTACCCTCGGCGTGATTAAGATGGGAAGTCTGCTATTTTCGTTTATATTATTTAAAGGTTCCTCATTTGCTTCCTATTGTGTTTAATGCAATACTTGATGTTCCTATTGAGACTCGTCCTGTTTAAGGTCCTTTCCGTTCACTCCATGGTTCGGTTTTACGAACCTTCAAGTGAGTGCCACACATGACACAATGTTGTGCACAGGGTATGCTATGAGATCGTTGTTCTTCTTAATTGACAATGTACGCAAAGCAAATAAATATGTTGAATTAGGTTTTTCGGTGCTTTTTATATATTTGCAATCAGTGTACCCTTTACAGTCTTGAGAAAAATATCAGTTGTCTTATATTGCTTCTTCCTATCCTCTTCTACGTCTTCTCTATAAGTTCATATCCTCATTTGTATAGTTAAAACAGTATACCTTATTTTTGTTTTTCTTAAAAAAACATTATTTAATCATCATTCTTATCCACTTGCAGACTCGTCTCATCCTAGTGGATAGTTCACATGCTTGGGTCCTGGTGTTATTATTCTCTTTATATATATTACAAAATTGTAAGACAGTATTTCACCTTTCTATTCCTCCAGATGCTACTGGAAGAATCTTATATCGATGACAACTCACCAGACTGATATTGGTAGCAACTCATCTCATGTGTGAACTTTGATTAATCTAAGCCATATTTCATACTCTACTTACACCAAAGGAATCATCACCTTCTGTTTTGTTATTGGATATTCAAAATTCCATCATTCTTCCAGAAGAAGGCTACTGTTACATATGAAATGCAGTTAGCTGGAATTCTGCATGCATAAGAACCAGAACAAATGCAAGAATAAGTTGCATCAAAGTTTGCTAGTAAATTTTTTTTAAAATGAACAGCGGTTTGCAATAGAAAATTAAAAAAATAAAAAGAAAATTCAAGTTCTTGTATTGAAACACAATACTGTATAAGAGCAATGGATATGGATTGAACATTGATATATCTATTTAACTTATAATCCATATTTCATTATGGCAGAAATTGGGTGTTGTCTTTCGTTATGATTGACAGTGTTTCTTTTGCCATAGTATCTGTTGAAACCTGGATACATATTATTGATTTTTGCCTATTTCGGAGATGGTACATATTGTGAATAATTTTGCTTTATATTTATTTTTATGAATATCTATTTTTTATTTTGATTAGATGGCTGAATATCTATTTTTATGAATATTTATTTTTGCAATGAAATCGCTGATTCTGAATTATGAATTATGCCACAATTGTGTGGTTCACGTACTTCTGAAGCTTGATTAACATGACCCCACCCAAGTTACAATGGTAAAAATAGTTTTATAAGTCAGTTACATTCAAAAAGGTAGTCGGATTAACATGCTAGGAATTATCTTGTGAGTCCTTGCACTCGAGTAGCAGGTTGGTTGGAATAATTGGACCGATCCTCATATTGATCGAACACTTTAAGCTGCTCCAACTAGCAACCATCACATTTCTTCTATTATCTATTATTTGTAAAATACTGCAACATGTAGGTTTCCTGATTTATTTAATTCCACGTCATATTGCCACGTCAGGTGGCTAATAAAACCCATGCCCCTCTAATATATATATACAAATAGAAATACACGGCTCTTTGTATCTCTCCCGCACCTCTTCTAATCCCTCAACCGCTGATTGCTGTTGATTTGAACCTCTGCCAGGCAAGATTTTGCTACTTTCAGTGGCTGATTATTAGAGTCATTTAATTGTAAAATATTTTGTTCTTTCACTAATTTGTACTATAATAGTGATACTTGATTGTTGGGCTGACATGTTTTGATGTTTGATCAGGCATGTCACATGTACCCAAATTATCATTCCTACATGTGAAGAAAATTACATAAAATGGTGAGATTGATTATTCATCCCAGTTATTTGTATTGTTCGGAGTGACGATGATTTCAATCAGGCATTTGAATTCAAAACCGGAATGAATTAAAGCTTCATGTATCACTCTGAAGTTTGGCTCTATGTATGTTCTTGTTATTTTTCCCCTCTTATTTATGATTTTTGTGGGATTAACCAAGGCCAACTATTTTGACATTATTGGGTTTGTAATTGACCTCAGTGGCATTCGAGTGTCTACTTTTAATGGTCATTGCTTTTATAGTTAGTACTGTGATGCTTTTTTATCTGACCTCATACTGCCGCTAAAGAGGTTTTTGTGATTATTGTACTGCAGCTGCATAAGGCATGACTCATATGTGCCTGCCTCGAAATTAGATGTGCTTACACTTTCAATTTACATATCACCAGTACATAATTTTGTTTTATTTATTTGGACACCTAATAGAAAATACGTGGGTTGATTGTTTGAATTAGCATATGGTGAAGTTTTTTTTTTCCTTTTGTTGAGTAGCATATGGTGAAGTTTTGTTTTTTTTCCTTTTGTTGAGTAGCATATGGTGAAGTTCCACCATGTAATTCTGGTTTTTATGTGGTGATCCCCTCAAGTTTTTCTAACCATTTCTTTGCCTGTACTCGAATAAATAAATAAGTATTTGTCTGTTTGACCTGTTTATGGGTTTCTGTTTTTCTGTACGGATTGGGGTATACCCCTCTTAAACTTGTAGCTGGTTTTCTCTGCTACACATTTTTTTTTAATTAGCAAAAAAAAAAAGTATTTGTCTCTACAAATTTGTGATGCTGGGGAGGAGGGACAGGCTGAGCCTTGGAAGATGCAAATGATAAGAGATTAGAGCTTCTTGACGAATATGAAAGTGGCTGTGTTGTGGATGAAGCCTGCCAATGCATATGTGATCTATGTTGAATATGTTAACTACTCAAATGACCAAGGGGTTTACCAGAATCAGTGACTTATGTTGAATATGCCCAGGAGAAAGGACGGCTCCTTCCATCATTCTGTTCCCTCGGTGCAGATGGTCCTTTCATCCCAGATGTGTTTTCTTGAAAACTCACGTCATTCCCTAACATCTTTTTTCATTGTGTTAGAAATATTGTGGAAGCTACTTCAATTCTCTTCGTACAATGCTTACTTTTTCTCAACTTGTTTTTTTTTTTTGGTTGCTTTACTTGAGAATACTGAATGTGTGAAGTAGATATTCGTTTTTTCTCAAACAGATTTAGTTGGGGTATGCCGTTTGTTTAGAAAATATAAAGCCTTGCATTCCCAGTATTTATGCCTTGCGCATATCCTCCCAGTGTTTGGTCGTGCAATGCACATGGTACGGGCTAATGCTAGTTCTTCTTCGTGTTCAGATTTACATATACGTCCCAGAAAGTGTTGTCTTCACTAGACTGTAGTGCATAACAATTAACAGATAGACATCGAGCATCGCTACCATCCCGTTTATTATCTATAATAAAACAGTACAAATTCTTTTAGGTATGTGGATGCCCATAAAACTATTATACAACAGATTTGGTTATCAAGTAAAGAAATAAATACTACAAGTTAATGACATCTAACCATATTGATATATCACGGAAGAGCTCATCGTGGCCATCCCATGTTTGAAAAACAACACCAATTCGTCTAGCCAAATTCAACCTAACTCGATAATCCGGATCCTGCAGCATCACAAGCAGCTTCTCTACCATGGTCTAACCATAATTGTAACACAGAAACCATGCAACACAATAAACAAAAGAAGAAGAAGAAGAATCTAGCATTAGTGCAGTGAAACAAATGCCAAAAGACCAAGTAGATATTTCATTATTCTAGTTCCTCGTTATATTTGAGAAACCTAACTGTACAAATCTATACTATATTATAATAAGCGAAAGGGTATAATTTGTAGTTGGTTACCCCCTTATTTTTTGTTATCCCTTAATTTTTGGTTATCCTCATTCACAACCGTTAGATCTTCAATTCAAATAGATCATGACCGTTAGATACAACAATACTAAAAGTTGAAGGTCTAAGGTTCGAATTCCGCCAACAACATTTTAATATAAAATTAATACTAGATTATATTATATAGAAAGGTTGAAGGTTCGATCCCACCAACAGCATATTAATTTAGATTTAATATTGAACTAAAAATAATGTTTAAAATATTATATATACTAAACTATACACAAATTTAAAAAAAATAAAAATAACCCGTGCTTTGCATGGGTTATAAGCTAGTACATAATAATAACAGGGCCTTGTGTTTAAAAAACTACCTGACCAATTTGCGGTTTTAATAAAAGAGTAAATCTTTACATACTCCCTTAAACACTACAAAATCACTACCTAAATTTTAGAGTTCTTAAACTGTTTCACTTTTTTTATAAACCTGCTATTATCTTTGTAACTTTACTAGTTTATCCATTTTAAAAGATTTCACAATTCATAATAAATATTATTAATAAGTACATAAACTAACATATGTTAATGATAAAAATTATATCTATGCAATAATTTATTTTCGGGAATTCGTATTTGTACATGATTTTATTTTTATTTTTCTTAGAATAGGCCCTGCTAGGGACAATATTTTTAATTTAATCACTATTTTTTTTATTCTTTATATTTCTTATAAAAATACAACATTAAGAGTTGTATGTTTTCTCATATTTCTATTCTAGTTGAATTGAATATAAAAATAAAAACTACAAGGTTTATAAATAATACATAAAAATTAAATTAACTAATTCTAGTTTGTTGATAAGCACGCAGCCTAAAATTAAAATTCAGGTAGTGAATTGGTAGTGTTTAAGGACGTGAGCCAAGATTTACTCTTAATAAAATAAAACTGCATATGCAATCGACAAGCTTAGCTCGACCAACCCAGTCAAGTAGATCATATTCCGCAAGTTTTCTTAACAGATCTATCTCCAAGAGATATAAAGCTCTGTGATAATTCCCACGGCCGATTAGAGGCTTCCGATCACTGTTCCGGGTGCTTTACCGGAAGTACTTCACCTGGGTTTGGGGTGCCTGCAAAACAATGCTTGCCCGGGGGTGGTGGCCGTCAAGCACCTCCGGCGTGAGAATCAGTAATCGGAAATAATAATAATCGGACTGGTGAAAATATATCGTATGTGAAAGAGTATTGTAGAGAGCTTTTCTGTGTCTGAAAGGATTGTATCTTTTTTGTGTGTTTTTTCGGATCCCTTTGTGTGTGTGTAGAATGGGGGTATTTATAGGTTGGGTTCTTCAATCACTGTCGCCCACTAGTTGTGCCGTTAAAGCTACAGTGAGCCACTATTGGAACAGTGATTGATGTCCCCTTAAACATACCTTGATTCTGCCACTTGGACTGCTTTGATCAGATTCTGTCTCTTGCACATGGGTGTCTTTGAATATTATATTTCTTCTTTGCCTTATGGAGTAAGATACCTTTATGCAAGTGGGCATGCAAGTGGGCAAGTGGGTGTACCTTTATGCAAATGGATAAAGCAAGATATTTTTGTGCAAGTGGATTAGTATGATGATTTGAAATACTTTTTGTGGGTATTCTTTTGTATTTGGAATAATACTTTTGAAATTAGATATACTTTGTCAAGTATTCCAGAATTGTGTTTTTAGAAGGTTAATGTTTTTACTTATTAGCGGGTGCCCGCTGATGGCTATCAGCGGGTACTTATCATTGCCCCCCACTCCCTCTAGGCGCGTTTGCGGGTAAGGGGAGGAAGAGGAAACGGTAAGCGGAAAAAATGCAAAATTACGGAATGTCTGTGCCCCCCAAGTGTTGGCGGGCAACACTTAGGTGGGGAGAAAGTTGTGCAAAAAATGAACCCCGCAAGTGTTGGCGAACAACACTTAGGAGTTAGAATTTTTTGTGAAAATGTGCCCCCCAAGTGTTGGCGGACAACACTTAGGAGTTAGAATTTTTTGTGAAAATGTGCCCCCCAAGTGTTGGCGGACAACACTTAGGAGTTAGAATTTTTTGTGAAAATGTGCCCCCCAAGTGTTGGCGGACAACACTTAGGAGTTAGAATTTTTTGTGAAAATGTGCCCCCCAAGTGTTGGCGGACAACACTTAGGCGGTATGCGGTGCTTGACGTATGTGGAGTTGAAAAGTTCTTTGTTTGATATGCGTAACTGTTATGCGAATAAATGCTTATTATTGTCAATTAATGCAAGAATAATATTAAATGCCAATAATAAGAGAAATGATAAGTGGCAGTGTGTATTAATGAGTGAAGTGACCTTTGGGTGGAGAGAGAGTTTACCTTTGAAATAATATGTAAGGAGACGTGGGGAGTTATTACCAAGTGAGTAGTTGGTGTTTTGTACCGAGGTGGTTACTGTTGTGCTTTTGGCGTGGACCAGTAAGAATCCGCCACGTTGCGTGTGATAGTGGTTTCCCCTTTTCACGCGCCTCACGTAGTAAAAAAGGGGTTTGGTCAGTTATTTTCTCTCATCTTTTTACTGCCTTCATATCTCTTGCCATTGAGTGCTTACTCGATTGTTTTTTGTGGTGGTTGTGCTATTCCGGTGATCGGCGAGGTTTATAAAGCCGTTCGTATCTCCTTCTTTGTGGTAAGATTCGTTGTTCTTTCCTTGCCTTTCTCTTTTGTGATATCTGTTGCATGGATAATCGTGCCATGTATGTATTTATAATCTGGTGATGTCTGTTTAGGTAGATGTTTTTGATCGTGGTTTTGTGTTTGCTTTTTGTTTCGGTGGTAAGTGGGTATTTGTTGTTGATTTCCTCTTTTATGCAAAAAAGTTCGATCTATGTGCTCGATAGGTTTTTGGTCAAGATTTTCGGTGGTGTATTGTTTGTTGTTCATAGGTTCTGAGTTTGAATAATGTAATCTGTGGATGTTTAGGCCAGTAATGGTGTATATATATGTGCGTATATGTGGTAAATGTTGTGTAAATTGGGTTTGTGATGGTGTGTCTTCGATGTTTGTGGAGGGAAATGGAATATAAATCGTTTTTCCTATTTTTTAGAAAAAAGGAAATTGCTGTGAAAATCCACGTGTACCTTGTTAGTTGTAAGCGGTTTCTGTGTCCGCGGTACAAGAATTTTACTTTTGAGTTTGTGTAGATGGGTGACGAATTTACAGATCCTGGGACCGGAGAGAAGAGATCGCTGATAAATGGGTACGGGCGGTGGGCGGACATTGGGCAACTGACCTATCCAGCGGTTCTTCGGAGAAATCGGTACAGGTACTTTGAGAGTAGTGAAAGTTTGTTCCGGGCGACCAATGTGGCCCCGACAGCGTATTCGAAGGCGCAGATGGATACCGTCTTTTCTAGATTTCCTCACCTTCAACATGACAGTACGTTTCTGAGTGAGGAGTGGTCAGCGTATGTGAGTAGGATGTTCCGGATAGAAGATGGGTATTTCTGGAGGCGGGCGGAGCCGGGTGAGAGGCTGTATCACCGTTTTGATGATGGTTCCGTGTGCCTCCCCGTTAGTCATTTGAAGGCTGGTTTCCGGGTTCCCCCGCATAAATTTATCATGGATTTATTTTGTGTGTACTTTCAGTGCCCGTTAGCTCAATTCGGTCCCAACTCCATAAGGGCTATTAATTGGTTTATAGCCAGTTGTGAAGCAATGGGTAAGCAGCCGACTTTCAGGGCCTTTTTCTGTCTGTTTGATGTAAAAGCGAGTCGTTCGAAGCCTTTCTATGAGCTGCAATTTGTGAAGCCAAATAGCGTGATTGGGAAGGCCTTGGATGGATTTCGGCCGTGGTTATTTCCCAAGGGTATGGCGGGTTGGGCTGAGGAGTTTTTGGTTATTGGTGGCGGTGAGTTTGCTTGGCAGAAGAATTTCACGAAGAAAGTTGAGTGTTCTTATAAGGTGAACCGCAATCGATTGAGCCGTGCTGAGATTGATATTTTGGTGAGGCTTGTGAAGGCGTTAGGCGAAGTGTGGACGGAATCCAATTTTGTTGATCCGGCCGATCTAAGAAGACACTGCTGTAAGTCTTTGTTTGATGTAGTCTGTTGTTTTCGTTGTATTTGCTATTAACCATATTGTTTGTTTTGTGTAGTATTGGACCCTCGTAAACCGGAGCTAGATGTGCACCCGACTTTGGGTTTGAATGAAGCGAGGTTGTATGCGAAGTTTATGTTGACAGTGCCCCCCAGACCCAACCGTCTCCGTGGCGGGCATTTTTCTGCTGCAAATATATTAGATGCCTTTGATTTGTCAGGTGAAAGCAGAGGGGCTGGGCCTTCTGTCCGTTTTGAAGATCCAGAAACCGTTGTGGAGGAAGATGCGGAGGAGGAGGAGGATGAAGATGACATTGATTCGAAGGCCGAGTCACTATCTGAGGAATTGCTAGGTGAGCAGTTTTTGGGTGGGGAAGGCCAGTCATTTGAAGAAAACATTGAGTTGGAGTTAGAGGGAGAAGAAGCTGCACAAGGGGAGAGTGAGAGGGATGAGGTTGAAGTGGAAGTTGGCCGGGCCAGTGTGGGGGATGTTGAAGTTGGGGGTGAAGAGCCCACTAATGATGAAGAAATGGCCACTGAAAGTGGAGGCAATAGTCCTGGTACTGTGGCAAGGTTATATGCTGCCAGCCTAGGAGTTGGTGAGCATGAACCGGACATTCTCTCAAAGGAGTATAGAGCATCCATTCGAGGAGTTGAGCGGGGTGTTTCTAATATTCCTGAAGCGGTTGGTGGCCCTGGGAGGAAAGTAGTTGTTGACTTAGATTCTGAAGAGACTTTGGGGGTCGCAAAGGAGGCCAATGTTGGGGCTGAAAAACAGGTAGATGTGGCGGGTGATGTTCCGCCGCTAAGTCTGAAGCGGAAAACTATTGATGATGTTGGTCCGTCTAAGCGTAGACGGGTTGAGCCTTTCAGGGTAGGTGATTACTTTCCTCCCAACGTGGTTGTTGATGAAAGCGCAGGTACTGCATCTGATGGTATTGGGGAAGAAGATGGTAGAGATAGTGGAGAGTTGTCGGAAGAGATTGTTCATTATACAAGTAGTGATGATGAAGTGAATGATTCTGAGTTTGGCAGTAGGCCCGGATATGGTTTTCTGTTCAAGTCAGGGCCTAATACTTTCACAGCGGAATCTATGACTGATGATGATCTGCTGAGGATGAATGAGCTGAGTTGGGGGCGGATGTGTCGCCTTTCGCAGAAGTACGCCGCTCGGGTATGCCTTTGTCCAGTAGTTTGGTGTTTTCTCTTACTTTTGCTTGTTGGTGACTTGTTAACCTTTTGTGCATTTGTTTTTTGTAGAACCAGTGCATGTATACGGGTTTGATGGCCCGGGGTAATATGTACCGCAGCAGCAATATAGCTTTAAGGGAGAGAGTGAAGGTGCTTGAGCGGGAACTGGCCGCCGAGAGGACAATGAAGGATAATGCTGCCAAGGCTCTGTTTGAGATTGAGACCGAGAAAACCGACATTAAGGTGAGCTATGCTTACAGTTCTGAACTTCGAAGGTTTTTGGCGGAGGATAAAATTGAGCTTGAGGCCGAGAAGGCGGCCTTGACGGAGCAAATAAAGAACTTAAATACCTCACTGAAGTATGAGAGGGACCGTGCAAATGATGCTGAAAGCCACCTTGACTCCCGTCCGACGGAAGAGGCCGCGGTTAGGAAATTTAAAAACAGTGCCGAGTTTGCCGAAATTGTAAAAGAGGAAGCCGCGAAGATGCATGTAACGGTGTCGCAAGGCAGTGCAGAGATTGACCGTTTGAGAACCGAAATGGCTAAACTGAAGTCTAAGGCCAAGAGAGCTAAGCGTAAGGTGAAAGCACTGAAGGCCCGTCTAGGAGAGACGGTCAGAGTTAGTGTTGGCTGTCAAACAGAGGCCGTGGCAGGTGAAGTTGGTGTGCCAGTTACTGAGCGTGGAGCGGATGGAGATGAGGTTGATGTTGCCACTCCGTTGTCGGCCATAGCGGCCGTTTATGCCGAGGAACCGGATGAAAAGGGGCCGTTGATAGGCGTGTCCGGGTTGGAAGAGTTGGACGCCGTAGCGCCGTTGTCTGCAATAGCGGCCGTGTATGGCGAGGATTCGGGTGAAGAGGAAACTTTAATAGGTATGTCGAGCCCGCTGAGAGCTTCCCGCTGGGGATAAAGCCTTACTCTGGCCGCCCGCCCACTGTTATTGTGTTTTTTGAAGTTGCTCTGCGGGTCTGTCCGCTTTGTGACTTGGAAAAAGATTTCTATTTCTCGTATTTGTAAAGTCTGGAATATTTTGTGTTTGGTGGGACATTTATTTTTGAATTTCTGTTGGCGAAATATATTTGTATCGTGTATATTTGTGTTTGTTTGTGAAAGGGGAAAATAAATATGTGTTTGGGAAATGTTACCTTGACTGTGGGGATTAGGCACGAGCATTAAATGCTGCATGGAAATCACGTTGTTTTGACCGTGCTTTTACTGCAGTCTGCATGGGAATAGACATTTTTGACTGTGTGCGTTGTATTCCGTGGCTTGGAAATGGCAGTATTAACTGCGCGTCTTTTAACTTGCTTTTACCCCCCTATAAAAAGGGTTTAACGTGCTCAATGCTGAGCATCTTTTTTATTTCCCAGCTTGCTTCTTTCTTGTCACTAGCTATCTGGTCATGGATCCCCGCGTGATGATGTACGACTACGACAACAACAAAGTCATAATCGATGGCATGGTGTTCGACGGGCCGGAGTCTGAGGCCGATTTTCCTGAAGTGTTCAGGAAAATCGAGGAAGCCCTGGCGAAGCGCCGGGAAGAGAGGGAAGCTGCCAAGAACCCACCCCCACCAAAGAAAGATGACGGTGGCGGAGAAGGTGGAAGCTGCAAGGCCTAGACTAGGGATTAAAATCTTGTATACCGTCTAGCCTTGTAATAATTAAATAAAAATGAATAAAATTGCCCTGTTTCTTTTTTCGTTTGAACTTGTTTGCAATTTTTCCTTCTTTGCATGTCTTTTGCATATCTTTGATACAGCGCCTCGCTTGAATGCTTGATAACTGTTGTTTCTTGCCTTTGCCCGTTTAGGGACGTACTATTTGTTTTTATTGATGGAATTCCATAGGTTGATTGCCCGCGTAGATTGTGTTGAGTAATAGGATGGTTGTCCGCGGAGATGACCTTGAGATAGAATGCTTTGAGTAGGCCGTGTGTCCGCTTAAGAGACTTTGTAATAGAATGCCTGTCCGTTTAAGGGACTTGGTGATGATAGGATGCTTGTCCGCGTAGAGGACTGTGTAACAGAATGCTCGCCCGTTTAGGGGACTTGATAATAATAGGATGTTTGTCCGCGTAGAGGACTGTGTAATAGAATGTTTGCCCTTTTAGGGGACTTGATAATAATAGGATGCTTGTCCGCGTAGAGGACTGTGTAATAGAATGCTTGCCCGTTTAGGGGACTTGATAATAATAGGATGCTTGTCCGCGTAGAGGACTGTGTAATAGAATGCTTGCCCGTTTAGGGGACTTGATAATAATAGGATGCTTGTCCGCGTAGAGGACTGTGTAATAGAATGCTTGCCCGTTTAGGGGACTTGATAATAATAGGATGCATGTCCGCGTAGAGGACTGTGTAATAGAATGCTCGCCCGTTTAGGGGACTTGATAATAATAGGATGCTTGTCCGCGTAGAGGACTGTGTAATAGAATGCTCGCCCGTTTAGGGGACTTGATAATAATAGGATGCTTGTCCGCGTAGAGGACTTGATAATAATAGGATGCTTGTAGACAATTTGTTGGTAAAAAAGTATTCCATTCATGACTGTTGCGTACAAGAAAGAGAAAGTACAGATTGATCGACTGTCTACTGGTAATACTTTCTCAATTTATCCCCGTGCCAAGTGTTGTTGACTTCGGTGCCATCCAGGCGTGCTAGTTTGTAAGAGCCCGGCCTTAAGACCTGAATGATTTTGTATGGGCCTTCCCACTTTGGCATAAGCTTTCCGGTGTGTCTAGGGTCGGATGCCTCAGTTGCCCTGTTGACTAGATCGCCTTCTAGAAAAGCCTGGATTCTGGCTCTTTTCCCGAAAAATTCCTTTGTCTTTTCTTTTTAAGCAGTCATTTTTTCGACAGCGGCTTCCCTTGCCTCATCTAGTAAGTCTAGGTTTGTTTTGAGTCCTTGATTATTGGGCTCTTCTTCGAAGTTGACAGCTCGGTAGGATGGGGATCCAATCTCGATTGGAGCAAGAGCTTCCGTGCCGAAAGCTAGTTTGAACGGGGTTTCCCCTGTACTTGCCCTAGCTGACGTCCGGTATGCCCAAAGGACGTTAGGCAACTCATGAGGCCATTTCTTTTTGGAAGTAGTTAGCCTTTTTTCCAGGCCTCGAACAATGGTGCGGTTAGTCACTTCGACCTGTCCGTTGCTCTGTGGGTGGCAGACAGAAGCTTTCTTGTGTTTGATCCCGTGGTCGGATAGGAATTTTGTAAATTTCGATCCAACAAACTGTGTCCCGTTGTCGGATATGAGTACCACCGGGATCCCGAATCTCGTGATGACTTGATCCGTGACAAAACGGATTGCATCATCCTGTGTGACGTTCTTAAGTGCCTTTGCTTCAGCCCACTTAGTCATGTAATCGATGGCGACCATTACGTATTGTAGCTCACCCTTGGCTTTAGGGAAGGGTCCCATTATGTCGATGCCCCAAACCGCAAAGGGTATTGGGGACAATATTGCTGCTGGAAGGGCTGGCGCTTTCCGGGACATGTTGTTGAATAGTTGGCATTGGTGGCACTTCTTTGTGAAAGCTTTGCATTCTTTGTGCATCTTGGGCCAGTAATAGCCTTGTCTGAGTATTTTATGTGCTAGTGCCTTTCCAGCCATGTGGTTGCCACAGATGCCTTCGTGGACTTCTCTCATGCAATATAGAGCCTCTTCTTCATCAACACACTTGAGTATGGGAGAATCAAAGCTTCTTTTGTACAGAGTGTCTTCTTGCATAAAGTACTTTACCGCTTGAGATTTGAGTACCTTAGCTTTAATGTTGTCATCGGGCAGGGTGCCATCTTTTAAGTACCGGATATAGGGAATCATCCAAGTATCTTGTTGCGGGCCTATCTCCATTACAGGCAGACTGTTAATGCTGGAAGTTTGCAATTCCTCGAAATAGACTGTGTCGCTACCCGTTTTCTCTCCTTTTGTTAGTTTGGATAACATGTCCGCCACTGTATTATCCGTTCTGTCTATTTGTTCGAGGGTATGTTTCTCAAATTGGGATAGCATAGCTTGTACCATTTCCTGGTACTTGCCGAGGCTTGTATCTTTGGTAGAATAATCCCCCGTCGTCTGGCGGACTATGAGCTGTGAGTCGCTGTAGATGGTGATTTCTTTGACTTGTAAGTTTCTTGCCAACGCTAAACCGGCGAGGAGTGCCTCATACTCTGCCCGGTTATTTGTCGCTTTAAAGTTTAGCTGTATGGCCTGTTTGACTTGAAAACCGTTGGGGCTAGTAAGGATTAATCCTGCCCCACAGCGGGTGTTGGTGGAGGAACCGTCCACGTATAACTGCCAATTGTTATTGGTGATGACCCCGCTCTCCGCTAGTACTGTTTCTTCCCTTGCGGTGAATGAACATTCGGTGACAAAGTCCGCTAATGCTTGTGCTTTGATTGCGGTTCTTGGCTTGTATTTCAAATCGAATTGACCAAGCTCTACAGCCCAATTGATTAGTCTACCAGATAGGTCTGGTTTGTGCAGTATTTTTCTCAGCGGTTGGTCTGTGATAACCCGGATTTGCCTGCCTTGGAAGTAATGTCTTAACTTTCTGCTTGCCATTACCAGAGCCAGAGCAAACTTTTGAACATTAAGATAGCGAGTTTCAGCGTCTTTAAGTACTTGGCTGACATAATAGACGGGCTTTTGCTCGGCTTTTTCTTCTTTGATCAGTACGGCTCCTACAGCCTTGTCTGTTGCAGATAAGTATAGTGATAGCGGTTCTGAAGGAGCCGCGACCGTTAGTAGAGGAGCAGAGGAGAGATAGGTTTCTCTGTCCAGGAGATTGCCTTTGTTTTTGTTGCTCCCTTCAGGGTATCAAAGAACGGAAGACATCTGTCGGCCAATTTTGCTATGAACCTTCTGAGGGCTGCTAGTCTCCCTGTTAACTTTTGTATCTCCTTTAAGGTCTTTGGCGGTTGCATGTCGATGATTGCTTTTATTTTTTCGGGATTGGCCTCAATGCCCCTGTGAGATACCAAAAATCCCAAGAATTTGCCCGCGTCTAGTGCGAACGCACATTTGTCCGGGTTGAGCTTCATATTGTGTTTTCTGAGGGTTGAGAAAAACATTTCTCCAAGTCTTGTAAATGATAAGTCGTTTAAGAGAGACTTTACTATGAGATCGTCCACATATACCTCCATGTTGCGGCCTATCTGACTGCCGAAGATTTTGTTCATTGTCTTTTGGAATGTGGCGCCCGCGTTGATTAATCCAAAAGGCATGACTTTGTAGCAATAGACCCCTCTGTGTGTAATGAAGGCTGTTTTCTCTCTGTCTTCCGGCGACATTTTGATCTGATTGTAACCGGAGTATGTGTCCATGAAACTCAGCATTAGGTGACCCGCTGTTGCGTCAATGAGTTGATCCATTGAGGGGAGGGGGTACGGGTCTTTTGGGCATGCTTTGTTTAGGTCAGTGTAATCCACGCACATTCTCCATTTGCCGTTGGCCTTTTTTACCAGTACTACATTCGCGACCCATTTTGGGTAGGTGACTTCGCAAATTAAGTCCGCGTCTAAGAGTTTGTCAATTTCGACGTCAATTGCCTGTTGTCGCTCAGGAGCGAAATTCCTTCTTTTCTGTATTTTGGGGGCCTTCTCCGGGTCCACATTCAGTTTGTGGATTGCTACCGATTCGTCCAGACCTGGCATGTCCTTCGGGCTCCATGCAAAGACATCGACATATTTTCTTAGGAGGTCTGTGAGGCCAGCCTTAAAGACTGAATCTAAGCCCGTTCCCACACTCACACTGTTTGCGTCTCCGGGCACAACTTCTATTTTTTCTGTCTGCACCGCGGGGCTTATTGGCGGTTTCTCATCCCGTTTGAGACACTTCAAGAGATTTGCATCTATTCGTTGCGGGTCGGGCCCGTCGATGAACTGTACCTCTTTCTTTCTTTTGCAGTTATTTTGTTGATGTTCAATGTGTCTTTGTCTTTTTTCCCTTTTCCTCTTATTTGCCTTTTCTCTGCGGAGGTTGCTGGGTTCAGTCTTACCCAGGGTGAGTGCTATGCCGTAGCATCTTTTGGAAGTTTCGGAATCCCCCTTGATTTCTCCCACCCCGTTCAGAGTAGGAAATTTGATCTTTAGATGCGGGGTGGAGGTGACTGCTTTGAGTGTGTTCAGTGTGGGCCTCCCTAGAATCATGATGTAGGAAGATGCAGTATTGATGACATAGAACTTGATCGTTCGACATACTTGCCTGGGTGATTTGCCGAAATAAACGGGTAGTCTAGCAATGCCCGCAATTGGGACAGCGTTGTGGCGAAAACCGTAAAGTGGTGTTTCATTGGGACAGGGTTCGAGTTTCTCGCCATTCAACTTGAGCCTGTCCCATGTGTGTTTGAAACAGATGTCGACTGAGGATCCATTATCCACAAGGATTCTCTTTACCTCGTTGTTGGCCACGCCCAATGACACAACTAGTGCCTCAGTGTGATTCGGGTTAATACCCTCATAGTCCGCGTTAGTAAAAGTAATGATATTCGGGGGTCCTTCGTATATCTCATAAATGTCACACTCCTCTCTTGGCGGGGAGGATTGTCCGCCGAAAACGGTATGTACGATGTTTCTGTCCTGCCCTTGAGACGTGGCTGCCCCTTGTATTTGTCTGGGCAAGTATTGGGATAGGTTGCCCGCTTTTAATTACCTTTCCAGGAAGTATTTGAGGGACAAGCAGCTCTCCGTAGTGTGGCCATGTGTTTCGTGATAGTCGCAGTGCCTGTCCTTCGGCCTGTCTTCAGGTAGTGTGTACATTGGGGCTGGTGGTAGGTAGAAAGGCTTTCCCCTGATTTCTCGTAGAATGGTTGCCCTGGGGAGTGTGAAGTCCGTCCATTTTGGCTCGGGACGCCTATCTGTCCGCGGCGGGTTTGTTGGCCCTAAGCGGTCTCTTACTGGGATTGCGGGCTGTGTCTTTTGGGCGGGAGGTGGCGGCCCGTGAGTGGTTTGTACCTGATTTAGGGCCGGTGTTTGCCTTTGATAAGGCGTGTATCTTTCTCTTTGGAAGTAGGATTGAGTGGGCGGTGCCCTGGATTGCCTAAGCACATTCAAAGATTCGGCTTCATTGATGGCCTGTGAAGCCAGGTCATATGCTTTTGCCAAGGTGGTAGGTTTAGCTTCCATGAGTTTGCATACATACTTCTCACATTCGTAGGGGTTGAGTCCTCTTCTTAGGTGAACCAAAGTTGCTGTCTCATTTACACAAACGACCTTGTTAACGGCCTCTTTGAAGCGGTCGATGTAGTTCTGCAAGGTTTCTTCGTTGCGTTGCGCGACTGTTTCCAAAAACACGGTGTGCACCTCGTGTTGCTGGTTTGCTTTGAATTTGTTTAGAAAAAGTTTTTTGAATTCTAACCAGGTATCAACGGATCTGGCGGTCAATCGACAGAACCATCTCTGGGCGTTACCGCGGAGAGTCGCGGCGAAGAAACGGCACCTTGTGAGATCATTATACTCGTAATGGAGGGCCAGTTGGTCGAAATAGCTGAGATGTTCCTCCGGGTCGCCCAGCCCGTCGAAAGAATTGAAGCTATGGTGCTTGATGTCTTTTTGTCTAGGCTCCGCTTCTAATCTTGCGGTAAAGGGTGACCCGTTTGTTTCTGGTTCGCTTGTGCCCTCTATTTTTCTCTTTAGCTCCATGATGGTGTGCATCATGTCTGCATTTGAGGGTTGGGTATTCTCTGTTTTGTGCGGGCGGATGGGGGACCGTTCTCCCCGCCTTTGGCTATCATATTCCGCTAACACTTTCTCATATGCGGTCTTCTTGTCGTTGATGATTTTTCTCAGGTCTCTTTCTTTTCTATTCTGTTCCCATGTTTCCGGCCTGTGGTGACCTTTTCCGTGTTTTTTGTGGTTTGTGTTCTGAGAGGAGCCTAGTCGAGAGAAAGCCGAGTTAGCCTTTCTAGGCTGACTGTGTACCTCTTGGTCTTGGTCGTTGTGAGAGCGGACTTGGGAGCCCTGTGGTAGTGGCTGCCCTTGCTGCGGAAAAGCTGAAGCTATTTGCATGATTAAATCTACTTGTTGCTGGTTGAATCCCGCGAGGTTCAGGCTAAGCGGTTGTTCCTGGTTATTTTTGTTGGGGGGGTGATTTGTTAACTGATTATTTTGCGGGTTTGTGGGGGGGACGTTTGTGTTTAGTTCTCTTTACTGCTCCTCTTGGTTATCTGTCATGGTTTTGGATCGGGTACTCGGGGCTATTTTGGCAGTGTGTATGTGTTTGGTTTCTCTCGAATGTGAGGTTCTTGTGTTGGGATTTTTGTCGTGTTGGTTAGAGCAGGTGAGGGAATTTTCTTCAAGAAAATAAAACCCCCTCCTTCTAGCGCCAAGTGATAATTCACACGGCCGATTAGAGGCTCCCGATCACTGTTCCGGGTGCTTTACCGGAAGTACTTCACCTGGGTTTGGGGTGCCTGCAAAATAATGCTTGCCCGGGGGTGGTGGCCGTCAAGCACCTCCGGCGTGAGAATCAGTAATCGGAAATAATAATAATCGGACTGGTGAAAATATATCGTATGTGAAAGAGTATTGTAGAGAGCTTTTCTGTGTCTGAAAGGATTGTATCTTTTTTGTGTGTTTTTTCGGATCCCTTTGTGTGTGTGTAGAATGGGGGTATTTATAGGTTGGGTTTTTCAATCACTGTCGCCCACTAGTTGTGCCGTTAAAGCTACAGTGAGCCACTATTGGAACAGTGATTGATGTCCCCTTAAACATACCTTGATTCTGCCACTTGGACTGCTTTGATCAGATTCTGTCTATTGCACATGGGTGTCTTTGAATATTATATTGATTCTTTGCCTTATGGAGTAAGATACCTTTATGCAAGTGGGCATGCAAGTGGGCAAGTGGGTGTACCTTTATGCAAGTGGATAAAGCACGATATTTTTGTGCAAGTGGATTAGTATGATGATTTGAAATACTTTTTGTGGGTATTCTTTTGTATTTGGAATAATACTTTTGAAATTAGATATACTTTGTCAAGTATTCCAGAATTGTGTTTTTAGAGGGTTAATGTTTTTACTTATTAGCGGGTGCCCGCTGATGGCTATCAGCGGGTACTTATCACTCTGCAAAGTGCAATTTAGGATCACGTCATATATGTGTGTCTAGCTGTGTGTAAAATCTGAACTATAAAATACTGCAACTGAAAAAGCTAAACCTCGAAAAGATATCACTTGCTTGCCCAATACATTCCATTGTCAGCACAGCCTTGCAGTTCAACTTCCAATAAATCTTTGGTGCTTTTACAAATTTTGCCTTTTCATACTTCACATTATCCCTAACTTTTTCATATGTTGGTAATCCAAATACCATATTACAAATTACAAATAAAACATAGATAAATAAAACATCCACCATATTTAAATTAAAATTCCAACAGTTGCATGCATGGGAATCCAAATACCAAAAGTACGTAACTAATTATCAAATTATTACACCAAATTCATTCTACCAAAACACACCATCTATTTGCGGCGATTATAGATAGGATAACATTCATCAGCAATAGTCCATACGCTAGCTCCTTCAGCCTTCCTTTTCTTGGTATATTCAATCCACACATCTTTGTCAGCATCACTCATGTTGGCCCATTCTAAGTGCCCACC
Organism: Saposhnikovia divaricata; assembly: GCA_036435485.1. NCBI lineage: Eukaryota > Viridiplantae > Streptophyta > Magnoliopsida > Apiales > Apiaceae > Saposhnikovia > Saposhnikovia divaricata. The sequence continues at coordinate 249,264,798 of CM071594.1, read as the reverse complement.
TAGCTAGTAAGTCCTCATATGATATCTTTGACGGAAAAAAAATGAATTAAGACTGATGATTTAGTAATTCATACTCATAAAATAATAATAAAATCTTACTGGTTCGGTGATTGGGAAGGGATGTTTCTGAGAATAGCGTAACGCATAGTCCTTTAACCTGTAATTAAACAATACAATTAAATAAATTAAACAAGATCAAAACCCCTGTAAAGGTTTAACTACTGGACAGAGTCATGCAGGTTTAGAGACTAGAAAGGAACTAGAGAAAATAACAGTAATGTGTTATATATTAAAATGAACGATAGTGTGACATATTAATATACAAGATAAGGAGGAAGTAGAACAGCATATCATGGGAGGAGAAAAGCAACAGCATGGGCAACATGTGGGAGACAATAAGAGATGGAGGCAGTATGTGGAGACAACAAGGGATGGAGGATCAGTTCCAACACTCCCCCTCAGGTTGATGCGAAGATATCAATTGAGCCCAACTTGGATAATAGCTCTTGAAACTTCCCGGGGTCTAGACCTTTGGTAAACATATCTGCTAGTTGGTTGTTGCTGCGAACAAAGGGAGTACAAATAACTTTTGCTTCTAATTTTTCTCGAACAAGGTGGCAATCAACTTCAATGTGTTTCGTTCTCTCGTGAAAAACTGGATTTGAAGCAATATGTATAGCAGCCTGATTATCGCAATACATCTTAGTTGATTCAAGTGAAGCAAATCCTAAGTCCTTTAGTAAAGCTCGAAGCCAAATAATTTCACACGTTGTGGAAGCCATTGCTCGATATTCGGCTTCAGCACTAGATCGAGAAACAACGTTCTGCTTCTTGCTTCTCCATGTTACCAAGTTACCTCCAATGAAGGTGCAGTAGCCAGTGGTAGATTTTCGATCAACTAAGCTTCCAGCATAATCAGAATCTGTGTAGGCAGTAAGAGAAGTGTGTCTATTGTTACGCATCCATAAACCTCTTCCTGGACAGCCCTTTAGGTATGATAATATGCGATCAACAGCGTGCACGTGAGTGACTTTGGGAGCATGCATAAATCGACTTACAAGGCTCACAGCGTAACAAATATCCGGGCGTGTAACAGTCAAATAAATGAGACGCCCAACTAACCTTTGAAATCTGCCAATATCACAAAAAACATCACCACTATCATCAAGTTTTATACTACTATCGACCGGTGTGTGAGATGGCTGCACTCCAAGTTTACCAATTTCTTGTAACAAATCCAAAGCATATTTTCTTTGACTAAGAAAAATGCCTTTCGTAGAGTAAGCAACTTCTATCCCCAAGAAATATTTTAGGATACCCAAATCCTTTATGACAAAACGTTGATGTAGGATAGCCTTGATGTCTGAGATTCCGACTTGATCATTGCCAGTGATGATCAAATCATCAACATATACTAAAACTATAGTAGTACCACGAACATTCTTGTTGATAAAAAGGGAGGAATCTGCACAACTGCGTTTTAGGCCATTTGACAGTAAAACTGAGCTTAATTTGGCATGCCATTCTCGTGATGATTGCTTCAATCCATATATTGTTTTCTTTAGTTTGCAGACCATTCCAAATCTGGATTCTTGAGCGTGACCAGGTGGGATGCTCATATACACCTCTTCTTTTAAATCACCATGTAAAAAGGCATTTTTAACATCTAGTTGAAATAGTTTCCAATCCTGATTTGCTGCAAGAGATATGAGAACTCTAATTGTATTCATTTTTGCGACTGGGGCAAAGGTTTCTTTATAATCCACACCATACGTTTGTGAAAAACCTCGAGCAACCACCCTTGCCTTGTGTCGTTCCACTGTACCATCTGATTTGAATTTGGTTTTGTAAACCCAACGACACCCAACTACCTTCTTTCCAGGTGGTAGCTTAACTATCTCCCAAGTCTGATTCTCATCAAGGGCTTGCAATTCTTCTTCCATAGCCTTTTGCCAAATTGGATTCGAGGTAGCTTCTCGAAAACTCTGTGGTTCCTGCTCACAAGATAATGCATTTAAGAAGGCATGGTGGTTTTGTGAAATGTTATCGTACACTAAGTGAGCTTGGATAGGATGTCGTGCTGCATTCTCCAACACTGCCTTATAACTAACAAATTCTCTTAATTTTGCAGGGCGTTGAGAAATGCGAGTAGATTTCCGAGGCTGTGGAGGTGCGTTTTCAACATTACTGGTGGCAGGAGGAACAATACTGCTGGATTCTGGAGCATTTTCAACGTTCTCATGATGAACAGTTTCATCTACTGTTTCATCTTCGAAGATTGTTGTTCTAATATCATTCTCCATAGGCATTGGTAATGGTACTGAAAAATCAGACATGTACTCCCCCTGAGGTTGATTTCCAACTTGAGACAAAGCTAGGAAGAAAGGTTTGGATTCATCAAACCGAACATCGCGAGAGATAACAATTTTGCGAGATGATGTGTCATAACACATATAACCCTTCTTGGTGGAATTATATCCAAAGAACACGCATCGTGCTGATCTAGCATCGAATTTATCACGGTGAATCGCTTGCTGATGAACATAACAAATACAGCCAAACACCCGCAAATGAGAGATATTAATTTTGCGTTCCTTCAGAATTTCCAGGGGGGATTTGAAGGCTAGTACTCTGCTAGGAAGCCTATTGATAAGATAAACAGCAGTAGATACCCCATGAGACCAATATCGTTTGGGAACATTTGTTTGAAACATAATTGCCCTTGCAACTTCAAGAATGTGGCGATTTTTTCTCTCAGAAACACCGTTCTGTTGTGGTGTGCCAACACAACTTGTTTGATGAATAATACCGTGGTCGCGAAAATATTGAGGAAGAAAGCCTTTAGTGTATTCGGTGCCGTTATCTGACCTGAATATTTTTATTTTTGCACTAAATTGATTCATTACCATAACATGAAAAACTTGAAACACAGATGCAACCTCAGTTTTTGATTTAAGTAAATATAACCAAGTAGCACGAGATCGATCATCTATAAATAAAACAAAATACTTGTAACCATCATAAGAATCAATGGGTGCAGGGCCCCATAAATCGGAATGTATTAATTCAAATTTGGAATACGTAGATGATGAATTTGGAAAGGGCAAACGTGTTTGCTTTGAAAGTTGACAAACATCACAAACATTGGAATTAACTGAGATTGCAGGAAAAAGATGAGACAAAATACGACCAGATGGATGTCCAAGTCGTTTATGCAGAATATGGCTTTCAACCAAGCTATTTGTTTGACAAGCTCTACTAATGCGAGTTAGCTGGTAAAGACCATGAGAATAGGTTCCCTCACCAATCGTCTTCTTGGTCTTGCGATCCTGAAATATTACGGAATTAGGAGAGAAAATAACATCACAATCCAGAGTTCTTGTAATTTTCCCAACTGACAGAAGCTGGACAGGAAATGATGGAATAACTAAAACTTCAGAGGTTGGGCTATTATGGAAGAATCTTACATTCCCACTTCCCTTAACAGGTATGACATTCCCATTAGCAACAGATACATCATGCTTAATGGAATTTAGAACAAAATTATCTACATGTGAAGAATTATTAGCCATATGATCGGTAGCACCCGAATCAATAACCCAACAATTTTGTTTAGAAGACAAGACATGATATGCAAGGGAATTACCTGCAATATGAGCATCAGAAGAATGACCTTTCTCATTACTCATGGATTTACTAAACTGTTGAAGGAGTTTGCTTAACTGGCTCATGACCGTAGAATCCGCCATTGATGCATGATCTTTTCTTGACTGTTTGAGATGTGCCGGTGTGAGATGTGGATGTAACACCCAACATTTATTTTTCAAATGCCCAAGCTTGCCACAATGATCACATCGAGGAATTCTTCCCTTGGTTTGGAAGTTGGGCTGCCCTTCAACATGTTTATCTTTCTCCACCAAAAGAACACTAGATTCAGTGAACTTTTCAATGGGAGCTTTCGTCTCAACACTCATAGTCTTTCTTCGAGTTTCTTCTCTCTGGATTATATCACAAATACTTGATAATGAAGGTAGTTTAACATCCATAAATATATTGCTCTTGATGTTCTCATATTCTGGCTTTAAACTGCCTAGTAATGAAAAAATCTTATCTTCTTCTTCCCTCTGTAGAAGAACTTTTGGATCAACAGTATGAGGACGGTAGATATTCAACTCATCCCATAGGCGCTTCAAGGAACCAAGATGTTCACTAAAGGTTTTCTCACCTTGACTTGCTGCAGCTATTTCGAGCTTTAGTTCAAAAACACGGGCTGCATTATTCTGATTTCCATATAATTCGGCAACTGCATTCCATAAATCTTTCGACGAGTCGGAAAACGTGAAAATTTCAGCAATATTTGGTTCCATAGAATTGAGTAACCATGATCTAACAAGCTGATCATTGGCCATCCAATCTTCATATCCAGCTGCATTCTTTGATGGACAGCCTTTGGTGCCATCAACAAAACCATATTTCTTCTTCCCTCCTAAGGATAAAGTGACTGCCCTTGACCATGGGCCATGGCACATAATTTAGACCATTAAGAAGAACAGAAGATAGTTTCCAACCGGGATTAGAATCCGGTTCAGCCATGTATTATTGAGAATACAAGGCAAACAAGAAGGTGGGATGTATTAAAACTGCTCTGATACCATAAAGGTTTAACTACTGGACAGAGTCATGCAGGTTTAGAGACTAGAAAGGAACTAGAGAAAATAACAGTAATGTGTTATATATTAAAATGAACGACAGTGTGACATATTAATATACAAGATAAGGAGGAAGTAGAACAGCATATCATGGGAGGAGAAAAGCAACAGCATGGGCAACATGTGGGAGACAATAAGAGATGGAGGCAGTATGTGGAGACAACAAGGGATGGAGGATCAGTTCCAACACCCTGTAATTAAACAATACAATTAAACAAATTAAACAAGATCAAAACCAACAAAAATTGGAAAAAAATTGAGGTACAGAGGTTAGATGAAAGCGTCAAACGCTTCACTCTCTATTGTTCGAACCAAAAATGATTGAAAGATAAAATTTGTAAAAACTTCTTTCCAAAAGGGGAAAGCAAAGGGGAAAGCAGCTCTTAGAGCATCTCCAACGATAATAACTAAAATCATTAGCTATATAATGATTATCTAAAATTTGCTGAACTGTAAAATGTTTTACTCCAATGGTATTAGCTATAATGAATAGCTATATTTTAAAAATACTATTTTATTATATTTTAATAATATATATATAAGTAAATAAGATCGATGATGTGTCACGATATAAGTGGAGATAATGAATTATAGATATTATTTATATATATTATAGATGTCCTCCAAATATAGAGGATGTCAAGATGATTATCTAAAAATTTACCTAACAGGAAGTATGGTTGAAAAAGAAAAAATATACATATAATCTAAAAATTATGCCATGTCATCAATTTTAGCTAATAGATGTGTAGCATTGGAGATGCTCTTACATACCTTTCTAAAATATTTCCCACATTTTCAAAATTTTCTCATGTTATAAAAAAAAACTCATGAGCATGTTAAAGAAGTTTTTTTTTGTTTTCTTTTTCCCCTTCTCTTCTCTTCCATTTTCTTCTTTAACAAAAAACTTGGGAGCATAGTGTAAAATCTACAACCATACTTTATATTATACTAGTTGACTAAACCGTGCTTCGTGCGGCCATGGAATATTTTTAAAAAAAATTTAAAATATAAATTTAAGAAAAAATTGAAAAAAAAATATTTATAAGTAAATTTTAGTATGTATAGACAACTAAATAAACTACATACTTATTTTTTATGTTGATTTTGTATCACGTTTTTTTAGGCTGACACCCGTTGCAATAAATACATATAAGACACGTTTTTCAGCGGCCTTGTAATATTTTTAATTTTTTTAAAACTATTAACTCTTTAAAAAAAGTAAAAAAGAAAATATATAACGCCTTAGAAAAATTCGTAATTATAAATATTATTATTTAATATTAAATGTGGGTTATATGGTTTTTTTAGGTTAAATGTATGTGACCTCATGTTTATATGTTTATATGATGATGTAGGTGTGACGTGTAAATCTGTGTATTTTTATTTGAATTTCTAATGATTAAAATCTATTCAAATTATGCATTATTGATTTTCGAAATTTTTTATAAAATAATCGGAGTGGTTAAAAATCGTGAAATATTTTGTGTTATCATCTTTATGATATTAATTAGTTTTTAAAATTATCGGGAGAATTATTTTTGGTGTTTAAGTATTTTAAAATGATTTTACGAGTTATATTGCATTTAAAGGATCAAAACTTGTAAAATTCATATTTAATTCATTTTTTATCCTAAAAATATTTTAAAAATACGGGGAGATAGGTCATTTTATTTGTTACATTTTAAAAATAATTTTATAATTTTTCTCCAATTTTACCCATTTATTTTCTCTTTTACAAAGCAAATTACATTTGTTTTTAACTAGAAAATCTGTTAGGAAAGTACGATTTTACCCCTCATTTTTAAATCCCTAAATCAGATTCTAAAAATCTCTTTGTTCTTCCCAAATTAATCTCTCGACACAACTCTACCTCTCTCTAATACGTCTCTCTCGAAAACTCTCGATTTCTCTCGAGATCCTTTTTCCCCAGTTCATGTAAGCTCCGATTCTTGCAGTTTTGTTGATCCCTGATGCAAATTCAACCCTTCCCTTTCTCTACTTTTCCCTAGTCCAGCACTTTTTATTTAGCGTAGGAGGCTAGGGGTGGTTCCCCTAGTCCAGCATTAAAGGTCAATGTGTTGCCTAATTGGGAACCCAATTCTTAAGGTCCAGAGGGACTTCGTGTCTGGTATGGGGAATTTACGTGGCTAGTCACCCGTACTGTTCATTGTCGAGAAAAACTCCAATCAACGTAAATATTTTCAAAAAGGTTTTATGAAATGTATGTTTTAATTATAGAACTGTTTTAAAGAAATGAATGTTTTATTGAAAAGTTATGACTTGAAGAAATGAAAAGTTTAATCCTACGATGGAAATTGAATTACTCCTTTGAGATAAATTGATCATTAATATTGTTCATCAATGAATTATCGAGATATTGTTGTTTCACTATATTAATCACTTGCTGAGCATTGTTTGCTCACTCTTACTTTGTTTTACCTTCCCTTTTCAGTTAGGGTTAAGGATTGGCTACCTACGTATTACAATTCGAATGAGAGCAATGAGGCATTCTATAAAGAATAGAGTTCAAAGTCAACATGGACATATACGGTATTGGACTGCATTACAGATAAAAATGTATAATGGTTGTAATAGTTGTTGTAATTTAGATTTTTATTTCATACCATGACCTGAGATCGATCCTCAGTGAGGGGTCATTGTATAATCAAATTATATTTGATCGTAATGATTTGTAGCATCAAATCCTGATCCCGAATTTGGGCACGTCACAACCAGTTTCCCAAACTCATAAACAGACGAATTGTTCCAACAAAGTAAAGGCATCACACTTTCTTCAACATCCATCAATATACAACAAACACAATGCAAAACAAGACTTAAAAAAATTTCCACATCTTAACAATTATAGTCCTATTAGAACTTCTGGGGAGATAAATTAGTTACGAATTTTACCTTGAAAATTCTATTCAATTTAGTAAATCTATTTACATTAGATTTAAACAATTGAAATACTGATTTTTATTTTGTATATCTATGCTATTTATATCCTTTATATAATAAAGCCAATATTAGAAATATCCAATTTTAATTTATTATTGATAATATTAATATGTTATAGTATATTTGACATTCTAAGTATTAAATTTAGAAACATTACTGAGAAAAATTGAACTATTGAAGGTTGATGGTATTGCATAAAAACTCTCCTTAGTATATTATATACAGCATATGATTTGTATAACGTTGGATTTCCATTAAATAGATTTTAATGTCTAGTGTAATTTTTTTTTTAAAAAAAATCGGATTTATTGGGTTATACGACTCTCTACTATTTGGACCTTATCTTGAGTTCTAAAAGTCATATTCGAACGATTTTATAGCCCACGCGAAGTTCACAAAATAATCTTTAATTTAGTTATGATTTAACAATTATATTCCAACTAAAACTGCTTAGAAACGGGAGAGAAAAGACAATTTCAAATTTAAATTAAGAATTCTATCCAAGTTAGGAGTCCTATTTATATGTAATTCAAATTATTGGTAGGAATCGATCCCGAGATCTACGGTAGTACTTTAAATTAAATCCCCTTACGCTTATTATATGCTAGCTTATAACCCGTGCAAGGTACGGGATAGCTTATTTATTTTTATAAAAATATTTTTAAAATGTTATATTTCTACTATATTACAAATTATATTTACAAATATTAAAAATATCAATTAAATCTAATAAAAAAAATAATTGGTTAGTTATTATAAATTATATTATTTTAATAAATAGAATTGCCCGTGTTTTAGTTGAAAAGGTAATTGGTTAGAGGGTTTTAGTTAGGAAAAATAGAAAAGGTAACGTGTTTTAGTTGAAAAAGATAATTGGTTAGTTATTAGTTATTATAATATTATTATTTTATTTTATTAAATAGAATTATCGGTGATATTTATGGAAAAAATGGCTTTTTAGTTAGAAAAAGTAACATGTTTTAGTTGAAAAGGGTAATTGCCTCTGATATTTTTGGAAAATGAGAGATTTTTGTTAGAAAAATAGGAAAAGGTAAATAGGTAATTGCCCGTGAAATTTTTGGAAAATTAGGAATTTTTGTTATAAAAAATATAAAAGTGTAATTACCCGTGATATTTTTAATTTATTAAATAAAATGACTACCAAAAACCAAAAAATTTCAATATTTTGACTTTAATATAATAGTACTAGCTTATAACCCTGAAGGTAGTGTTTTTCGTAGTTCGTTCACAGGAAAGGACGATCAATATTGATTTCGAGTATATTATCTCTTACAATCTAGAAGTGTGTAAATGGGGGGTTTTGAGTTTGGTTAAGGTGTTTTATCAAACACCTTGCATACAATAATAAATTGCTACAAAAATACAACTAAGTTAATGGCAACTATCCAAATTTACCAACACAACAACACAATGAGCAAATTAACAAGATAAGAGACATTTGACCCAAGGATAACAGCAAATCATGCACTTCAACCCAACAAGCAAGAATATATCCAACTCTACATAACCAAGATAATTGGTGAAGCACACAATCACTTATTTCTCTTCTAAAAACATTAATTTGGTGAAGCACATAAATTAGCTCTCTTGATAATAGCTACCAATAATGAAGCACTACTAGTATAACCAAATCAAGGAATCAATCAAAGAGAGGCTAAGACAAACCCAAGGATGAGAAGCTCAACCTAGGTATTTGCACTTAAAGCTTGAGAATTTAGGTACACTAAACTTGTGCTACTATAATGAATGTACTAACAATTACGGATTAGCACAAACAATTAGCAATTGATATTACAAGAAGAGCAAATTGAAGCAACTTACAAATCTCCAAGCAAAATCATAAACAATACACTCAAGCAATTAAGATAGAATGAAGAAGATCTTACTTAAAATGGAGTGGGTTTAGTACAAGAAATGCTCCCTTGAGCCAAATATATGGAGTTAGTTACTCATAATCAATGTTAGATTACAAGTAATTAATGTCTCCTCTCTAATTCCTACTAACCCTAATTGTGTTCTTGAAGAGGCAAAGAAGAAGATAAAGAAGTTAGATGTTAGATGTTAGAAGTTATATGATATGTTATGTTTTGAGCCCTTCTCTATAATACACAGCAGCTCTGTACGGCCTGTTGAACGGCCGTACAGCTGCCCTTACAGAAAATCTGCTCCTTTGAACGGCCTATTGAACGGCCGTACAGCTGCCCGTACGAGATAAAATCTTCAATATAATGCATTAAACGCCTCCCGGCATCGCGAGCTTGCATCTTCTAACTTCCCTCTTGAATAATCTTCGCTTTCAAGCCCAAAATAATCCATCTTTTTAACAATTAAGCATGGGGCACTGTAAGATGAAAAACATAAGTAATATCAATAAAACAACATTCGAAACTAACAAAAATGCAGAAGAATAAAAGACAAAACGTGTATAAAATACACGTTATCAAATCTTCCCCCACTTAAACGTTGCTAGTCCCGAGCAAACTAAAATTAACATAACCATATACTCCTAACTAGTACCACTTCCGTAGGTGATCACGGTTGCATTTGGCATATGCAACAAGCCCTTGGAACCCCTAGGTAGCCCTAGTGGACGAGTGAGGTCTCGTGAGGGTTTATAGCTGATGTACCCACAAAATCACAAAAACCACTGATAAACAAGAAACTAACAATACCTACTAATTAAACTAACTACTACACTCACATGTCCGAATCGTCTACTTGTAACTAAAATCAAACATATAGAGCTATTCACCTTGTCATCCACTAAAACGAGCTAACAACCAATTCAAGAATCAAGATAACACACCTCGTGCAAGATGTAACCAAGACATTAAAGATAGAATGAATGCACTTCAATCGTGAACACTAGAAAAGATGATCACAAAGCATACATGGCCTCGCATTAAGAAGATGAAATTGTATGGTGAAAAATCTCACATCTCTCAATTATGTATCACACAAGTATGGGCTAGAGATTTCACTCAACTCCAAGTCTAAATGCATGCGCTCTACTTGACCTTGCATGTTCACCTAAATTCCGGATTGCACCAAAAACAAGGAATTCATAAAATGGGTTGTAATGAGGCTTGGGTGAAGGTGTGAAAATTTAAGTTCAAGGAAGGTGTAAAAGTCTCGCTAGTTGAGTCAAAATGACGCTTGCTCGCTTCATCCACCAAATTTTCAAACTAAAGAATGTCTTCACTCATTTACAATTACAAAACACAACCACATTTACCAAGAAAGTTGAAACAAAATAAAGTACAAAGATTTATTGTTTTTTTTTTACATCCCCTTTATTATTATTTTTTTAGCAAAGGGAATGCATAACATAAAAAAAATACTTCAAAGAACTTTGAACCACATCTAGATATACACATCAAACTAGTTCCCACTTACAATAAATAGAATTCTTCCTCTTCACAATTTCTCCAAATTCACATGATTTCCGATCAATTCTTTTTCCAAGACTCAACTAGCTCAACTAGGTCGAGAGTGAAGTATTTGGATTTGACTCATGTATAAAAGGAGAAAGTGACGAAGAAAAATATGGATATAAGCTTCAAAGGGGGTAACTAGGGATTATTTTCATGGTTCATAAGCTAAAAAGGCCAAAATGGTTATTCTAAAAAGAATTTCCTTATTATGGTGCATCCATGAATGAAGGTTTAATGCAAGCCCTAGAGATGAATGGAGTTGTGCTGGTGGTATGCAGGCACAGAGGTTAGTGAGCGGGGCTATTGGTGGTTTAATGGCGTGGTGGAGGTTTGGAGAAGAGGAGGTCGAGATGAGAGGAGATAGAGGTGAGTTGGAGGTGAACGGGAAAGGTGGAGAAGATGGGGCGATAGAGAAGTGGAATTGAGTGGTGGGAGGAGTGAAGAAGTTTGCAGGCGTGGTGTTTTGTGAGGGGAAGGTGAATGTGGTGGAGATCAGGAGATGGGTTCGAAGGGAGAACGGGGCGGGAGTCGCGGTGGATGGCAGGGGATGTAAAGGCGGAGTAGGAGTTGTTCTGTTTTCTTTTTTTTTGTTAAGAACTGTACAGCCGTGCAATAAGTGGGTGAAATATTTTGGATCCCCTCATTTTGCACTAGGAGCTGGACAGACGCCAAAAAAAATTTGCACGGGCTTGTGCACGGTCTGTTGAACAGCTTGCACCCCGTACGGTAGCCTGTACAGCTACAAAATTTTACAAAAACTATTTTTTTTTCCTTTTTCTTTGTACAGAAAATTTCCACAAATCCTTGAATGCTTGAATAAAATACTAATTCCTGAAAACATGAAACAAACAAATCAAGGCACGAGTGGAATAAATATAAAAATTATAAAAAACTATAATTAACGATACTAAATATTATTGAGCGGGGCATTATTATTATTTTTTTTTTTGAAACTCTATTATAGAATTCATTAATCACACCACAAAAATACACAATAATTTTCTTTTTTAGGGTTATTTTCTTAGAATTAAAATAGATGAAAAATGGAATCCCCACTCACTAATATTTAGATCGATCCTCAAATCCACAATACGAATAATACCCTACATGAATGCAAGAAATCTAACACACGCATAAAAAAATATATAAATACATACGTATCTTGGGTTGCCTCCCAAAAAGCGCTTTGTTTATTGTCGTTGGCTCGACTTATTTATACAAGTGTTATAACTAATGAGGTGAAAAAGAAAATAAATGCACATACCTATGAATCAATAATAAGAACAAGGTGTGCAAATATACCTTTGATCCATAAAAATATAAAAATATTTCTATGATCTTCACATCTTCAAGAGACTTTGAAAAAGAAAAATAGTTAGAAAAATCGTCAGAATAATCATTATAAGCACGGCTCAAAAATTGCTCCCAAATTGGATCCTTATATACCCAAGCAAAAATTTCAACCTCATCAATCTTAAGCTCAAATTCCTTCTCAATTTTAATTGGACATTCATCAATTTTTATCTCATCTACCAATTCATTATGCTCAAAGGAATTTTCTAAATTTGGTAGATCCTCAACTACATCCAATTTATCATTGTCAAGCTTAGGGCAATCGTCAACTAAACAAGCAAATTCATCATGTACAACATTTCCATCAATAACAAAACAAGAATCATGATAAGTAGGAGAATTGACCTCCTCTAATCGACTCACGGATTCGGCTAGTTGACTCATTTGCTCTTCCAAGTTGGATATGCTTTGAGAAGTGATGTTTTCCAAGTTAGATATACTTTGAAAAGTGGCGTTTTGAAATTGGAGGTTGTTTGCCGCCATTTGTTTCATCATTTCTTCAAGTGATGACAATGTAGATGAAGAAGACCCTTGATGATCTTGGGAATTATATTGCGGATCATAACATTGATTTTTAAAAGTAAGTTGGAGGTTGTTTGCCGCCATTTGGTTTATCATCTCCTCTAATGATGATAAGGAAGATGAAGAAGACCCTTGATGGTCTTGGAAATTATATCGCGGATCATAACATTGACTTTCACAAGCATATGAATAATCGATGCTAGGAGGGTAAGGAGCATAGCATGAGTTTGTAGAATATAAAGAATTCGCCCGATACGCATTAAAATTCTGAAAATAATTAAAATCTTGATATCGTTCTTGATCATAGGTGAAATCTTGAGCGTTATTCCAACCAAAATAATTCTCCATTGTCTCCTGAAAGAGTTAGTTCATGTCTATATCAAATAAACATATAGACACACAAAAAAAAAAGAAAAAAACTATATACAAAGATAAAATCTAAAAATATAAGAAACAATTAACTCAAAATTAATATTGTTGCCTTCCCCGGCAGCGGCGCCAATTTGAAGGTAATGTTTTTCGTAGTTCGTTCACAGGGAAGGACGATCAATATTGATTTCGAGTATATTATCTCTTACAATCTAGAAGTGTGTAAATGGGGGGTTTTGAGTTTGGTTAAGGTGTTTTATCAAACACCTTGCATACAATAATAAATTGCTACAAAAATACAACTAAGTTAATGGCAACTATCCAAATTTACCAACACAACAACACAATGAGCAAATTAACAAGATAAGAGACATTTGACCCAAGGATAACAGCAAATCAAGCACTTCAACCCAACAAGCAAGAATATATCCAACTCTACATAACCAAGATAATTGGTGAAGCACACAATCACTTATTTCTCTTCTAAAAACATTAATTTAGTGAAGCACATAAATTAGCTCTCTTGATAATAGCTACCAATAATGAAGCACTACTAGTATAACCAAATCAAGGAATCAATCAAAGAGAGGCTAAGACAAACCCAAGGATGAGAAGCTCAACCTAGGTATTTGCACTTAAAGCTTGAGAATTTAGGTACACTAAACTTGTGCTACTATAATGAATGTACTAACAATTACGGATTAGTACAAACAATTAGCAATTGATATTACAAGAAGAGCAAATTGAAGCAACTTACAAATCTCCAAGCAAAATCATAAACAATACACTCAAGCAATTAAGATAGAATGAAGAAGATCTTACTTAAAATGGAGTGGGTTTAGTACAAGAAATGCTCCCTTGAGCCAAATATATGGAGTTAGTTACTCATAATCAATGCTAGATTACAAGTAATTAATGTCTCCTCTCTAATTCCTACTAACCCTAATTGTGTTCTTGAAGAGGCAAAGAAGAAGATAAAGAAGTTAGATGTTAGAAGTTATATGATATGTTATGTTTTGAGCCCTTCTCTTTAATACACAGCAGCTCTGTACGGCCTGTTGAACGGCCATACAGCTGCCCGTACAGAAAATCTGCTCCTTTGAACGGCCTATTGAACGGCCGTACAGCTGCCCGTACGAGATAAAATCTTCAATATAATGCATTAAACGCCTCCCGGCATCGCGAGCTTGCATCTTCTAACTTCCCTCTTGAATAATCTTCGCTTTCAAGCCTAAAATAATCCATCTTTTCAACAATTAAGCATGGGGCACTGAAAGATGAAAAACATAAGTAATATCAATAAAACAACATTCGAAACTAACAAAAATGCAGAAGAATAAAAGACAAAACGTGTATAAAATACACGTTATCAAACCCGTGCGATGCACGGGTTTCTTTTAATATGTCATAAATTTTACTTTATACTATAATTATGTTTTTATATAATTTTTATTTTGTAAAAATTAATTTAATTTAATTTAATATAAATTTAGTTAATAATATGCATGATTTAAAATTTATATTATAGAATTTTAAGTTAAATATGTCGTTGGCGGGATTCGAGACTTGAATTTTTAGTAAAGTACTTTAATCATAAAATATACCTTATAACATCTAACGATTCTTTTTATTTACTAAAAATCTAACATCAAAATGGTGTGTTAGGTCCGATAAGATTGTAGAAGGGGGGGTTGAATACAATCTATACCATTTTCTCAAAATTTATTCGTTAAATAATTTTGCCTTAAACGAATATTTTTGTGCGGAATAATATAACACAAATTTCAAGTTGAATATAGCAATATATTAACTTGAGGGGTGTTGCAAAATCAGTCCAAATGATTATCAAGTAATTAATAACTAATTAGAAAATTCAACATGAACTTTGCTAATTTAGTTAATAAAATCAAGATATCAATTTGTGAACTAGGAAACTTAATTCGCTAGTAGTACAAGAATCACAAGTAAACAAGTTCCAATGGATAGGATATTACAACTGAGATGAACTTGAATTTACAGAATTAAATTTGAAGGTGTTCTTGAGCTTGAGAGAGAGAGAAAATAGATGCTGTGTGAATTTTTCTTGTTTTGCTCGACTGGTTCTGAACCTTCTGCATTCCTCTGCCTTATATACACAGCCATAGTCATATTACTTGATTTAAACTGATATGACAATCATTTTACACTAATATGACAATCGGTATGACTATCAAATCAATGTAATATGACTGTCCAGCTTAAATATAACTTTCGGTATAACTTAACTAGTCAATATAACATTCGGTATGACTTACCATATGAATATAACATTCGGTATAACTTACCAATTGAATGAAATATGACTATCTCTTTTGAACTGAATATGACTATCTCCTTTGAACTGAATATGACTATCTCCTTTATAAACTGAATATGACTATCGGTATAACTATCAGTTTGATAGTTATATCATCATATTTTTCAGTTTATAATTAATTAAATGACTTATAAAAAATCATTTAACTAATTAATCTTTTTTCATATTAATTCTTATTTAATTAATCTAATAATCACTTTAACAAATATATTAATTCTGATAGAATTAATTTATTTATTAACTTAATTACTTGACTTAATCAATTAAAATAGAATTAATATAAATTCTTTAATAGTCAATATTCCGCTGAAAACCACATAATTATAATAAGGAACATACACTGGCATGATGTTGACGTTCGATGTACTGTCTGGTTCATGAACGACTAACTCCAATCTCTGTTCTTCATCGGACTTTTAACACTGTGGTCTTTTTATACTCTTCACTCTCATCAATCATTCGGTACTGAAATTGTTTCTTGTCACTAATAGAAATCTCTGTCTTCTTAAATGAATCCACTTGTTTCAATGCTACCTTGAGGCCTGATCAGATATCTGAATCTTCTTCTAGTGTAAAACATCAAAACTATAGATTGACTTGTTGATTTTTCTTCTGACGGTTATCATCTTTTGAGATTCCTGTGACAGTTGATATTATTTACTTATTACAATCTAGTTTAATTGGATTAGGATCCTCGAACTACAAATAGGCTGAGTCATATGCCTTTCAATCTCCCCCTATTTGTTTGTTATAAAATAACAAGCAAATACCTAGAGGATTCTTCAACTAATCCCAATTAAACAAGTAAAAGAAAACACTTTAAATGCTAAGTAAATAATGTAAAAGTTCTGGTTTATATTAACATTATCCAGATTCAAACAGAAGAGATAAATACAAGATAGATGATCCTCTAGACTGATCATATAAGACAATTATCCTATCTTGTTCTATCAAAGCTCTAATGATATAACTTGTAGAGCTAATCTTCATTTACCACTATCTTTCTCATTGATTTCTCCTTCTTCTTGTTCATCCATATCAGGTAAATTCTTGATCATTTCTTAATCAACAAGTAATTCCCTTCTGGATGACACATCTGTAGGATAGACCAGTGGTATTCCAAGTTTCTTTCTTAACTCACCTTGATACTGCTTGTACTTCTTCATGTTGGTCTGAGCATAGGATCGAATATGATTTGCAGCTTCAATCTTTTCTTGTGATGCAAAACCATGATTTCGAAGAGCATATTCAACATATACAAAGTGTCTGGCAAGGTGTGTATACAATTCGTCTGTCTGAAGATTAACAGTATGAATGACTTCTCCCTTAAGAATTTTAACTTGTGGAGGGTCATTTATAACTTCAGGACCAGCTCTTTCAGCAAACTCTTGAAACTTTTCATGAAGCAGTATGCCTAGTTCAGAAGATGTTCTTACTTTTGGTCTCAACACCCAAAGCTCTGACAGGGATCTATCATAGAAGAACTGAAGCGATACTTTGTGAGATCCGAGCTTATGACATTCAACAAAAATAAGTAGCTCACCATTCTTAGGATCAGATGCAGTGGTTATTCTCACAATTTCTGTCTTTAAAGCTTTCAAATACATATCATGTATAGGGTTCTTCTGTTTAAAGCTTTCAAAAATAGCAATCATCCGACGATCATCATAGTCAGAAGTTTGTGGTGAGTCAATTACCTTTTGAGCACGTTCCCACTTATCACCATTTTTGTACTTGATGTACATCTTCCTAGCTTCCAGCTTCTGAGCATGTTGTTTTTGAAGTGCTTCCTGTTCTACCTTTTGAAGTCTCTCATTATGAGCTAACTGTTCAAGTGTCTTCTTGAGTCTTTCTTCTCTCATAGCCAGATTAGCTTCATTCTGTTCGAGTTCTTTGTTTGCTTCAAAATTCATTTGTTGTGTTTCAACAGAATCAGGAATTATTTGCTCTTCATCATCCCAAAAACTGAGATCGGGTTCATCAAATTCTTCACCAACATCAGGAAACTGTAAGTCAGCAAACAGATCAATATCAGGTTCACCTGTATAGTAAAAACCTTCTACATCATCATCTTCCTGTTCTACTGCTTGATGAGTTGTCTTCTTCCCTTCACTCCTATCTTCATTTTTTTCTTTACTTGCACTTCCTCCCCCTCTAGATTTCTCCCCCTTAGTTGAGGAATCCTCTACAGTCTTGTGACTTGTACCAGCTCCAGGGTCACTTCCATCACTACCTCCAAAGAATTTCTTTTCTTCTGCTGTAAGTGAGTGAGTTCTGCTGATGATATTATATAAGTGTCTCAACCCCTTTGCTTGATGATCACTTTGCTTTTCAATCTGACTGAGACGATGTTCAGTGCTTAAGTGATTTTCATTTATGTTGTTCTGAAGATCTTCAATCTGATTAGCCATAGATGATATAATAAGATCTTGAGCCACTGTGACATCTCCAGAGTCTTCAACTGCTTGTTGTTGAGAGAGTTTAAGTGCATTGATTTTGTTGTTGAAGATAGTTCTCATGTTGTCCATATCAAACCTCAAGTTTTTGTTGTCCTCTTCAGCTTGAGGAAGACTTTCTTTCATCTGATTGAGTTGAGTAATGAGAGATAAAGTGTATGTGTCATTGTGTGCTCTCACCTCAACAGCTCTCTGAGTATCACTCACCTCACGTGCTGGTGTTTCACTCAGATTTGAAGTAATTCTCACATCACTCCTCTCATTATCCTGAGCTGCATCCATTGTACCTGCACTAGAGATCACCCTAGCCTCCTCTTGGAAGGTCAGTGGTGGTGCAATGGGATTTCGCAAATCCCGATCAACCTGTGAAGGTTCTTCTGCCGTAACAATGGCAGGCACTGTAACTTGCTCCACATTTGGCAGGAACTGTGAAGCATCTGGCTGTGGCATGACATTTGGCAAATGTATGTATGTAGACATATAAGGTGTTATGACTACAGGAATATGCAACAAGACCTTAGAAGTGTCCAGCCTGGTGTAGAACTTCTTGTTTGGTTTACCAGACCATTGAATTCGATCATTTGGAAACGGAGCAGGTTGATCCTTAGGCATTAGATGATTAAAAATTAGTGTCAAAATCGAGGATAATGACACTTAACCGGTTTACCTTTTCCAAAGTTCTTTGTAGCCTTCGTCAATCGATTCAGCAGAATAGGCCATATCAAGCTGCCAAAATTGATTCTTCTATTGTGAGCAATTGAGAAACCAATTGACTGTAACATACCTGTGATGACAGTATTGTTACTCTTTGTAGAATTAGCAAACACCTTTGCTATGATCTCGAAGAAGATATTCCATTCTTGAACAAGATTGCTTTTGAGTGGTCGTTTCAGATTCAGTTGACCATGATAGTTGATATTTGTGAAAAATTGAGTCAACTCATCATTTGAAGGTAATTCAACAAATCGTTCAGTAGGAAGCCCCAGAGCAGCATTGAAGACAGATTCATCCACTGTATATGTCTGGCCATTAAAATCGAATGAAAACGACCTTTCATCTGTGACAGCTGTAGTACACATTAATTTGAGTGGACCAAATTTCATTGGAACATTTGCAGTTATAGAGTGACTACAGAGATTTTGCTCGTTTAGAAACTTTATCCAGGACTTGAACCGATCCACTGGGCAATCCTCGGGATTAAAATATCCAATATAATTGTGATTCACAAGTTCAAAATTATTATAAGCACCAGCCATTGCAAATCAGGGATTAAAATTAATAAATCTGCAAAATTCAACAATTTAACCCAATTAAATTACCAAATTCGAATTAATAAATAAATAAAAATTCGAAAAATCAAAATCTTTATCAAAAATTCTGAAAAATTTAGACAAAGATCTTGATTGCAATACAAACACACATGTAATTTTAGTTTTTACAAAATCACCCCCATTTGTTCGGATTTTTAGATCAAAAATTCGAACTTTTTCAAACTCAAAAACTCAAAACTCGATCAAATCTTACATTTTTAACCTTGATTATGAAGATTATAGACTGGGTAATCAAGAATGATCCTTAGAAACGTGTTTTGAGTAAGATTCGAGGCAGAAATTCGACAGCAATTCGTTCGAATTCTGTGTGTATATGTGTGTATACCGTTCGAATGTATTGAGTGACTTAACACGTCAATATGACAACCACTGAGATATAACTGACAAATATAACTTAGCTAATATATATCAAATAACTGTGATATGACTATCGGGTGATAGTCATACCGATAGTTATATTACGTTTAAAACGTAATATGACTACCCTAGGCTGTAAGTTATATCGCAGTTAATCTCTAATATAACTACCGAAAAACACTCAATATAACAATAAAATCTTAGTTATACCGATAGTTATATTACTATAAAAACACAATATAACTATAAACTATTTTAACAGTTATATTTAAACAACAAACAAAAACAAAGTTATATCTAATTTATTACTAAGTTATATTACACTATTTAAAACTAATATAACTAATCACAAGTTCGAATATAACAATCAAGGAGATTGTTATACCGATAGTTATATTCTAACAAATCAGTTAATATAACTAACTAAAAACAAAATATTAACAGAATTTTAATCAAGAAAATTACATTAATAATTTACATAAACAAAAAATAGCAAATTAATTTATACTAAAATTATAAAACCTAATAAAAATTATAAAAACGATCATATGCAGTCCCTTTTACGAAATCAAACATTAATAACAGAAGGACAAACATTACAAATCAAATAAAATAAAATAAAACCAAATAATTATACTACATATTTATATAATTATTTCTGATGAGTTAATAAATCTATAAATTTTCTAATAAAACAATTTCCATATAGAAAATTATTCAAAAAGAAACTATGATTTATTTAATCAACAAAAATAATCAAGCTGAATTAAAAACAATAACATTTTCAAGAAAAATAGATTTCTCATAAATTACAGCTTGTAAAATTCGAGAAGAATATTTTCAAAGAAAATGAATTAAACTAAAAATATAATAAGTAATTAAAAATATGTACAGAAGATAATAACAATGATTTAAGATGAAATAAGCAAGGGTATAAGTTGATAAAATAATTATACAAGTGATTTAATAACAAATATTAACACATCAATCACTTGTAAATTATTAAAGATCAAACCTCAGATATTAACCAGTTTAATTACTAGGACTGTTTAACATACCCAATTCACCAACAATTCTGGTAAATGTGGATTCGTCAAGAGACTTAGTAAAAATATCTGCTGTTTGTTCTTCCGTGGGTACAAAAAATAACTCCACGGTACCATTCATGACATGCTCTCGAATAAAATGATACCTGATGTCAATATGCTTTGTCCTTGTGTGCTGCACAGGATTGTTAGAGATTGCTATGGCACTTGTATTATCACATAAAATTGGAATTTTATCAAGCACAAAGCCATAGTCTCTCAGCTGATTCCTGATCCACAAAATCTGTGCGCAACAGCTTCCTGCAGCTATATATTCAGCTTCAGCCGTTGAGTTGGAAACTGTCTGTTGTTTCTTGCTGTACCAGGAAACTAGTCTACCACCTAGGAATTGACAACTCCCAGATGTGCTTTTTCTATCCACAACACTTCCTGCATAGTAAGAATCTGTATATCCAACAAGATTAAAACCAGAATCTTTAGGGTACCAGATGCCTAGGTTAGGCGTACCCTTAAGATATCTCAGAATTCTTTTAACAGCAATGAGATGAATATCTCTAGGATCCGATTGGAACCTTGCACACAAACACGTAGCATGCATAATATCATGTCTACTCGCAGTAAGATAAAGTAATGAGCCTATCATACCTCTGTAGCTTGTGATATCTACCTTGGCAGAATTTTCACATGCTCCAAATTTGACAGCTGTGGATGATGGTGTCTTTGCTGAAGAAGAGTCCTCCATTTGATACTTCTTGAGAAGCTCTTTGACATACTTGAATTGCCAGATAAATATTCCATCTGTCCTTTGACTTATTTGCAATCCAAGAAAGAACTTCAGCTCACCCATCATGCTCATTTCAAATCTACCCTGCATTAACTTCGCAAATTTCTTGCACAAAAGATCATTAGTAGACCCGAATATTATATCGTCCACATAGACTTGGACTATAATTGTATCATTCTTATGTTTCTTTGTAAAGAGAGTTTTGTCTATGACACCTCTAACAAAATCATTTTCAAGTAAAAATTCAGAGAGAGTGTCATACCATTTCCTTGGTGCTTGCTTAAGACCATAGACAGCCTTGAAAAGGAAGTAGACATAGTCAATTAAATCTGGATCTTCAAAGCCAGGGGGCTGTTCTACATAAACCTCTTCATCTAGCTTGCCATTCAAGAAAGCACTCTTGACATCCATTTGATAAACTTTAAAGTTTGAAAATGCTGCGAATGCCAAGAATATTCTTATGGCCTCAAGTCTAGCCACTGGAGCATAGGTCTCATCATAGTCAATGCCTTCAGATTGTGAGTAACCCTTTGCTACCAGTCTTGCTTTATTTCTCGTCACTGTGCCATCTTCGTCAAGTTTGTTTCTGAATACCCACCTTGTGCCAACTACTGGTCTGTCTGTAGGTCTGGGTACCAGCTTCCAAACTTCTTGTTGTTTAAATTGATTGAGTTCATCTTGCATAGCAATCACCCAATCAGGATCAGTAAGAGCTTCTTCAGTTTTCTTAGGTTCCATTTCAGATAGAAACCCTGAATAATTGCATTGATTCTGAAGAGCTCTTCTAGTCTTTACACCAACAACTGGATCACCAATGATTAACTCAAACGGATGAGCTCTATTCCAAACAGTCTGTCTGGGAAGATTAGATCTTGATGATTCACCTTGACCTTCATTGGGATGTTGTGTGTGACCAGTTGACCCTTCATTTTCTCCCCCTGAGTTGTTGCCAGGTTGACTAGATGATGATTGATTATTAGAGTCAGGGGAATTTTGACTACTATCATTGATTTCATCACCATTACCCTGATCATCATTGTTGTCATTAGCATCAGCAAAAATCTCAGGTGCATTGTCATCATCTGAATCTGTATCTGTCATGTCATCGAAAGATAGCTTCTCAGATGGATTCTCAGTTTGGATACTAGGGAGTTTAGTGTCATCGAATGTTACATTGACACTTTCCATCATCTTCTGTTCATCAATCACATACACCCTGTATGCTCTCATTGAATAACCAATAAAAATTGCTTCAAATGCTTTGGTATCGAATTTACCACCTTGATCATCACCTTCTTTAAGCACAAAGCACTTTGCCCCAAATACATGAAAGTATTTGAGTGAAGGTTTCTTATCAGCCATAATTTCATAGGGTGTCTTCATTTGATCTTTATTGATTAGAGTTCGATTCTGGGTATAGCACGCAGTATTGATGGCTTCAGCCCAAAAGTACAATGGAAGCCTTGATTCACTTAGCATAGTACGTGCAGCTTCAATCAAGGTTCTATTCTTTCTTTCCACTACCCCATTTTGCTAAGGAGTTCTTGGAGCTGAATATTGTCTGGTTATACCCTTCTCAGTGTAAAAGTCATTTAGAACTGCATTCTTGAATTTAGTTCCATTGTCTGATCTTATAGCTCTCACTGGATACGTAGAATCTCGCTCAATTAACTTGATGTGATCAATCACCAGTTGTGGAGTCTCATCTTTAGAATTCAAAAACAGAACCCATGTGTATTTTGAAAAATCATCAACAATCACTAGAGCATATCTCTTCCTTGACATAGACATCACATTAACTGGACCAAACAAATCCATATGAAGTAATTGTAATGGTTCAGTTATTGAAGATGTATCAGTGCTCCTGTGACTTGCCCTTTTTAGCTTGCCCTTTTGACATGCATCACACAGACCTTCTTGAGTGAATTCCATTGAAGGCAAACCTCTCACCAATTCTCTTTTGACCAGAGAATTCATTGTCTTGAAATTAAGATGAGAAAGTTTCTTGTGCCATAGCCAACTCTCATCATTAGATGCTTTAGTGTAGAAGCAAGTGACTTCTTCAGTGCTTCCTGAATTCATATTGGCTACGTACAGATTGCCTTTTCTAACTCCTGTCAGTTGTGGCTTTTCATGTCTCTTGTGTGAAATTAGACAATTCTTCTTGTTGAAATGAACTTCATAACCTTTATCACAGAATTGACTGACACTGAGCAAATTGTGCTCAAGTCCTTTCACAAAAGAAACTTCATCAATGATAACATTTCCAGCTTCAAGTCTGCCATATCCATCAGTTCTACCTTTGCTGTTATCTCCAAAGGTAACTACTGGGCCGGCCTTCTCCACCACATTTGTCAGCAGGGTTCTATCTCCAGTCATATGCCTTGAACATCCACTGTCCAAGATCCAGGTTACTCGATTAACCTGTTCAATACCCTGCAATGACAAATGAGTTAAACCTTCTTCGGGACCCAAATTTGATTGGGTCCTGCGTATTTAAAGCATTGACCTTTGTCAGGCAAAACAACATTTTTAAGTTTAACCTCTTTAGTCAATAAACATTTAACCTTATAAACAGATTTGAAAATCTTTTGTTTAATCTTGGGTATCCATGTTTCTCTCCCAGCAGTAACACTTGTGTCATTGATTGGACATTTGACCTGGTAGACATTCTTGGTAATCTTTTGTTTAGTCTTAGGTGCAAATGTCTCTCTCCTAACTTGAGGAGGAAAAGCAGTCTTAGATCGAACATTATTGTTCCTGTTCATGTGCTGTCGAGGAGCATTCTGTTTAACACATGCATAATTACCATTAAAATAAGCACGCATATTGTTAAAAGCACAAGACATACAATTGATAATACCACATGCTTTATGATTAGAATCAATAGTAGGCATGGTATTTTTCTGTTTTGACTTGTTACTACCTAATCCAGTCTTAGAAGAAACTAGCTGATTCAACAACCTTGACTGGTACTTTAGGTACATCTTTCTCAGATGACACATTTGTTGTGTTAACGTCCTCAACTGATTTAGCCTTAACAAATACTGTGACATTTTTCTTGGATGACACATTCTTTGTATTATAGTTCTTAGCAGTTTTATCCTTAACACATTTATTCTTAACAAGAACTGTGCCATTTGCAGCGTCCTCATTTCTCATTTCTTCATGTATAACCATAGAACGAATATCTGGTGGACCAGCATCAGATTTTGTAAACATTGGTTTTTCAACATTCTTGAGAATATGTGGTATACCTCTTTCTTTAGCTGGGATAGAATTAGGAGAATGATTACTCAAAGAACCAACAGCTTGACTGTAATCAAATCCTATTCCTACAGTTTGTTCTAATGCTTGTTTGTTGAAGAAATCTTTAGAAACTTTAACAGTATTATAACAAGCTCTAACCTGTGTTTCAAGTTCTCTAATCTTGGTTTCTTGTTCAGCAATCTTATCAACTTGTTTTGTCATGTATTCTCCTAGACCCTTTTCTCTGTAGTTAAGTCGAGCTATTTCTTCTATATTCTTATCTTGATTAACCTGCACCTTTTTTAAATCTAACATTTGATTTTCAAGGTTAGTGTTAACAAGACTTATTCTCTCGTACCCTCTTTGTGCATTATTCAAGGAACTACGTAAACTATCAATTAACTGAGTATCAGTAAGAATTACCGGTGTGGTATAATAAGTTGAAGATTCAGCATTTGCCACCAACGCAAAGTTTCCATATTCTTCATCTTCGCTATCTGTATCATCCCAGCTTTTACCAGCAGCCACATAAGCTCTTCCACTTTTCTTCTTTTCAGAAGCATAATCTTTCTTCTGTGTTTGCTTGGGTTTCTGACACTCAGTAGCAAAATGTCCCAACTCATTACAATTGAAACAACGGATTTTGCTTCTGTCAACAGTTCCAGTTTTATAACCTCCCCTGTTACTAGAGGATGAAGAACCTCCTCTCTGAAATCTGTTATTTGACTTAAAACCTGAACTTTGGATTTCTTCTGAATCTGAAGTTACTAAATTATCTCACCATCATTGCCATAGATTCATCTTCCAATTGATCCAGCTCTTCAAGTGAATAAAATTCTCCACCATCCTGAGTAGCTGGTGTTTGGCCAAGTTCTACTTCAGTTTGTTCCTTGTTGAAACTGATAGGTTGAACAACTCTCGTTTCCACTTCCTTAGGAACCTCAACCACTAAAGCTGTAGAAGAACTTGCCATTCTGCCTTTGCCATAGAATTCCTTTTGCTGTACTTGTTCTAATTCATATGTTTTCAGAACACCAAACAGCCTTTCAAGAGCAACCTGAGTTAAGTCTCTAGATTCTCTGATGGCAGTGATTCTATGCTCCAAGTGAGTAGGCATAGTTAGTAAAAACTTCATGTTGATCTCCTTCTGAGTATACTGCTTGCCATGAACTTGCAAGTTGTTGATTATCTTGTTATACCTTTCGAACACTTCCTGAATGCCTTCATTAGGGCCAGCTCTAAAGTGTTCATATTCAGAAGTTAGAATTTGCAGTCTATTTTCCTTGACTTCATCAGTCCCTTCATTAATGACCTCAATAGTTTCCCAGATGTGCTTAGCAGTTTTACAATTTCTCACATGGCTATACATTACAGCATCTAGGGAATCCAATAGAATGAGTCTCAAATTTTTATCCAATCCAGCTTCCTCCTTATCTTCAGAGGTATAGTTCTTAGGGTCCTTTGGATAGGATTTGGCAGGGACTGTTACAGTTCCATTTACAACTGTTTCAGTATCATGTTGCATGGGAGTTACTGGTCCATTTTCCAAAACCCACAAAAATCTTGGGTTTGCTACATCAAGAAATAACTCCATTTTGTTTTTCCACATATCATAATTATCTTTATTAAAGATAGGAATTTTAACATTGCCTTTGGCCGACATGATGAATTTTTAAGAGAGTTAAAAATTCGAACTTAATTTTTGATTGAGTAAAAATAGGATCTTGATTTGTGTATCAATCAATAGGCTCTGATACCAATTGTTAGGTCCGATAAGATTGTAGAAGGGGGGGTTGAATACAATCTATACCATTTTCTCAAAATTTATTCGTTAAATAATTTTGCCTTAAACGAATATTTTTGTGCGGAATAATATAACACAAATTTCAAGTTGAATATAGCAATATATTAACTTGAGGGGTGTTGCAAAATCAGTCCAAATGATTATCAAGTAATTAATAACTAATTAGAAAATTCAACATGAACTTTGCTAATTTAGTTAATAAAATCAAGATATCAATTTGTGAACTAGGAAACTTAATTCGCTAGTAGTACAAGAATCACAAGTAAACAAGTTCCAATGGATAGGATATTACAACTGAGATGAACTTGAATTTACAGAATTAAATTTGAAGGTGTTCTTGAGCTTGAGAGAGAGAGAAAATAGCTGCTGTGTGAATTTTTCTTGTTTTGCTCGACTGGTTCTGAACCTGCTGCATTCCTCTGCCTTATATACACAGCCATAGTCATATTACTTGATTTAAACTGATATGACAATCATTTTACACTAATATGACAATCGGTATGACTATCAAATCAATGTAATATGACTGTCCAGCTTAAATATAACTTTCGGTATAACTTAACTAGTCAATATAACATTCGGTATGACTTACCAAATGAATATAACATTCGGTATAACTTACCAATTGAATGAAATATGACTATCTCTTTTGAACTGAATATGACTATCTCCTTTGAACTGAATATGACTATCTCCTTTATAAACTGAATATGACTATCGGTATAACTATCAGTTTGATAGTTATATCATCATATTTTTCAGTTTATAATTAATTAAATGACTTATAAAAAAATCATTTAACTAATTAATCCTTTTTCATATTAATTCTTATTTAATTAATCTAATAATCACTTTAACAAATATATTAATTCTGATAGAATTAATTTATTTATTAACTTAATTACTTGACTTAATCAATTAAAATAGAATTAATATAAATTCTTTAATAGTCAATATTCCGCTGAAAACCACGTAATTATAATAAGGAACATACACTCGCATGATGTTGACGTTCGATGTACTGTCTGGTTCATGAACGACTAACTCCAATCTCTGTTCTTCATCGGACTTTTAACACTGTGGTCTTTTTATACTCTTCACTCTCATCAATCATTCGGTACTGAAATTGTTTCTTGTCACTAATAGAAATCTCTGTCTTCTTAAATGAATCCACTTTCAATGCTACCTTGAGGCCTGATCAGATATCTGAATCTTCTTCCAGTGTAAAACATCAAAACTATAGATTGACTTGTTGATTTTTCTTCTGACGGTTATCATCTTTTGAGATTCCTGTGACAGTTGATATTATTTACTTATTACAATCTAGTTTAATTGGATTAGGATCCTCGAACTACAAATAGGCTGAGTCATATGCCTTTCATGGTGTAATATTTTTGGGTATATACTAATGATTACAAAATTATGTGGTTTAAAACTTATATTTTAAAATTTTAAAAAAAATGTCATTAACAGAATTCGAACCTTGAAATTTTAGTAAATTAATTTAAACATATAATATATCTAATCATTAGATCTAACGGTTCTGATTTATTTACTAAAAATCAAACGGTCGTTAGTCGTTCTATACATATTTCTATTATATTTTGTTAATGATTAGACGATATAGTGTTATATTTTTGGGTATATATTAATTATTGTAAGATTATATTTAAATTAAAATTTAACGTGTTTTATTTAGAAAGAAATATTATTGATTGGATTTATACGATATTTTAGGTGTTTATAAAAGGCAATATCATCAATCAATTAAAAGTAAACCTCTTTTAATTAAAAAAAGACAATCGGCTAATTATCACTAATTATATTATTTTAATATTTATTTTAATAATTAGGATGACCGTGTTGGAAATTGAACCGACAAATTTTCAATGCCTGTGTGATGCAAGGGTTTCTTTTATTGTGTTATAAATTTTATTTAATATCAATTATGTTTTTATATAATCATTATTTTATTTTTTTATTTTTAATTTAATATAATTTAATATACTCATGTTTACGGATTATACTAATGTTTCCCTATTATAATTTATAAACAATGTATACGAATTTTTAATATATTTAAAATGGTAACATATTTTAATTAGAAAGAAAATATTAATGATTGAAAGATATGATACGATTATTTTTTTAGGTATTTATAAAAGGCAATATATTCAACTAAAAGTAATATTATAGTAATATTATTTATATGTATACGATTGTTTTTTGGCTTTAATATTATAGTATAGATAGATAGATAGATACGATATAATTAATATTTATTCTTCAGTTTTATTTATTTTTATGAACTACTAGATTGATAAGTCCGGTTTAAATTTTTTGTGAATCTTACCCGATTTTCGTGGAAATTGATTTTTAATCCAATTTTAGCATAATCGAATGGGTGAGGATCCTCTGTCCCCTTCTTCGTGTCCCCTGTACAAAAAGAGTGCTCCTGGCGAAGCCCCTGTATTAAAAAATAATAATAAATATATTTTTTAATAAAGGGGCCCCGCCAGGGGCACTCTTTTTATACAGGGGACACAGAAGGAGACACGAAAAAGGGGACAGAGGATCCTGGCTGTAATCGAATGGCTTCTCATTCGTTTAAAGATTATTTGCGACTATTCATCCCGATTTACAGTGGGATTTGAGAACACTGCTTAATAGTAATGATTAGGGTCGGCTAATCACTTCAAGAGACCCGTTCAAGGATAAAAGTGAGGCCCCTATAATAATTACATTATATTTTTATATAAACTTATTTTACTACAAATCATAAAATAATAAATTATTTAAAAAAATTACTTATCTTTATTTAATATAAAAATCAGTAAAAACAATATTACATAGGAATAAATATGATTTTATAAATAAGTAATCTTGTGTACGCGATTATTTATATTATTTTATATAAAATTAATTTTCAAATAAACAATAAATTACGGATTGAAAAGGAAAATTAGTTCAAGTTAAATTTTAATGTTCATGATTAATAAATTCTAATATAATATATATATATATATATATATAAAGAAACTTAATTCAAGTTAAATTTTATGATTAAATTAAATTAAATATCATGTATATATATAATATATATTTTTTGAAATTTTGGGGGCCTATAAAATGTGAGGCCCTATGCAAGTGCTCCACTTGCACATGTCATTAGCGGCCCCGATAATAATGATATGTTGGAAAGGAGATATATTACTAAGCAAGAAAAAGAAGAAAATATAAATTTACAAGGTTAGAGGAGTGATGTGCTAAAAATAAACATTTAAAATTGCAAGTGCACAATTCACCGTTTTAAAAATTTTATGATTCGTTTTATGGGGACTAAATAAATTTCACTAACTCCTTACTTTTTAATTTAGACGAATTAGACAATTGAAATTTGAAGCAAGTTTTTATTTTCCCTACTAAACTTTTTCTCTTTAATATTAATGATAACTAGCTTATTGCCCGTGCAGAAGCACACGTTACTTTTAATTTTTTATAATTTACTTATAGTATAATATAATATTATAAATATTAATTTTAATATGTTGTTGGTAGGATTCGAACCTTGCATCTTTGTATATACTGTAATAATTTTTAGTATCAAATATAAATTAATATGTTGTTGGTAAGAATCGAACCTTAGACCTCTGTATATAATAATTTTTAGTATTGTTGTATCCAGCGGTTATGATCTATTTGAGTTGAAGATCCAACGGTTGTGAAGGGGGATAACCAAAACCAACCTTAGACCTCTGTATATAATAATTTTTAGTATCGTTGTATCCAACGGTAATAGGGGATAACCAAACTACAAAATATGCCCCATTTTGCTTAGTATAG
This sequence comes from Saposhnikovia divaricata, assembly GCA_036435485.1. Classification (NCBI taxonomy): domain Eukaryota; kingdom Viridiplantae; phylum Streptophyta; class Magnoliopsida; order Apiales; family Apiaceae; genus Saposhnikovia; species Saposhnikovia divaricata. Next base: position 249,234,200 of record CM071594.1, on the reverse strand, counting down.
TATAGATATAGATATAATATAGATTTCATTACACAATTAATGCTGTGAAAAATAGTACATAAAACTAGCTAAACAGAAATACAGAACATTAATTTGGGCCTAGAATGCATACTGATAAGAAAGCGGGCCGAATAAATAAATAGACCAGGAACTAAAAATAATCAATAAACGGGCCAGAACCCAAACTAACAAATTTAACCAACTAATTCATAATTTGGAGACCAACAGTTTGAAAGCATGAGATAATAATCGGATGATCGGAAACTCTCATATACCTTTTTTAAGCAAGTCTTCATGTCCTTTTTGCTCCTCTTTTCTCCTGATGTCTCTCCTTTATTTCAACTATACAATTTTAGAGCACAGTTCGAGAAAGTGAGTTAAAAATGTAGTGAAACTTATTTATTGGATTTTTTTCAAAAATATCTAAGGGGTAATTTTTTTATAAAAAATATGGTACAATTTCATTTGCAAACTCAATTGCAACGATTATAATATGAAATGTAATTGCTTGCAACCACATGCAATTTTGATCATATTTTTTAAAAAATCAAAATATGGATATTTTTGAAAATTTCTCTTATCTCATAACTGAAAAAATTCAAAAACTTTTGAACAGCCAAATAAATTTTAAGGGTTTTTTAATAATATATCCCAATTTAAAACATGGTTTGCAAATATGTCCTATATATATTTGAAATTTCAAATCTATCCTAAAATCAGTTTTACATTTAAATTTTAACAGAAAAGGACCATTGTACCCTTTTTAATTAAATTTATTTTAAAATATAATGTCTCATAAAAACATGATTTGATTAATTTAAATTATAAATTTTAATATTTATTTGGTTAAGGATGCCCCTGGCGGGGCCTGTATAAGAAAAAAGAAACAAAAAAATATTTATTTTATGGTTAAAATTAAAAAAAACGCTCCTGACGGGGTTCTGTACTAAAAAATATAATTTTTTTTTTCGTTACAAGAATTTTAAAATTGTAGTGTACTTAAAATAATAATAATTAATAGAAAAGGGTATACTGGTCTCTATAAAACTTAAAAACTGATAATGGGACATATAATTAATAAGTCAATATGATGGGACATATTCATAAAATGGTCTATTAATTTGGGACATATTATACAAATTCTCAAATTTTAAACCAGAACCTATGTCTAACATATTGATTTTTTTTAAACTTTTTTTTAAATATATTTTATTTTTAACTTAAAACAAGTATATCTAATATTTTTTTTCTTATTTAAAAAAAAAAAGAATGGTTTTCCTGTATCTATACTATACTATAATAAGGAAGTGAACATGATTTGTAGTTTAATTAACCCCTATTTTTTGTTATCATTTTTTTATCTCTCATTCACAACCGTTAGATATTCAATTTAAATAGATTATGATCGTTAGATACAATTATACTAAAAATTGTTATATATAGAGGTTTAAGATTTGATTCCCACCAACAATATATTAACTTATATGTAATATTAAAAACTATTATATATATAAAAATTTAAAATTCGAATTATTCCAATAACACATACTATAAATAAATTATAAAATATTAAAAGTTTAGAAATAATGTAAAAAAGATCTAAACAAGTGCCATGCTGGCAACAAACCACAGGATGTGTGTGTGTGTATAGATGTGTATATATAGGTGAGTTAAATTGAGCGCAGTCGTCTTCTTCTCCACGAAGTCAAAAAAAAGCAACAAGATGTCACTCACAACCTCACTCGTCGGCGCCGTGAAATCTGAATCCACTTCCGGCATGTCCGCCGGCGAGAGTTCAAGAACTAGGCCTTCGAAAGTAGTCGTTATAGCTGATCTCAACGTTGACCCCTCCGAAACTGACGACGCCTTGCCTTATTCTCTCTCCAGGTCTCCAATTACCTTAATTTCTCTTCATTTCCCGCAATTTTTAACTTTTAACTTTTAACCTCTCTCTCTCTCTCTCTCTCTATATATATATATATATATATATATATCTCTCTCTCTCCCTCCCTCTCTCTCCCCCCCTCTCTCTGTCTCTTTCTCTCTCTGTCTCTTTCTCTCCCTCTCTCGCCTCTCTCTCTTCCCCCCCTCTCTCTCTCCCCCCTGTGTGTGTGTGATGTGGCATTGTGATTTTGTATAATTGTGGAATTACTTTTAATTATGTTGATTTTGGTTTATATGTGTTTGTTTAGGTTTGGTAGTGATGAGATTAGTGAAAATAGAAGTAATGGATTGAGTAAAGATGTGATGGATATGCCTGAAGTTGAAGGGAAACAATTCAAGAAGTTGGGGAAATGTCGGTCAAGACTTAACAAGGTTGATTTTTCGCTAGATTGTGGTATGGAAGTAGATGGTGATCAGAACGGGCAAGGCACACCTTCGTCTCGTGAGGAGAAAGTTAGTAGCCTTAGAACTGTAAGTTTATTTCGGCTGTCTGGATACTTTGTTAAATTAAATTAAATATTATTTGATTATTATGTATGATTCTTGACTATTTTTAGGTTTTGTTTTGGGGTTGTGTAATGATTTACGGGTTGTTGTTTGTGGTTTCTTGATGTTCTTGAATTAGTTACCACTATTCTTTGGATTTTTTATTCAGACAAATTTTATTTCTCAGTGTCCTCGTGTACACTTGAAATGTCTGAGATTTTGAAGTTATTTTGTTTGAATTCTAGCAGAATTTTAAGTTACTTGTCTAGAGTGTAGTGTTGCTATGAATTTGATATTCAACTATTTTAGAACTACTTATCAAGAATATCGGCTTAGCTCCTATCTTAAATCCATGGTTTTAGTAGAAACACGTGGTGGATCAGTTTCATTATGGATTCTTCGTTTATATTTTAAAGTAAAGTAGGTTTTATAAACTGAAAATTTTGACCTTAAAAGTGAATCTTTTATTACTTTCTTAGCGAAACAATGTTACCAATATATAGATAGATGATGCGGGGAAATGTTTATTGGTCAACATCAACTTGTAAGTTCGGTGACTCTTTGTTGTGAAACATTTTGTATAGGAGAAATTTTGTGAATATGTAAAGTCGCTACAGCAAATCTGCAATTTAACATGTTCAATTAATTTATGTAGGAAGTAGGAACAGTACCCCCCTCTCTTTTTGGACTTTGAGAACAGTCATATAGTAGGTGGAAAGATCTCCATTTTTTTGATATTGGTATGACTAATATCTTGAATGCTTTTAGGGCTTAGTGCTTGTTGCACGGAAGATGCCCAAAAATGCTCATGCACATTTTATCATGGGCTTAATGTATCAAAGAATGGGTCAACCAGAAAAGGTATATTTGCTATCGTACCTTTGTCAGTTGTTATATGTCATATAATATGCATATTCTTGCGCTCATTCCAGTGACATTTGTAGTCAGTTTTGGCTTATGAGAAGGCAGAGGAGATCTTACTTCGATCTGAAGAAGAAATCGACCGTCCCGAACTGCTTTCTCTAGTTCAGGTTCACCATGCCCAGGTATTGTAAGTGCTTTTATTAATAGAATATCCCTTATATGTTAAAACTCTATCTTATTATCTATGCTATATTTGGAGGGGTCCCTTACTTGTTACCAGTTCTGCAGTGTCTTCTGCTCAAAAGTTCGGAGGACTATAGTTTAGGCAAAGAACTGGGAGCAAAAGAGTTGGATGAAGTGATTAACAATTTAAAAGAATCTATGAAATTGGATATTAAACAAGCATCTGTTTGGAATACTCTAGGCATGATTCTTCTTAAATCTGGACGGTTAAAGGTGAAGTGGAAATTATAATCTTATTATGCAAATATTTTTTCCTCGTGATTTACTTAACTTTTTGTGTCCTTACACAACTCATGTGATTTTCTATAGAATGCTATATCAGTTTTGTCGTCATTGTTGGATGTTGCACCTGATAACTTGGATTGCCTAGGAAACCTTGGAATTGCTTATCTTCAAAGGTAAGCCTATTATTGTTGTGCCTGCTGCTGCTTCTGTTATTATTGTGAAGTGTCCTTATAGCAGATATGATAAGCATGCTAAAAAAACTGATTCTTTAAGTTATCAATGGCTGTATATGTGGCATACCCCTCAACTACTTTCTTACATGTTCTCTCGACGGAACTATGGTCAATACTTTCTTACGTACTCTTGCATGAGCTTTCTGATGTACGTTACTCTGGTTGTCTGGGACTCTGGGTAATATAGTTTGAAACCAGTGTTGCATTTAGCTATCATTCCCTCCTTTTATTTCGCTTTTACTAGTTATTGGCTATTTGGCTTATTGCATGCAGCTGGATGTGTCTATCTTTTCTTTGTGAGGTGACATTCTTGGCTACTTTTGAAGCGCCCACTTGATATGGGATAAAAGATTAAGCCTTCATTGTAATAACATGATCTTTAAGATTTGACAAAAAAACAACTCTCAATGTTTTTTAATTTTCAAAAAATGACCTTGACTAAAAATACTATCATAATGTGCAGTTCAATACAACAAATGATTATCAAGGTGTGATGGGTACAAAAGGGATTAATTATTGAACTTTAATTTTAGCCTTCAGCAAATGATAATTGCTTCATGTCCCCTCATCCAATAAGATAGATTGCACTGCTTATTGGGTTTTCTACATTAATATATCTTATTTTAACATTCTATTTTCCAGTGGGGATCTGGAGCTGGCTGGAAAATGTTTTCAGGAGGTGATTTTAAAAGACCAAAACCATCCGGCCTCTTTAATCAACTATGCTGCCTTCATTTTATGTAAATATGGTGCAGTTATTGCAGGTATGATTTCATTATTCTGGTAATGTGTTATGTAGGTTACTGTTCATAACACACTTCAACTTTTGCTGCAAAAATTATAGGAGGTGGTAAAATATTTAAACTTTTGCTGTGTTTGTGCGCACATACTGTGATGAACGTCAATGGGCCAAGTTGTTTCATTTTTTTAAATTTGTTGGACATGTGCTTTTTATAGCAATTTATAAATCACATAATGCATTAGTAAAACGCAATTCCTCCAATCATCAGGTGCCGGTGCAAGTGCCGATGATGGGGCTTCTAAAGATCAAGTCACAGCAGTTAATGTTGCAAAGGAATGTCTGCTAGCAGCTGTTAAATCAGATCCTAAAGCAGCGCATATATGGACAAATCTTGCTAATGCATACTCTATAACTGGTGATTATAGAAGTTCCAACAAGTGCTTGGAGAAGGTGTGTGTACTTTATACCTGGATCATTTGCAACTTTACGAGAATTTATCATACTTGGAAAACATGGAATCTGACAAAAAAATAAAGATCCTGCAGTTGTTTTATTTGATAATTTTGTGCTCCATCTTCTTAGCTGCATGTGCCCATTTTGCATGAACACGGTTCAAAGCTCCTTTTTCACATTGGCTTATTATAAAGCTTAAGCAACTCAATATTTGACTTTCTAGGCTGGGAAACTGGAGTCCAATTGTTTGGCTACACGTTATGCTGTGGCAGTTCATCGTATCAGGGACGCGGAAAGGTCTCAAAATCCCAGTGAACAGCTCTCCTGGGCTGGGAATGAAATGGCTTCAATACTTAGAGAAGGAGATTCACTTTCCATCGAGCCTCCCATGGCATGGGCAGGGCTTGCCATGGTTCACAAGGCCCAGCATGAGATTGCAGCAGGATTTGATATTGAACAACATGAACTGGTTGAGGTTGAAGAGCGTGCTCTATACAGTCTGAAACAGGTATATTTTGAAGATCTTACCCTTTCTGCATTGTAATCAAAGGCAAGGCATTACAATGCTTTGTGCAACTTAAATACTGTATAGTGAGCTTATGGCTTGGATTGATCTCACATATTAGAAGATGGTCTATGAGGATATTGCTTCTGCAGTAAAGTGATCTATAGTTTAGACTATTGTCATATACTTAAGGTAGACATTCACTAAACCTTGTGAGCACATACAAGGTATACATATAACACTTAAAAATACTCTTTGCCTCATTAAGACAGGTGAGTGTGCATGGACTTGACCAAGATGTTAGCTGTGAGGTTTATGCAAGGGATTTTGCTATCTAGTGGATTAATTTCGTGGTCCCTACATAGAGTGTTCCAGTTAATTTTGTGTTTTTAAATTTACTCGGATGTACAGATAGACAACCTTATTTTCTTTCAAGACTCGCTCAGCAATCTTTTTTCGTTAATACTTAAAGAATATGTTTATTTAATAGTACATTCGTGTATGTAGCAGTATCCTTCACTTGTATATATCACTTCATTCGATCTCATTAAGATTTTCAAGTGAAAGGTAGGATATATAACAAAATATTAGAAATAGAGCTTATTGCGGGAGTAATTGATGGTTCCCTTTTGATAATTTTATATGCTTCAGGCAATAGCAGAGGAACCAGATGATGCTGTACAATGGCACCAACTGGGTCTTCATAATCTCTGTACCCAACAATTTCGAGCTTCACAAAAATACCTCAAGGCTGCAGTTGCCCGTTTCAGAGAATGCAGCTACGCATGGTCCAATCTTGGTATCTCAAACTTCTTTACAAACCAGTCATATTGCGCTGAAAATTATATATACATATTTTTAATATATTATGCTAGTACCTAAAATGGGACTGGGAAAAATACTTGTTTCTGTTGTTTCCGAGCTGCAAGTTTCTGAGTTTGTTTCGTATTTTTTTTTTGTGAGCTAGGTATAGCTCTGCAACTGTCTGAGGAGACAGCTTCACAAGCTGAAGAAGTATACAAGAGAGCCTTGTCTTTGACGAGTCAACAAGCACACGTCATATTTTCTAACCTTGGGAATTTGTACAGGCAGCAAAAACAATTTGATTCTGCGAAGGCAATGTTCACAAAGTCACTTAAACTGCAACCTGGTTACGCTCCTGCATATAACAATCTAGGTCTTGTTTTTGTTGCTGAGGGTCGGTGGGAAGAGGCAAAATACTGCTTCAACAAGGCTCTACAGGGGGATCCACTGTTGGATGCTGCCAGGTCTAACATTATTAAAGTAACAGCGATGTCCAAAGGCTCTTGATATATCTGCTCTGGGATTGACTTTTACATTAGTTAGGTGATCCGGTATAGGTTTTACAGATTGTACATAGTACACACCACAAATTAGGGACAAGGATTTCAGTATTTATTAGTTAGTTATCTTTTGTACATAGTACAAGCCACAAAATAGAAACATGTATGGTACTTTATGTAATCCTAATTTATTAGTGCTTAATTTAAAAACCTGAATCTTGTATGCACTCAGTGTTCCCTTATTGCTTTCATTGTTCTCACATACCAGGTCCATGAAGAAATCAAGTAGTGTCATATAAACGGTGAAATTTGCAACATTATTGTTGTGGAGTAACACCAAAATCTTTCAAACCATGCATACAACAGGAATTTATCAGCTATACAGGAATTCAGACTAACCATACCAAGCAACTCTTAGAAGATGGTATAAAATTGTTTAACCTCTTCTGTCTCTTTCTTCGATACGTATTGGACGTTAGTCAGAAACAGCTAAATTTACTTATACCGAGTGTTGTATTTGATACAAGTGAAATGACTTGGGTAAATGATACAATAATTAACAAGCTAATTGACATACTGCTTCTCAAGAAGGCTCTCACAGAATGCCAGGTCAAACCTTTCTTCCGGAGGATCCCCAATGCAATCAAAAACTGCATCTGCATTTAAAAAGTCCTCATCTGCTGTGTAACTGCAACCAAACACGAACACTTATCAACAAAATGTTCAAACACGAACACTTATCAACAAAATGTTCACGTACAAGTTTCCAAGCCCAATAAACTGATTTATCTAGCAGTTAAACAGGTGATGCATTGTTCCAGAAAGGAGAATATGCCCGTGATAATTTCCGAAAAACTCATAGATGCATACTCATGCGTTACTTTGAAAATGAAGTGACCCAATATCTAGGCTAAATAACGACAATTATGTACACTTCACAGGCAAGCAGACATGACTTGTTTCGCTGGATTAGTGGCAGTACAATCAAGCGCGATTCTTTTTATTAAAAGATGTAAGACCGTGACATGATTTAAGGTACTCCTACAAGAAAATGCATTTCCAAGATCCCTGGAACATAGGTCAAATCTCTGCAATGTAATAGTAAAATTAAACCTAGTAGGTTAAGCTCTGATTTACCTTGTAACTCAGGTTTAGACTCACCCACTCTTAGTTACAATCATTCCAGAAGATTTAAAAAAAACACTCACCCACTCTTTGTTACAATACACTTCATTCCAGCGGCTTTGGCAGCTGCAAGACCTATGGCACTATCTTCAACAACAACACAGCTGAAAAGTTGTAAAAAACAATATCAGTAGATATATATTTGACACATATTCACTCAAGAAAAGTATTCAAGAACTGCATGTATCACAAAGAATATAGATTTTTTATTATTATTACAAAAGCAACACGTGGCTTATTAAATTATATGAAAACCATTTTTGGCTTCTAAGTTTGACATCAAGTATCCAACCCACAGCAGTATCCAAACTGCATATGCAGATAAATCTATCACTAATGTTAAGTTCAGTGTGTAACATTTTGTGCACTAGTGAATACCTTGATGGTTCAACCTCAAGAGTACTGGCTGCTAAGATATAAATAGCCTGCCAGGAAAAACAAACAGGTTAAGATAGTATACATTATGTTTACATTTACAGTTTTAGACTTTTAGATGAGCTGGAGATGACTCATATTTAGCTTACAGAATTAAGGACGAGTCTAGTCATTTTTTAATAGAACAATTTTAGCGTTAACAGAAGAGGGGATTTTTTTTTTTTTTTTGCAAAATGAAACGATTTCATTTATAAATGATATAAATTATATTATCATGTTCCAAAACATTTATATTAAGGATGACTACACAATGAATGTATTGAAAATAATGAGATGATGCAAGTAACTGTGAAAGAAATGCCGATTCTATTCATGTAAACAATATACAAAGGTGAGAAGTATACTGGATCAGGCTTTTTACGAGGAACCACATCCCCAGCAAATATCTGGATTTTTTCCGCTCTCTCGGGCCCCAAGAGAAATGAAACTATAGCAGACACCTGCAGATACCAGATGATTATATAAGTCATTCTGCACCTGAATGTAGATAGATTATATTATTTTGATTTAAAATAACTTTGGCCATTCAAGCAGAAATATGTACATTATATTCATAACGTCTTTATAGGCAATGAACATGGAATACAAAGAACTTTTTAAAAAATTTGTCGTGGCCAGTGGAGTCAATAATTATATCAGTAAGGTACCAGAAAGAACAATTGACTGTTACTTGTGTACAGTTTCAAGGATAGACTGATTGGACTCTGATAACAAATTCACGCTAATTGTTATTTTGTGTACAAATATTTTATCAGTGTACAGGCAATAACACATATCCTTCCTCTAGAGAACTACAAAACCTATTATACATCAAAAGTTAGGAACCTGCTGAAGCATACCGCCTTCTCATTAGAAGTACTGCAAACAGCAACTTTTACTCCTTTTGCAAAAGCCTGATCAATTAATCTGCACAATGTACATTACGGCCAAATAAAGCTCTTCCTCATGCTCATGTTTTTGTTTGATTTAACATCCATTAACAAACTGAATAATTAATGTTATCAGATGCAACCATCACTGTGCTGAGTATGCTCAAATGCAGCTAACGTAACATCAAATTGCAGATAATCCAGTAGCTTACTTTGCAACACCAGGCCGAAGAGGCAGCAACTTCTTCTCAATGAGGACCATAAATAGCTCTGTCTTTCGCTTGTGAAGTGAAGCAATGAAATCCTTCCGTTCTTCTTCACTCTTTGGAGCCTTTTCTGGCCACTTTGTCTTGTTAAAATACGCAGTCATCCTAAATTGTAAAACAACCACGAACAAATCTAATTTAACAATCTCTCCGTAAACTAAAGATCCGATATTACAAAGTACAAACATTCAGCAACTCAAAATCCATGGAACTAAAGCTCCAACCTGTAACGACTTTCTGAACAACATCAAACATATTACGAAAAATGACAATTAAACAAAAGAAGAGACTTTATACCTTTCTTTACCACCACCAATTTTGAGCAACTCTCCATACAAATCAACATCCCATGTAACACCTAATTCCATCTGTATAATCAAAACAAAATTCCAACATTAGCCCTCCTAATCTACTATGAATTCACAAACAAAAGAATAGCAGCCACAAACATCTAACACCAAGTTTCAAGGCAAACACTACTACAAGCAAAATTATGTCGAAACTTATTAGAAAACATAACAATCATACAAAAACCTCAACTCATATCAAATTTTGACTCATGAAACAAAATGAACAAACAAACAAACATACACACAGCTAGCAAAAGAATGATCACCTCAGCAAAAGTATCATTAAAAGAAATGCGATGCCCATCTTTCTCGGTATCGACAAGAACACCATCACAATCAAATAAAAGAGCTGCAGGAAGCACAGAAGCAGCTGCAGCTGAGCACATTACTCCATTTCTCCCACTACTCTTGTATATTTTGCTTCTTTCACGACTTTTTATGCTTATTTTTCGAGTACCCTTTACAAAACAAGAAGATAAAATCTTGGTGTGGGCATTGAAATTGCATAAAATATCACCATTTTTTGCGCGGGAAATCACAGTGAGTGATGAAGAACAAGGAGATATGATAACTGAAGCCATTGAGTTTTTTTTTTCTTTTCTTTTTTGAGGTTTCGAAATTAATTTTGAGCTACCAAAAGTAAGATTGTGTGTGTGTTGATTATACGTGTATCTAGAAATGTATGAAAGATGAGATGGATAGAGAGACTTATCAATGATCAAAGACAGCCACAACAGAGGACTCGTAAGGATTTATGATGTTTTTCGGGTCGGGTTGTTAGAGTTTTAATGGATTATTAAAGAGGCCCGTTAAGAAGATCTCTCATTTATATATGTCTTGTTTGAAACAGAGTTAGTTATTGGATCAACTTGTGCTTAATAGTATCTTATTGGACTAGAAAGCCCATTATTAAAGAGCGAGTCAAAAGTTTGATTACTTGTCCTGCACAATCTGAACTAAATATACTAACCTATATAACCTGTGCGATGCACAGTTTTTTAAAATTTAAATAATATTTTTTATATTTTAATAATTATTTAACTCATATATACAACTTAATATGATATTGACAAAATATATATTATTAAATAATAATCATTTAATTATATGACATATTGGTCGAATTATGACTATAATTTATTATAATAATATAAATATAAATGAAAGTATCGTATATACTTACATTCAAATTTTTGTTGATATTATCATATTCAAATTATGATTCCATAATGTAATATTTGTTTAAAATAGAATTTTATATTAATTTGTAATTGTCTGAAATTTTTATTGTTTATTATATTGTTTTAGGTTGTTTTTACTTTGTTGACTTATAATTTGTTGTAAATTTGTTAATAAATATGTGATATTAAAATTATTAAAATTAATTTTAAATATATTTGATTTCCAAGTAATTGAAAGAATCTAAAAAAGTCGGGTGTAGGTAAAGAATTTTAACTTAAATATGTGATATTAAAATTATTTTAAATTGATTTTGAAAATATTTGGTGTCCACTTGAAAGAGTCTAAAAAAATTGGGTGTATGTAAAGAATTTTAACTTAAATATAACTAAATGAGTATTTAATTGAATATTAATTGGAGTGTAATTTAAAGAGTTTGTTATTAAGTTAAATATGTGATTTTTTTTTTGTAAAATAAAATTTTATATGTATTTTAATTTATATTTTCATTTTTGGAAGGTGTTAACAAACTTTTTGGTATTTTAATTTATATTTCATTTTTGGAAGGCGTTAACAAACTTTTTGGGAAGATGTTAACCGACCGACCAACCAACCAATTATACCCTGTTTCGCTTATAATAGTATAGTATAGATATTCATCCAAATGCAATGTTGTGTAATCTTAAACCATTTTCATATTATGTCTTCATTGTTCAAACAATATAATGTATGCTTTATGCATTTATCTAAGGCTTAGTACAACTTAGTCTATATACTGAGTACAACGTGGTCTTTACAGTATTTGCAATCACATCAATTTGACCAATACAGTACACAAGTAATAAAGCTCCAATCTCAAGTATGCAACTTAAATATTTTACTTTATTTGCGGCACCTTCTAAATACGAATAGAATGGATATAATAGAGTTCAGATCTCTCAATGAGCTTCAAGCCATACCACGAATTAACTGGAAAATCAAAGTTTCAATATCAAGAAAATGGAATGACTACATTACTTCTAATGGAAGAGAACATTGCTTCAATATCATTGTCGTGAATGAACATGCAAGTATTTTAAACCACTGCACTATCTCTATTCAAACCATAAGATGAATCGATTTCAATTTTACTCAATTCTTGCTGGTTCTATATGTTTTTTTTTCAGGAAAATCGTATGCATGCTTGGATTCCCTTCAATTTAGTAGATCGTTATAATCATTTGTTATGGGAGAATCATTCTTACGAAATTTGCAATTTTCATGTGACTAATTTTCTTGGAAAGTATAAATGTTTGAAAGATGATATGCACATAGTTTTTTCAGTTGGAACCGAAGTGGTAGAAGTACCTCCATTGTATAACCTCATTCTTGAAGAGGTATTTGATTTTACAAATCCTGCAACTATAGATGAAACTAAGTAATTGACTGATGGATGTAAAATATTCTAAGAACTATCATTTGTATAAAGTGGTGTATAACCAGAATTAGAGAATTTAATTTTGAAAAATCTCACCACTTCAAAATATGATAAGAGACCGAATGTAACTTTAAGTCTCACTTACTTAGAAAGTTGAACACCTTAATATATACTAACACTAATGATTTATAGATAAGACACATTTACTCAGAATAAATCCTAAGTAATATCATCAGAGATAATATATACATCACAATTAGTTTGCAATAAAGTATCAGAACAACTAGCAATTGTCAGTAAACAAATATTTTACTATTTGATACCAACTGCTAGTATTTATCAAATACTTTAAAATGCAAATAATTGTGTTTATGATTACTTTACCAAAATTAAATTATGAGCAGATAAACCATTGAATTGCTTCACGTCATAATTTAACTAGGATATAAATAATCACTGCTAAATACTAAATATTCAATGATACCAATTGTTTGATAAATTCAATCTATTGTAAGATAAATTCAATTTAGTGAAGATTGAATTGTTACATTGAGTACCAATTGACAGAAGGAATATTAGTATCTAACTATTTAAGAACATCATTAACTGATATTCATAAGTACGAGGAACTAGTTGACAAGAAATACACAAGCTCTTAAAAAATAACATTTCAAACTTATGACTTCAAGGCAACTCCTCGATAATAACAATTGTTAACTCCAAACAACTGTTTACTGGTAGACAACCTTGGTTCTATAAATAAGACTTGATTACCAAAGTTGTCTTGTCTGCAATCTTAGAAATGATATTCTAAGTCCTATACACCTTGATCCATAGTATATAACATTTATTATCAAAGTGATTAGAAGCTTGCAAATAAGCATAAAAATTATTCAAAGTAATTGAACAATGGTCACTTTAGATATTACAATATCCATAGTTCTACTTAGATAATTTTCATACCATGTATAATAATATGAGTGAATTGTAAAAGATATAACAATGATTACTTAGAGGAGTTCTAAGTAATTTCACACATACCAATACATCTCACAATTAGTTAGTAAATAGAATTCTAACTAAATATCATTAACTGATATAAGTCAAAACTTCAATACAACCAATTGTTAGAACCATGATATTAATAATAGTGAATTTCTAAAAATGGAGCATTGATAAATTCACTAGAATTAACATCTCACAACTAATTGAAGACCAATACAGATTAGGTCCAAATTAGTTATGTTGTTTATTTATTTTAATGAATTTGAGGTACAGAGCAAATACTAAATTGAATTGCTTTATATTCTATAACTCATATTAATCAAAGTAAATAATTAAATAAATAAATACTAAATCTCTATGAGTTAGATTTTAGCATTTAAGTATTTAAATTATCCTTAAATAATCACCACTGAAATATATTACAATTATACACATGGCAATCATTCAACAGATAATTCTCAGCGTGAGGTCTGGATGTAAATAAGTTCACAAGTCCTTTCGATACAGACAATTGAATACTTGTGAGCTTACTTAAGAATTACTTAACAGATGGGATTTACAAATCATATAACATTAATAAAATCCCAAGTTTACAAACCAATCTTGAAAAATTAATTTAATCAAGTGATTTAGCAAACATGTCTGCAAGTTAATCTTAAATAAAGACATGCTCTCGAAATAATTGATACCTTATGCAAGTTGCTTAGTCCTTGAGCGTTCCACAGAGTTGTTGGAGATGAAGTTGTTTCCTTGTGTTCTCCTGCTTTCGTACAACTCATTTGATCTGTCTCTATGCAGCAAAACATGTCAGAACTGATGTTTCTAGGGTACCATCTCCGGAGATGGGTCCAACTTAAGACATCTGAAAATCAAGTGTAATAACTACAAGAATAGATTCTCTAGGATCCACTTGGGGCCTTGCAAATTTGCATATTGAGAACATAATATGCGTGTAAGTGATCTATTAGCAATTGAATAAGATAATGAGCTGATGATTCCTCTATAGCCTGATTAGGTCCTAATTAGTAGATCCTGAACTCATTGGGTCAAATATCTCTAGGGTACCATTTCCTCAGATCCGGGTCCATCTTAAGATTTTTGATTACCAACTTGTTAGGTCCAAACTAATAGGTCAAAAGCCAGCTATAGTGGTGTGTTGGCATGTAGTCTTGACAGGTCTAGAATCTTCTGAATAGAAACAAAAGATCCTGAACTTACTTTTATTGTCATCATTCTTTTGGCTTACTTGTGCTCCAGATAGAATTATTCTTTTGGCTTGCCTGAGCTCCTAAAAGGATTCTTCTATTGGCTTGCATGAAGTAATTCAAAAGAATTGCAACTTTACTAACATCAAAACAGCAAATATCTTGATACCAATTTTTAGTTAATAAACCAACATATAATAAAATCAAGATATCATTGCACATATATATCATTTATGTTTGTGCCTAAAGATGTAAAGAGTTCTATAAATATATGACACCAGTTGTTAAAAGATACCAACTGTTAAAGATTGATACCAAATATTAAATTATAGTTAGGGTGTCATACCATGTCTTCCACGCTTGCTTGAGTGATGATACCAGTTCATACTAACCTGTAGAGATCTTCCACTATCTCACTAACCAGGAGTGCACTTGTTCACATTCCTCTATCATCTAGATTCTGTAGGTCCAGATGTGCATTATAATCTTGAATGTGCAGCAGGTGCCTGATATCCTCAAGTCTTGTCACTGGTGCTTCTTGTCAAATATACTGTTTGATCAAATTGTAACCTATCATCCAGTTTGGCCTTGTCCCTCACAACAATGCCTTGACATCCAGTTAAACTTCTGGTTATCCTTATACCAAATACAGCCTTGTTGTTTGGTCTGGATACCAGTTTCCCTTCAATCTGCCTTTTGTACTGATTGAGATCATCTTGCATTGCAATCACTCAATTTGGATCTTTCAGAGCCATTGTAGCTTTCTTAGTTTCTTCTGAAAGAAAACTAAAGAAATAATCATTGGTACTTAAATCTCTGCTAGTCTTTTACTTCCACCATTAGAAACACTAAGAACTAGGACAAAGAATTAATTGAGTCAACATTCTTTGTCTTGGCAGACATGTTCTCATAGTGTCCTTTGACTTTCAATGTGGTGTTGAGTTGACTAGTTGATCCTTCAGTTGCTCCCCCTAAGCTGCTGTTGGGTTTACATGAAGATTCTCTATGTTTCACATTGATTGGATCTAAATAATCATCACCATTGACAACTGGGAGCTAGAGGTTATTGAACATCACTAAGACTTTCAATCACCTTCTGTTGATCAACTCCATAAAATGTGATCAATCAACATTAGTGGTCTTAAGTCTTCAGACTGTTTGAACAACAACTTGTTTGTTGAGAGAAGTCATTAGTCATCATCACTAAAGTATATTTTTTTCTTTGACGTAGAACTTCTGTGTGATGCTTCTTTGACTTCCCTTTATGACATGCCTCATAATTTTATTTTACTTTAATTCCAGATGAGGTAGTCTCCTTTACTGATTAGATTTCCAGGAAAGAATCTCTTGATTTGACATTCAGGTGAGAGAGCTCCTTATGTCATAGCTGAACTCATGTCTGATGAAGCTTTAGATCTGACCTTGTTGACTTCACCTTTGACTGAGATTCCATGTCAGCTACAGATAAGTTTTCTTTCTTTAATCCTCGAACAGTAGGCTCTTCATCTTGTAAAAGATGCTTTATTACTGACAACATTCCTTAGCTATTGAATAGCCTTGACCCTAGGTCATACCCTTGCTGTTGTCTCCAAGGGAAGAACCACTTGGCCTGTCTTCACATTCACATTTGATAGCAGGGTTCTTTCTTCGATAATATGCTTTGAATAAATCAATAATAATGCATAATCGATTAACCTGTTTAGCCCTACATTCACAAATTAATAAAAAGTTCTTGGTACCCAGATTGTTTTAATTGGGTCCAGATGGATTAAAGACTTCTCTTTTATCAGAGTTAACAACAGTTTTAACCTTAACATGCTCATTCTTATCTTTGACTGACCATTTCTCCTTTTTAATGTCATTGACAAAATATTCACTGAGCAAGGAGAATAATGGTTTCTTCCTAACATAAGGAGGACTAGCAGTCTGTACCTTATTGTTATTCTTAAACATGTTTTTTCTATGATCAATGCAAATACTAGGAAATGCATTTATGACATTTGAAATAAGCAGGCATGATAATAAGAATACATTGCATACATTCAGCATTAAAACATTGCAGATAAGAATTATGCAAATTAGGCATGTTATGCATTTTAGAAAATTCAGTACTATCTACTTTAACCTATGTACACTTGTGTAACAGGTAGAAAGTAGATTTACAGATATTCAATAATTTTCTAAACATGCATGGAATAGAAGAATTAACAATTAATCACTAATTCTATCCAATCCATTCCTATTGTTATATTATATTATATAATCTCTATTACCTAAGTCAGTTTTACAAACGACTTGATGTTCTGCTGACACCCTAGGTAATTATTCCATCTTTTAAACTTTTTAAACCTTAACAAACAATTCAGAATGAATAAGCAAATCTTGTTCTACTGGGGATCCTGAAACTAGCTTAAGCAGAGGTCATATATGCTTGACATATATCATTTAAGAATTGAGAGATATTGTCTAAGGAACACTTCTAACTCACTATTGCAATTAATTAAATTCAACAAATATTCATACACATAATAAGATCTTCTAACCAAAGATATAATAATTAAAAACTAAGATCTTAACATGCTTTGAATTTCTGAGAATTACATATTACACTAGTTCGAAGAATTGATACCGGAGACATGTGAGGTGAATCATCTTCAGAGATTGCTATGAAGGCAAGATATTAATTATGCTCTTCTCATCATCATCTGATCCATCCCAACTCTTTTCTTCAGCAAGATAAGTTCTGCACTGATGCTTCTGTTTCATCTCATTTAATGAATCCCTATTCATCCTTGTCTGTCAGAATTCTGTACCATGTTGCACACCTTGATAGTTACTTATCACATAAAACTTTTCATAACTGCAACTATCATGTTTTGTTCTTTTCACCAACTCAGTCTTGTAGCCACCTCTTGAACTGTATCATGAAGAGTTTCTGCTTCGGAATAGATAGGCCTAATTCCTGGATTAAACATTTGTACTCTTTCTAAATTAGTAACTCTTCATGTATGTTCTGAGGTTCCATCATTAATTCCTGACTGAGATGTCTAACTGTCTAGTTCATTCTCAAACCTCCTTGATTCCACTTTTCTAAAATCTCTATTGATTCCTTGAAAGATATTTCTTGGTACAATCCACTAAGTATAGTAGATGTTACATTGGAGCAATCCACTTAGTGTTTGTATATCACAGAATCAATAGACTTAATTCAAATCTTCGAGAAAAATTCTATCCACTAAAACCTTTTTCCATTCCTGCTTCTGAAAAACTAGTGAATTCTATGGATATAATTTTGAGGAGCTTCCACAAATTTTTCTTCAGTAGGTAGAAATTAATTTCATTGAAAAATGCATCTTCTTCAAAAGATACAAATCATCTTTGACAACCCGGAGGAATCTTCAACTAACAATCTTCAAAGAACCATTGGCTTAGAATAAATTCAAAATATTTAAAATTCAAAAACTTCAAGAACTTGAAAATTTTTGAGAAATAAAAAATCTGAAAGTAAGTTCAAATTAATTAAAATTTGAAATTAGAGTCAAATTAATTAAGAATCAAAAAATCTCAAGAAATGAAATTTTTTAGAGTTAAAGAATCCGAAAATAAATTCAAGTTAATTAAAATTCGAAATTATCAAGAATTAAAAATTTTGAAAATTAAACAATTTGAAAATAAACTCAAGTTGTTTAAAAATCAAAATTACCAAGAATTAATCATTTCAAGAATTAAAAAATTCGAATATAAGTTGAGATTACTTAACAATCAAAAATATCATAAAATGAAAATTTTTGAAGATTAAACAATTTGAGAATAAATTCAATTTAATTAACAATTGGAAATAAACTCATATTGTTTAAAAATAAAAAATATCATAAATTGAGAATTTTTAAAGGTTAAAGAATCCGAAAATAAATTTAGATTATTTAAAATTCAAAAATCTCAAAATTGAAAATTTTGAAAGTTAAAGAATTCAAAAATAAGTTAAAATTATTTAAAGTTCAAAAATCTCAAGTATTGAATTTTTTGAAGGTTAAAAAATTGAAAAGAGAGGAGTTGACTTTTCGGTCTAATACCGGATTTAATTTTTGTATGGGGCAACAAATTCGAAATCCAATTGGAGGACCACAAAAATAAGGATCTTGATTTGTGCGTCAATCAAAAGGCTCTGATGCCAATTGTTAGATTGGTATTTGAAGAACGAGGCTCTGATACCAATTGTTAGGTCCAAAATAGTTTGTAGAAGGGGGGTTGAATACAAACTATACCGTTTTATCGAATTTGCTCTTTTCTTAAAAATATTAAAATATTAAATCAAGAACAAATTGATGCGGAATAAAACGAATACCGATATTTCAAGTTGAATATAAAATTTATATTAACTTGATGGGGTGTGTCTAAATACACGGGTACAAATTACAATGGTTTGATGACCAAACTAATTATTACAAATTCTATAGAAAATTCGACATGAATTTTTCTATATTTGTAAATAAAAAGATCGAAATTAATTATTACAAATTCTATAGAAAATTCGACATGAACTTTTCTATATTTGTAATAAAAAGATCGAGAGGTTCTAGGAAACTTAATTCGCTAGATAGTTCCACAAGTGCAAGTAAACAATTTCTAGTGGTTTAGATTTAACAATACAAGCTAGAAATAATTTACCAAGATTTAATTTGAAGCTCAAGAACATTTTCTCTCTTGGTCTCTTTTCTCTCACTCGGGTCTATCTGTTGAGAAGAAGTGAAGTGGTGTGTTTAACAAAATGAGCCGCCTGTTGCTTTTAAACAAAAGATCTCCTGCCTCCTTTTTGTTTTTAACTCTCAATATAACTATCGGTATGACTATCCTCTTCAAGTAATATGACAGTCTCTTCCAATATAACTTTCGGTATGACTATCCTTAATACTTGATATGACAGTCTGTTGAACTAGATATGACAATCCATCCCAATATAACTTTCGGTATAACTATCTCTTTGAACGATATATGACTATTCAGTTGAGATAATATGACTGTCCAACCAATATGACTATCAGCTTAACCCAATATGACTATCCTCTTGAACTGAATATGACAATCCAATAATCATTTTCTTGGATATAACTTTCGGTATAACTTACTGAATTGTTTATTCCTTGCCGACAACCACTGCACCTTTTTTTTTTAATTTCTTTGTTTGTTACTAAACAAACAAGTTGACTTTCATAATTCCTGGCCAAAAACAAAAGCACTTGACTTTTGTTTTATTTGTACGGGCTCCGTAGAAATGCTTTTTAATTCGCACAGCTTCTAATCTTTAATTAATAAATAATTAATTTAATTCAGAAATTATAAAAATAAATATCTAATATTATTAGATATATATAAATATAATTATCTAATTAAATAAAATATTTATTAATATAAATAAATCTTTAAGCTCTAAGCTGCGGTTACTTGAGGTTCTGGAACCGGACTCCTTTTGCTTAACAAAAAATATATCAATTCCAACCGGGGTTCCAGCTTTAAGAATATATCACTTTCCATATTCTTGTGATAATTCTATTTTCTCATAACCCGTCCAGGTGTAAGCTACGGTCTCTTGAGGATGTGAAACCGGACTCTTTTTGCTTAACAAAAAATACAACAATTCTAACCGGAGTTTCAGCATTAAGAATATATCACTTTGCATTTCTTTGTGATAAATCTTTTTCCTCACAGCCAGTCCACTTGATAGTAAAATCCTTGTGGTTAATTAATTTAGCACTTCTGTTGCTTGCAAATGATTTTCTTTCATACTAGTCATGATAGCTTGAACCACTGAAATTAATGACGAACAACCACTGTTTAATGTTGACACTCGATGCACGGTCTGGTTCATGAGTGACTAACCGCAATGACTGTTCTTCATATATTGACTTTAAAGTTGTGGTTCATGTCTTCCTTTTCTTCACTCTTTATTCAAACCTTCCTAATCTGTATTCTGCCACTGTAGGAACCTCTTGTCACTAAAAATAGAATCCACTGTCTTGATTACTCCACTGATGCTTGATCAACTGAATGAACTTCTTCAAGTGTAGTATACCTTGAAACGGTAGATTGACTTTGTCTTCTTTCTCTTGACACTTATACATTTGAGATCCCTGTGACAGTACATATACTATTTACTATTACATTCTTATTTGAGTTGAGTTGTATTCTCGAAATACAAATAGGCTATGTCATATGCCTTTCAAATAACGAAGCACATACATATCTAGACTTCGTCATTACCGACATAATGTAAGTATACGCCAATACATAAAGTTAATTTCAGTAGCCCATTCTATCAATTTTTGTCATTCGAGATTGATCATATAAAAAGAAAATTTACACATACTGCAGCACTAAGGTAAATGTTAAATCCTAGGAAGAATGTGCTATATCATGTAATTCTACATTGAATAGCGGAGCGTTGCAATTAGTCCAGCCAATTGTCATTATAATTTCTAGCTGCAAAATTATTCTTGATGAGCACACTGGTGAAACAACTTTATATGATGCACCATCAACAAGGTTTTTCATCAATAACAATCCTACAGTTCAACAGTTACGTTACAGGTATTTTATGATAAAAATTTATACTTTACTTCTGGTGAATAAAGTAGTAATGTTTTGGTAATGAATTGTAGGTTCCTTGGAATAAATGGACCAGATTCTTTCTAAAAGTACCTGTAAACTATGCAACAAGCACTGCTAGACAAACAATCCATTCCTTCGAACCTAATTTCTGTATTTTGTAATCTTTCTACGAGTTTGATTTTGCATATTTCAATTTCTGTTACCTATGATATTTATTTCTATTAATAAACTAACAAAATAGATTTCTATCCAAAGATAATGTCATATTAACAGAATTTTCTAATTCAACATCTTGATATTCTATGAAAATAATAAAACATATGTTTCATGCATCAATCCCTCAATTAAAATTCATCAAGGCAAATAAAGAATCCAAACGAAGAACATGTCTATAAAATCAGTTTAAAACCATGCCAAAGAAGATTCAAATTCACACAAGAACCCTCATAACATTTCAACAAAGTTAATAAACAAGACAGTTTTCAGAGCTTAGGGAACTTTCTTATAGACCTCAACGTTGAACTGACGATCAGTTTTCCCTCTCTTGAAAACATAGTAATCGCCAATACATAGATGTAAATCTCTCCTGAAATCACACCATCCTTTGTGTATTTCTGCCCGATTGTTTCTTTTATTCACTTCAAAGCGCCATTTCTGAGTTCCATGACGAACTTTTATACGATCAAACACCTTCCATTTCTTACACAATTTTTGATACTTAAAAGGAATGTACAACAAATACAAACAAATGAGAAATAGTATTAGCTGTTGTAAACAACATCTTCATAACATACATAAGTAATTGATCAAGTACTTACAATACCATAGCAATATTGCAGAACGTGAGAAGCTTTAATTTGTATTTCAAAAAAATCTAATTTGTTTTCTGCAAAATCAATTAATCACAGTATAATTAAAATTAATTGTAATAAAATGTTCAATATTTAAAACCAGCAATACAATAGATTAACAAACCTAAGTACACAGAATCGTCAATGATAGGCTTCTCGACAGTCGACACAGCTACCACCAAAAGCAGATACATCAAAAACACCATCCCCGTAATATGTAAACAACAAGGATTCCTTTACTAACATGATCGAAACCACTTTCAACTACTGTACCATTACTTAGACGAAATATCAACTCCCTTGGAATTTCTTCCCCAAACCTCTCAACAAAATCAATAGGACATGCCTTGAATCATTTACAATAATATTTCAGAAAACATTCAAATGTAAGAAATTAAATTACAAAGAAATTTAATCATAACTAACCACTAATCCCCAACTAGCAGAAAAAGAATGGAAAATTTTCAAAAATTTACAACCATCATCATCAAATATATCTGCACATATTACAAAATATTTTTAGTAAAAAACCCTAAAAGATTATGTATAGACAGCATCTTATAAAAAATCTATATTGCTTACGTCCATTATGTTGTAATAATGGATCAATTATTTTGTAATAAAATAAAGAAAATCTATCGATTAGTTTTATTATTTTTATCCAGAACTGGAGCTTTTTGTAAGTAAGCTCAAAAAAATTGAAATTAAATATAATAATTTTTATTATTTTTCCAAATATATTTATCTATTATATATAATCTTTGCCAATAAAGATTATAAATATTAAATGGAATAATAATTTTGCTCCCCGTTGTAGCACTCAGCACAGACAAATTAATTTAATTAATAGTTGGGTTGGTTCAGTTTACTCTGGTTGGTCATAACCAATGGATAATTTATTCAACGAAAAAAAAATTATAAGCTTATATTTATATTCGGCAAATCCAACATGTATCCAAAAAGATCTATATATAGGATAAATGGTCCCAAATTTTTGAACAATTATCCTACTGGTTATCAATATTTGAATCAACGAATAGTCGTGATCAATCATCACTAATCAAATATTGGATCAGTTGAATTCATATTAAAATTACGATTTTGTTATTTATATACTTTTTATTACATTACATTTAAATTTTATTTTTGGTTGTTTAATAATTTAATTAATAATAGTACGTAATTATAACAATTTATTTAATATTTAATTTTATAAACAAAATTTTGGATATATTAGTACATATATATATAAAAAATTGTATCTTTAATTTAATTAATCTATTCAGTATAATATATATATATATATTTGTTAGGTCCGGAATAACGTAGAAGGGGGGTTGAATACGTTATTCAAAAAATATTTCGATTTTTTGATGTGGATATGAGATAAAAAATACTGAATCGAAATAACACAACTGTTTGGGAAATATCTTTTAATAGATAAAACCCGGAGGTTTGCTACACAATTTAATCCTATGGATTAGCTACAAAATCAAACACTCCTAAGGATAGTTTAGGCACGAGGACCTTCTACCCGACACTTCCTGAAAGTGGGCTAAGCCGACTTTCCTACTAGATGGACTTTCTAGCAGCTTACACAGAGAAGATATAAGAGAGAGAAGAGAGAGTTGTGTGTTGAGGTGTGTTTTGAAATGAAATGCAACATGCCTATTTATAGATTTTAGAAAATCACTATTTGACACTATTCCAACAACCCCAGCTAATATTCCAACAACCACAGTTACTATTCCAACAACCACGGTTACTATTCCAACAACCACAGTTACTATTCCAACAACCGCAGTTACTATTCATATGAATAGTACTATTCATATGAATAGCGATTTCGGTTACTATTCATATTCTCTTCTGTTTATTTTGTTGTTTTAATTCTTCTCAGAAAATAGTTCAAGTACCAGATTATTTTAATTATTTATTATAAATAATTAATTAATCTGTTACTTATTTGATTTTCAGAGTAAATTAATTTTTGACAATACCTTGAAATATTATGTATGTCATAAATAATTAATTAATCTGTTACTTATTTGATTTTCAGAGTAAATTAATTTTTGACAATACCTTGAAATATTATGTATGTCCTTGATCGTCAATAGGCTTTGGCAATTCTTTCTGTGAATTAATGTGTTGATCCTTCTCTTATGTGCTGACACTTAGTGCACTGGTCTGGTTCACAAGTGACTAGCACTGATCTTGATCTTCACACCTTCGTTACATTCCAATTGATTAGCCTGCAGCAATATCTTCAAATAATATAAATACATGGAATCTTTTGGCCCTTCAACAGAATCATCTGTACATCTTATTCTGTCACTGAGGCTTGATCATGTTAATGAACTTCTTTCAGCGACTTGATCCTTGTCGGTGCCTGTTCTTCAAATTTCACGATCCCTGTATAGAGTTAATATTATTTATCTTTTATCCTAGTTGAGTTATATATGTCCTCTATTACATATTACATTACATTATGCTTTACAATCTCCCGCTATTTGATTGTTAGGGATTGACAAGCAAATTCCTAGAGGATAACTCAACTGATACAAATAAAATACAAAGATAAATAATAATAAACCGCATTCTGGATCATATATACATTTTCCAGATTTTTAAAATTTGAACAAGTGCAAGACAATTGTTCCTCTAGACTGAACATATCTTCAAGTTTGTCTTGCTTTCTTTCCCGCATAGCACTAATACTCCATTAGATTTTCCTTTCCCAAAATAAAGTTAATTCCGTGTCAACAACCTTTTCCTTGCCCTTACGCCTAGTAGATTTTTCTTGATCATCCACTTTCTCCCCCTCAGTTGGATTATCCTCCAGAGTAACAGGATGTGGAGTTGGTAAATTAGACGAAGATGACTTTACCAAGGAGTTGATTGCATGACTAAACTGGGTTGCCATGGTGTTCAATTGAACCTGGAATACATTCTGTTGAATAAGTTGCAAATTTTTTATTTCTGTAATGGACTTACAGATATTTGATAACACTTTCTCCATTGTTTTGACCCGTGTAAGGAGTCTGCTGTATTCCTTTTTGGTTACAGGTGCATGTGGTTGAGTAGGTTGCTCACTCGTATGTTCTGCAGGTGTTTCACTCAACACTCTATATTCACTCGGTTTAGTGGTTTGGGTGACACTTACATGTTCTGTTCGTGTTTCCCTCAACTCTCCTCCAGAGCTTCCACCGATATGTGTACCTGCAAATGAAATCATCCTAGCCCCTTTTTCAGAGGTCACGGATGGTGCAATGAAAGTTCGTGAGCTTCCATCCTCGCGTGAAGCGAGTTGCCGACCACTGGTAAATAGTGGTAAATCTCGAAAGAGATCCAGAGATTTTTTCTCTGGGAGGTTAAACTTGAATCGATTAAATGGCACAAAACCCAAGTTTCCCTCGTATGTCTGTGAAGACACTTGGTTCATAAAAGAACCACCTACCGATGGATCTTTCCGTAAAATGGAAGATTCACCAGCAGTTATTGAGGTAGGTAATTCCACCTCGGATGCCTGTGAAGGCATTTGATCTTTAGAAAGATCATCAACCACTCTTATGTTCCGTGAAATGGAACTCAAGATAGTTGCTCCCGTCAATTCATCCTCATTTACATTTTCATTCATTTGACAAGGAAGAATTGTTTCCCTAACAGTTACAGTTACCTCAGGTTCATTTGGTTTACTTCGTTTAGAATGAGGTAGAGCTGCTGATGTAACTAACTCCTTATGTGGTGCTGCTGAGGCACTATCTCCCTCAAAAGTGTTGATGGTTGGTCGTTTAATTGACAATTGAGGTGTAGGAGTTTGTTGTGTTTGTGTTTGCATTTGTAAAATGGGCTCTTCGACCTGTGTTAGAGTCGGTGGGATTTCCTGCTCTTGGTCGGGTAAGATGGCCACTGGGGGCTGTAGAAACTGTATTTCCTGTGACACAACAGGGAATACAAAGGTTGGAATAGCAGGGATTGAAATATTACCTTGTCGTATACCTGCTCTCACTGGTCTTGGTAACAATAGAAGTGGGACAGTCTTTAGATATTCAGTTAGGACTGTAGGCACATCCGTATATTTCTTTTTGCTCATGTAATTAATTACATTCGTCTTTATGGAAGAACATTCCACCTTTTGACCATTTTCCAAGCGTACCCTGTCTTCATCATTCAAAAAATCATTTAATATTAGCTGTAGAAACCTTGGATATAGACATTTGACATTTTGAGTCCGAACATCTCTTGTTCCTAAGTGTTTCATCTTTAAAATGATTTGACCAAGCACTATTTTTCCAAAATTAATCCTCAAATTATTGGCGACCGCATACCCTATTTTTTGGATATATTCAGGTATTCGATCTTGATTTGTTCTATCTGAGGAAAAAACATGGTTAAGAGTGTGAAAGAAGAAACTCCAATACTGGGTTAGAAACGTTCTATAAAGATTACCAGTATTTAAATTGCCATCTTGGTACCTTATAAAACGAAAGAACATTTCAATCTGTTCAGGTGTAGGATCAGAAACGAGATTTTCCATAGGAAAATGAAGAATTCGATTAACATCTCGTTCAGTGACCCTAATCGACCTACCAAATAGTCGATATGTGAATGCACACCCGTCCTGTCCAGAAGTGTTAACCGCACTGCAATATAGTTCACGCAATGCATCATGGTTAAGCTGCACTAGTGTAACTAAAGCATAGCGAATTAATGAATGTTCATTTAAAAATTGTGTCCAAGCCCGAAATTGCTCATCCTGAATGGTTTCGATTTGCTGAATGGAAATAGGATTAACTTTAGCAATTAAAAAGCTTCCCTGCAATGCCATTTTCAAAACTTCGAGGAAATTCAAAAACAAGGGTTAGTTTTTATAAAGGATGATGTATTAAGCAAGAATATAAAATCCAATCTAAAAACCACCAGCTAGATTGAGAGATCTTTCCGATCAAAGCTCGAAATATTCAGCAATTGTGTGTATATGCTCTGTATATCTGAAAAATGATGATGTTAAACACAAACAAAAACTCATCATTTATAAGGTTTTAAGGACTAGTGGGTTAGGTGAGATATTGACAGGCTATGTTGAATAACACCGCTTTAATAATTTCTCACCTAATCAACCAATAATTTCTCACCTAATCAATCAATTAGCCGAAAAAACATCTTATCACCGAAACCTGTCAGCCGAAAAACATCTTATCACCGAAATCTATCAGCCTATATACACACACACATACAATACTTCTAATTATTATGGATTTAAAAATAATCGCGCAGTAAATCAATAATTAATCCACAATAATCAGATAAACTCACAATTAAATAGACATAAAATTAACAAAATATCATTAATTGATATATGTCAATAAAATATTTATTTAATTATGCTACAATTAACACAATTATTCACTAACTAATTACCATAAAATATAGCATTTATAAGCATGGCAATTAGTATAGAGATAACTATAAGATGAAGACTGGATGCAAAGTAAATTCACAAGTCCTAAAAATATGGACATTTAAAATACCTGTGAATTTATAACAAATTGCAGTTATTGATTATCCAAAATTAATTAGATAGATTTAACATCCCAAGTTCACCAACTAACCTGGAGAATGTGGATTCATCCAGTGGTTTAGTAAAGATGTCTGCAATTTGTTGATCTGTGGGAACAAAATGTAATACCACAGTTCCATTCATGACATGCTCTCGTAAGAAATGATACCTGATATCAATGTGCTTAGTCCTGGTATGTTGAACTGGATTGTTGGCAATGGCAATGGCACTCGTGTTATCGCATAGAATTGGAATTTTGTCCAACATGAGTCCATAATCCTGAAGTTGATTCCTCATCCACAGGATCTGAGCACAACAACTACCTGCCGCAATGTATTCTGCTTCGGCTGTCGAGGTAGATACTGAGTGTTGCTTCTTGCTGTACCAAGATACCAACCTTCTTCCTAGAAACTGACAGCTTCCAGAAGTACTTTTCCGATCAATCTTACAGCCTGCAAAGTCAGAATCTGTATAGCCAACTAGGTCAAAACTTGTTCCTTTAGGGTACCAAATCCCAAGATCGGGGGTTCCCTTAAGGTATCTGAAAATACGTTTAACAGCTATAAGATGTGACTCTTTAGGGTCAGCCTGGAATCTAGCACATAAACAAGTTGCGAACATAATATCTGGTCGACTAGCAGTTAAGTATAAGAGAGAGCCGATCATACCTCGATACTTCGTGATGTCAACTGACTTACCAGATTTGTCTTGATCAAGCTTGACAGCAGTTGGCATTGGGGTCTTGGCAGTAGTTGCTTCTTCCATCCCATACTTCTTCAGAAGATCCTTTATGTATTTTGATTGGCAGATGAAAATACCATCAGGCTTCTGAACAACTTGAAGTCCAAGGAAGAAGGACAACTCACCCATCATGCTCATCTCGTACTTACTCTGCATTAACTTAGCAAATCTCTTGCATAGCAAATCATTAGTAGAACCAAATATTATATCATCCACATATACTTGCACCAGAATTATATCATTTTTATGATTTTTATGAAAGAGAGTTTTGTCGATGATACCTCTTGTAAAACCATTTTCAAGTAAGAACTTGGAGAGAGTATCATACCATGTTCGAGGGGCTTGCTTGAGACCATAGAGAGCTTTAAAGAGAAAGTACACAAAACCTTCAAAGTCCTTGTCTTCGAACCCAGGGGGTTGTTCAACATAGACTTCTTCTTCTAGATCTCCGTTCAAAAATGCACTCTTCACATCCATCTGAAAAACCTTAAAGTTGGAGTGTGCAGCAAATGCTAAGAACATCCTGATTGCTTCAAGCCTTGCAACTGGAGCATAAGTTTCATCATAATCAATTCCCTCTTCTTGAGAGTAACCCTTTGCTACCAATCGAGCCTTGTTCCTCGTAACAATACCATTTTCATCCAGTTTATTCCTAAACACCCATCTAGTGCCAATTATAGATTTATCTTTTGGTCTTGGCACCAGCTTCCATACTTTCTGCCTTTCGAACTGATTGAGTTCTTCCTGCATTGCAGTTACCCAATCTGGATCATCAAGAGCTTCATCAATCTTTTTAGGTTCAATTTGAGATAAAAATCCTGCGAAATTGCACTCATTCTGTGTTGCTCTTCTAGTCTGTACACCCGTGTCCGGTTCACCAATGATCTGCTCAAAGGGATGTGCTCTACTCCATATCCTTTGTCTTGGCAGATCTGATCTTGATGATTCCCCAAGTTCATGATTGTGTTGAGTGTGGTGACTAGTAGATCCAAAATCATTATTTGCTCCCCCTGAGCTGTTGCTTTCAGAGTTTAAAGAATCATTAGTAGCAGATGTTTCTTCACTTGATTGGGGTTCATCGTTCACTTGCTCCCCCTCAACATGTGCTGCTGTCTGATCTACTGGTATAGATTGAACAATAGAGTCTGAAAGAGTATCAGAATTTTGTAGATCAGCATTTATTTCTTCATTCTCAAATCTCAGCTGGTCATGTTCATCAAAATCTTCAAGTCCTGTTATCTTCTTATCATCAAAAGACACATGGATAGATTCCATGACCACTTTTGTTCTCAGATTGTAGACTCTGAATGCTTTTGTGGATAGTGGGTATCCAACAAAGATTCCTTCATCAGCTTTTAAATCAAATTTGGAAAGTTGTTCTGGATGAGTCTTAAGAACAAAACACTTACATCCAAACACATGAAAGTACTTCAGGTTCGGCTTCTTATTTTTCACCATCTCATATGGTGTTTTACCATGCTTGTTTATGAGTGTAGCATTCTGTGTGAAACAAGCAGCTTGCACAGCTTCAGCCCAGAAGTAAGTTGGCAGCTTTGCTTCATCAAGCATGGTCCTTGCAGCTTCTATGAGAGTCCTATTCTTTCTCTCTACTACTCCATTTTGTTGTGGAGTTCCAGGTGCAGAGAATTCTTGCTTTATTCCATTTTCTTTACAAAACTCTTCCATGACTGCATTCTTGAACTCAGTGCCATTATCACTCCTTATGATTTTCACTGTATGCTTAGATCCTTTGTCCAGTTGTCTGACATGCTCTGTTAAGATTGATGCAGTTTCTTCTTTCTTGTGCATGAAATATACCCATGTATATCTGGTGTATTCATCAACAATAACCAAAGCATATCTTTTCTTTCCAATAGACATTATATTTACTGGACCGAATAAATCAACATGCAATAAGTGATATGGCTCAAGAATTGAGGATTCAGTCTTACTTTTAAATGAAGTTTTCCTTTGTTTTGCCTTTTGACATGAGTCACATAGGCCATCTGGAGTAAAAACTGATTTGGGCAATCCTCTCACAAGATCTTTCTTCACTAGCTCATTAATGCTGTTGAAATTCAGATGAGAAAGTCTCTTGTGCCAATCCCAGCTTTCTTCAATTGATGCTCTACTCAGTAGACAGATTGTAGAGCCATCAGAGTTTGTTGAAAGCTTGGCTTCATAAATGTTACCATGCCTGTATCCCTTCAGAACAACCTTTCCTGTAGATTTGCTTACAACTTCACAGTGTTCTTCAAAGAAATCCACATGATAACCTCTGTCACAGATTTGACTCACACTTAGTAGATTATGTTTGAGTCCTGAGACTAGAGCTACAGTTTCAATGATGACATTTCCAAGATTGATATTGCCATATCCCAGAGTCCTTCCTATGTTGCCATCTCCATTAAAAACACTTGGGCCAGCTTTCTCCACAAATTCTGATAGCAGTGCTTTATTTCCAGTCATGTGTCCTGAGCATCCACTGTCCAGAACAAGGATATTTTTCCTGTTACCCTGCAATCACAAAAACCACTAATGATTAGTTTTAAGGACCCAGACTTGCTTGGATCCTTTGGCCTTATTAAGTCTGTTAGCTTTTGCAGCAGAAGTCTTATCAGAGTTTGTGCTAACATTCTTTTTATCAGAATTTATACATGTAGAATCAATCTTGAATTTATTCAAAAAGGGTTTAAGTTCATAATAATCATAATACAAATTATGATACTCTTTGCATGTATAAATAGAATGCCAAATACTGCCACAGTGAAAACAAGGATTCTGTGGCTTAAACCTAACCGAACCACTCTTAACTCCTGCCTTAGGAGGTATAGAGTTTATATTTTTATTCTTCCTGCAAGAAGTAGCAAGATGGTTAGGATTTCTACAGTTGTGACATTTCTTCCTAGGAGCATTGGGAATAGGCATATAGTTATTGCTTTTACTGATGCCTACATTTCCATTTCTATTTTTCCTAGGTTCTTTTACCTTGTTCACTCTTTTTAACTCCTTCAGCTTATGTTTAAGCTGTTTCTGAGACATTAAACTAATATTTACTGATTTGACTTCATCCTGTTTTGGTTTGTCGGATTTTGGTACAAACCTAATGTGATTAAGTTTGGGTTTTGCAGCCTTTTCAGTAAATACAGGTTTAGAGGTCTCAGCTTCTATGTTGACAGTTTTCTTTTTATCAGTGTAACCTAGACCTTCTTTCCAACAATCATTCTCTATGATAATCTGAGTAGTTTTACTAGAGTTAGTCCAAGTTTTAATAATGTTTCTTTCTTTAACAAGTTCAGATTCAAGATAAGCATGCTTTTTCAATAATTCAGTTTTAATAATAATAGCATCATCTCTCTCTTTCTGAATTGTTAACATTTGGACTAATTCTAATTCTAGATAATCATTTCTCTTTCTAAGGTCTAGACTTTCAGATTTTATTCTTTCATTTTCTAAAGTCTGATCTCTGTAGCTAACATGCAAGTTTTTAAGAAAGAGTCTTAACTCAGATATATCAGTAGTATCAAAAGCTAAAGTAGAGTGAGGTACCTTGGTCTCAGTAGCTTCAGAGATACTATCAGCATTTGCCATCAAGGCATAGTTCACCTCATCTTCAGAGTCTGAAGTGTCAGCCCAGTCCTTCTTCTTTGTGATGTAAGCTTGACTTTTATCAGCTTTGGCTTTCTTGCACTCAGGTGCAAAATGTCCTTTCTCACCACAATTATAGCATCTGATTTTGGACTTGTCCACTTTCCCAGACCTGCCTTCCTTTTCCTCAGCTTTTCTGAAATTCTTATTTTCGAAGTTTGAATCTCTTCGTGTGAACTTCCTTCCCTTTCTGAAGTTCTTGTAAGCCATCTTCTTGAAGCTTTTTACCATCAGGGCTGCAAGTTGTATCATCTCCGCATCACTGCCATCATCATCAGGGTCCGTGAGATTGTCAGAGTTTGAGTCATCATCAGAGTTTGATGACTCAGTATCAGACTTTGTAATAAGAGCCTTTCCATTAGATTGACTCTTTTTCACAGCAACTTCTTTAGAAGCTTTCTCCTCAGCTTTAAGAGCAATTGATTTGGACTTGCCTCCATGCCTCTTGCTTCTTTGTTCCATCTCAAGCTCATGGGTTTTGAGCATTCCATAGATTTCATCAAGAGACATGTCTTCCAGATCATAATTGTCTCTGATGGTAGTGGCCTTTAAATCCCACTTCTCAGGAAGAGCCAACAAGAATTTCAGATTGGAGTCTTCAAGATCATACTCCTTATCTACCAGTGACAAATCATTTAGCAATTTCAGGAATCTGTCATATAGATCTGTTAATGACTCATCAGACTTTGAGTCAAAGTGCTCGTACTCCTGTGTGAGTATTGTTCTCCTATTTTTCTTGATGGCTTTGGTTCCTTGACATCTGACTTCCAAAGCATCCCAAATCTCTTTAGCAGTTTTGCATCCAATGACTCTGTTAGACATAACATTGTCAAGAGTGCTATGTAATAAATGCCTTACCTTGGCATCTTTGCTAATAGAGGAGATATCTTCAGGAGTGTAGTCTTTCTTCTCCTTTGGAATCGTTTTCTGTTCCTCCCCAACAACTACAACAGAAAGTTTGGTAGGCTTATGTGGACCATCATGGATTCTGTCTAAGTACTCTGGATCTGTAGCCTCCAGAAACATTTCCATCTTCACCTTCCATGTGGGATATTCTGATGCCCTGAGTATTGGAACTCTGATTGATTCATATCTGTTTGTTGTTGGAGTTTGTGTTTTCTCTGTAATGATTGTATAGCTTTTTGGATCTTTAACTGTTGTATAATAACAGAGTGGCTCTGATGCCAATTGTTAGGTTCGGAATAACGTAGAAGGGGGGTTGAATACGTTATTCAAAAAATATTTCGATTTTTTGATGTGGATATGAGATAAAAAATACTGAATCGAAATAACACAACTGTTTGGGAAATATCTTTTAATAGATAAAACCCGGAGGTTTGCTACACAATTTAATCCTATGGATTAGCTACAAAATCAAACACTCCTAAGGATAGTTTAAGCACGAGGACCTTCTACCCGACACTTCCTGAAAGTGGGCTAAGCCGACTTTCCTACTAGATGGACTTTCTAGCAGCTTACACAGAGAAGATATAAGAGAGAGAAGAGAGAGTTGTGTGTTGAGGTGTGTTTTGAAATGAAATACAACATGCCTATTTATAGATTTTAGAAAATCACTATTTGGCACTATTCCAACAACCCCAGCTAATATTCCAACAACCACAGTTACTATTCCAACAACCACGGTTACTATTCCAACAACCACAGTTACTATTCCAACAACCGCAGTTACTATTCATATGAATAGTACTATTCATATGAATAGTGATTTCGGTTACTATTCATATTCTCTTCTGTTTATTTTGTTGTTTTAATTCTTCTCAAAAAATAGTTCAAGTACCAGATTAATTTAATTATTTATTATAAATAATTAATTAATCTGTTACTTATTTGATTTTCAGAGTAAATTAATTTTTGACAATACCTTGAAATATTATGTATGTCCTTGATCGTCAATAGGCTTTGGCAATTCTTTCTGTGAATTAATGTGTTGATCCTTCTCTTATGTGCTGACACTTAGTGCACTGGTCTGGTTCACAAGTGACTAGCACTGATCTTGATCTTCACACCTTCGTTACATTCCAATTAATTAGCCTGCAGCAATATCTTCAAATAATATAAATACATGGAATCTTTTGGCCCTTCAACAGAATCATCTGTACATCTTATTCTGTCACTGAGGCTTGATCATGTTAATGAACTTCTTTCAGCGACTTGATCCTTGTCGGTGCCTGTTCTTCAAATTTCACGATCCCTGTATAGAGTTAATATTATTTATCTTTTATCCTAGTTGAGTTATATATGTCCTCTATTACATATTACATTACATTATGCTTTACAATATTTTATAATGATTAAACATTAAATTTAAGATTCAATAATCTCATCAAATATTTATGTCATGTATTTTGTAAATTGTAATTTACATCAAATTTGTGTAACAGTGGGGCATGTTCACTATTTTAGATCAGAATTTAGATCAGTTGATTATCCAAATTTTATTTTTTGTTTCACACCTTCACAACTGCCGGAGATGTAATATTTTTAGATTTGCATAATGAGTCATAATAAACATATACTCTCATTATAGACCTAAATTTAAATTATTGTTAAAAAATTGAAAAACATATAATACAATAATTTCAAAATACATTACTTATTAGAAAATTAATTTTTTCCAATACGATATAACATAAATATTGAATTTCATTGAGTACCAAACTGTACATATACATAAACAAATCGTCGATTAAGTTGTGTATCCAACATAAATGTTAAATAAAAAATATATACCATTCTCCTTATAATCGATACTAGTTTATAACCCGTACGATGCACGTAAGATTTTAAATATTTTTATTTTAATATTTAATAATTTCATCTTATTATTCATAATTTTAATATTTGTTTTTTATTTAGTAAGAAAATGAATTATAGAAGATAATAAAATGTAATAATACGTATTTGATAGTATTCTAAATTATAGTTTGTTGCTTGTATATTGAAAATAGATAAATAACTTTTTAAATTTAATATGTTATTGATGGGAAGTGAACCTTGAAATTCATCAAAATTTGACCGTAAATTATAATTTATTGTTTAATATTTTTACAAATTTAAAATTCAATTTTAATAATACTTCACATAAATTTTCTTATGCTCATTTTTTTGTAATTTATATGTTTATCAATATTTATTGATTATTAGTCAAAACTCGATCAATTTGACTTTAAAAAGTCAAAATGGGACACAATAAGTGGGACGGATGGACTAATATAAATGTTTAATAACAATATGATGAAAATATATAATATCAATTTTTAACTAAAATATGTTGTTGAGGAGAATCGAACATTGAACTTCTAGGAGTAGTTTATAAGATGATATAAATGCTTAATAATAATATGTTGTTGACGGGAATCGAACCTTGAACATATAAGAGTATTTTATATAATATAAAAAGAATATTCTTTTAGCATTACATCCAACAGTTCTCATTAATCTTTCTCAAAATTCAACGGTTGTTATTGAGTGTACCAAAAAAAGTGTACCAAACTACCAACCAACCAAATATACTCTATTCCGCTTATAATAGTATAGTATAGATATATCTGTCGATTACGTTTATACTCATAATAAATATTTTCCAATCGAATCTTATTTATAAAATTGAATAAAAATGTCATTACTATCATATTCATGTAATAAAAATATAGTTAATAGAAAAATTGAAAAATTTAACCAAAAAATTTTCCTTACACAGATATTTTGGCGACAACAAATAATTTTTATTTTTTTCTGCAAAAAGGGAGAAAAAGGAATTTTAGGAGAGTAACATGTACATATATTCGGACTAGGGTAAACCAATGGTTTGTTAGTCTGTCCTTCAGTGCATCACCCAACCGTCTACCATTACTAGCACATCAAACGATAACACGGTACTTATCACACGCATACTTCAAGTACAATTAATCGACTTCTATATAAGTACTCAAAGTCCAAACGCCAATTCTTCTCCTATTTCAATAACCTACTATATCTCTTCCTCCTCACAATTCACAAATATCAACCACAGTACTTCCATCATGTCAACAAGCCGAATCACAGAGTTAGTTTGTTCATTTCTATTGAAATAATTATCTTCTTCGATTCAAAATACTAACAGTATATCTCTGATTCTCACTATTGTTTATGTTTTTACAGGGACAAAAAGAGAAAGATGGAGTACTTCCAAAGCTCTACCAGCAACGAATCTTCCAGGGAAGACAACATGCAGCCAGACCCAGAAAGACTTGAGAAGTCATTAACGAATTTGCATATCAATATGCGTGCACTCAGCAGAAAGATCGAAGAGATGATGGCCGTTTTCGAAACCTTTTATCAAGAATTCAGAGTCAATCATGCCATGTTGATTGAAGACATGAACGACTTGAAGCAGCTTGGAAGGGAAGTGAAGGAGGGCTTGCGCAAGAACTGAAGTTAGCCATCAAAAGTAGTGTCTTCTGTTTATTATAAATTTGTTTTCAACTAGATATTTCTGTGTTTCTCTTATGAACCCGTGGT
This sequence comes from Saposhnikovia divaricata, assembly GCA_036435485.1. NCBI lineage: Eukaryota > Viridiplantae > Streptophyta > Magnoliopsida > Apiales > Apiaceae > Saposhnikovia > Saposhnikovia divaricata. The sequence goes on along the minus strand of CM071594.1, from coordinate 249,197,363 downwards.
TGTGGATGGATGGAACGTTTTGAATTATGTTGTTTAATTTGAATTCATGATTATGTTATCTCTGGGATTTGCAATTTACCTTTATGTCTCTAAATCGTTTAACCAAAATATGTTTTTAAAGCTATTTCTTAATGAGTATGTGTTAACTTATCATGTTATGCAAATAATATAAAGATCTTCTAGAAGCTGTTTTCAAAGCTTTCACATGGATTTATCTGCAATCCACAAAAATTTATAGCCATGGTTGTGCTGAATTTTCTACTACAAGTCCAACTGCAAACTTGTATCTACAAGACCATTCCATTTACTTTTTGATTTGTACATAGTCCAGTAATAGGCTTGATTACAAGTAATACATCTAACCCTTAAACAGCTTTATGCTAAAGAAAACCTATTTAATTACTAATTAACAAAAATTAAGAAGACTCTGCATACATTATATAGGTTTCTTCAGTATAGTGTGTTTTGGTTCTCCTTGCTTAAACTTTCGGAGTATAGTGTGTTTTGGTTCTCCTTTATTAAACTTTCGGTCTCCGCCACTGCGTAAGAAATTACGTAACCTGAAATATTAAAAACAACAAAATGATAAAATCTACAAAAACCATTTTCATTGATAATATCAAGTAAAAATGTTAAAAAACTGAATAAAAAAGGAAGGCCGCGACAGCGGGCACCATCCTAGTATATATATATATATTTATATATTTTGAAGTGAATCGGTCGTTATATAATTGTAGAGTTTTCAAAAAAATATGTTGCTATTTTTTGATTGGTTGCATATTCATTACATCTATTAAGGGACCACACTCAATCTCTTGGGACAAACAACTGAAGAACTGTCCAAACAATGAGTGGGCATAGTTATCAAGTATCAAGAACCGTTAGTGTCTGTCAGAGATGTTAGGACCACATGTAGTTGTTAGTTGTCTCCTGTGGTTTCCTTATATTTTCCATTTCAGTGTGTAATAAATGACTATGCAGTTATCTTTTGAGATTGAGAACATCTTTACTTTCTCTCTGCATCTGAATCTTTTCATTGCATTTTCTATGCTTTACTGTTTGTGTGTGTGATTCCATATCTGTCATTATGGTATCAGAGCTATATCGATCTGCTCATTAAAACTTAAATAGAGCTCACTTAATCTTTGTGTTTTCTACACCTGCGTGTTGCTCGATCTTTGTGTTTTCTACACATGTGTGTTTTTCTAACACATCTTATCTTAGATCTAAATTTCTGGTCTTTTTTCAATCCTTGTGTTCTCTACATCTGTGTGTTTTTCTAACATATTTTGTCTTAGATCTATAATTCTGGTCTTTTCGTTTTGTCTTGAGCTCTGAAATGGCTGACAATACATCTACTACTGCGAATGCTAATCCAAGGATTACCTATCAAGATATGATGAACCCTTTATTTCTTCATCCTTCTGACGGAGCTGGATCTGTACAAGTTGAGAAGCTCCAAGGAAGTGGTGACTATAGAGCATGGAAACGCTCAATGGAAATCAGCCTATCATCCAAAAGAAAGTTGGGATTCGTGAAGGGAACTGTGCCTATTCCAACTGATGATTCTACAAAGGCTGAGTTGTGGGAGACTTGTGATAATATGGTAATTTCCTGGATAACATCTAATCTTTCTCCTGGTATTCGAAAATCGGTTATTTATATGAATACCTCTAGAGACATTTGGAACAACCTAGAACAACGTTTTTCTTTAACTCATGGTTCCAGGAAATATAAACTGAACAGAGATCTTTATGAGCTTAGACAGTCTTCTATGACTGTTAATGAATACTATACAGCCATGAAAACTATTAAGGAGGAACTTGATTCCTTGAATATTTTGCCTACGATAGCTAACCCCACGGCTGAGGTTACTAAATTGCTTACTGAGATCGAAAACCAAAAAGAGGAATGCAAATTATTCCAGTTCTTGAATGGGGTGAATGAGGTTTACTCTCCTCAATGAAGTCAAATGCTATTAATGTGTCCTTTGCCTAGTGTTGAACGAGCTACTGCAACTCTTCAACAGGAAGAGGCAAAGAGAGATCTCATTCATGGTCACAAAGATGATGAGATGATAGCCTTATATGGCAAAGGACCTTCTGCTGGTTCTGGACCTTCTGCTAGCTCTGCAAAGATTTATCAATGTACTATTTGTGGTGGAAGAGGACACACAAATGATCGTTGTTGGACTATTATAGGGTATCCTAAATGGCATGCCAACTACCCTGGTAACCAGATTTCTTCTCAACCAAGATCAATGTCACAACCACCTGGTGGTATAAGACCAAGATGGAAGCCTCAAAACAGACTTGGAGGACAAAAATATGCTAATGCAGCTCATGCCTCTGAAGACGACACTCCAGCTTTTTCACCACAACAGCTGGCACAACTAGCTGAGCTTATGAGCATTGCAAACTCTCAGGGATCTCACTCAGGGGGAGAGATACTGGAAACACCTTTTTCTGGCATAATGAACAATAACTCTGCTCGAGGTCATTCAACTGAGTGGATAATTGACTCGTGGGCCTCGGATCATATGACACCACACTTGTTCAACATAAAAGCACCAGTACCTGTGAAGTCAAGCACCCACATCAACCTTCCAACTGGATCTACAATCAACATTACTCACACTGGTACTGTCCTTATCTCTAACATGCTTTCTTTGAATGATGTGCTATGCGTGCTAAACTTTAAGCATAATTTGCTACCTGTTCAGAAACTAATCAAACATAATAACTGTGAAGTCAAGTTTTTACCAACTCATTGTATTATCTTTGATAGTGTCACTCAGAATATTATTGCTGTGGGTGAAGCCAGACATGGCTTATACTATCTTGTTAATACTACTGACCCTCAGAAATGGCTGTCATCTTTGCATCAAACCCCTCACATATGTCTTGCTAGCAGTAAAGTGTCCATTAGCACCTGGCACCATAGACTAGGACACATACCAGTTTCAAAGCTTCACTTTATTCCTGATATTCCTAAACCAATAACCAATGATATGTTGTGTGTCACCTGCCCTATGGCAAAATTCACCAAACTGCCTTTTGATTTTAGTGAATCATTTGCCTCATCTAGATTTGATCTTCTCCACATTGACATATGGGGTCCCTACAAGGTACCTACAAAAGGAAATTTTCGGTATTTCTTCATTATTGTAGATGATCACAGTCGATACATTTGGACCACACTTCTGGCCTATAAATCTGATTTTCTTTCTGTATTTGAAACATTCTTCAACTATGTTCAAACCCACTTCTCTACCACCATCAAAACAATTCGGTCAGACAATGCACTAGAGTTTTTGGACTCCAAGTGTGCTGATTTCTTTGCTTGTCATGGAATTGTTCATCAACAGTCCTGTTCTCACAGACCATAACAAAACGCTCGTGTTGAGAGAAAGCATCTATATATACTTGAAATATCAAGATCAATCAGATTTCATGCTCACTTACCTTTGTCTTTCTGGGGTTACTGTATTGAGTCTGCCATTTACCTAATGAACAGGCTTCCTTGCTCAGTGTTGAACAATGTGACACCCTTTGAAAAACTATTCAGAGAATTGCCAATCTATTCCAACCTTAGAGTGATAGGATGCTTAGCATTTGCTACCAATCCAACCTTCACTACGGATAAACTATCACCAAAGGCTGTGCCCTATGTCTTCGTTGGATATCCTGCTTCCAAGAAGGGATATCAACTACTAGACTTGAAAACCAAAAAGATATTCACTTCTAGAGATGTACAGTTTCATGAAATCATCTTTCCATATCACCCTGACTCGATTAACAAATACATGTCTCCTTTGCCTGTTTCTCAAACTACTATACAACCACCTACACCTTCGGATCTCTATGATGATGTCTGTTTTACGAGTGACTTAGACACATCAGCTCCTGGAAACTCACATCTTGACACCATAGAAGAATCCATTGTACCTGAGTCACACAATTCACCCATGCCACCTGTTAGACATTCAACTCGTATTCACAGACCAACCTCTTACTTGGATCAATATCACACCTTTCAAGCTTCTGCGCATATCTCAAACCTAGTGTATGCATCAACAGAACCAGAGTTCACTTGTCTTCTATCAACAACAAGTTTGAATAAGGATCTAATGTACTACAAGGATGCAGTTACTGATCCAGATTGGGTACAGGCCATGAATACTGAGTTGCAGGCTCTAGAAGACAACAACACCTGGAAATTGACCACACTACCTCCTCACAAGAAAGCACTTGGCTGCAGGTGGGTCTTCAAAACCAAGTATAATTCTGATGGTTCTATAAAGAGAAGGAAAGCAAGGTTAGTTGTGCTTGGATGCAATCAAACTTATGGGGAGGATTATGCAGAAACTTTTGCCCCAGTGGCAAAAATGACTACAATTCGAACTTTGCTTGCTGTAGCTGCTATGTTAGACTGGCACACCATACAAATGGATGTCACCAATGCGTTCTTGCATGGTGATCTTCAAGAAACCGTTTACATGAAATTGCCACAAGGGTATTCTCACCTGGGTTGCAGAATTGCAGTGAATGATGCTCAAATTGGATCTAATTGTGAGCTAGTATGTCTCCTTATCAAAGCTTTGTATGGGTTGAAACAGGCCCCTCGACAGTGGTTCTCTAAACTCTCCTCCACCTTACTAGAACTTGGATTCATTCAATCTAAGTCTGATTATTGTATGTTCACTCACAAGTCTGGATCTTCTGTTACAGTTATACTCATTTATGTGGATGATCTTCTCATATGTGGGAATGATGAATCTCAGCTCTGTCATCTCAAATATATGCTTACCAAGTCATTTCACATGAAAGACTTGGGTGCCATTAGATACTTTCTAGGGCTTGAAGTCGATAGAACTGAAGCAGGCTTCTTCTTGTCTCAACAGAAATACACCAAAGACCTCCTTGCTGAACACAACTTGGAATCTGCAAAACCTCTCAAATTGCCTATTGACTTTCATTTGAAGCTCACACACACTCAAGGAGATCCTCTACAAAATCCAACATCATATCAGAGACTGGTTGGGAAACTAATCTACCTCACCATTACGCGACCTGACATCGCCTTCTCTGTCCAACTTCTAAGTCAATTCATGCAGTCTCCTACTACTGTGCACCTTCACACAGCTAAAAAACTTCTCAGGTATCTTGCTAGGAATCCTACTCAAGGTATCCTCCTGGCCTCCACAAGTGGTGCTCAACTGCAGGCTTATTGTGACAGTGACTAGGCCACCTGTCCAATCACTCGAAAATCCACAACTGGATATTGCATTTTCTTAGGTTGTTCACCTATCTCCTGGAAATCTAAAAAACAAATGGTGGTGGCACATAGCTCGGCTGAAGCAGAATACAGAGCAATGGCCATGACTATGTGTGAGGTTACCTGGTTCAAACATTTGCTCAAGGATCTCGGTCTCACAGATTTACCTCCTACAATTCTCTACTGCGATAATCAAGCTGCATTGACAATAGCTGCTAATCCTGTTCAACATGAACGAACAAAACATGTTGACATTGACTGTCATTATATTCGAGACGAAATTAAGGCTGGCAACATTGTCATTGAGAAGGTTTCCTCTACTGAGCAGGTTGCAGACATTGGGCCTGTTTGGCTTAACTTAAAATAAGTAGCTTATAACTTAAAGTGATAAGTATCATATAAGTGATAAGTAAATCAGAACTTATAAGTTAATAGAGTGTTTGGTAAATCAGAAATTATAAGTCAGTAGAGTGTTTGGTAAATCAGAACTTATAAGTTAACTTTTTTAAATATTTTCAAAATATTTATTTTTTAATATATATAAGTGGATATCAATGGATAGATCTCGATGAGTAGAGAAATTTGATATGTACATATCAATTTTCTAATGAACGAATTAAAAGATACATGATTTTGAAGATTTGAAGGATATTATATATTGCGTGTATCGAGAAATAAGAATAAGTTGAAAGTTGAATGTTAGGATTTCTTAACATTCAACTTATCCCATATAAATTTAATAAATGAACTTTCTCTTATTTTACCAAACAGGCTAGGAAAATGGGGAACGGGCTTTCATCATATAAGCCAACTTATATGACGAGCCAAACACCCACATTCTCACAAAGATCCTTCCTGTTCAACTACACCAGACCCATGTTCACAAGCTGGCATCTTCCTCTTCGAGTATGTTACCAGCTTGAGGGGGAGTATTAAAGGACCACACTCAATCTCTTGGGACAAACAACTGAAGAACTGTCCAAACAATGAGTGGGCATAGTTATCAAGTATCAAGAACCGTTAGTGTCTGTCAGAGATGTTAGGACCACATGTAGTTGTTAGTTGTCTCCTGTGGTTTCCTTATATTTTCCATTTCAGTGTGTAATAAATGACTATGCAGTTATCTTTTGAGATTGAGAACATCTTTACTTTCTCTCTGCATCTGAATCTTTTCATTGCATTTTCTATGCTTTACTGTTTGTGTGTGTGATTCCATATCTGTCATTAACATCGGATGTAAATATGAATATTACTAGTGAAAAAGGAATTGATAAGTAAGTTTTAAATTTTATTATTTAAACTCCATATTGATATTTATACTACTTAAACACTCATAAGTTTATTATTTTAACTCCATCTTCATAATGTGGATATTTATTTAATTCATATATGACAATGTATTTTAAATATCAATAATTGGAAATTATATATCATTTATCTAAAAAAATATATCAAGTTATCATTTTGGGAGTTATTTTATAATTTTTTTAGTTACTATAACATTACTCAAAAAAATAGTGTGCTGGATAGCTAAAAAAATTAAACTTTTATTCAAATGACACATGATAATGGACACACACATATATATACAAGATCTCATATATTGTTAGAAAGCGATCAACAATTTTTCAATACAAGTTCCATTTAAAAAGTTGTGATTTATTTTAGGATTTCAAACTTTTTTTTTTCTCGAAAAAGTGAGGAGATAGTTGATTTTACGTTTGGTCGGGGTTGGTGCATATAATTATTAAATCATATTTTATTTGTAACAAATATTTATCAGATATATGAACCTTTTATATTTTATCAAAACAAACAAACATTTTCATATCTAAATATGTAAAAAAACAAGAAGAAGACATAAATACACAAACAAAGAAATAACTATAACCACACGTTCTCAAATACATATCTCCAAATAAGGTAAGCATGTGAAATTTCTAACTATAAATATAAGTTGTTAAAACTTAAATACATATCTTCAATTAAGGTGAATATGTAAAATTTACAATTTTGGTGTTGTTTGAACTTGAAAGTGAAAGGACTTGTAATTTTCTTTTTCTAAAATTATTAAATAAATGGTATATTTAATTATTATCATATTACTAACAAGTCTTAATTTCATTTTATTTTGATATTATTCGTTTTAAATCGAATTTGTATAAATTTATTTTTGGATACATCCCTAAAGATCTCATTCCAATAGAGTGTCAATGAATTAACTATTTATGAACTTGAAATATGTCCTTTCCACAACAATGTGAAATAATTCCTTATAATATTTCCCTTACACTTCACACTTCACACATCAACATTAACATATGTATGTCGAATCTGCCTCCGTATTTTATGATATGGTACATCTTTGATCCAACTAAAAATCTACTGATTATCTGACTTCCTCTATACTCATATTGAATGGCTCACCCGTCTTTCTCTTAAGCCTATCATATGGATAGTTCATCTATCTCATCCTAATACAAGAACCCATGGAAATTGTTACCAATCATTGGAATATAAATTTCTGATATCATTTATTAGGTTGTTAGTAAGTTTTAACTTCACAACAATATATTATTATCAATTTTGAATTGATCACACAAATTTATTTTTAACACATTCCAAAAATCTCATTCAAATGGAATGAAATGATTCTAAATTTTCCCCTGATGTGGAACAACTTTCAACCCTAATAATAAGTAAATTAAATAATTGTGTTTGAGTCTTTGAGAATAGAAAGTTATATTAATAATAAAAGTTTCAAGAAATGCATTTCAGATGACATTATCCAATCATCATTTTTTATTTAAGTATTTTAGATTAACATAAATTAATATTTTTTAATTATGTCATTTATACCAAATTCATAATATAAAGTAAATTTTAGGTTTCTAAGCAACTCATAAATGTCAAATGAAATGAACAATAAAAATTAATTTTGTAAAAATCGAACAAAAACACGAAAATCGTTTACAATAGTCAATATTTAGCACTTCCTCCATTTCATTTTAAGTGTCATTTTTTGACTATTCACATTTATTAAAAAAAGTATTTATTAAACTATTTTATTATTAATGTAATTTTTTTTCCAATTTTATCCTTAATCTAGTTCAATACTGCTACTTGAAGAACGGTTACATTTAATATTATAATTGTAATCAAGAGTATTTAGATAAAAAGAAAATTTATTTATCTTAAAAATGTAAAAATAACATTTAAATTAAAATACAAATTTAATTAAAAAACGACAATTAAAATTAAATGGAGGGAGCATAAGAGCATCTCCAATGGTATTGGCAAAATTGGGTGGCTAAAATGATATAAAATAATGATTATGTAAAATTTATTGAATCTGTAAGGTGTTGTACTCCAATGGAGTTGGATATAATGATTAGTCATATTTTAAAAATAGCAAGTTATTATTATTTCAAATTGTTAAAAATAGAATGTATTATTTTAATATGGTAATATTGATGATGTGGAGTTTTACTACAGGTCTCTAGAGATTCGATAAATATAGCCAATATAATAGGATTTTAGAGGATTATCTAAAATTTTAGATAACAGTAATGTCCCGTTGGAGATGATTCTTTTTTACACAATATCTATAATTTTTATTTAAGGCATGTTTGACACACTTTTAGGCTTGCGTGTGAGTAGAACTAAAATCGAGTATCTCTGGTGCAACTTCAGTGGCGAGGCCATCGACGAAGGGGTGGAGGTTAAGATCGGAGATCAGATCGTCCCGCGTACGGATAAGTTCAAGTATCTGGGGTCGATCATCCAGAAGGAAGGTGAGGTTGAAGACGATGTCAAGTATCGTATCAATGCTGGGTGGCTAAGGTGGAGGGCAGCGTCAGGGGTGATGTGCGACAAGAAGGTTCCTTTAAAGTTGAAAGGGAGATTCTACAGAGTGGCAATCCGGCCTGAGTTGTTATATGGTTCTGAGTGCTGGGCAGCGAAGAAGACCCACGAAATCAAGTTGGAAGCAGCTGAAATGAGGATGTTGCGGTGGTTGTGTGGCCGCACGATGATAGATAGAATCCCTAATAGGGTGTTTAGGACCGAGCTCGAAGTGGCGCCACTTTCTGCGAAAGTTAGGGAAGGGAGGTTGAGATGGTTCGGCCACGTCCGTAGGAGGCGGCCGGAAGCCCCAGTGAGAAGGGTCGAGAGTCTTTCGGTTGTTGGGGTGAGGAGGAGAGGCAGACCGAGGAGGTCATGGGAAGAGCAGCTTAGGTTGGATTTGAAGGCTATGAACCTAAGTGAGACCATGACCGCCGACAGGTGTTCTTGGAGGCGTCAGATCAGAGTGGTGGACTCTCTTCTAGGGGACGGCTCTGTAGTGGAGAACCTCAGAGTCGGGTTGTCTCGGATGGCCTTATCTTAGGAGTTCGGCTTTTTCCGTTATTTTTTTCCATTTTCATTTTGTATTTTTATTATAAATGTTTCCCGGTTGTGCAGAAGCAGGGAGCTTCGCTTGGTGGTGTCTAGAGGCATGGTAGGTAAGTCCCGTGTGGAGAAAGCCATGGGCTCAGGTATTGCTGTGAACTTTATCGCATATCTTTTAGATTTCCTTGTTTATATCACACACCGTTTATATCGTGCACATAGCCGGGGGTCTTCACGGAAACAGCCTCCCCACCCTAAAAAGTGGGGGCATGGTCTGCGTACAACCTACCCTCCCCAGACCCTGCTCTGAGCGAGAAATATTGGACATGTTTTGTTTGATTTGGTTTTGACACACTTTTAGATAAGGGATTTCTATGGTTGGAGATGCTCTAAAGCAATGCAAATTTCCAAACCATAGTACCATAACTATAAGAACACCCACAACTTCCCAACTGTCACTGCACACTACTCATTATCATCCTCATCCAAAACATACAAAAAATACCAAAAAGTTCGCAAGGGCAAAAAAGGAACCAAAATATGTAAACCCACGATACGATACTCCCTTAGGCAACATTTTTCTCCAAGCCCACTGAAACAAACAAACCCCCCTCACTCTCCTCTGCCCCAAAACACCTCAACCTCCTCTGCTATAAAAATAACAAAAACAGGGCCACCTCTCTCTCTCTCTCTCTCTCTCTCTCTCTGTTTATAAACAAATATTTTATATCCATAATCCCAATCTCTCTCCCATCTCTCTCTCTCTCTCTCTCTCAAAACCCACAAACAATGTCACTCTAATTCACCTCTCAAACAGATCTCACATATACATACACCTTGCTGTGTGTATATGTGATCTTTTTATCAATGGCATCATCAGCAAGAGTGAGAAAAGCAGAGGCAAAGACACACAAGAATTCAATAGAGGTATTTTCTTGGTTAAAAACCCTACCTTTAGCTCCTGAATATCATCCAACCCTAATTGAGTTTCAAGATCCAATTGCTTATATTCATAAGATTGAAAAAGAAGCTTCTAAATATGGTATCTGTAAAATTATACCCCCTGTTTCACAACCCAACAGAAAAGATACATTTTTCAATCTAAATAATTCACTTTTAGCTAGGTCTTGTAATTCAAATGCTACATTTACTACTAGACAACAACAGGTTGGGTTTTGTCCTAGGAAACATAGGCCTGTTAAGAAGCCTGTGTGGCAGAGTGGTGAGACTTATACTGTTCAAGAATTCGAGGCGAAAGCCAAGAATTTCGAGAAAGGGTATTTGAAAAAGGTTTCGAAAAAGGCCTTATCGCCTTTGGAAGTTGAGACATTGTATTGGAAGGCTACTTTGGATAAGCCCTTTTCGGTTGAGTATGCTAATGATATGCCTGGATCGGCATTTGTGCCGTTGAGTGGGAAGAAGGGTAGGGGTTTGGGGTCAGGGTCGGGGGAGGGTTTGACTGTGGGGGAAACTGCGTGGAATATGAGGGGGGTTTCGAGGTCGGATGGTTCGTTATTGAAGTTTATGAAGGAGGAGATACCTGGTGTTACGTCACCTATGATTTATTTGGCTATGTTGTTTAGTTGGTTTGCTTGGCATGTGGAAGATCATGATTTGCATAGCTTGAATTATATGCATATGGGAGCTGGAAAGACGTGGTACGGGGTGCCAAGGGAAGCTGCTGTTGCTTTTGAGGATGTGATTAAGGTCCATGGGTATGGAGGAGAGATTAATCCGATCGGTAAGTTAATCGACTCTGAAGTAAAGTAGAACTGCTGTTACATTCCTCTGTTTTGAGCTAAAATCCTCTTATTCATCGTAATGTGTGAATTGCCATAGTTTGTTGTCTATGCTTTGTGTATGATAAAATGTTTTCGTGTTTGAATTTGTATAGCTACTACTGCTGTCATTAGAGTCACCGCATTTCAGACTTGTTAAAATTAAAAGACTTTTATATATACAATAAACACTTTATAATTGGCTGCAGGGGTTCATATGATATGCATTGGGAAAAGTGTTAATGGTCTATAATGGACTCCGGGCATGTAGCACTGACATATATCAACTATCTTAAAATTTTGGGGAGTCTTCGTTTGTAGTTAAAAATTGATTTAAAATGTAGGCCTGGGCTTTAGAGCAACTCCAAGAGACTCCTTGTGTTTTCCTTATAAATATTATAAAATATTAGGCTCTTGGTGATTTAGGATATTATAACGTATGACAACTCCAACAAGCTTCCTTATAATTGATCCTTATAATTATTAAATAATAAATAAAAGGAAGCAAGAACAAAAAAAGAGGGAAACAATTGAAAAGAGGAGGGGAAATAATATTTTATTGATAAAAGTGAAATAATGGAGCCCTTAAAGATAAGGGATTACATGATGCTCTTAACTTTTTAAGGAAAAGTTAAGAGCTTGTTGGAGCACAATTTTAAACATAATCCCTTATAATTTGAGTTAGGAGGTCATATAAGGGATCTGTTGGAGTTGCTCTTAGGGGCTAGGCCTAATCTTTCAGGACGATTGATTAGCCTTAAATCCTTCACAGGCTGAGTCTTGTTGTTAACTTAGATATATGTTTTACATTATCGCTAAATTTGTATTCCTGGTGAAACACATAATAATTATTTATGATATATGATACATCATTTCAGTAACTTTTGCCACTCTTGGTGAGAAGACCACTGTCATGTCTCCAGAAGTACTTGTGAATGCCGGGGTTCCATGTTGCAGGTGATATATCCATTGCCCTAACAAACTGCTTTTGTTTGTTCTTTTCTAGCTTTTTGCAAACTGGTTTTTTTCTCAGAACAGAGCAGGTAAAATATGCTTTTGATAAAAATGTGAAGGGTAAAGGAAAAATGATACAAATGAATTGCAAGATAGTTTCTTACCCAACATTTCATTTCTAGAATGCATCTCGTTATATATAGAATATGTTCTTTGTAGGAGCGTACTTCATATTTTTGATAGCGTATTCTTTTGACTTATGCATATCTTTGTTTTACCTGTGAACCTCTTTAAAATTAGATTGGTACAGAATGCTGGAGAATTTGTAGTAACTTTTCCAAGAGCTTATCACTCGGGATTTAGTCACGGTAAGATTTCTTTACACTTGAATTTGCCTTAGTATGTTATGAATATCTATTGACAGTTGATTATGCTCCACAGGGTTCAATTGTGGGGAGGCTGCTAATATTGCTACTCCCGAATGGGTTAGACTTGCGAGAGACGCTGCAATTCGTCGGGCTTCAATAAATTCTCCTCCCATGGTCTCCCACTTCCAGTTGCTATATGAACTTGCACTGTCATTGTCTTCAAGGTGGTAGTTATATTATTTTCTTGGGATTTAATTGTAGTAGGCTTTGTATTTTTTTTGCTTTGTCAAATTAGTCTAGTTCCAACTTAAATTTGAAGATAACATTATGGAATATGAATTCATCTCCTTGTGAAGGTGTTATACTGTTATTTATTAATTTTTATTTTTACATTGCCATTATTCTTTATAAGCCAATTGGGGTTTAAGTTTGAGCATGAGTTATAATAATTGAGGCTATTATCTACACAAAGTAATAAATAACAAATTGAGATGGTGGTTGGTAACCCATCTTTTTCTTGCAAAGATTTTGTCTAATTATATGGACATTACCTAACACGGATAAAAATTTTAGTATTGACCCTTTTATAAGATTAGCAAATGAAATGTTTAGCCATGTAACATGCGAGCTAAAGTCAAGTTTGCATAAGTATCTTTTTATGTCTTGCCAGCATTTTGTTTTTGCAAAAAATGTCATACCAGCTGCTAAGTTTACCTTGATATTTCTTCTTCCCAGAGTACCCATGACCACGGTTCCTGAGCCACGAAGTTCTAGATTAAAGGACAAGAAGAAGGGTGAAGGGGAAACCTTGATAAAGGAGCTATTTTTTCAGGACGTAATACAGAACATTGAGCTGCTAAATACTCTTGGCAAAGGATCTCCAATCGTACTTCTTCCCCGAGATTCCATTAACAATTCCATTCAAACTAAATTACGTGCTGGATTTCTGACTAAAGCCAATTCAGATCTGTCCTTGGGGTTATGTAGTAGTAGTACAGATGGTAAGATGAAGATTCTTAACGACATAAAGCTAGACAGAAAGAAGCGGTCCAAGGGGCCTTATTTAATGAAAGGCAAGTTCCCTAGATCGAGTGGTGGCAGTAGGCTTCCTTTGTTTGGTGGAAGCAACGGGGATTCCTGCGCATCACCATATGAGAATGTGAAAACAGACACTGAAGGAGAAAGACATGTTCAGTGTGACCGAATGCCAAACAAAGGTCTTTTCTCTTGTGTCACTTGTGGAATTTTATGCTTTGCTTGTGTTGCAATTGTAAAACCTACAGAAGTGGCTGCTCGTTATCTCATGTCAGCTAATTGTAGCAATTTTACTGAGTGGGGGAATGGCTCTAAAGTACACACTGAGTGCTTAACGCTTTCCGGTGGTAATGCAGAAACTGCCGAACTGAGTACTGGTTTAGGTAATAACTTCTTACGATTTATTCTAACTTGTATATATATTGAGATCTTACACTCGTAGTATGTATTTTCTTCGATGCAGTTTTTTTATCAAACACTTTTACAAGTTTATTGGGTTGTAATATTCTGTTCGCATCCAGTACAATCCACCCACCAATACGAATATACCATTGACACTTTGATTTTTATTTCACAGCACCTTGACATTGTTCTTGGGAACATGTTATTCATTTCAAATGACATGAATTGAGTTGTGATTTCAAATTCTCATATTCATACTAATATTTGAATATATTGGATTTAAAATGAAATCCAAATTATTTTGGTTATCCAAACATGTCATTTGACCAAATTCAGAATCTCAAATGAAATCCAAATTCCCAAACAGGCCATATTGGTTTTCTACATGCAATCAAACTTGTGTATATTTTTATGACCACCTTTATGTGGACTTGCATGGAATTTTCAGCAGATACATTACTATCAGGATAATTTCAATGAATAGAAGAAAACGGATACTTTTGACTTGGCAATATGGATACATGAGATAGGTTCCTTAATTCAACTAAATTTAGGCAATTAGTAGTTTGTCTACTTACAGTTAATGGATTTAACTTGTCTTCAATCATTTTATTAACAGGATGGATGACAAAGAAAAATCGTAACAGTTTGGTTGATGTACCTAGAGAATCTGTTGAACAAGGTTATACAGAAGCAACTGATGCAAAAAGAGTTACGAATTCCTATGCTGAAACACACATTGACAATTCTTCCTTGGGTCTTTTAGCTTTAGCATATGGCGATTCTTCTGATTCTGAAGAAGATCAGAGTGAAGCTTCTCTGAATGCCAAAATAACTGAATCCAGGAACTTTTCTGCTGTAGATAGATGCGATAGTGATGATAGTGGATCACCATCTCGTAATCATTATAGTGGACCAAGTGGTCATATTATTTCTTTCCCATTGCGTTCTTGTGACGATGGAGATCCCCTTCAAATTCTTGATCCTTATGAGGAGCATGGGCTTGCAAGAGCTAATCTTGAAGATAGATGCTACCAAACTACTGATTGTTCATTTGAGTTTCAAACCGATAGTACTTTATTGATGGCAGACAGTATGAAAGGCGGGTCCTTCCATTCTGCACATACTACTGAACGGTCAATTGGTAGTTCCTCAAGGCCAATTGACAACAGAGCTATGTCATTTGCTTCAAGAGCTGACGAGGACTCCTCTAGATTGCATGTTTTCTGTCTTCAGCATGCTTTGGAAGTCGAGCAGCAACTGCGTTCAGTTGGTGGAGTGCATTTGTTGCTCCTTTGTCATCCAGGTGCGTGACTAAGAAGCCTGTCAGCAACAATTATCATACTGTATACATGTATAACTTGTCCTATGGTTGTCCCATTCTCCCTCCACCCCATTGCATTATAATAAAATGAAACTTGCCTAATGCTTAGTCTCCTAGCATCTGTATAGAAGTAGCTGTTTTTTATGGGAAGCAAACCAGGGAAGCAGTACTGTTCAGTTCAGGGCATAATCATTTGTAGAAGTAAAATTCAGTCTTTTAGTTAGTAATTTGCTCTTGGCAGCAATTTATTACTATTTTTTTAAATTATTGAATCGGACACACATATTAATCTTTTAACTGAAGTTCAAACCACTGACCACCATTCTGTAGTATACATTTTTAAGCCCTTACGCAAGCACATCAAATTGCATCATAATGTCTCATGTCATAGGTTGTGATATCCTCTAGTTGTAACTTTAAGATCTTGGATTTGACTCTGACAGCTAACAGTAGAATAATGAGTCAATATGGATCATTCCTTCAAGTCATAAACTAATGTTGTGTTTGGTTGGGGTGAAGGAAAATGGAGGGAATGGAATGAAATTTGAACTATAAGATAGCTTAATTTTTAAAACTTTCATTCCTCCCATTCTCTTTCATCCTTCATACCCAGTTTCTACCCAAATCTCATCATAAAATTTGCAGCCACTCATTTTTTTCAAGTCATCCTCCTACCCTACCTCCTATTGTTTCCTTTTAATTACTATGCTGTGTTCAGCTTGTAAATTCATCTGAGTTGTAAGACCTACTGCAAAAATTACTAAGTAGAACTTAATGCGAAATACAGTGCAGGAGATAAGACTTGGTGAAGGTAGATGATGTTTATGTTAAAGATAAAAGATAAATATTTTATTGTAGAATGACTTGCCAGTTTTTTATATTAGGAAATCATTAAGAACTAATCGTGATAGATGTATTTCACTAATTTAACTTGTTTTGCAAAATAGATTACAGTGGTGCTACTACTGCTGTTTCGCTTTCTTAATTTATTTAGCAATGCACTGGATAAAACATGTGCAGACTATCCCAAGTTCCAGGCTGAAGCAAAACTGATGGCAGATGAACTGGGATCAAATCATATTTGGAGTGACATCACATTCAGAGCGGCCACTGAAGATGACAAGGAAAAGGTAAAGTCAGCTCTGCATAGTGAAGAGTCTATTCATGGGAATGGAGACTGGGCTGTGAAATTGGATATGAATCTCTATTACAGTGCCAACCTGAGCCGTTCTCCTCTTTACAGTCAGCAGATGCCATACAATTCAGTTATATATAGTGCATTTGGGTGCAGTTCATCAGATAATGATCCAGCAGAGCCGAAGGTATATGGGAAAGGGTCAGGCAAACAGAAAAAGATTATTGTTGCTGGGAAGTGGTGTGGGAAAGTATGGATGTCAAATCAAGTTCATGCTTTGCTAGCTGGAAGAGATGATGAACGAGAAAAGGAGAGAAGCTTTTTGGATTTACAAGCACCTGAGCATCCAAAGCCTAGTGTGAAGCTTGAGAAACCATCAAAAACCCACAAATTGGATGTAGGCTCTGTAAGTAGCAGGGTTGAGAGAAAGAGAAAGCGTAATACTGAAATTAGGTCAGCCTCAAGAGCCAAGCCCATTAAAATAGAAGAACCAGCCCAAGTTCTCGATGATGCAGCAGACGAGAAAGTCATTCGACAGTATAAGAGAAATTTTAGAAATAAAAAGAAGGAAATGAAAGAGAGTCCTCATCCCATGGACAGCTGCGAGCAGGAAACTAAACAATCCACCTCGCATATTGAAGACGTTCTGGAAGGGGGACCTAGCACAAGATTGAGGAAAAGGACCTCACAGCCACCTACAGAGAACAGAGCAAAACTAGTTGGAATAAAATCCGTCGCAAAGAAGCAAACTAGCTCTACGGAAGGGGCCTCACAGCCACCTAAAGAGAAGAGAGCCAAACTAGTTGAAGCAAAATCTGTCACAAAGAAGCGAACGAGCAATATGGAAGGAACCTCAAAGCCACCTACAGAGAACATAGCCAAACTAGTTGAAGCAAAATCTGTCACAAAGAAACGAACAAGCAATACGGAAGGAACCTCAAAGCCACCTACAGAGAACAGAGCCAAACTAGTTGAAGCAAAATCTGTCACAAAGAAGCGAACGAGCAATATGGAAGGAACCTCACAGCCACCTACAGAGAAGAGAGCCAAACTAGTTGAAGCAAAATCTGTCACAAAGAAGCAAACCAGCAATGCAGAAGGAACCTCAAAGCCACCTACAGAAGACAGAGTGAAGCTAGTAGAATTAAAATCTGTCAGAAAAAAGCAAACGAGCAATACGGAAGGAAAGAAGGTACCAAAAGTTAAAGCTTCAGCTGCCAATAGCAACAAGAACAGAGGCAATAGTAACAAGAGCACAGGCAGCAGCAACAAGAGCACAAGTGACGAGGAAGCAGAGTATGCATGTGAGATTGATGGGTGCACCATGAGTTTTAGCTCCAAGCAAGAATTAATGCAGCATAAACGAAACATCTGCCCAGTAAAAGGATGCGGGAAGAAGTTCTTTTCACACAAGTATCTGGTGCAGCATAGGCGAGTCCACGTAGATGACCGCCCTCTAAAATGTCCCTGGAAAGGCTGCAAAATGACATTCAAATGGGCTTGGGCACGAACAGAACACATCAGAGTTCATACCGGTGTTCGGCCATATATCTGCAACGAGGATGGCTGTGGTCAAACATTCCGGTTTGTGTCAGATTTCAGTCGTCATAAGCGAAAGACTGGACACTCAACAAAGAAGGCAAACAAGTAATTTTAAAAGAGATGTTTAGTTGACATAGCTGCTAATTTTAAAATCCCCTTTGTTATTTTATTTTATTTTATTTTCAGAGTAGAATTTATTCTGTTTTCCTCTAGGCCTTCATTGGGCCCATTTAACGCAATCAAACAAAGAAAATGCTAAGACAGAAATGTCAGCACTAGGGAATTTTTAAGAATTTCGTGTTGTATCGAATCAGGGTATTGTTCTTTTAGCACAATTTGAGAGGAAATAACACCTATGAAAAGTTGGCTCTTCTAGTGTCAGCTATGCATTCGAGATGTCTGTAATAGCTCGGTTGCTTTTTTTTTTTTTTTTTTTTCCCCACTATTTTTTCGATAAATTAATAGGCATATTCCTCGGGAGAGATTTACGGTCCCAGATAAGAACCCCAGACAAAAATAATATAACAACTGTTGATGGCCTCAATAACCATCCGATTCCACAAGAAAGCAATCAAACATGTCAGTACTACTTTTGCAAAATGAGGTACAAAAGCTCCCTCAAACAACATTGCCGCCATTGCTTTTATAGTTTACTTCCACTGCCATGAGAGTTCCTGGCAACCCAACCAGTACAATATTTCGAATCAGCTCTAAATATAGCAGAATCACAGTTGATCCTTAATGCAGTTGTCATCTTATTTTCTCCTGTACTTGACATTGAACCTCACAAGTTCTAATTCTGTGATTGTGAATACCTTTCATTGCGTAAGCTCCTGCTATATATAGAAACACAAGTTCTCACCTCATTTACTTACCAATTTGTTCCTAACCTTCTATATGATGGAGGATACCCATAATTTACTATTAGAATATTTTATATTCTTCCCTAATAATTTAAGATTTTAAACTAATTGTCTCTAACAATTTAAGATTTTAGATGTAAAGTGGAATGTAAGTAAGTATAATTATTCTTTGAGATATTTTAACTTTCCTAAAATATATTAAATTTTATGCAAGTGTACAAAATAATTTTATAGGATCTGTACTAACTAATTATTAACATTTGCATGGTTGAGAACTAGTGAGTTGATTCGTTTTGCATTTTACAATTCCATCATTCTGCTTTCATATTTGATTTAACACTGATCATATTAATGTGTTTTTATGTACACTAAATTAAAAAGCTAGAATACTATTAGAAAATTTATTACAGAATTATAATTTTATGGCATTATAAGGGGGACAATTTAATGCCACAGAATAAATTCGAAGAATTTGTCGCAAGTCCACCTTGTGATTGAAAAAATTTGTCGTAAATGCTAGAGTCGTGAAAAAATCTGTCACAAATGCTAGAGTCGCAAGTTTTTATTCGATCGCAATTTTCTTATTCTGTTACAAGTTATCAGTGGATCCATTCTAAGCAAAAATAATAATAAAAAAAGGAAAAACACTAAAGTAAGACAGATAATTTGTCGTAAATATGTCCAGAATTGTGACAAAATCGGCATAAATATATCCAAAATTACGATGAAATCTGTCCCAAATAAGCCCAAACTTGCGATGGAATCCCTCATAAATAAACCCAAATTTGTGACAGGTTCCGTCTTAAATAAGCCTAGACTCGTGACAAAATTTGTCCTAAATTTCCCAGATTTATGACTGAATATATCATAACATGATCAAATAACGGCAAAACGAAATATAAACAAGCTTAGAATTACAAAGAAATATGTCCTAAAGTGCATAAAGTATGACAGATTCCATCACCAATATTACATAAAATACCCATGTGACACAGAATCTGTCATAATTTCTGGACCGCCAGCAAGATTCTGCGATCCCACCTTAAAATGCATAATTAAATCCATATGCAACACATATACAAACTAATTATACATATCAAATGTTACAACACATTGAAAAACAAATAGTCAAATCCATATTAACATTGTGTAAAAGTAATCATACAATCCCAAATATATATATCATCAAACTTAACATTCATCCCAAAGTTGCATTAACAAAATAAAAGATAATATCCAGCCTAATTATCTATTGGTCAGTTAATATCTGAAGGTGGACATAAATCAGCCACTTAGATAAAGTATGCAAAAGTTAGTCAATAAACTAATATATCCAAGTTATGCATAAATTAAACCAGCCTTATAACTACAACATAGCTGGTATATATATCCAACTCATCTAATCTCCCCCAATCCAAAGACTCTCATTCCGATTACCACTTCGACTTCGACCTGGAGGAGGTGACGAACGATGCTCATTCTCACGAGCGATCGACTTAGCCTGTTATATAAAAAAGAAACTGCATACCATTAGTATCTTAATTAAACAAAATAATCTTAGAGCATCTCCAATGGGAGAGACCCCTTAGGTAAATTTTAAATTTAATTACCATAAATAAGAATTATAAAGAATGTGTAAAAAAATTTACACTCCAATGGGACAAAACTGTTATCTATAATTATAGATAATCTCTTGATTTTGGCTATATTTGTCGAACCTCTAGAGACCTGTAGTGAATTGCCACATCAATTATTTCTATATTAAAATTATATATTCCATTAATAACAACTTGAAATATTAATAACATACCATTTTTAAAATATAGTCAATCATTATAGCCAATACCCTCGGAACACAATATCTTACAGGTTCGACAAAATTTACATAATCAATATTTTATGTAATATAGCCAATCATTTTTAGCTAACGCCATTGGAGATGCTCTTACGATAGTGAGAATTGTGAGACTATTGATTCTATACAAAAAGATATATGTATTTCATTTTAGGAGCTAATCAACAAAGCAAATGACTCCATTTAAGTATAAGAAATAATGATAAAATAGAAGAAAATTGTAAGTTATTAAAACTATCTTGGCATCCTCGTTAAGTTGAAGTAGTGACATAAGATGATGCTTAATTATTGGGTAATGATTCTAATTTAGTATCTAACTACTTCGTACCCCAAGTCTTGTAAAATATGCATGTTCAGATAAGCACAAATATCTAAAGTGTCTTACAAAAGATATAAATAATTTTTTATCTCTTTGTTGTTTCTGTGCATTTTACCGCATATCCTGACTTCTATACCAGGTTCATAATTTCTTGTGCTTAGATGAATATTAGACAATCTCTATTTAAACATTAATTATAAAAATTTCGACAGGGTTGTGATAGTAAGATTATCACTCTAGTAATTTAATAGTCACACGTTTTGTAAATTCTTGCTTCTCAGTGACACCTATTAAAGGACGCAGTTGCGGCTTTTATACCAATTGCGTGCTTGTTTAGAGTGAACACCTAGAAATACAGATAGAAATATCTAGAAAATTAATGATGCCAAATCATCTTTGCAGTCAATCAATCAAAAGTAGAAAATAATAAGCACATCAAAGTATAAAGTGCCTCCTTATACGAGAGATCCATATATCAATAAGAAAGTGATGTGGGGAAGAGTTGCCTTCAATTGTTACCAATCAATCGTGAACTTAAGTAATAGTGAAATTTCATATTTATTTGCTAAAATTCGGTTGATAAAATAATAATAAAAAAATCTAATCAAATTCAAGTATTCGTACACTGATATATATATATATATATATATATATATATATATATATATATATATTAGTTAGCTAATGCTTAAAATATGTGCTTATATACATGCTTTCTCTAATGTTGTTGGACCAGTCATCTAGAAGTATAATGAAAGGGAGAGAGCTAGCAGCACAAGGGTTTCATATAAATGGGTCCCTAATTGTTATAATGAAGTTCCATTTTTCCCTTAACTTCCGTAATCTTACCTTTTTGCTGTTGCTAGTAGGGCAGTTATTCCCATAGACGTCGTCTAACAATGACACCATCACCTCTCTCCCTTAATTCAAACTATAGGTTTGTTTCTTCTATGCCCGTCTGGCAATCAACTTTGCCCATCTGGCAATCAGCCCGTATGGCTTTCGTCTTGTCCGTCTGACACTACTAACTTGCCCGTCTGGCACTATTAACTTGCCCGTCTGGCACTATTTATTCACCAGCCCGTTTGGCTACTACTGTGCCCATCTGGCAACACTTATAACAACGCAGGTTCCTCATCCTCCATGATTGCAAGGTTCACTACTTGTCTCTTCTCTCGTTCCCGTCGTGGTTTGCTACACTCTGAAGCATAGTGACCAAAGATGTTACAGTTGTAACACTTTATCCTACTCTTGTCACGGAAAGAACCACCTTTAGCTCTTTGATTCTGAGATGCCAAGAGAAGTTGTCCACCTGCGCCACCTGCGCTCTCGGACCTGCCCTTCATCCTTTCCTCGTGAGCTTTGAGACGACCCACCACTTCTTCGACTGTCATCACCTTCATATCCCCAAATTGCTCGATGCTTGAAGCTATTTGAAGAAACTTATCCGGGACTGCACGCAAAATTTTCCTCACAACACTTGATTCCTCCATTGTTTCACCAAGAACCCGTATGTTCGTGACAATTCCGCTCAGCTTCATACAAAAGTCATCCACCTGGTCTGTTTCCTTCATGACCATAGACTCAAACTGTCCCTTTAATGTTTGCACCTTTGCCTCCTTTACTCGTTCCTCTCCCATACACATCGTCTTAATCGCTTCCCATGCCTCCTTAGCAGTTTCTTTCTCAGCAATGGCCAACAATATTTCCTCGGGCACACCTTGATATATTGCTGCAAGGGCTACCTGCACCGTCCTCTCGTCAATGGCTACCTTAGGGTCCTTTTGCTCAATTGCACCCCAAACTCCTTGCGCCTTCATGAACACTTTCATCTTAAGGGACCATGTTGTATAATTGCTTCTCGTTAACATGGGATAGTTCAAACCCACAACACCTTCCTTTGCCTTGGATATTTCCATGGCTCTGATACCAAATGAAAGAAAAAAACTAAGAATATGTATACTGAGTGTTTAACAGAGAGGAAAACTCATCTTCACATTGATATAAAATAATACGATTACATTGT
Organism: Saposhnikovia divaricata; assembly: GCA_036435485.1. Lineage (NCBI taxonomy): Eukaryota > Viridiplantae > Streptophyta > Magnoliopsida > Apiales > Apiaceae > Saposhnikovia > Saposhnikovia divaricata. The sequence continues at coordinate 249,174,096 of CM071594.1, read as the reverse complement.
TTAAATAGAAAAACAATATTCAATACTCCTATAATCTCTCACCACCTATAATCTCTCAATAATATCTTAACTTATTCTTGCTGCTCAAGACAAATGTATTCAGACTCCTATAATCTCTCAATTACGATTGACCAAATCATGTTGACATATCAACACTTTATTTCTATAACTAGAATAACAGGATATATGTTTGAATTAAACAAAATATCCCAACATCACCTGCACAATTAAGTTCCCTCATAGTTGATATGGTGAGAGGGTGGTTCGATACAAGGCAGGTCACTAGTTCCCTCTGCACGGACTATGACAACCTGTTGATTTGCTCGGGTAACAAGATCGTCCGCAATGTGCTGAATAACATATCTTCCAGTAGCGAAGCACCTGAACTCATCATGATCAACGGATCATCCACGACACCTTTTACCTGATGTAGGAGGAAGAAGAGCTACCCACACACATAAATATCAATATAGACCAGAAAGAATGATAAATAATGAATGATACAAATAAAAATGTAATACATATTAAATAATATATGGATAAACATACGTATAAGTTTAATTACACTACTGCAGAAACTGTCTTGCATAGCGTTTTTTTTTAAACTTCCATAGCGTTTTTAAACGCTATGCAAGTAGGCGCTATGGAAGTGCACTCAGCTTCGATAGCGTTTATTTATACGTTCTCGTAGTATGTTACTTAGGTCGCTGTTATTGAAACGCTAATGAAGTAAGTGTGATGCAAGTAAATGCCTCAATAACACTTCTATATATAAACGTTATTGAAGTAGAAAAATATTATGCATACTTTTTTGCATAGCTATTCCATAAACGCTATTGTAGTGGGTACGTAGAATTTTAAAATAATTAATGCTTTTTCTTTCAGTTCTATATATATAGTGGATTTTGTGCACAATTTAAAAATGCTAATTCGAATAAATTTTTACCTGTAATTTTAAAAAATATCGTAGACAATAAATCCATAACAAAAAATAAAATAAAATAGACTATCTCACATATATATAATCATATTACTTGAGTACAATTGAAATAAGGGAAAGATCTATTCATAATCAAAAGTCTAAATATTTCAAGTTAAGATCGTTTCCACGGATTTTTGCTTCTAACATACAAAACTACTTCATCAGCAACTTGTTTCTGAGAAACCGATTGTAGAAGTAGCCTGCCCAATTTTTCTGGAAGCTGGTCATCTTATCAGGAGGATAGGTCTTCAACTTTGGGGAATGGGTAAACTATTCATCAACAAAATTATAAAAACAATTAGATCATGTGCAAAACTATACTAGCAAAAACATTAAAAATACTAGCAAAAACATTAAAAATACGTACATTAACATCGATTGTTGTTTCATTCCTGCATATTATATCCTCGATAAAGCATCCGACATAATAGGCGCAATATATGCCATCATCCGAAGCCTGCTTCGGGCACTGCAAAACAGAGCATTTCCAACCATCAAAGTTCAGAGTAGTTCAGAGTAATTGACGTAAGTACAGATCAAAACACCTACATTAACTCCTCCAAACTAACATGAGCAGAGATGAACAACACAGGGGATACTAGCTCAGGATGTTAGCAATGAATTAATGCATGCAACTTAAACATATCGTTGTATTACATAGAAATTAGGTAAGGCCCTAGTGCTGATAAAATCCATGCTGATGCGCAATCATGTACGCAGCATCAGCAGCAGAGTAAGAAGTATGTTCAAGAAATTACCACTAATCTAAGACGCCCTGCACCTTCAGTACTACTAGCACTAACTCTTCTCACCACCCAGGTTAGTTTTTTTTTGTGTGTGTGTACAATACTTGTTTATAACTGCAGCAGAGTTTGTAAAGATTGTTTAGAATTTACCAGAAATTAATTTATCAATTCACAGATAGCCTCGAACCCAAATACTCCCCCCACCTATCACTTCTTGTCAATTCCTAAGTCTAAAACCCTAAAATATGATCTAAATTTACGTCATGGTATCAAATTGGTGATCATTTTGACTCCTGAGTTGACACTAAAACAAGTGCTATATGTTCCAAAATTTCAATGCAGTCTGATATCGGGAACTTAGTTCACCATACACAGTCTCCACAAGTTATCGGTAACTTCATTATCTTTAACATAGACCGCGAGTTTTGACTTTAGACTGGAAAAGAAAAGCAATCATGTACGCAGCATCAGCAGCAGAGTAAGAAGTATGTTCAAGAAATTACCACCAATCTAAGACGCCCTGCACCTTCAGTACTACTAGCACTAACTCTTCTCACCACCCAGGTTAGTTTTTTTTTTTTTTTTTGTGTACAATACTTGTTTATAACTGCAGCAGAGTTTGTAAAGATTGTTTAGACTTTACCAGAAATTAATTTATCAATTCACAGATAGCCTCGAACCCAAATACTCCCCCCACCTATCACTTCTTGTCAATTCCTAAGTCTAAAACCCTAAAATATGATCTAAATTTACGTCATTGTATCACATTGGTGATATCATTTTGACTCCTGAGTTGACACTAAAACAAGTGCTATATGTTCCAAAATTTCAATGCAGTCTGATATCGGGAACTTAGTTCACCATACACAGTCTCCACAAGTTATCAGTAACTTCATTATCTTTAACATACACCGCGAGTTTTGACTTTAGACTGGAAAAGAAAAGCAATAGAAAAGATAGTTAAGGAAAAAAAGGGCAATTGAAGATCTACATTTTTGACGCAATAGGGATTAAACTGGAATAACACCAGAAGACTTCCATTGCAGAACCATCAGCAATTGTAACTACAGTTAGCTTCCATAACTATGTGACAGCCCCATAGTTTTGACTGCTTTTGACAGCCCCATACAGGTGACAATATAAACTCAATATATTAGGATAACTCATCTATTAGGATAACTGAATCATACAAGATTCATACAAGCTTAAACTCAATATACCAACAGATCAGGTCTGCTACCTGATTAACAACTATTTCACGAAGTATGAGAAGCCACTCAGAAAAAAATATTAAGTACCTGTACATTCATCCATGTGAAACTATTAAAAGCTGTCCAGGTATAGCTCTTTCGATTGTGAGTGCGAAAAGTCCTTAAAGCACTAGAAACATAAAACAGATTACATATAATTAAATAACACATTATCGGTCATATGCAGCTTAAATTGTAAAATACAGAGACAATTAAATTTTTACTGACGTTTCTATAAGTGTTTTCACATCCTTGTAATATATGGCGTTAGTCATCCGAGCCGGATCCATAAAGTAGATGTCCTCTGTTTTTGTATTAATGGCAACAAGTACCCAATGTTTTCTAAAAAAAATATTTTAGTCAGGGGTAATTACATAAAATTAACAAAAATATAAATGTGCATGTAAAAATATCACTTACGAAACATTGTAAGGCAACAGAAGTAGGTGATCTTTGTTGATATGTCCCAATAAACACTTTGTCAGGGCTGTATCACTATTCTCTACCAAGGGAGACACCATATGCGGGGATACAAAAGAGAATTTGGATGCCAATTCCAGATTTTTTGATAAATAGACATCATACAAATACCTAGAATTAATAAAAACATGACAAATCAGAACTTGGTAGCTACAGATCAGAACTTGGTAATTAATCCATGTACTTCATTTATCTTGTGTTACTAGCTACAAATATTGGTTCATTCTGTAACTAATTATCCCAAGGCACAAACAACTACCAGAGAACAAAAAAGTAAAACATCTAATATTTGGAAGATTGATATCAATTCTAGATATTACCTAATGTAAAAGCAAAGGCTGGATGAACTCAACCATTGTGCATCCAACACCTCCAAAACATTCTCCTTATTAATGTGTTCAATCCAAGGATTTGCATTCCAATAAATACATTCCATAGGAACCTCAACATCAGTAACACGTTCCAACACTATTGCAACACGAACAATCTCCATAACTCCATCATGACAAGCATCATCCTGGAGAGGATAACCTAGCGGTCTCGAGGACACAACAATGTTTGACTCTACAGTTTTTTCCTTCTGTATGTCATCAGGCTTTTTCTCATGGTTCATACCGTGCTTACGTACACCGTTGTTAACTTTTTCGTTGTTAATGGCTCTTTCCTTGTTAATGGTTCTTGCAGGCGTCTGGCAAAAATAATAAAACATAACAAAAACAAATTACACAAGCTGATCAAATAATTAATAATAATTACATACCTACACATAAATGTACTTGCCTTATGAACCAAGTATGTAACAGAAATAGGAATAAATGTTTGACCTCAAGATTCAAGGAAACCAATTTGCGTGGCCATGCAAGGATATACCCAGGAGCTTCACCAACAAGATTGGCCTCGTCACAAGGTACAGGTAGCTTAGTCTTGAACTCTGACTTTACGGCCACCTCAAATTGCACCCTGACAAATCCCTCTTCTAGTGGGACACCATGAAGAATTCTATCATTGAGGTCATTATGCAATATCCCTTGGCCAACATGTCTACGACCAGGGTCCAAATACAAAAAGCAAGGATTTTTCCCCTATAAAAATTAATTACTATTTAATTATCACCATATAACAAAACTCTGAGTACGATCTAAGTAGTTAAGATTTATCCAAAAAAAATGGCAGACAAAATGTGATTTATCCATGTTCCTTTTTTAATTAAGTTGTTTACATAATTAGATCCATGGCAGACAAAATGGCAGACAAGTTGTTTGCAGACAAAAATGTGATTGCTAGAAGTGAGGTATGGCCTACCTATATTTTTTTGTTCTATTTTTGATGCCGCATTCATCTGTGGAAAATATGAGGGTGAAATGCTACATATTGTACTCCTGGGTACTGAACATGAACATTTCTTGTGGATTATTGTCAACTGTTGTCGTTTTGTTTAAGTATATCATACATGAGTGCAAGTATATTATTACATAAATTTCATATTTCATGGGACTAGGACTGTTTGACGAGAATTCAAATTCCCTGGATTTGAAGAACTGTATCTTCACTGACCTGGTGAACCTGGCAACCTTTGTTTGCATGCAAACAACACATATTTTTTAAGTACGAAAACATATTATGTTATCGTACCTGTCCTCTTGAGAGTCCTTAGTACAAATAAAGATTACCCACAACAAAATTAGGTTCTATCTAGTGCACGAGACTCTGGCATGAGCATGTCCAGAGAAGGTCCCTTTGTACTCAGCCGTTCCCTAATTTTTCTTATTTTGCTGTTTCTGTGGGCTTGAATGGTCAACCTAGTTGAGCACTAGTTGACACTTTCAAAGTTACCCTTAATATATGCCAAATCTTACAGGATTTGTTTTGTGGAACAGGGAGAGTAATATGGATTACAAGGACTACTCGAACTCACATTTGAAATTCTGAGTTATTATATTTTAAAATTACTTAAATTACAAGCAAAAGGACTAATGTACAGGACTAATTTAATTTTGGTTAATATGATCATATTTGTTGTCCAATATTAGTCATTATTATCTAAAGGAAAAATATGAGATATGAGGTGTTTACAGATTAGTTCTTTTACTACCTTAGAGGTTTAAAAACCTGTCAAATTTATTTTCGGGTTTAACATATGCTAATACAACTTTCAAAACTTTCTGCCCATCTTTTTTTAATAATCAGCTCCAAATTATTTAATTTCTCGATCTAATTCTCTTTCCCATAAACATGCCTTATATAGAACAACATTATACCTATATATTTCATTTTTGAATAAATAACTTATTGTTTTTGCTGGACTTCGCTTTTACAATTGACAAATTTAGTGCATTTCTCCATATTCAGGGTCTTCGGCTATTGTTATCATCTTTAGTTTGAATTGAAGATTCGATTTATAGGACTGATAAACTGTACAGCTACCCTGTTTAGTTTTCATTTTTCTTATTCCAATAAAAACTCCAAAAATATTGATCATAAGTTGACAGTTATATCCACTTTAATCGTACATGGTTGGTGAATTACTTGAAGTCCTGAACATAATTTAATCTGCAGATTAGTATATAAGCAAGCATACATTCTCACATTTCATAACCAAGTAATTTCGGAAGGAGGAACAGAGACTCCATTGGATGTTAGCGAACAGAGAGTCAGCCAAAAACAAATATACATCTACATGTATTAACCTTTATAATACATAGGTATGATGCTTTGCACAGGAAAATGGTACCTTTATTTCATCGCACAGAGCTTGTTTAACAGGAAGCCACTCTTTTTTGCGCCAATCATCACATGTGATTGGTATATTCCGTCTTGCATAATTGCCAATAAAAAATGCAAGTTTTGTTGACTCTTTGCCAATTGGTTGTCCCCGATCATTCCATTCAACCTAAAACAATATTTAAATAAATTTTTAAATCTCAAAGCATGTGTTAAATAAATCTGTATATGCATGTTTTGTCGGTTTATCTTATTACCGTCTGCACTAGCCCCTTACTCCTAGCTCTCTTTACATTCAACATGTTAACTATCCCTCGCTTCCTGCTTTTTTCTGTGACACCAGTTTCATCCGTGCCATCTGTCCCACATATTTTTTTGGAGGAGGATTCCATAATCCTGAAATAAACACACACAACAATTAATACATGAATTTAGCAAAAAAAACAATTAATACATGAAAATCTAAGAATTTGCTGTCTGGAATTTGTAAAGCAATTACATAACTAGTAACATGATATCACAGATGGTAAATCCTCTGAAAAATCTCCCTTAACCGGAAACTAAAAGCAGAACATGATATTCTATGCCCAGTAACAGTTAGAAAAACAAGTTTATTATTACAAGTATTTATAATAGTTTGTATGTTGTATAAGAGAACTAGAAAATAGAGCACCATGTTTATGCTAAGTAAACTTCACCTGATATGAACTAGAAAAAGCTATGGTAATAGTGGTAGCATGCACAGCAAGGACAGCAGTACTAGTTATCAAAATGAAACAGTAGAGCCTTGTAATTTCAGCTCATCAATCCACTATGGTGGTCAAGAAGTTTATTCTACAAATATCCAACCTAAAAAGACTCATAGTGCTGTAAATAACTTTTTTCATCCTAACAACTCTGTTTTACAATTATACTGCATCCATAATACAAGTTTATAGACGAAAATAAACACAACATTTGAGAAAAATCAATTCTGAGAGATAAGTTTACGTACATTTCTTAGATTTGCTTTTCCTTTTGCGTTTTTTATTAGGCTTTGATCTTTCGTGCCCATGCACATTAAAAAATTCCGGATTCACATATTCACCCTTGTCATGATCATTTCTAGAATAAAAATATTCAAAATCATCATTGTGCGTGAAGCTCGTGGGAATATTCAGTCCAACAAAAGGATCATCTACATTATCCACTTCTTCGTCTACACCATCACTAACTTGATAGCTATTGTTGAGCTTGTTTGACAGGACAACAATGGACCACTTCTTATCAACTGGATCAGTAACGTAGAAAACTTGTTGGGCTTGTGTTGCCATTATGAACGAATCATCTTTGTAACCAACCTTGGAAAGATCAACTCGTATGAATCCGGAATCTTCAACATGTACACCACCAACATTATTAACCCAAAGGCAATCAAAAACTGGCACTTTGAACCCAACATAGTCAAGCTCCCAAATATTTGCAATCCTTCCAAAGTATGTCGTGTCTGCCAAAACTGGATTTGTGTCATTACTTGACTGGTGCAGTGCCGTCGCTGTTATTGAAACTCCATTATTCTGCATTGTGCTTGTTAAATCATGTTCTTGTGTGTAGAAAGTGTATCCATTTATGAGATAACATTTGTAAGAATACACAAAGGAATCGGGACCTCTTGACAACCACTTAACTCTATCTGAAATTGATTCATTGTTTTGCATCAACTCATTTGATACATAACTCTTGAACCAATCAACAAATGTGTGATTGTGCTCAACTTCAATCCAATTAGCACCTTTACCTGGATGTTGAGCAGTGATAGATTTCTTATGCAAATCTACAAAGGGAACAACATCAACAGTGTTGTGTAGAACACAAAGGTGCACTCGATGCCATTGTGCACTATCGATCTGAACTTGTTCACCTCCGGTTACACCTTCACTATGAAGCCTACCACTATGACGATCAATTGGCAAACCAATTGCTTCCACATTTGGGATAAATTCTGACCAAAACTCTATTGCTTCTTCTATTAAATAGCGTTCATCGATGCATCCCTCTGGTCGATATCTGTTCATCACATATGCTTTTAAAATTTTTAAATATCGCTCAACTGGATACATCCATCTCATACGAGCAGGACCACACACCCTAGTCTCATAAATCAAGTGCACAGTTAGATGAATCATAATGTCGAAGAAGGCTGGTGAAAAATACATCTCAACCTCACAAAGTGTCTCAACAATTTGTCTTTGTAGATATGACAACCTTCTTGGGTCAATGAATTTGCTACTCATTGATTTAAAGAACCAACATAACTTTGTGATCGTTATCCGTACCTTTTCTATCAAAATCGAACGAATAGCAATTGGAAGCAAATTCTCCATGATGACATGAAAATCATGTGATTTTAAACCTTTTAACTTTAAATCACTCAAAGATACAAGATTCTTGATGTTGGATGAGTATCCTTCTGGCACCTTAACAGAATGGAGTGATTGTAGTAGCACTCTCTTCTCATCCTTGGAGAGAGTATGGGCAGCAGGAGGTAAATATGGTGTTGATTTGCCTGGTATATTCACAGGAACTAGTTCGTCTCTTATTCCCATCTCCGCCAAATCCATCCGTGCATTATGACCATCTTTAGTTTTACCCGAAACACTAAGCATGGTATTAATTAGGCTGTCAAAAACATTTTTCTGCACATGCATGAGATCAATAAAATGTCTAACGTAAAGGTCCTTCCAATAGCTCAACTCAAAGAAGATTGAACGCTTCTTCCAACCCTTAGTGGGAACATCCTTGGAAAATTTCTTACCAAATTGTATGTTTAAATTTTCAACTTCTTTAAACACTTCATCACCTGATCTTATAGGAGGAGCACCTCGTTCTTCCACTTCACCATTGAATGCTAATGGCATATTTCTGTAACGATGGTTTGAGGGCAACCACCGCCTATGCCCCATATAAACACATTTCTTGCAATGTTTCAATCGGATATGATCGGTCTGCTCACCACATAAAGGATATGCATAATATCCTTTTACACTATATCCAGAAATATTGCTGTAAGCAGGAAAATCACTTATTGTTCCGAATAACATGGCCTTCAACCTAAACTGATCTTTCCTATATCCATCAAGTACTTCAATGCCCTCTTCCCAAAGTAGCTTCAGGTCCTCGATTAAAGGTTCCAAGTATACATCAATGTCATTACCAGGCTGTATAGGACCAGATATAAGGATAGACATCATCATATACTTGCGCTTCATGCAAAGCCACGGTGCCAAGTTATAGATCATCAGAATCACAAGCCACGTACTATGAGAACTACTTTGAAGACCGTGTGGATTCATCCCATCTGTTGAAAGTGCTAGACGGAGATTCCTTGGTTCCTTCCCAAAATCCTTATGCATATCATCAAAAGTCTTCAACTGAGGTGAATCAGCAGGGTGTCTCAACATCCCATCTTTAACTCTCCCATCATGATGCCATGTCAAATTTTTAGCATCTTCCACACTAGAATACAATCGTCGAAGTCTGGGTATAAGTGGAAAATACCACATGACCTTGGCCGGAGAATTTCCATTCTTGTAACGTTCTAAATCACACTTTGGACATTTATCCAACTCTGCATACTCCTTTCGATATAAAATACAATCATTAGGGCAAGCATGAATCCTATTATGTACTAACCCAATGGATTTGAGCATTTGTTTAGCCTCATAGGTTCTACGTGGGAGGACATTGCCATCTGGCAAGAGTTCACTAACAGCTGTGAGCATCTCTGTGAAGAACACATCAGAAACTTGATGCCCAACTTTTAAGTTATATAAAGTCAACACAGCTGATAATTTAGAAAACTTGGTGCACCCAGGCCATAATGGTAAAGCACAATCATCCTTTAACCTCTCGCTCAAATCAGGATGATCGTGTAACTTTTCATTGAGCACGTTTGGAATATCATTTTTATCACCAAAATTACTACCATCGTTGTCCATAAAATTACTATCCCTTTTATCTGTAAATGAATAGTTTGAATTTAAATTACTTGTACTACGTTCTCCTTTCTTTTCACCATGATATGTCCAACATGTATAAGTTTTATCAATACCGTGGATTCTCAAGTGTTCCATCAATTTGGCTAGCCCATCAACTTCAACAACATTCAGACATTTTTGACATGGACACAAGATGAACCTAGTATCTTTTACATGTTTTTCTACATATTTACAGAACTCCGTCACACCTTTCTTATATTCTTCAGACATACGATCGGCTTTCACCCAATTACGATCCATTGTAGCACCAAAAAATATTAGTGTTTTAATTCTACAATTCAACTAGAAAGAATCCCTTCAAGTTCTTTCTCGTATGGGAACTTCTCTTTCCTCTGAAACAGAATTAATGGCAGCAAAATGTTAGCATTTACAGTCATGCTTTAATGAGGTCATGGGCAGCTGCAGAAACAAAGGCAATTGAAAACGGAAAGGAGACAGTAATAGTAAGAGTAAAAGGTAGATATTAGTGTTAATGCAGTTGTTTCTTTTTGAAGTCTTTTTTCATTCTGTTAGAATTTATTTTATTTTTATTGTTGATTGAATTGTTTTAGTTACAACTTATTACATCTATAATTATTTTGTAGCATTCCTGCATTGTATATTCTGGCATTATCAATACAGCACCCATGTGTATAGTTATATATATATATATATATATATATATATATATATATATATATATATATATATATATATATTATTTATGTATAAATTAGTTAGTGACAACTGAGATGCTGCATTTACTGCTATATAAACCACCTATATCTAGCTGACTTTATACATAAATAAACAATAAACAACCCAAAGAACAAACATATACCCACAAATGAACATTACAATAAGAACAAACATATACCCATAGACGAACATTACAATAAGAACATTACATACCTGTTGTACCAAGCTCAAAACTCGCAAACCCAAGCTCAAAACTCGCAGCTCACGGCTCCAAGTCTCCAAACTCCAAACTCCGAGCCTTCAAACTCCGAATCTGTTGACCAAACAACAAATCGAGTGAGAAGATAGTCGAAATAAAAGCAAGAAAAGAAACTAGGGAAAGGGGTGAAGCTAATTCATAAGCTAATTCAGCTAACGAGGGGTGAAGATAGTCGATTGAATGAGATAGGGGGAGAGCTAGGGTTCTTCGTGATGCGTTATTCCACAAGCTGGCGTTATTTGTGGGTATATGTTTGTTCTCTGGGTTGTAAAACTCAAACACAAAAATAACAAATCCAAAAACAGCAAATTCGTAATACCTAATCGAAGAGCAAAACTTGAATTTGAAGAGAAATCGCTGATGACCTCCCTAATTTGAAGAGAAATCGCTGAGATGAACTCCCTAATTTGTAATTGTAAGTTGTCACTGATGAAGAAATCGCTGATGAAGAAATCGCCGCCCTAACTTTTGGGTGTTCTTCAGAGAAAAGAGAAAAGCAATGGGCCGGGTTTTAATCGATTGGAATACGTATATTATTGTTTTAATTATAAAAAATGATATTAAAACTACTTGGGATACACTTACTACAATAACGTTTCTTGAAGCGTTGCCCAAGTATCAACAATTACAAAATAAATTAATTCAAAATTACTTAAAATACATTACCTTCCATAGCGTTTCAATAAACGGCATAGAAGTGCACATTTGCATAGCGTTTGGACAAAAAACGCTATTGTAGCATTTTTTTCGTTTTTATTTTAATTTTTCTAATTTTTCAATTGTTACTTCCATAACGTTTATTAAGAAAAACGCTATGCAAGTGATCTACTTCCATAACGTATAGTTAAAACGTTATTGTAGTACCATGTCCTAAACTCAAATTTGTAGTAGTGTTAGAAGCACTTGTGCGTGGAATCCCGATGATGACGTTCTTTCGAACACCCACTACATCTACACATGTATCAATTGGTGTCGCCAAAGGATTCTCGTTGCATTCCCCACACTTAGCGATATATTTTTCCTAGATGCATGTGTAACGAAAGTTAAATACCATATAACTATAAAGTCAAATTAAAATGTTCAAATTAAAAAGACATTAAATAACATATGCATTTTATAATCTGCAAACAGAATTCTTAAAAATAAATCAAGAAAATCATCACAAAAGAGTTAAGTGTAATGTTGAATAACAAATTAAGAATGCATGGCTATGATCAGATAGCATAAAGATATATAGAGGGAAATTTAACAAGTAAATGGGTAAAAAAAGGTGTTGCATTTTTTGTTGCTTATGAGCCTCTATAAAGAGAAGGCCTAAAGATTCATCATTATGATGAAGGATGAGCTTTTATGATATTATTATTAGGTTATTCCACTTTATAATTAATCAGATTTATTCATATATTTGATTCAAATTTGTACATTTGCTTATGAGTTTCCACACGCTCTTTTATATTGAAGGAAATCCCTACAAACAGTCTCATATGAAAATAAAATCGGTCAACTCAAACGCATAAATAAACAAATATAAGGTGAAAGAACTTGTGGTTGTAATAATATTGACATTCAAAATTTTACCTTTTCTCATTTCTCTAACTAATACCTTTTCCAGCCGACACACCTTACATTTTGTCTTTTCTCTAACTAAAATCTCTCTTTTTCCAATTATATCACGGACAGTCTTATTTAATAAAAATAATATAATAATATTAACAATTAACCGATTACCTTTTCAACTAAAATGTATCATTTTTTCCATTTTTTCTAATTAACTTCCCTTTTTTTCTAGAAATATCATGGACAACATTAATTTCTCATTTTATAAAAACACTACGAGCAATATTTAGTAAAATAAGATAATTACATTATAATCACTATAAACTAATCAATTACCTTTTTCACCTAAAACATGTCACTTTTTTTAATTTTCAGGTTACATTTTCTATTTTCTCTAAATAAAATCTCTCATTTTCCAATTATACCACGGGTGGTTTTAATTTATAAAATGAAATAATATTATTATAATACAAAAAATTAATCAATTAGTTTTTCAACTAAAACATATCATTTATATATATTTTCTAACTAAAATTCCTCTTTTTCTAGAATATCACGACCAACGTTAATTTCTCCTTTTCTAAAAATATTACGAGTAATTTTATTTAATAAAATAACATAATTATATTATAATTAAAATAAACTAATCCATTACAGTTTTCACCTAAAACATATTACCTTTTTAACTTTTTCTAACTAATACCACTCTTTTTCCAATTATGAACCCGTTTGACTTAAAATTATTATTTATGACTTAAAATTATTACTTATGACTTAAAGTTGCTTAAAATGATAAATGAAAAGTGAAAATTTTAATTCAATATATGTTTGGTTAATTTTATATTATGAGTGACTTATGAATTATTAAAAATGTAAATATAAAAAAATTGATAAATTATCTATTTGAATAATGATATTAACTTTTATCAAATAAAATCCTCAAAACAAAATAAGTTATTCAAAAAAGTACCTCCTACCAACTTTTGACTTTAAACTATTTTTTTTAACTTTATGTCAATTTTTTACTCATTACACAAACAACATTTTTCAACTTAAAGTAGAAAATCGGGCTTAAAGTCATACACAAATGGGCTCTATATCTCCAGCATTCTATTTAATAAAATAAAATAATAATTTTAAAATTACTAATAATTAACCGATCGATTTCCTTTTTTAACAAAAACCTATCATCTTTTCTATATTACCTAACTAAAATACCTCATTTCGTAGAATATCACGGATAACATTTATGTAATTATTATCAAATCCTCTCATTTAAAAATTTAAGGCTCCAAAATTCGTGTTCTAAAAAAAATATTCAAATTAATGAAAAAAATCATATAATATTAAAAAAATCCGTGCATTGCACGGGATTTAAACTAGTAATTATAATAACTAAATTATAATATTATATAATTTTTTTTATATCGGTATTAACACATGTTAAAATTTAATTTACATTTGTCAAGATGTACTACCTACTAAATAACGACTTCCAGCTATTTAGTTATTAATCACTTAAATATTGAATATCCACTTGAGAAAATGACCATATTACCATTGTTTTATCACCTCTTGGCCCGATATACACATTGGCGGATTTTTGGTCCAAATTACCCACTTAACACGCCACATGGAGTGGCGCATATCTCTAGTACCACCGACCTCTTATGACTTTGACAAGTGTGTTGGTTTTGCAGCTTTAGTGGGACCCACCCACTACCATGTGATCCATCATCCTCTCATTTTGTTCTCAACCCATGAGCCCGCCGTATGTATTGTTATGTTTGATTTTTCTATTGTGAAATGTATAAGCAATACATATCTGTGTATATATGACTACATATATCAATGTTCCAAATCAATAAATAGTTGTATAAATGTAAATCATGGTGAATACTCGTGAGTATTCATGGTTATGAAATGAAGAATTCAGATTTGTATGATGTTATCAGTAGTGGGTTGATACATCGTTGTCGATGACGTGCTTATGTGATATGTCGTACTTACTATCATGTTTGTTGTATACGCTTCTCCTGTTGACGTGTTGAGTTTGATACGCTTCTGTCATTGATGTGTTCAACAACACACGCTTCTGTCATTGACGGATCTATTGATACGTTGCTACCAGTACCGTATCAAGTGGACAATTTGGGCCATCCACCCCGCCAATCGGTATTCTAGTTTTCTTTTCAAAAAAATTGGGTATATTGGGCCAACACCCATTATAATATTCAAATAATAAAAAGTGTATTTTAATAATTTAAATCAAATATAAATAGATTTTTTAAATTGAATAGAATTTTCAATATAAAAATTCATAACTTACTTTTCCCTTCAGTTTTTGGGTAATTACAGTTGAATAAATTGATTATTTTTTCTCTAATTCTTTCAAAATTAGAATTTTTTTATTTATTCTAATAAAAGTTTAAAAATTATTTAACTAAAATCAAATTTAATATAAAATATAATTAATATGAGAGTAGAATTGTATAAAATTTTATATAAAATTTAAACTATTTTAAATAAAAATAAAAAATAAAATAGATGAGATGTGTTGGATTTAATAATAATGACTATTCTATATACTAATATATGATTTTTTTTTCAAAACTTTAAAGTTCAAACCCTGTTAACAACATATTAAAAATCAACAACATGTTAAAAATGAATATTTATATTATTAGAGTAAAAAAATGAATAATATTTAAAAATTTAAAAATAAAAATATTAAGAAAAAATTATAAATTAATATAATTGTAATTTTTTTAAAAGCCGTACATTCCACGGGTTTTAAGCTAGTCATAAATAAAATAAACTAAATTTTTTAAAACTTATTGTAATTACAAATTACATGATCATTAATATCTCGTTATATACTCGCTATTGTAACCAGTGTTCTAAAAAGTGGAATCCGCATTAGTCGATGAATGCACCTTATAATAATTAATTTGTTAGTCGGTGATTAATCGAAATATTAATCGTATGTAATTTATTTCAAAATAATTATATGACTATATTTACACAACAATAAGTAACATGTCATATAGTAAAACAAATTATATTTCATAAGTCGATAGGGTGTGGGTGGCCCAAATTTTCCATTTGATACGGTACTGTTAGCAACGTATCAATAGATCCGTCAATGACAGAAGCGTGTGTTGTTGAACACATCAATGACAGAAGCGTATCAAACTCAACATGTCAACAAGAGAAGCGTATACAACAAACATGATAGTAAGTACGACATATCACATAAGCACGTCATCGACAACGATGTATCAACCCACTACTGATAACATCATACAAATCTGAATTCTTCATTTCATAACCATGAATACTCACAAGTATTCACCATGATTTACATTTATACAACTATTTATTGATTTGGAACATGGATATATGTAGTCATATATACACAGATATGTATTGCTTATACATTTCACAATAGAAAAGTCAAACATAACAATACATACGGCGGGCTCATGGGTTTAGAACAAAATGAGAGGATGATGGATCACATGGTAGTGGGTGGGTCCCACTAAAGCTGCAAAACCAACACACTTGTCAAAGTCATAAGAGGTCGGTGGTACTAGAGATATGCGCCACTCCATGTGGCGTGTTAAGTGGGTAATTTGGACCAAAAATCCGTCAATCTGTATATCGGGCCAAGAGGTGATAAAACAATGGTAATATGGTCATTTTCTCTATAATAATTCTACTAACAACTAAATATTTTTTTAAATATTAAATCCAATAATTTTCATTTATCTATTTAAAATCTAACAGTCCTTATTAGTTTGGTCTTTAAGGATCAAATCTAACGTTTAGTCATCAAGAACTAAAATTTTGGATAAAATTTCATTTACACTTATTATATATAATAAAGATATAAGAACTTGTTCTAAAATCGGAATCTCACTGCTTAAAACTGAAACTGTGCTTAGAAAAATCAAACCGTCCAAAAAATATTTAATTTTATTTTGGTTCCTGATTTTAAAAATTACGTAACTTTAGTCATAATTTAATTTTAAACGAAAATCGCACAATACTAGTAAGCAATACCCGATATTTGTCATTTGTATAAACACTTTGAGTTATGAAAGAATGTTGATTTGTCATTTTAATTGATAATATTTTAAATTAAACAAATATATAGAGAAGTCAACTGGCGCAACCCCGATGGGAAACGCCAAGTCCATCGGCTCAACTTGTCGACTACTTTCCCCTTTTCTCCGCTCACGCCTACTCTTTTCTCTTCCACTGTTTGTACGCATCTTAATGAATCGGAGATTCGATCTGATTTGATTTGATCCGTAATTAAATGAGTATGGATGAATTTTATAAAAATAATTAATTCGTTAATAATCCGATCCGAACAAATAAATTATATATATATATATATATATATATATAAAAATTAACGTTCATACGTGTTAATAATTTTTATTTACAAATACACCAACAAACAAATAAATTTCGTTGTCATGTCATTAATAGTAATCTCAAAGAAATATGAAAGAATTAAAATGAATATCTTAAAACAGAAAATATAAAAAAAAATGGACGGCCTTTCATTAATTTCTTCTTTTGATTATATATTAAATACTTTTCCGGAATTGATACTTGCGGCCAAAATTACTAACTAATCTCTACTTCTCTAGTCAATTTTCCCTTACGAGTCTACTTTACTAAAACCCCCCAATAGACTACTCTTTAGTAGATATGGCAATTCGTTCGTTTCGTGTACTTTCGTGTCGTGTACTTTCGTGTTTCGTGTACGTAATGCTAAATCCAAAACCGACCCGTTAAAGATTCGTTTCGTTTCGTGTTCGTGTACCTTCATTTCGTGTACGTTTCGTGTCGTATTTCGTGTAATTTTTGAATAAAAATAAAAATATTTAAATATTAATTTTTTACTAGTCCAGTCTTAAATCAATATGTCATAAAGAATGAAGTGTGCTTAAATCTTGTGAAACTAAGATTTGAAACTATTTTGTATTTATTTTATGTAAAAATTATATATAAAATATCATTTTAAAATATGTATTCATATAATTTTAATAAAATTATTTAAATATTTATTTATTTCGTGTATTTTCGTTTCGTGTCGTGTACCCAAGGGTAAACCCAAAACCGACACTAAATTCATCCGTGTAATTTCGTGTTCGTATACTTTCGTGTTCGTGTACCGTAAAGGTCAACCCAAACCCGTAATTTTCGTGTCGTTTTCGTGTCGTGTTTTCGTGTCGTGTATGAAATTGCCGGCTCTACTCTTTAGGATTGTAAATGAACTGATACACTTGTGAACGATTCGGTGTTCGAAATTCCACTTTTTACTTTTGTTCTCTCGAAATTCGAAATTAAAATTATAAATTCTCTCTCTCTCTCTCTCTCTCTCTCATGTGTTTAATTTTGAATAAATGTTAAAAATAACCATTTTTTTAAACAAACAAACAAAAATAACAATCTGCGGACAACTTGGTTGAAATTACCGTTTTCATCACCCGGTTGTCAAATGTGTCTCCCTGATACGCATGGTGCTTATGCGTGTTGCCTGATACCCAATTTGCCTATGCGTATCCTATACATTTCAATTATCAGCTACCCCAATGAATAATGCGTATTAGCTGTTACCCAAACAGTAAATGCGTAATTGTGTATTCTTCAGGTAGAAATTATAGAATATTTTTAAATTTATTTGTATTCTTTTAGGGGTTCAACGGTTAATCGTTAAATTTTTCCATTTGGGTTTCAGAAATTTTAAATTTTCAAATTTTGGGTTTAATTAAAATTTATAAATTTTATCTGTATTCCCTCGAGGTTTCAACGGTTAACCTTGGGGTTCATCAGTTCCATTTTGGGTTTAGAAATATTTGGAACGACGAATAAATCGTATACGAACTTAGGGTTTAGGGTTGTTTACAATCATAAACCCTACGGATTCAATTTTTTAATTAAAATTTATAAATTTTATCTGTATTCCCTCAGGATTTCAACGGTTAACCTTTAGAGTTCACCAGTTCCATTTTGGGTTTAGAAATATGCGTATATGTGAGACCCCATTTGTGAATGCGTAAGTCAATATAAAAGTAATTAAAAAAGTCTTATTACCCAAGTGAATCTTGCGTATCATTCTTTTTATATAGAAATTATCCCACAATACCCCAACTTGTTTTGCGTATTAAGTGATTACCTAAGTCTCAGATGCGTAATAACGGATACCTTAGTAGCATATGCGTATTAATTCCGGTATTTTTCGCCCCATCTTTTGCCAATCGTCATTTTCGTGAGCACAGTGTAAAAATCCGGTATTCTTTGATTTCACCCATTTTGAATAAATTAATGTTAAAAATAATCATTTTTTTAAATAAACAAACAAAAATAACAATCTGCGGACAACTTGGATGAAATTACCATTTTCATCACCCAGTTGTCAAATGCGTCTCCCTGATACGCATGGTGCTTATGCGTGTTGCCTGATACCCAATGTGCTTATGCGTATCCTATATATTTCAATTATCAGCTACCCCAATGAGTAATGCGTATTAGCTGCTATCCAAACAGTAAATGCGTTTTTTTTATAATTCGGTGTCCGGGCCAGCTTGCGCGCGTAAATGCGTATTTACGTATTCTTCAGGTAGAAATTGTAGAATATTTTTAAATTTATTTGTATTCTTTTAGGGGTTCAACGGTTAACCGTTCAATTTTTCCATTTTGGGTTTTAGAAATTTTAAATTTTTAAATTTTGGGTTTAATTAAAATTTATAAATTTTATCTGTATTCCGTCGGGGTTTCAACGGTTAATCTTTGGGGTTCACCAGTTCCATTTTGGGTATAGAAATATTTGGAACGACGAATAAACCGTATACGAACTTAGGGTTTAGGGTTGTTTACAATCCTAAATCCTACGGATTCAATTTTTTAATTAAAATTTATAAATTTTATCTGTATTTCTCCGGGATTTCAACGATTAATCTTTGGGATTCACCAGTTCCTTTTTTGGGTTTAGAAATATGCATATATAAACCAAACCAAACCAAACAAACCCAGTAAAATCCCGTTCAGAACAGGGTCTGGGGAGGGTAAGATGTACGCAGACCATGTCCCTACTTCTAGGAGTAGAGAGGCTGTTTCCGTGAAGACCCCCGGCTTAGTGCATGACAAATATTGAAAGATATATATGCAAGAAAATTAAAAAAGCTGAGAACAAAATGGGAAACCATACCTGCGCCCAAGGGTTACTCCACATGGGACTTACCTTAGATGCTTTTAGATTACTCCAACCTTGATGTACTCTATTCTGCCAATCAAAATGAAGTTTTCGCACAGAAACCCCCTGCACAAGATAGACCACACACACACACACACTGCTACCTATAAAATAAAAGAACTACGCCAAAACTAACCTAGAAAATCCTACCCTGAGACTCTCTACTACTGAAGCACTCCATAACGGAGACTCACCAACTCTGATCCGACATCTCCAAGAACTCCTATCTAAGGTCATGTCCTCATCTAGGTTTAAGGCCTTCAAATCCAACCTCAATTTCTCCTCCCACGTTATCCTCGGTCGGCCTCTTCTCCTTACTCCTTGAACCGATATACTCTCGACTCTCCTTACCGGGGCTGTAGCCTGCGTCCTACGCACGTGGTCAAACCACCTCAATCTCCTTTCCCTAACTTTCGCTGAAATGGGTGCGACCTCTAACTCATTCCGAAAAACCTCATTCGGGATTTTATCCAACATAGAGCGACCACACGTCCAACACAACATTCTCATTTCAGCCGCTTCCAACTTGCTCTCATGCACCTTTTTTACAGCCCAACATTCGGAACCATACAACATTGCAGGTCTAAAGGCCGCTCTTTAGAATTTACCCTTCAACTTTAAAGGGACTTTCTTGTCGCACAACACCCCTGACGCTGCTCTCCACTTTAGCCACCCAGCCTTGATACGGTGAATGACATCATCCTCAATCTCTCCTTCCTTCTGGATGATATAGCCCAAATACTTGAAACTCTCCGTACGGGGTACACCCTGATCTTCAATCCTTATCTCCACCCCTTCCTCGTTGGTCTCTCCACTGAAGTTGCACCAGAGATATTCTGTTTTAGACCGGCTCACCCTCAAACCTTGAGATTCCAAAGTCGATCTCCAATTCTCCAACTTCGCGTTCACCTCCCCCCTCGTCTCAGCCACTAACACAATATCATCCGCAAACAGCATACACCATGGTACGCTGTCTTGAATCCCTCTCGAAATAACATCTACAATAATAGCAAAAAGAAATGGGCTTAGAGCCGACCCTTGGTGCAACCCTATTTCTACAGGGAAATAATGAGTGTCACCAACTGGGGTCCTAACGCAAGTCCTTGCTTGGTAGTACATGTCTCGTATCGCCCTCACGTACAACGGCGACACCCTTCTCTCTTCTAGGCATCTCCAAATAACATCACGCGGAACACTGTCATACGCCTTTTCTATATCTATGAACACCATATGAAGGTCCCTTCGACGCTCTCTATATTTCTCCATAAGGCGTCTGGTGAGGTGAATTGCCTCAATCGTTGACCTCCCAGACATGAATCCGAATTGGTTCTCAGAAACCTCAACTACTCTTCTCACCCTACACTCGATCACCCTCTCCCAAAGTTTCATAGTATCACTAATTAGTTTAATACCACGATAGTTACTACAACTCTGAGCATCACCTTTGTTCTTGAAGAATGGCACCACTATACTACGCCTCCACTCAGCCGGCATCCTAGCGTTCGTAAGGATGATGTTGAAAAGATCCATTAGCCATTGAACTCCAGCCTCCCCCAAACATTGCCACACCTCAATAGGTATTTGATCCGGGCCTACGGCCTTCGCTCTTCCCATCTTCTGCACAGCTCCCTTGATTTCTTCCTTACTAATATGCTCACTGTCACTATTAGCTCCCTCAAAAGATCGACCTATTCCTTGCTCCACTTCGATTTCGTATGTGAGACCCCATTTATGAATGTATAAGTCAATATAAAAATAATTAAAAAAGTCTTATTACCCAAGTGAATCTTGCGTATCATTTTTTTTATATAGAAATTATCCCACAATACCCCAACCTATTTTACTTATTAAGTGATTACCTAAGTCTCAGATGCTTAATAAGGATACCTCAGTAGCATATGCGTATTAATTCCGGTATTTTTCGCTCCATCCTCCGCCAATCGTCAGCACAGTGTAAAAATCCGGTATTCTTTGATTTCACCCTCTATTTTAATTTGAGGAGAGAGATAGAGAAAATGGTGGTTAGAAAAGTGGGATAGTATGAAGAACGATCGGAGAAGGAACATTCGCCAAGGTCAAATTCGCGCAGAACACAGAGACTGGGGAAGTGTTGCTATGAAGATTCTCGATCGGAACACTATTCTCAAGCATAAAATGGTCGATCAGGTATAATTACTATCTCTAACTAGCTCTCCTATTGCTAGTATGTGTAATTGTGTGTGTTTTGTGGAGTTTGAGTTCTGTTTTGTTAAATTTTAGCTTAATTGAAGAATTGGAAAGTAGTCAAGTTGTTGCGATTACTTGCATTTTGTATTTGTGTATGTATGCATTCGGTTATAATTGATTAGCTACTCTGTTTAGATATTGGTTGTGCGAAAACTCTGTATGTATGTGTGTGGAGAGGGGGGGGGGGGGGGAGAGAGGGAGAGAGGGAGCGGGAGGGAGGGAGGGAGGGAGGGAGGGAGGGGGGGGACATCAATTTATTTTATTTTGTTGAATTTTAATGATGTAGAACAATCAACTAGAAGTGAAACTTATCCTACTTACATTTTGTAATTGTCTATATATGCATTCGGTTGTTGCATAATTGCTGCAAGATTAAATAGCTACTCGGCTTAAATTTTATTTTGTGAAAACTATATTTTGTGTGCGTATAGGTATATAGACGTGAAAAGAAGTAGAGTTGCTCACTTGCTTCTACTTACATTTGTTTGATTATTAATTTCTTGTATTGATTAGTAAGTCGATTAGTTTTAATTACATACTTTAGCTATATTTGTTCAGTTCCTGTAGCAGTGGCTTATATGCTTTGTCTTGAAACTATATTAAGTTCTTGGTAATCTTGTGGACTAAATTTGAATCACTTCTCAGTTCATTTACATGGCTGAAAATTATATAGTCCTCCCAAATTGAAGTTGAAGATGATAGAATTCAGAAAATTATCCATAAGATCAGTTCGAAGGATTACGTAGAACGAGATCAATGCAAATTTTAGATAGTTCAGGAATTATAATTGTTTACGAACAAACATAGACTTTCAGTCAAAGATGGCGTTTGCTGATTTATTTGGGTAATTAGCTAGTGCTGAATTTATCCGTTAATATATTCTTAAATCTCTTTGTTGTTTGTATGTTTTATTTATATGCAGATTAAGAGGGAGATATCTTTAATGAAGCGTGTTAGACACCTAACATGTTGTTCGTCTGCATGAGGCATGCACTCAAAGTTTGTTGTAACAGTTTTTAGATGTGGAGTTAGTTAAATGTTACAGTAACTTGTTAGGTTATATAGGCATGGTAAAATTATAGTTTTAAACTGTACTGACATTGACTCCAATTTTTAGGTTTTAGCGAGCCGCACAAAGATTTATATATAATCTTGGAATTCATTACTGGTGGTGAATTATTTGACAAAATAGTAAGTTTTGGAGAAAAGGCATCACTTCTGAGTTCTGTATACTTCTGCTAGTTCTCTGTGATAGTGTAATTTGTCTATACAGGTTCATCATGGGCGACTTAGTGAAGCCGAATCAAGAAGATATTTTCAGCAGTCATTGATGGTGTCAGTTACTGTCACAGTAAAGGAGTCTTTCATAGAGACTTGAAGGTTTTCTCGTCTATTTTTGCAACATGGATCATGTTTTCCTTGTTTAGTAAACTTCTAAACTTTTTTTCCCCCTCTATATTTGCAGCCTGAAAATCTCTTGCTAGATTCTCAAGGAAATTTGAAAATATCTGATTTTGGACTCAGCGCACTGCCTGAAGAAATAATATTTTTTCACTAGATATCATTTATCAAATTTAGTACCATCACATAATATCTGATGGTGTGGGAAACACAAGCACACATACACCAAAGAGACAGGGAAAAATGGGGAGGGGGAAGGTTTGGGGCCAAGGAACATATCAGATGAATTATTACTTTTGTCTGTTCTCATAGGGGGTCAGCCTTCTCCGGACAACCTGTGGGACTCCTAATTATGTTGCACCAGAGGTAAGTGGGGGACACCTTTGTCTATAGAGACTTAAAAATGTATTCTAATATCACCTTTTTCATCATGGGTGCTTCTCTGGTCTGCATTAAGTTATGTCCATTATCTTTTGTTGGTACTTAGCCACAAGGGTTATGATGGTGCTTTAGCAGATGCTTGGTCCTGTGGGGGTCATCCTTTATGTCCTCATGGCAGGATATCTTCCTTTTGATGAAATGGATCTCCCCACACTGTATAGCAAGGCATGAACTTTATGTGACTAGATTGTATATTATCTGCTATTTTCTAATGAAAATGTAAACTCTACTAAATATTCGTTACCAATAACTTAATTATCCATCACCTAGACATTGTTATTGTAATCAAAACGGTAATAAATTTGCTGCATACATGGTGGACGGTCAGATGTTATACATGGAGGGATATGCTAGGTCAATTTTAGGTATATTTCGAAAATCATAATAACTTGAATTATAACAGGTTTTGAATTGTTCTGCTTAGACCCTGAATATATCCGCGAGACACTACAACACAACACAACGTACTCAGTATATCCCGCA
Organism: Saposhnikovia divaricata; assembly: GCA_036435485.1. Lineage (NCBI taxonomy): Eukaryota > Viridiplantae > Streptophyta > Magnoliopsida > Apiales > Apiaceae > Saposhnikovia > Saposhnikovia divaricata. The sequence continues at coordinate 249,149,562 of CM071594.1, read as the reverse complement.
TGAGCAGGGTCTGAGGGGGGTAGGATGTACGCAATCATGCCCCTACACAAAGGTAGAGAGATTGTTTCCGGTTTTTGACCCCCGGCAGGAGTCGAACCCGCGAGACACTGAGTAGCTTAAAATGATTTCAATATTTTAATTGTTTTCTTTTCAGATTGAGAAAGCTGACTATTCATGCCCGTCATGGTTTCCTCTTGGATCAAAATCTTTGATTCATCAAATTTTAGATCCCAGTCCTCAAACTGTAAGTATTGAGTGCATTACATAATGTGAATCATTGAAATCATCATGTGATGTGGTTTATCAAGCGAGTCTCAACGAAAAATTAGAAAGTTCCCTGTCTTCAAAATCTTGATTTATAGAAGTGGATATAGCAGGCTCTTCCTAAGATACCGCCTGTTGACTTTTTACTCTTTAAAAGTGGTGTGATTCATATTACTTACAAAAATAATACTGTAATTGTTATTTTTGTGATGAGTGCTAATTTTTATAAACTAAACGATTATAATATTTATATAAGCTGAAATCAATGAATTCCACTTTTAGGGTCTCACATTAATAGCTGCATTTTCACTCCAGAAAATATGAATAAAGCTCTTTTCATGACGGAGGAAATCTTTGTTAACTTTAGCTTGTATGGCACATCTAATATAATTATCGAGAAAATGGTAAACTGATCAGGTTATTCTTGGTATTTCTTACTATCCTCTTATCGACTAATTTGCTATATTTCATGATTTCATCCATATGTAGTATTCTTATGTTATACAATTTATACCAATGGTATTGATCTCCCCCCATCCCTCTTATTTGTACCCTCTATCTTCTTGCATGTATACATCCACAGCGTATACATATTGAAGAGATCAAGAATGATGAGTGGTTCAAGAAAGATTACATTCCTGCTGCATTTCTAGAATATGAAGATATTAACCTGGATGATGTAAATGCTTTTCTTGATGATTCCGAGGTTGGCTTCACTTTTGACTTTTGTGTATTCTTTCAGTTCATTTTGTTAAATTATTAGCTTTATTTGTTTAACTTCTAGTAGTTCACATTGTTGGGTAATCACCGTGATTTCCTTGCAATAGTAGTACTTTTTCTTGTTTTGAGTTTACCATCAGTTCTGCCTATACAAGGAGTCTTTGACTAAAGATACTACCTACATAGATGACCTCCTGTCACCAAGTTCAGAGTATATCAAAACTTTCTGAAGAAGCTTTTTGTCAAATGGTATATTTACCTGTAAAAACTTGTAAATAAAACCCAATATGATGTAGAAATATAGATGAAAAAGGACATACAGGCCTATATACAAATTGGATTTGGTGTAATCACTGTGGATAATCTTCATCACCACATGCAATATGATTCCTTATGTTTCTCTTCCAGGTTTTAAAAGAGTAGACAGCTTTCTTATTTTCGAAATTACTCGATGAAATGATTCATTTTAGTGATTATTTTATGATTTAAATCTTGAATACCATTCAGCCAGTAAATTTAGATTTGAAGTTCAGGGAGTGACTTCTTTTGTAATATCTCTACGTTGGATTTAGTTTATTGGTTTTCATTTTATCAAGTCACCTGGTTTACTGTTGTTAAATTAGGGAGAACGACCCGATGAGCAGTGTAGGGATGAAGATGCAGGTCTACTGAATCTTAATGCATTTGACCTTATTATCCTCTCCCAGGGCTTGAACCTTTCTGCACTATTTGACCGTGGGCAGGTATGGATGATAAACTTCAGTCTTAAATGTGTGATATATATGACCTGGTTTCTGTTTTTCAAAATAAAAAATTCTGATTTTTTTTTTTAATTTTTAAGGCATTGGTTTAGTTGGGGAAAATATTTCCCTGTGTTTGTTGAAGGAAATAAAATATTTTCAAAGGAAAAAAAATATAGAAAATGTTACAAGTCTAGGGAAAGTAACTTCCCCTTTTCGAAAGAAAAAAACATTTTCTCACTAATATGGTTATGAACATTACATGAGAAAATAAATTATTTTCTTGAAAAAATATTCCGAGAATTATTTTTTCAAAATCAGGTTATTTTTCTGCAAACAAAGGGAGCTTAATGGTCCACTAAGTGTAGCTGTAGCCTGTAGGTACTCATACTTTTAGCTGTTTATGTTTACGAAAATTGAAATCCCAGGACTAATGTAAATTTGCATTCCTGTTATCATATGTAATTTTTTAAAATAATCTTATGGATTATGTTTCATTTACTTTTTAGTTTATTTTGATTTTGATTTTTTTTTTTTGGGATGAGGTGGGGTGAGGGGCAGGGTATTACATTTACCCTCTCCCAGGGTAGGGTAGGGTAGGGTGGGGTGGGGTATTACATTTACCCTCTCCCAGGGTAGGATAAAGTCTTTGGAGATGAACAATAAAATAATTTAAATTTAGTCCACGCCTCCACGGGAAAACTGGAAGACCATGTACAAAAAGATCAGTGGCCCGGGAATTATAAAGCCCATGAAACAAGCATATTCTTAATAGTTCGTTATCACGAACTACATTTTGCAGTTCTTTACATTTATTATGTAGTCATGCATAGAAAAAATTGGTATTTTATCCAGACTTATAAAAAGTTGCGTCTCTTTTCTTTTTCTTTTTGCAGGACTCAGTCAACCAACATACACATTTTGTCTCACAAAAACCAGCGAAATTGGTTTTATCAAGTATGGAAGTTGTTGCACAATCAATGGGTTTCAAAACACATATTCGTAATTACAAGGTAAAAGCTGACAGACTTTCTTGCTCGAAATTTGATATTTAACAAGTTGAACTGCTTTACATTATATTTTTATGGCTTTGCCAAGTTAATTGGCCTGGTTTGATGAAGGTCAAGTACCTCAGAATATAGTCTTTTAATCAAGAGATATCATGAAACCTACTGAACTGAAATCATTTGTTTATGTTCAGATGAGGGTGGAGGGTCTGTCAGAAAATAAAACTTCCCATTTTTCGGTTATACTCGAAGTAAGTTAAGTTATCAGTCTCGACTTCTACAGTTTTATTTGTATCACTCATGCAGTATTACCAATGAATTTTTTTCTTTAGCAGATATTTGAAGTTACTTTTATTATGGTTGACATTCAAAAAGCAGCTGGGGATGCTGGAGAATACTTCAAGGTGAGTTGTTCCTCTTGTGCTATACTCTGCCTCTCAAAAAAAAAAAAGAAAGGTGCCAGTTACAAATTCCTAACATGTTGATTTATCTTTGTTCCATATTTCCCAGAGTAGAATGACATTGTTTCAATTTATACTAGGATTGGCAATGAACATTTTTAGTAGACAAAAATGAACTAAAAATGGGATTATTTCTTGTGCAACGGTGAAAGTTCTCTGTTTTTTTCTGACTGTCAAGGACAATTGAATGCAGATGATGCTCCTATATCCTTCTAGAGTCTAGACTGATGTCATTATGAAATTTTTCCCTACTTGAACTATGCACGAATTAAAAATCTTAGTTTTTTTTTCAGTATTAAAAGTTTTAAATCTATGTTTTAGTTCTACAAAAGTTTTTGCAACAATCTTGATACATTGATGTCATTATGAAATTCGTCCCTTTTGAAGTATGCACTTACTTGAAAATCTTAGGTTCCCCCCACCCCCAGTATTAAAAGTTTTACATCTATGTTTCAGTTCTACCAAAGATTTTGCAACAATCTTGAGGACATCATCTGGAAACCACCTAGTGAGTATACCAAATCAAGGACTACTAAGGCCAAGGGCAAACAACGTTAATTTTGTTTGCTCTTCAGTTACCCTCAACTCTGAACCCTAGCCTGATGGCGGCAAGTTTGGATAGGAACAAATGGTACAGACGTACTTTTTCCAGATGTTAGGAAAATTATGTAGAGCTGTGTCAATATGAGATCTTTTACTGAACTGCTTTTTGGACAAACATAATTCATTTGACTCTGATAAATACAGTTGACTCCTGTTTTCCTATAACAATTTTACCAATAAGGAAGAGTTCATAAAATTTATCTTGAAGCTGGTGATATAGATAAGTAATACTACCTCCATGGCTACATTCTTGTTTTTTGTCAAAATTAACCAAATTTTGACTTCAGTTTATTAATGTAAATTCATCGCATTTTAATATATCAAATTAAGTTTGGTATTTCTTATATATTATGTTCATAGATATGATTAAATTTGATCAAATTAAATGGTTTTTTTGTTTACATAAACATTTAACAATCTTGAACAGAAAGCAAAGAGCACGTTAAAGATCATTTTAGAAACAAGCTTTCAATCAAAAGGTTATATTTTGAAATTCAGTAATTAAACATGCAAAAGTAAGAAACAAATAATGTATACATTTTTTAGGATCGAATATTTCAATCTTCAAAGCCAACTTCACTGCAGCATTGAAGAATTCGGCATCCCTTACAAAATCATCTACAAAACCTCTTGAGCTTATACCACATGATAAAAGGATTAGGAGCTTACCCATTGGAATGCCACCAGCCACCACTGCAGACACATACCGAGGACTGTGTTTTTATTGGCTGCAATGGGCACAGATTCCATAACCTTTTCAACTCTAGATAAGTCAATTCCCTGTAGAAAGAAAGTTAACAAAGACTACTGTGGTAAATGTAGTTGAATAGTTAGGGGTCATTTTGAACTTCTGACTTGAGTAGGTTTTCGTTTCGTGTTCATAACAAATTGTGCTTGGAGTTTGTTCTTCTCATTGAGAGACGCACATTTAAGTTGTTGTGTTTGGTTGGGGTGAATGGAATGGAATGTAATGAAATGAGAGTTCAATTTTTATTTATTTTATACTTCAAATTCCATCCCATTTACCCCAACCTATACATGGCCACGGTTCGTGAACCGCCGGTTCCGGTTCGTGAACCGCCGGTTCCGGTTTGTAAAAATCTTGAACCGGAACCTAAACCTTAACAGGATATAAATCGCCGATTCCGGTTCAGACGGTTCAGGTTCAAGGTTTGACCCGATTTTGACCCGGTTCAAGACCCGATTCCGGTTCCGGTTTGAACCTTATATATACATTATACTTGATACGTTTTTTTTCGAAATACGATAAGTTTTTCTGAATTTGGATGGAATGAATTATAATTTAGAAGTATTGTAATGCTAAGTAATTTTTTAAAATTTGTAAGATGCAAACCGTTTTAAAAGTTCAAGGATATAATAGTTTCACTTTTATTAAGTGGTACTTTCACGTAAATTAATTTAATGTTAAATTCATTGGTACTTTTTTTTATTAAATCATTAGTAAATATATTACAATAAATTTTAAATGTTTTACAAGAATACAACAAACAATTAAATATATTACAATAAATTTTAAATGTTTTACAAGAATACAACAAACAATAAAATTTATTACAATAATTTTTATAATCTATACTACATTAATACATAACCAGTCATTATTAACGGTTATCCACCGGTTTGAACCGCCGGTTCGAACCGCCGGTTTGAACCGCCGGTTCACCGATTTCAATACACACAAATCTGAACCGGAACTTTTAAAATAAAGAAACCGGCGGTTTAGGGCCGGTTCCGGTTCGGGCCGGTTTTGACCGGTTTTGACCCGGTCCGATCCGATTTTCCGGTTCCGGTTCCGGTTTGGCCATGTATACCCCAACCAAAAACAACATAAAAATCGGGGAAAAAGGTCCCCAAGATACCAAAGCTAATAACTCGTTGCAAATTTAGCCATTTCATTTTGTTCAATTGGCTCAGTGTGCGTCTGACAGAACCTTGTTTGAATAATAATGTACGAGTAATACGTGTAGTTGCAAAATGTAATTATCTCAACTTAATTAGAAAAAAAAGCTGCTGCTACAATCGAATTATTTAGAAAAAAAAAATTACAACAATTTAAATATGCAATATAGCCAAACCAAGTAAATCACGTTTTTCACGTGTGGTTATCGATTATTTTTCATAATCACCGCGGAACACTACTACATGTTCAATAAAACCGAATCAGAAAAATCATGTTTTTTCATGTGTGGTTATCGTCTATTTTTCTATCACTGTCACAATTATTCATCCCTTGACTTCGCAACAAACTTGATAAATACTGTGCCTATATAGTCACAAAAGAATTGTTTCCTTTTTCCAATCACTGTGTACAAACTAACGCCAATCTACTGATCAATGTAATGGTATATGGTATTTCGAAAAAATAAACCCCTCAACTAAGAAGTAAGCACTTCATCATCTGGAACTTCTCAGTTCGCAGCAGTATCACTTGGAACATCAGCCCCGCTAGGAATTTTGCCAGGAAAATCGGTTGTCGAAGAATGTGATCCTATCATACTGCAAAATCCAAGATATCTTATGCAAGTAGGTAAATATTAAATAACCAAAATAATCAGTAATCTGCATGTTTTAAGCAACACTAACCTTCTATCAACAATGACGACTGATCGGAGCTCACAATTGTTAAAGCTGAGTATATAAATAAATAAAAGATCAATGTCAGCAAATATAGATAACAAGCATCCAAGTCAACTCAACTGAATTTTAACAAAGAACAGCATTATACAGGACTCTTGTGAAGGTCTCAACCATGAAACTACATCCTGCTGAGCAATTTTGTTAGAGGAAGCAAGTTATTAGTGATAAATTGTATCTGTGTCAAGGATGTCCGTGTCTTTTAAAGTTGGAGATGGAGATAACAGGTATATATCAGAGTTGGTTCCCAGAATAGGTATTTTTCCCAGAAACAAAGAGTAGTCCCATACCTATTAAATTTGGTTGTATACTGTAAACTTTTTAACATGGTATTACAAGACTACAACCAGCCTAAAGTACACCGATAAGGCCTTATACTTTGATCAGAATTTCTTAAATTACATCGAAGGATCTTGCATAATAATGCTATTACTCTTTTTTTTTTTGTTCTTTGACAGATAAATGTAGGAGTCGTTTAATACTTACAATGTACCCATTTCATCCTTAATGGAAGGACGACAATCATCTCCATATTCCCTCAAAGTATGAACAAGAAATCCACTGTGGGTGACAACTGCTATCTCTTTCTCCTTTCTCGTCCACAACCTGATGGAATTGGGGAAAAAATGTGGATAAATTAATTTTTTAATAATAACACACAGAGAAAATCCTATTGAGTGGGTCATGGACACATCTTCGGTCTTCCAAAGGCCAATGTCAAGAAATGTCTACAATTAATTTAAGTATTCCAAAAAAGTAAAGCGAAGGAGTAGATGCAGTACAGAATAGCATCAGTTACCAACTTGCCATATTACAAGTCCTCAGAAGTAAATCCATTGTTTAAAAACAATTATGTTACTGGTTAAATGGTATGAGATGCTTAGATATACAGATGGAAATCTTTGAGGCAGACGAAAACTTATTTGATGACTACTTAATCAAAACAGAATCATCTTCAGTTAGTACTTTACCAGTCCAAAAACTTCTTTCCTCTGGCAGTGACCTCTTCATTCTTCTCTCTAACATCAGCTTTCCACAAAACATTAGCTTCATTTTCTATCTGCATAAAAGTCAAAGTTACATCAGTCAGATGGAGTCGTGAACATCAACGAGATAATAAAATAGACACTTGATAAACTTGGTGGGGGAGGGGAGCACTTGCCAAGGAAAAATCGATGGCAGGAAACAGGGGTTTGTACTCGCTGATGCTTCTTCTTTGATCACATGGATGAACTCCCTGCATTGCAGTTTAAGTGTGATGAGTAACCCAAATGCAACTGTTATATAAGAGCGAAGGCGCACCTAAATGTTTTTTTATGTGAGAAAAATTGGTAATAAACTCTTCTTATTTGTATCATTCTCATAAAAGGGAAACTAAACTAAAACATGGTGGACACTGTAAATATTTCAACAGGCTTTAAGCATCTTGAAGCAGATTCCTTAGAAAGAGGATATCTAAACTAATGTAAACTAAACCAGCTTCTTACCACCAATTTTGACAACAAGAACCTAGTTTCAGTGAAAATTTGAGGCAACTCAGGAAACCATGTTTTATGATACCTCGGCCAGACAATTAAAGTGGATTTTCAAAATATACAATACAATTATAATGAAGATGTTAGTAACATCTTGTGTATTAAATATGCGGTTATTATGAAGACATTGGTAACATTTTGTGTATAAAATATGCTATAAAATAACATGCTTTAGAAGACATGGCCTTCAGATGATAGGTAAAGTGGCGATTGAAAATAAAAGCACATACCATATGCTCTCGGCAAAGCTCTACAGCTAAGAAAGGTGGACATTTTCAGACTTGAGATAGCAGGGCGATTACTGTTACCAGCATTTTCCATCATTAGTGGAGGTGCATCGGTCCCATCTGCACAACCTTCACCCCCAAAAGTTCCAACTGCTGTTTGCATAGTTCTATAATGTAAATATCAGTAAATGTAACCAGCGAAAAGATAATTAGAAAACAATATAGATGAATCTAAATGTATAGAGCTCGATATTCCAAACACAAATAATAGCATTAAACTCTTGTAATGAAAACAAGATAAAACAAAAAGAGAGAAACTATCTACGAGCATTCGGCTATTTCTATCAGCCAAATGAAAATCCAATCGTGAAAGTGTAACTGACCAAAGAGTTATAGAAAAAAATGTTATCTTACAACTGTGATGATGTTGTAACTGTGACAGAAAAAATAAAAAAACCTCAGACAGGTATTTGTAATACAAATTATTGGTTCTCTTCCGAATCACAAAGATATGCTGCCTAATGAAGCATTCAGAGAAGGAGTTTTCCGAACGAAGCACAAAATTCCAGTAAGAATGGGTAATCTGTGACCAAACATTTTCACACATTCACCAAAATAGACTTTTCTATTAAAGTTCTGTTAAGAATGGAAGGTGGAGCTGTAGCGAAACCTGAAGGTAAGGGAACAGTCGTTATTTAGAAAAGAAGGAACGAGCTTAATCAATGGCATTTTTTATTTCCCTAGTTGGATTAAAATTTAGCGTGAGTTCTTTTTGTAAATATTGGGCAGAAACTGCATACACAGTGGTACATCTTCAGATAAGTAGTTAAAGGGAGACGCTCAAATAATCTCCTTTAGGGACCGAATTCTAGTTCAGTTTAGGAATATACAATTTGATCATTTCATGCCTACTTTTGAATCTTATGATTATATCTGTAAATTAAACAGATAAGTAATTACGAAAGTCGATAATGTAGGAATCATATATGTCATATGCACGATACTTCTTAGCGGGTAGATCATCCCCTATTTGTTTATTAAATTCCACAATTGAACGAGAAAAGAGAGAAAATATTAGATTATTCAAACAAGTTTTTTCATTATTGTATAACTCATATTGCTAAGGTTTAAACGCTTAACAGTTAGAAAAACAAGTGAGACCAGGTACCTTAACAATGGTGAAACAACAACTAATTCCAACTCTATCAAAGACCCCAGATGCACGAACATGCTTATGCAGATTGTCCACCTGTTAAAATGCATCAAAATAGTTGAATCACTACTCTAAGTAGGAAGTAGATCACAGAAACCACGGCAGACAAATTTATATTAATATTTAAGCAGATGCAGACCTCCATTGGAGGCGACGGGTTATAGCCCCCACCGAAATTTCAGTAGTACTAACAAAATTATATCCAACCAATTCACATGTTATGTCGTAGCTCGACTAGTAAGAAGCTTATGACATGTGTGTTGATTTAAGAACAATGTTCATATCTTATGTCTTAGCTCAGCAAGTAAGAAAAATTTGTATATATGGTTGATCCAGGTTCGAATATTACTAAATCTTATATCTTTTTTACCCATGAATTTTAAAAAAGTAGATATTCTACTTGTAATTTGTATTTCTTTCTTACTGAACCATTGCTGGATGTAAACCAGACTCCCCCTAGTATTAGTCAATATTCTTAAAAGATATTATTTTCTAGATAGACAGAGTAGATATTCACACTATGAACTCTAGAACCAAAATATTGTGAAAGAAGCAAAATATATAATTGGAAATAGGGGATGAAAGAGGGACGAACCAGGTGAATAGTTTAGACCGATGTAAAGGGTATACGCTAGTGCCAGGAAGAGGATTCGAACCCATTTCAGCAACCACTGGACATAACACGATTATTTTTTCATTTTTTTTTTTATATTTACGGTTTTATAATGAAATGTTATTTTCATTTCAATTTATTATTAAAATTTAGTTTACATTAATTGATTAATTTTATGTTTTAATTTTAAGATTATCCAATCTATTAAATATATTTTGATTGAATTTTTTAGTTATTAAATAGGTACAATATATTTCTTAATTATTATTCATTTATTCAACCAATTTATATTAACATTATTTATTTTTACTTTATAATTTTTTTTGGAAAGAATCAAATTATTGATTTTTCTAACTCACTTTTTTGTATCACTTTCTTGACAATTTTAACCTTATAGTCAAGTACAACATAATTATATGCACTATTGTACATAAATATATCATATTTAAACATATTTTCTCCTCTATAATTTGCATTTAATCAAAGTTCAGTACATATCTTCTATGTATATGTATGTAGAGTTCCCTTCTACAGAAAATTTGTTAGAGCATCTCCAATGTAAAACCTGTTAGTTAAATTCATCTATGTGGCACATTTTAGATATTAGGTAAAAATTCAATACTCCAACCATTATCCATTAGCAAAAAAATATAGATAACTAAAATTGGGCTAGCTACATTTGTAAAACCTCTAAATCTATTAGGTATAATTTTAGATAATATAATTATACATAATACCATTGGAATAAACCTAGAACCTCTTAGCTATAATTTTAGATAATTATCAATATATTATATTATAGCTAACAAATATACATAACACCCTTGGAGATGCTCTTATATAAAGAATTGGAGAGAACCATATATTTTTTCTGATTCTACAGCAGAACCAATTTTTTTTAATTTTTTTTCTAAAAAATGTTTTTCCAAAAAAAAAATTCTGACATTGTCACGTCACTGCTGACGTGACACTGCCACGTCATCACGGCTGACGTGACAGTGCCACGTCAGCAGTAACGTTATCATTGATACCGTGGAACTACCACATGGCACTGCCACGTCAGCAGTGATGATGTGGTAGATGACATCAGCAGTGACACTTCAGCAGCAATGTCACGTCAGCATTTAGTTCTGTCAGAATCATAAAGTTGGTTTTTTTTATTATATAACAAAAAAATTGGTCTTTTTTTTATAGAACCAAAAATTAAAACTTTAATTCTACTATAGAATCATAAAATTAGTAGTTCTCTTCTATTCTCTATATAACGAGGTACTCTCTAGAATAATGACCTATGTATATAATCATCTTACCTAAATCTTATAAATAAATAGCCATGATCGTCAAATCTCGTATACATAATCCCGTCAATATAGAGTATATGATTAGATGCTTAGAATTATATCACATATTCATTGAAGCATGACTTTAATTAATTAATCCCGCCTATATACATATTCACAATTTACTTAATCCCAAATTCATATTAATATAATAATTTATTAAAATAAAATACATCAAATACTTTAGTTGATGTGGGCATTTTCTAAGACATTATGTATAATATATTCTTTTTGATCAAATTCATTTATTAAAAAGTCATAATAAAATATATAATATGATAAAATAATTGATTTCTTTTATTCGGATATATTATTTGATTTTTTTAGATCAAACTCGAACAAAAAAATTGGGTTTTTTTATTTTGACTTTGATACTTAAATTTTGATTCAATATTTCGACTTTCTTATTATACATAAATGTATCTATTTTTTTTGGTACACTTGCTTTGTTACAGAATTTTGAATTTTTGTATTTTGGTCATTTATTTATACAAAATTATTTATATCTTTGCAATTTAAATCTTTTAATAGGTATAATTATCAATAATCGATCTATTATTAAAAAAATATTTAACTATAGTAATTTGAACAAACATGTAGGCTTAGTTTTTCCTAAAACTATTCTAAAGTAAATACATATCTTGGGCCTATTTATTGTAAGGATGTAATTATTAAAATTTTATTTTAATAGATCTAATTATTATTTTTTTTAATTTTTTAAACCTATTTTAATCTGTTATTTTTAACCTAGTTACATATTTGCGAATGTTTTTATCAAATTACTCTGTTAAATAAGTTATAGTTTTGTATTTGGTCGACCAAATTATATTTTTAAATTATATCCCTATAATATTTATAAAAATTATTCTTTTGTATAACATTTATAAGAATCCAATTAAGAATTATTTGAGAATCATTAATTTATTATTGATATAAATATTAAGATTTTTTAAAATTATTTTATTTGGGCAATATCCCTCTCATATAAATATCAAGAAATTTGAAAATTATTTTATTTAAATAATGTTCCTCTAATATTAATAAATTTTGTAGTAAATTTATATTTCAGTAAATTCAAATATATAAATTGTTTTACAAAAATTAAATTACTCGTATATATGTAATTATGTTTCACTTAGCTAGATTAGAAATCATTACTTTGTGCTGCATTAGGCCAGGTCCGATGTTCTATATAGTTAGGACATGACTTGTAATGAATCGGTGGCATAGTATTTAAGTATTAGAATTAAATAGGATATGTATTATATAAAATCGTCCCTGATATAATGGCAAAAAAAATATTTTAATTAGAGAAAATAGAAAGGTAATGTGAAAATTAAAAAGATGACATGATTTATGTGAAAATGGTAATTGATAAGTTTATAATAATTATAATTTAATTAAGTTATTTTATTAAATAAAATTGCTCATAGTTTTTAGAAATGAAAAATTAATGTTGCCCGTAATATTTCTAAAAATATAGAAAAGATGATACATTTTATCTGAAAGATAATCGATTAATTATTAATATTATAATTTTATAATTTTATTTTTATTAAATAGAAACGCCCATAATATAATTGGAAAAAAAGAGGTTTTAGTAAGAGAAAATAAAAAAGGTAACGTGTTTTGACTGAAAAGGGTAACCGTCCATGATATATTTGGAAAAAGAAAGACTTTAGTTAGAGAAAAGAGAAAAGTTAACATGTTTTGCCTGGAAAAGGTAATTAATTAGTTAATAGTCATTCTAATATAATTATGTTATTTTATTAAATAAAATTGCTTGTAGTGCTTTTAAAAAAAAAGAAATTTTAGTTAGATAAAATGTAAAAGATATTGTATTTTACCTAAAAAAGAAAATTATTTAGTTATTGAAAAACAGAAATGGTAATATGTTTAACCTGAAAAAGGAAATTGAATAATAAAGTAGAAATTTTAGTTAGATAAAATATAAAATATATTGTATTTTACCTGAAAAAGAAAATTATTTAGTTATTGAAAAATAGAAAAGGTAATATGTTTAACTTGAAAAAGGAAATTGAATAATAAAGGAGAAATTTTAGTTATATAAAATATCAAAGATATTGTATTTTACATGAAAAAAGAAATTATTTAGTTATTAAAAAATAAAAAGTAAAAAATGTTCAACTTGAAAAAGTAAATTGATTAGTTAGTAGGATGAATTTTATCTCTAATTTTTTTTTTAGACTAAGATTTTATCTATAATTGAATAAGGGTAAATAAATAAAATCAACAGGTACCGTACCGACCAACCGACCGACCAAACTTTTAATGTTTCGGCTTTTATAATCTTAGTCCTTAAATTAAAGTTTAGATCTAATTGCTAATATTTGTTCCATGCTTATTAAACATTGGATATAAATTTTTATTATGCATAAATGTATCTATTTTTTTGGTATACTTGCTTTGTTACATAATTTTTAATTTTATATTTCGACCTATTCATTTATAAAAATCTAATAATTAAAAAATATATTACTATTTTAATTTAAACAACATGTAGGTTTAATTTTTTCTAAAACTATTCTAACGTACACATATCTTGGGTCTACTTATTGTAAGGGTCTAATTATTAAAATTTTATTTTAATGGATCTAACTATTTTTTTAATTTTCAAACCTTTTTTAACTTGTTTAATTATTATTTTTATCCTAGTTTCATATTTGCGAATGATTTTATGAAATTGTCATGTTAAATTAATTATAGTTCTGTATTTGGTCGACCAACTTATATTTTTGAATTATATCCCTCTAATATTTATAAAAATTATTATTTTTGTATAATATTAATAAGAATCCAATTTAGAATTATTTGAGAATCATTATTCATATAAATATTAAGATTATTTTATTTGGATAATATCCCTCTCATATAAATATCAAGAAATTTGAAAATTATTTTATTTGAATAATATTCCTCTAATATTTATAATATTTGTGAATAATTTTATATTTCACTTAATTCAAATATATACGTTGTTTTATAAAAATTAAATTATTTAGCTTTTTTGGATGATCATGTTCACCCACCGACTATATTACGGCCCATGACAGAAATTTGAGCCTCTTTAGAAATTCTAAATTCAAATATATAAGTTGTTTTATAAAAATCAAATTATTTAGTTTCTTTGGATGAGATGTTGACTCTTTGGTGTGATATTTTTGGGTATATATTAATGATTGTAAGGTTAGTTTTAAATAAAAAAGATAACGTATTTTATTTAGAAAGTAAATATTAATAATTTGAAAAGGTAATATACCTACCAATTATTTTCACTTGCCCGAAATACCTACAAACGGGTTCATCCGTCCTTTTTACCCATGGTGTACGCATCTTGGAGATGCGTACACAGTATACGCATTACGTAGTGGCGTGGTCTTTGTAAATGTTAGATTTGTAGCTGTGAGTGCGTTGAATACGCATGTTCAACATGCGCGTTTTGAGATACTATATTTTATCAGAAAAAGGAAATTATTTAGTTTTTGAAAAAGAGAAAAAATAATATGTTTAACCTCAAGAAGGAAATTTATTAGTTAGTAGAAAAGGTAATATGTCTAATTTGAAAAAGGAAATTGATTAATTAAAGAAAAAATTTTAGTTAGATAAAATATAAAAGGATATTGTATTTTAGAAAATTAATTAGTTAGATAAAATATAAAGGGATATTATATTTTATCAGAAAAAGGAAATTATTTAGTTTTTGAAAAAGAGAAAGATAATATGTTTAACCTCAAGAAGGAAATTGATTAGTTAGTAGAAAAGGTAATATGTCTAACCTGAAAAAGGAAATTGATTAATAAAGGAGAAATTTTAGTTAGATAAAATATAAAAGGATATGTATTTTAGGAAATTAGTTAGTTCTTGAAAAATAGAAAAGATAATATGTTTAAACTCAAGAAGGAAATTGATTAGTTAGTAGATCTGTAATTAAGTAAGGGTAAATAAGTAAAATCAACAGGTACCGACCAACCGACCGACCGACCGACTAACCAAACTTTTAATGTTTTGGCTTTTATATAATAGTATAGATCGATTTACGTATATGTTAGTGTTGTGGAATAAAAACTAGGTTACGAATATTGCGGCTAGGGTTTATGTGTATTTAATGCTAAGGGAGTTTGAGCTTCGAGCTTTAATGGCTGTTTCCGTGTTACGAGACTGTTCGGTCCTCACAGAGTGCCTACGTATCTCGTTATTGAGAATCAAGCCAAGACGTAGTTCTAGGTGATGGTGCCCTCGAGGCTATGGCGGCGAGAGCTCACCTAGGACGCAGTGGCTTGTATGTCCTTATTCGAGGATTAAGTCAAAACGTAGTGACGTATTGAGCTCTGCCCAAAAAAACGTTGTTCTGAGATGAGGGGTTAGACCCTTTATATAGGCTGAGAAGCCCTAGAATTATGGTAGGAGTCAGAGACTTGGTGGACAAGTCTTCCTTGAGGAAGGTTCTAGATCTCTTCCTTATAGGAATCAGTTTCCATGTTGAAATATGTATCTTGGAGGCTAAGTCAGGCAAGAGTAATATCCTTGTTTGACTCTTATTTGCTGAGCTTTTTATTACCCTTAATATTAATTACGAAATTAATATTATAAATAGGGTTTGGGCCCATCTGGTGGGCCCCACATTTGGACCATTCCGGGTCTAATTAATGCCACATTAAATGTGTCTTTAAGGCTTACTTTTAGCCCATATCATTTGCCCCCCCAACTTCTAGGAAAATTGATCAGGTTTTCCTTGAAGTTTTAACGGTCTTTTTCGAGACTTGGGTCAGGGTTCATCTTTGTACACTAGTGTTTCACGAGTATTGTCTTTATGTAAAGCGTGGAGCGACCGACGCGTTCACGACAATGTTAATTCGATGCTAATCGGCACTAATCAGCCTTAACGACATTTAAACAATGTTTAAACGACGTTGAACGGCATAAAACGGCACTAAACGTTACTAACTAGCCTTAAACGACACTTAAACAACGTTTAAGTGACGCCAACCGGCATTAAACGACACTGAACGGTGCTAAAAGACACTGTCGGTGCTAACGACATTACTGGTGCTATCGGCACTAATGGTGCTTATCGGCACTTATTCGGTGCTTATCGGCACTAACGGTGCTAATCGGCACTTAATCGGTGCTTATCGGCACTGACGGTGCTATCGGCACTAACGGTGCTAATCGGCACTTAATCGGTGCTTATCGGCACTAACGGTGCTATCGGCACTAACGGTGCTAATCGGCACTTAATCGGTGCTTATCGGCACTAACGGTGCTATCGGCACTAACGGTGCTAATCGGCACTTAATCGGTGCTTATCGGCACTGACGGTGCTATCAGCACTAACGGTGCTAATCGGCACTTAATCGGTGCTTATCGGCACTAACGGTGCTATCAATTTGAAATAATAGACGGGGCCTTCAAGACCTGAAAGTAAACTTTTCTGGCGTAGTTCTCTGTCTCAGAAGAAGTAAACTTAGATTGGGCATCAGCCTTAACGTTCTGTTCTCTCGAAATGTGCTTCTCATACCATTCACTCAAACTCAGTCATCACGGCCTTCACGACTCTCAAGTACTTTGCCGTAGTTTGAGATTCTTGACTCTCATTATTCTAGCCAAGCCTAAACCGGCTATCAAGGCTTCATACTCAGCTTCGTTGTTAGTTGTCGGAAAGTCCAATTTTAAATCATACTCGACTGTAAACCAATCGGGGCTTTGCAAGACTAAACCTGCACCACTAGATTTTGTTTTTGATGCTCCATCAAAATAGAGCACCCAATGTTCATTCTGATCAGGTACAGGCTCTTCATCTTTTTCTTCATTTTCAGGGGTGGTTACTATATCCTGCCCCCCGACTTCTTGGTTGCCAATGGTACATTCAACCACGAAGTCAGCCAATGCCTGGGCCTTAATGGCTATTCGAGGCTCATACGTGATGTCAGATTCTCCAAGTTCAATCGACCACTTAATTAATCTTAGGCTTGCTTTCGGGCTGTGCAATATGTTCCTCAATTGCTGGTTCGTCAGGACTTCGATTTTATGTGACTGAAAGTACGGTGATAGTTTCCTTGAAGCTGTTATCAATGCCAAAGAAATTTCTCGATGGATGATTAATTTAACCCGGCTCCGTGGAGCACCTTGCTTACATAGTAGATGGGCCTCTGAACCTTGTTCTCTTCTTTAATGAGGACGATACTCAATGCTTGTTCAGACACTACTAGATACAGATAAAGAGTCTCTCCGGGACTTGGCTTGGCCAACAACGGGGCTTCGACCATGTACTTCTTCAACTGTTCAAAGGCCTCTTGGCTTTTATTAGTCCATTCAAAATTTTTCACCTTCTTCAATGCTTGAAAGAAAGGCAAGCACTTATCACCAGACTTGGAGATGAATCTCCCTAGAGCATCCACTCTGCCGGTTAACTTCTGTACGTCCCTCACAGAACGGGGTGGTTCCATGTCTAAGATTGCTTTGATCTTGTCGGGATTGGCCTCTATGCCTCTTTTTGAAACCATCAATCCCAAAAATTTTCCAGATCCAACGCCAAAAGCGCACTTGGCTGGATTCAACATCATCTTGTGGTGCCTCAGCACTTCGAATGCCTCTCTGAGGAACTTAATGTGATCTGCCTTGAGTAGGCTCTTGACTAACATGTCATCAACATAGACCTCCATGGTTTTTCCAATCAGATGAGTGAATATCTTATTCACCAGTCGTTGGTAAGTAGCTCCTGCATTCTTTAGACCAAAAGCCATAACAAGATAGCAGAAAACACCAAAGTCAGTTATAAAAGATACCTTAGAGATGTCATCCTTGTGCATCTTAATCTGATTGTAGCCGCTGAACCCATCCATAAAGCTCATCATCTCATGTCCAGCTGTGGCATTTATTAACATATCAATCCTTGGAAGGGGAAAACAATCCTTCGGACATGCATCATTCAAATCAGTGAAGTCTATACACATCCTCCACTTCCCATTCGCTTTCTTGACCATCACAGGGATTGCTAACCATTCGGGAAACTGAATTTCTTCAATAAACCCAGCCTCTAAGAGCTTGTCAACTTCTTGTTTAATGGCCTCCTGCCTTTCAGGAGCAAAATTTCTCTTCTTCTGCTTTATTGTCTTCCGCCCAGGATCAACATTCAACTTGTGAGTTATGAGTTGGGGATCAATCCCTGGCATGTCAGCTGCAGTCCAAGCAAATGCATCACTATTTTCTTGCAAGAATGTTATCAACTTGCCCTTCAGGGGTTCTTTCAAAGATGCTCCCTCATAAGTAACTTTTCAACTCGCTTGGTCGTCATGGCTTCAATGTTTGTCCTAGTCTTGGGTGTTGAACGTCGATGTTCGAAGGTTGAACGCCAATGTTTGAAATCAAGGGTTTTCAATCTCAAGGGCTATCAGAGCTGTCGGTTCAAGGCCAGGGGGTTTCTGGTCAGCCCCACGAAGTCTTGAACCTTCCCTAGGAGGCTTTCAATCTCCATTTCAGGGTTAATATTCAAGTGTTGAATGCTGGTGTTCATATAATCAATGTTGACATTATGGATCGAGAATCCAAAATTACATATCGATTTTCAAGTTTTAACATGAAGTTTCAACCTTTGGATCTTAATTGGAGGTTCATGTCCCCTTCAATTTTGTCCTTCACAGCTAATCTTGGCCTTCATGGCTAATCTTGGCCTTCATGGGTAATAACTCATGTTTGTCAACCTAGAATTCGGGGTTGATCCCTCGATTTAGATTTTGATAAATGCCATCCTGTGGGCTTCTTGCCTTTTAAACTTCTGAGACGAGAACTTGCTTGATCTTCTTGATCCTTTCTTAAGGTTCTTTATTGGCCTTCATCCATGGATCCTTAATCTAGGTACTTAATAAATATTGAAGAGTAGCTAGCCCTTAACATCCTCGGCCTTACATGGCTATAATTGTCGCGTGTGGCTTTTAGCTTCTTGTCTTTTATCCAGGGTCCTTTACAGACTTAAACTCTTACTTGGTTGCGTTGTAACCTAACTCTTGACCCTTCGGGATCTTCACTTATGCATTTGTTTGTTTTCCATTCGTGTATTCTTTTATTTTCGGTACTCGGTCATCCTTGACTTGCGCTCATCGGGTGCTCGGCACATAAATAAAATCACACAATCAATGAATGGAACTCAAACTTGCATTAATAACTTGAAATGGGTTCAACCCTTACATAGAGAACTACTGTCCTACTCGGAGCAACATGCTCTGCAATGGTTTCAATGAACCTTATTTCTGCTTCTACTAGATGAAGCTAAGTCCTACTAGGATAACTTGAGCCCATCGGCGCATTGCAAGACTAGGCCTGCATCACTTGATTTTGTTTTTGATGCTCCATCAAAATAGAGCGTCCACCATTCCTTCTGGTATCCTCATTCTTATTCTGAAGTTCACTTCCTGCTTGGGGTACTACCTCCTGCCCCCCGACTTCTTGGTTGCCAATGGTACATTCAACCACGAAGTCAGTTAACGCCTTAGCCTCAATGGCTGTCCAAGGCTTCTGTGTGATGTCCTCTGCTGGCCTTTCTTGGTGTTCCTTACCTCTGCGGACATCCATGTCTTCAATTGGAGGGACTTGCCCCCCGAATCCATCAGGCCTTAACGAGGCTACATAACAGCTTCGTGCCATCTTTTGATCACCTTTATGTTCTCCAATTCCATTCCAGGTTGGAAACTTAATCTTCATGTGATAAGTAGACGCAACATCCTTGAACGCATGAAGTCCAGTCCTTCCAAGGATAGCGTTGTACGTCGAAGCCGCCTTGATTACCAGGAAGTTCAACATCTGCGTGGCCTCCTTGAGCTCTTGCCCAATAGTTATAGGCAACCGAATAGTCCCTTCAACTTTGGATTATACTCCATTAAATCCATATATAGGCATGCCATTGGGGGTCAATTGAGAATCACTATACCCCATCTTCACAAACGCATCATGGAACAAAATGTCCACTGAAGCTCCATTGTCTATCAAGACTCGCTTCACCTCTGAGTTTCCAATCACAAGAGTTATGACCAACGGGTCATCATGGGGGAACTTCACCCCTTCCAAGTCTGAGTCATCAAAACTGACCACTACCTCAGTTTTTGCAAGCTTCAGGGCCTCTCCCACGATGTGCATCACCTCTCGGGCATAAGCCTTCCGAGAGTTCCTAGTTTTCCTGGCCGCAGTCGGGCCTCCAGAGATCATGTTGATTATTGGCCCTCGGGGCTGTGGGTTGCGATCTTGATCGTCATCCCTTCTATTATAGTCTCTTTTCTGATTACCACGGTCTTCACCCTTAGCGAAGTGGCTCAATTTCCCTCTACGGATCAAAAACTCAATCTCATCTTTGAGTTGCTTGCAATCATCAGTGTCATGGCCCACATCTCTATGGAATCTGCAATACTGATTCTGGTTTCTCTTTGTGGGATCACCCCTGAGTGGCTTCTGCCATCGGAAATCATTATCCTTTTCAATGTCCAACAGGATTCGACTCCTAGGAGTATTCAACCTTGCATACTCAGTGAACCTTGCCCCCTGGTTCTTCTTAGGGGCTGAGTCGGAGTCCTCGCTAGTTCGGGGATACTTGTCCCTAACATCATACTCTTGATCATCATAGTCCTGGTCTTGCTTTCGCTTCTTGGAGTCATTGTTACCTCCTCCACCTACGGTGGTTTCTTTCTTCATGCTATCCTCAGCTTTAATATACTTATCAGCCCTTCGTTGGAGCTCGGCCATGTTCTCAGGAGGATGCTTTGCCAAAGACCTCTTGAAGAAAGGATCAGTGGTTCCGTGTTCCAAGGCTACCATGGCCACTTTATTCTCCAGATCTGTAATATTCAATGTCTCCTTGGTGAATCGCTTGAGATAATCCCTTAGATTCTCGTTCTTCCCCTGCATCACATACATGAGGGATGCAGAACTTTTTTCATGAACTCTTCCACTATTGAATTGGCTAACAATGGCATTCTTCAACTCCTTCAAAGAGCCAATCGAATTTGCAGGTAGCCTGCTATACCACCTTTGAGCCATACCCGACAGGGTTTGAGGGAACGCCTTACACTTTAAGGCGTCACTAGCAGGTTGCAGCAGTAGTGCAGTTGTGAACGTCCTGACATGAGTTTCAGGATCGCATGTTCCATCATAGGCCTTGATCGTCGGCATCTTGAATTTCTTTGAGATGCGGGCATTCATCACCTCCTCAGTGAACGGAGGTGTTGGATCATCAAGATCTAGCGGCATCAGATCCTTGGGGTTGTTTCTGGGGGTTTCCGCCCTCGTTGCTCCTTCAGTTGAGGTATCGGCCCTTCTTCGTCTCCTAGACGACCTCTCCAGATCTATGACGGGAACCCTTCCTGAGATTGGAGGAGGTCGATGCAGACTTTGATTCTGCCTTGCTTGCTCTCTGGCGGCGTCATCTTTCAGCCTCTGGATCTCAGCCTCATGAGCCATGATCCTTTTCTCAGTCGTTTGTGGAGGTCCATCATGGATTCTTCGGGGCTCTCTACTAGCACGTCGCCTCCTTGGGGCTTCGCCACGGTCATCATCGTCATCCTCAGATGTCGAATCAGTAGTATAGGGGCCGGAGTAGTCCAGATACTCGCGATCTCGGATCTGCAAAGCATGACCACTCGATCCAGGTTCTCGAATAGGGGGCAGCCCATACATTGGGTTGGTATTCACGGGGAGATCCGTAGTATGGATCTGTACCCCAGATGGAGGGTGATTAGGATCAACTAGGGGAGAGATCACCATCTGTAGAGAGTTGGTTCCCTGTTCTGGATGGACAACCATAGGCAGCGTACTCCCAGCAGGGGGATTCGTCCCTGGAGGCTGAGAAACTTGAGTTTGGGGGATCGTCCCTTGTTCAAACGTGGTTGTCCCAGAGGTAAGAGGCGGAGCGGAGATGATTGGTAAAGCTTCGGTAGAGCTTGGTGCAGTTCTTCGTGTGCTAACCATGGTTGATGTTTTCTTCCCACAGACGGCGCCAAATGTTGTGGAATAAAAACTAGGTTACGAATATTGCGGCTAGGGTTTATGTGTATTTAATGCTAAGGGAGTTTGAGCTTCGAGCTTTAATGGCTGTTTCCGTGTTACGAGACTGTTCGGTCCTCACAGAGTGCCTACGTATCTCGTTATTGAGAATCAAGCCAAGACGTAGTTCTAGGTGATGGTGCCCTCGAGGCTATGGCGGCGAGAGCTCACCTAGGACGCAGTGGCTTGTATGTCCTTATTCGAGGATTAAGTCAAAACGTAGTGACGTATTGAGCTCTGCCCAAAAAAACGTTGTTCTGAGATGAGGGGTTAGACCCTTTATATAGGCTGAGAAGCCCTAGAATTATGGTAGGAGTCAGAGACTTGGTGGACAAGTCTTCCTTGAGGAAGGTTCTAGATCTCTTCCTTATAGGAATCAGTTTCCATGTTGAAATATATATCTTGGAGGCTAAGTCAGGCAAGAGTAATATCCTTGTTTGACTCTTATTTGCTGAGCTTTTTATTACCCTTAATATTAATTACGAAATTAATATTATAAATAGGGTTTGGGCCCATCTGGTGGGCCCCACATTTGAACCATTCCGGGTCTAATTAATGCCACATTAAATGTGTCTTTAAGGCTTACTTTTAGCCCATATCAGTTAGTAGCTGAACCAAATATATTAAAAAATAAAAAATAAAAACCTCAATTAATGTTACATAAAATTATTTGCCGAATTCATACACTTTTCCAACATCATTTTAACTATGCATAAGTTTATTTGGTAAACCTTTTTATTTATTTTAATTGTAATCTTAAATTTTAGTCGACTGAGATACTAAACCAAAATAATAGAAAAATAATTTCAAAAAGTTCGAAAGAGTAAAGTTGAAGAATGTCAAGTGGTAAAATTACCCCCATCTCTTTCATTTCCCATTTCCCGCCCTTACATACCCCATCCTTCCTTTTGTTTTATTCTCACAATTTCTAAACATCTCAAATCCAGCTCCCTCTCACATTTCAAATCCAGTTCTCTTCCACTAACAATGACGAATGCGAATGCTAATCTCTTCTCGCGCTGCTCTCTTCCTCTCCGCTCTCTCTCTCTCTCTCTCTCTCTCTCAACAACAAAGGTAGCGATTGCGTTATTCAGTTCCTAATTTCTAGCAACGAATATTTCTCATGATTATTTTCTTTGATTCTCTCAATTTCAGACAGTTGCTAAGTCTCTATCATTCCGGAAGGTTGTGAGCACCGGACTATCACTGATCTCAATGAGCTTTTCATCTACTAGCTCGATTATATAAGTTTTTGTGTAGTTTTGATGTTCGATTTGTCCTCATCTAATAGTTCGATTATCTAAGTTTTTTGCATATTATTATGTTCGATTTGTGCTCATCGAGCTCGATTATCTGAGTTTTTGTGTAGTATTGATGTTCGATTCATGTTCATCTAATAACTCAATTATTTAAGTTAACTTCGTGCTCATCCGATAGCTCCATTATTGATGTTAGATTCGTGCTTGTCTAGTTGCTCAATTATCTAAGTTTTTTGGGTATTACTCATGTTCGATTAGTACTCATCTAATAGCTCGATTCTAAGTTTTACCGTATTATTGAGGTTTGATTCGCGCTTTTGTTGTTGCTTTGTAATCGAAATAATTTATTTCATTAGGTTTCTTCATGATTTCTTTGTAATCAATTTGTTTCTCCATGACTAAGTAGTCTATGATTAACATAACTTTACCATTGTACTCCCTCTGTCCCACTTAAGTGACTCATTTAACTTTTTAATGGTCAAATTTTTTGAACTTTAATTGAAATTTACATATATCATATAATTAAAAATAATTATAAAATATATTTAATATACTTTAAAATGTATTTTCTAGATTTTCAAAATTATAAATATATAAATTTTAATTCTCAATCAAAGTTGAATAAATACGTATAAACTCGATGACGTTATGAAGATAATGGGGCGCAACTTTATCATTACTGAAAAAGCCAACTTATCATTTGTTGATAATGTATCCATCGAGATTTCCAATTTGGTCGGCATGCTAACCAACTGATCTGATCATGTTCATTTACTTGCCTGATGGTTGGGATAGTTTCGGTTTTTGTACGTATTTATCTCAGAAAAGCTGGTACACATCATGGTATCCATACAGTAATAGCTGAGACCAATTCAGTTTTGTAACCATTCCCTCAGTTGAAAATAGATATTACATCTAATAGACATGACTTGATACGTACTACGTGTTGGCCTAAACTCGATGATGTTTTGAAGATAATGGGGCGCAATTTTATCATCAGTGAAAAAGCCAACTTATCATTTGTTGATAAATTATCCATTGAGATTTTAAATTTGGTCGGCATGCTAACCAACTGATCATGTTCATTTACTTGCCTGATGGTTGGGATATTTTTGGTTTTTGTACGTATTTATCTCACAAAACTAACAAACTGTATCCTCTTACCTAAACTTAAGTTATTGTCAAAAAAAGTAAACATTAATTTTTAAATACTTGCTTCAGATTTAAGTTTAGAACCTGTGAAATCAATGGTGTTTGACCCCATTATAAGCAACTTATAAGCTGAAAAATATGTACATTTTTCGGCTTATAAACATAATGGGCATATATGCATATGTACTTGTAATTGTTTCCATTACACAATGGCTTAGGTGAATGTCAACCAAAAGGTATTCCATGTGTTCCACATTAAATGATTGTCAAGAAATCATTGTCAAGATTTATAAGTGAAATACAGCGTATCATCATGATTAAATCTCTATCTGAATGAGAATGGATACCACCATCTATGTTGCTCACTCTTTAATTCATTCACTCTCTATTTCACCTTATTAGAGTGGACACTCGACCCTTTGACACACGTATTGAAACTTGCTCCCCTTAATTTTGGCAAAAACATGCAAACTACGCACCCTTGAACATGTACATGACTACATAGACTACTATTGTAATAACCCTAACTTTAGAAATGCTACAGTGCTTAAATGAATAGTAATTTTGGGGATTTAGGGAAATGGTATGTAAGTACCCTATATTTGAAACGGAGAATGAATAATTGGAAATCATATTATTGTTGTACAAGGAAAATGATTGACTGGAAATGATATCGGACTTTAAAGATTCCTAAGTATGGGTTCTAAAGAATTTCAATTTCAATTGAGCCCTAAAGTATTTGATATTAAGGAATATGTAGATTTTAACAAGGATTATATATATTGAGAAATTTTATGAAATTAGGTTAAACCAAGTGATTATAAAATAAAGGAAATGCCAGGGGAATTTGAATTTTTAAACGATTTCAAAACCAGTTAGATAACGAGGTATATTCGAAACAAATTGCGATTAAACGAGTATGGAGACAAAACAACCAAGAATAGTGATAAAACAAGGATACATACTACATCATGATCCACCAATATAATTAACATTTTATTTAGGAAAATCACAAAATAAGATTAAGGATTTAAGCAATGACATCATTCATGACATCATCGAGTTAGGTGGAATCCACTAACTTTAACCAAGGGTTAATTAGTA
Source organism: Saposhnikovia divaricata (assembly GCA_036435485.1). Classification (NCBI taxonomy): domain Eukaryota; kingdom Viridiplantae; phylum Streptophyta; class Magnoliopsida; order Apiales; family Apiaceae; genus Saposhnikovia; species Saposhnikovia divaricata. The sequence goes on along the minus strand of CM071594.1, from coordinate 249,123,623 downwards.
ATTTCACCATGTAATTATCTATAACATGCTACAAAACTCTAGAATTCTCAAGATATCATCAACCAACACAAAAATCTTCTCCATCTTCATCCATTTCATCATATTCGGCCAAACAAAGAAAAAAAAAAGAAAAATTGCATCACCTAGCTACAAGCCACAAGAAATCAAGGGAAAATTAGGAGAGCTTCTTCAAGGTGAGAAAGGAGTGTGCACAAAGTTTCAAGGCTATCCAACATCATTTGCATAGGTAAGAAATTCACTAAAGTTGAGGGTGAATAGTAAACAACAAGAACTAACTTTGCTTTCATGGTTTATTTAGTTGATCCAAGCTACTTTAAGGCTAATTAAGGACTAACCAAGGCTTATTAAGTGTTGTTCAAGCTCCAAGGAAGGTATAAAGTTCAAGAACCCTTAGTATTATCTTGTGATTATACTTGTATAAGTGGTGGACCTATGTTTATAGATGTGTTTATAAGTGATTGAATGTACATGGAGGTGTTGTGGGTGCTTGTAACCATGGTTGGTATGATGTCCACATGGTGTAGGGTTTGGTATATGTGTTGGATGTTGGATTTGGAGGAGTTATATTATGGAAAGTATGAAAATATAGCCGTTATAATGCCCGATTTTCGTTAAAACATAAATTACTTGTTAAAAACAGAACATCCCAAATCTTTCAAGGTCAGTAGGGCACACCAAAGTGTCATGATATGGTAGATCTTGGTTCATAGGTCGTTTTGATATAAAGTACGTAAAAATCTGATGAACGGTTTAGGATATATGGCCAAAATAATAAAAGTGGTTCAAAAACGTAAGTACGGGTTCGTAACTTCAATTGAACACCCTTAACCTAAGTGATTCTGTTACGAATCTTGATAATTAAATAATAGAGGTCATAAGGAAGGTATAGGAGAAGGTCTCATGTCGAACGAATAATTTTTCAATTTTATAAAAATGTTTAGATCAAGGGTACGTTAATGGAATACCCCTTAAACGGATAAAGGATAATTTTCTCGAGTTAATAGTCGACTTAAAAGTCTTTAAGACTTAAATAGCTACTAAGTGTATAAGATAATGACATGCCTTGATAATGTACTAAGTGTCATTATGTGGCGGTATTAATAAGAGTTATGTTATGGTGTGTTTGACAAGCTAAAACAAATAGGGAAATGATTGGGAATTATTAAAGGTATTAACTTGGAACCCATGGATATTATATTTAAATATCTTTGATGAGGTTATAAAAAGATTAGGGGATCAAGTGCGTTAAATGGTTAGGATAATTGTGGTTAGTAATAATAATTATAATGGGGCATATGCTAATGATGATCCTTTTCGTTCTTATAGAAACTCAAGACGAACACCGGGTCATACCTCTGGGATTTAGAGATCGAGGCAAGATTTCTTCTCCCTTATTTTGATAAATTGTTATGTTTCGAAGGAAAATGGTTTTGCTAGATAATATATGAATCTTATATCACCATATGGATATAAATATGGATGGAGCTAATATACTGTGTGGCTTAAAGAGATATGAAAAAAAATGGTATCAGTTGTTATCTAGGGTTATAGAGTTTATAATTCTGTTATTTAAATTTTTTTTAAACATTTGTGATTTAATAAATATTATTGGATTATTATTTAATATTTTTAAAATAGTTGAAATATTTTGTATATAAGAGCATATTTGACTTTATTAAATACGGAGGAGATGTCTGAGTTATAATCAAAGTATTATGATGTATGTCTTTCTAAAGATTGATATATGAAAATAGAAATGGAAATGATATATCTGAATGGAAATGGAAACGGAAAATGGAAAATATGGAATGGTGTTTTATAAATGGAATAACGATTTAACAAAAAGGGGGATTGCAACAGCAAGCGTAAGAGGCTGTGTTCGGCACAGTCCAGCACTCAATATTTTATTACGGCCCAAGAGATGCCGAAGGAGGATGTAGGAGAGAGCCTTCCTCCAGGCATGATGACCAGGTTGGATCATTCCTTCTACTAGTAGTAAACCGAGAGCAGGTACGATTAGGCGACTGATCATCATCCTAACGTATCAGGTGACAGCAGATATCCCCAAAGTATTTAAAGAAAGAATTGATAATGGTTACAGATTGACATACTGAAAAAGGAAAAATGGTATAAAATTATGGAATTATTTTTATGGTTAGAAGAGAAACTGATATTATATCATATTAGAAGAGAAACTGATATTATGTTGTTCTATATTTCTTTTCTTATAAAGATAAATAGATGGTGTATTTAATAAATAAGAATTAATTCTTTTCTTAATGATTATGATGGGTCTTCCGTTTATTAATATATACATATATATACATATATATGTTTTCTTTGATGCTGGTTTACAAAATTTAACTTGCTGAGCTATTATAGCTCACTCTTGCTACTTATGTATATAACATCTAGGTCAAATGCCGATACTCCGCATTACACCCCGCAAGAGGGTAAGGGAAAGACGACCTTTTGAGAGATTGCTTGCGCCTATCCCTGAGGTAGCTGATAGACAGATGGGTATTGGTGGACTTATGTGTATTAAGTGTGTAAGTTTGAGAAATAAACTTTTGGTTGTTGAAATGCCTCCTGTAGAAGCATTATTCAACAATGTTCTTAAGTTAGATTTTGGGTTGTAATAACTGCTTAACTTTAAACTTATGATATTGTGGATGTTGTTCTCTGAGCATATGACTGGTGTGTAATATTATTATTAGGTGTGGGGTCTACTGTATGGGTTTTATTACGCATTTATATTTCAACTGTCAAGAATATAATGTTATTAAATGGAAATTGGATCGTGATGACCTGGATTCATGACCCCGGATCTAGGGGCGTCACAGATGGTATCAGAGCTAAGAGTCATAATGCTCAGAAACAATAGTGATAATAATAAATATATCAGTAATAATATAAATTGTGAACTCACATCGAGTTCAAGGGTTGTTTATCGAAGGTAGCATTTATTTTAAGTAATGTTTATAATTTTATAGATTATTACTAATAAAAGTTATTTTTTTATTTATAGGCAGATGAGATGGAGACCGGTGAGCCGAGTCATACACGAGAGTGGATAGGGATGTCGGAGCAGGAGATTACAGACTTATTGCACGCAGGTGTCGAGGTTCCAGACTATGCTATAGCAGACTTGAGGAGGAGAGTTCAAGAGAGAGCCAGGGAGGCATGTGAGCGCAGATCGAGATATGCTGTGGCTATAGTGCCATACACTGGGAGACCATCTGTAGGATCCAATGAGGCAGGTCCTTCCCGAGTTAGATCAGAGGTTCCAGAGGGAGATATGCCAGTGCGTAAGAGGCCTAGATTATCAGTGATAGCTGAGGAGCAGCCTGAGTGGAGAGATATCCACATGATTCCTACTCATATTCCACCTGTTCCAGTGCCCTCACCTGTTCCATCCCCTACACCGAGTCCGGATCCTTTGGATGATCCGATAGAGTGGTTCACTCCCCCAGGACAGTTTGTTTTCCATTCGGAGGAGGAGGACCCTTCAGAGGATGTGGATACATAGCCAGTTCCTTCACCTCCACCAGTAGTTGCACCTTCACCTGTAGCTGCACCATCACCAGTAGTTGCACCCCCACAGGAGGTACCTATACTTGTAGGTGATCCGGTCTATATGACTTTACAGTCAGACTACCATATCTTACAGGGTCAGCTAGAGGAGTCTCGTAGGATGATAGATACACTATTGGAGAGGTTAGCTGGAGGTAGAGGAGGTGTTATTCCAGATGGTGTATCTTTGGGATTGATTAGCATTGAGCTGCGAGCACTTGGTGATCTGAGGAGGTTGTTAGCACAGAGAGGAGATCTAGCATGGAGAGCTGAGGTAGTAGAGGTTGTCACGTCTATGGTGGTGCAGATCAGGGATGTTATTAGAGCAGGGTTACCGTGAGCTGGGGACAGTAGTTTTAGTCACTAATCAGACTGTAGTCATCTTGCTGATGTCATTTTGGGGATTAGTTTAGTGTTTACTATCTTAATCCCAGTCTGATTAGAGGGATGTTAGTAGTACTTTTGTTATAGAGGATTAGTATGTACGGATATGCTTTTGGGGTTTCAAACCTTGTACTTTATAATGTATATATTAATTAGTAGTGAAGGATGTTATCCACAAGTTGTAATATATTTATGTGAATTAATGAAGTTTATGTATTTTGCATAATTTTTATCGTATTTTGATACTAAATGTTGAGATTCGAAAATATTGATCTATATAAGGTGAGTGACTTAAATGAAAAGGTTATCATGTTAAAGGTCATCGTGTTAAAGGTAGTGAGCTTATATGTTTCGTATTAATGGTATTATAACTTGATATTAATTGCTTGAATTTGAGAATGTGGTTATGTATAAATGAGTAAATAGTGATATAATTATTGTATATGGGGATAATGAACATTGTGCTCTAAATTTGGGTAATTGATGAAGAATATTATTATTGACAGAAAAATGGCTAGACGTAATAACAGAGCGAATGCCAGGGAAAATGAGAGAGATGAAGAAAGTCAAAATAGACAGAATGAAAATGCTCAGGGAGAACAAAATATTGAGGAAGAAGAAGAAGACGAATCAGCTGGCCAACAAGGTAACCAGGGAGGTGATCCCTTAAACCAATTTATGGACTTATTAAGGCAAAATTTAGCTAATCCACAGAATCTTCAACAACCACCTATTCCCCCGAACCAGGTAGCTAATTTATTTCGTGCCTTTAAGTCATTAAAGCCCCCAGAGTTTGAGGGAACTGCTAACCCAGTAGTAGCCAGGGCATGGCTGAAAGAAATGGAGAAAGCTTTTGAAATTTTGAGGGTAGATGAGGAACAGAAGACCATTTTCGCCGCCTATCTCTTGAAGGGAGAGGCAAACTATTGGTGGGAGGCTAAGAAGAGTCTAGAAGAAGCGGGAATGATAACCTGGGAGCGTTTTACTAGAGTGTTTCCGGAGAAGTATTCCCCTAGGTATTTGGAAAACCAAATGGAAATAAAATTTTTGGAGTTAAAGCAGGACAATCTAACAGTGGCAGAGTATGAAACTAAATTTACTGAACTGTCTAGGTTTGTTCCAGAATTTGTGCATACTGAAGATCAACGAGCAAAAAGGTTCCAACAAGGATTGAAACCATGGCTACGGACGAGAGTGGCACCATTTGAGCTAAATGATTATGCTGCAGTGGTTCAAAAAGCAGATATTATAGAAGCCGAGAGTGAGCAAACTCAAATTGGTCGAGAGAATAAGAAAAGGAAATTTGAGGGCCATAAAGGAGGTTCAAGTGAAGGAAGTTACTTTAGCAAGTTCAGTAAAGGACAAAAATCTCAGTTTGTGGGAAAGTCAGGGAGTAATAAGGCTGTTAGTGAGACTGTGAATCAGGGTGGTAAATCCTTAGGAACATTTCAGTCCAATCAATCACGACCACCATTACCATATTGTAACACGTGTGGTAAGAAGCATACGGGAGTGTGTAGAATGTTAGGAATAACTTGTTTTAAGTGTGGACAAAAAGGACACTATTTTAACTAGTACCCATCAGTTGATACAAACCCTAGGAGTGACGTCAAGTGTTACCAGTGTGGAAAATTAGGACACATAGCTAGAGATTGCCGTTCTAGTGGGTCGTCTGCGACAGGACAAAGTATGACTGCTTCGAATAGACCTACTGCCAGAGTGTACAATATGACCTTAGGAGATGCGTTGAAGAAACCGGATGCAGACACAGGTATTTTTTACTATTTAACTTTTTAAGTGTAAATATTTGGTTAGGAATCAACTTGGTCAATGAATGGTGTAAATAAGTTAATAAAATAGATAAGAATAATCTATCTGATTAGGAAGTAAGATATGCTGGTCCAAGGAGATAGAGAGAGAGAGAGAGAGAGAGAGAGAGAGTAAGAGTATATAAAAAAATATATTAAAGATAATATTTTCTTACAATTATTTCAAGGAATAGCCTTCTAGTCAAATTTCTGGAGGATTTTACAGAGACAGGATATAATAAGATTGAAGTATTCATATTTTATGTTATGCTAAAGATCAAAATATAGTTAGACAATAAGTGAGATACATTACTATTCAGGGAAGGCCAATGTGGTGGCCGATACCCTTAGTAAAAAGGGAAAGGAGAGATGAGATAATATAGAATGACAGAATGCAAGATAAGGTTTGTACGGTAAAGATAGTAAAAGTATTGCTATTGATAAGCTAAATGGCATGTTGATGAATGACAAGCAAGTTTATATTGGTGTATTTCTGTACAAACAAGATAGAGATGTTTAAGGAGGAACTAAAGGATGGAGGAAGTAATATGGGAATTAGTGGGTGTAAAATGAGGAGGGTATTTGTTGATGACTTCAACATGATTTCGGGACGGAATCCTTTTAAGGGGGGAAGACTGTAATAACCCTAATTTTAGAAATGCTACAGTGCTTAAATGAATAGTAATTTTGGGGATTTAGGGAAATGGTATGTAAGTACCCTATATTTGAAACGGAGAATGAATATTTGGAAATAATATTATTGTTGTACAAGGAAAATGAGTGACTGGAAATGGTATCGGACTTTAAAGATTCCTAAGTATGGGTTCTAAAGAATTTCGATTTCAATTGAGCCCTAATGTATTTGATATTAAGGAATATGTAGATTTTAACAAGGATTATATATATTGAGAAGTTTTATGAAATTAGGTTAAACCAAGTGATTATCAAATAAAGGAAATGCCAGGGGAATTTGAATTTTTAAACGATTTCAAAACCACTTAGATAACGAGGTATATTCGAAACAAATTGCGATTAAACGAGTATGGAGACAAAACAACCAAGAATAGTGATACAACAAGGATACATACTACATCATGATCCACCAAGGTAATTAACATTTTACTTAGGAAAATCACAAAATAAGATTAATGATTTAAGCAATGACATCATTCATGACATCATCGAGTTAGGTGGAATCCACTAACTTTAACCAAGGGTTAATTAGTAATTTCACCATGTAATTATCTATAACATGCTACAAAACTCTAGAATTCTCAAGATATCATCAACCAACACAAAAATCTTCTCCATCTTCATCCATTTCATCATATTCGGCCAAACAAAGGAAAAAAAAGAAAAATTGCATCACCTAGCTCCAAGCCACAAGAAATCAAGGGAAAATTTGGAGAGCTTCTTCAAGGTGAGAAAGGAGTGTGCACAAAGTTTCAAGGCTATCCAACATCATTTGCATAGGTAAGAAATTCACTAAAGTTGAGGGTGAATAGTAACCAACAAGAACTAACTATGTTTTCATGGTTTCTTTAGTTGATCCAAGCTACTTTAAGGCTAATTAAGGACTAACCAAGGCTTATTATGTGTTGTTCAAGCTCCAAGGAAGGTATAAAGTTCAATGACCCTTAGTATTATCTTGAGTTTATGATGGATATTAATGATACTTGTGATTATACTTGTATAAGTGGTGGAACTATGTTCATAGATGTGTTTATAAGTGATTGAATGTACATGGAGGTGTTGTGGGTGCTTGTAACCATGGTTGGTATGATGTCCACATGGTGTAGGGTTTGGTATATGTGTTGGATGTTGGATTTGGAGGAGTTATATTATGGAAAGTATGAAAATATAGCCGTTATAATGCCCAATTTTCGTTAAAACATAAATTACTTGATAAAAACAGAACATCCTGAATCTGTCAAGTTCAGTAGGGCACACGAAAGGGTCATGATAGGCTAGATCTTGGTTCATAGGTCATTTTGATATAAAGTACGTAAAAATCTGATGAACAGTTTAGGAGATCTGGCCAAAATAATAAAAGTGGTTCAAAAACGTAAGTACGGGTTCGTAACTTCAATTGAACACCCTTAACCTAAGTGATTCCATTACGAATCTTGATAATTAAATAATAGAGGTCATAAGGAAGGTATAGGAGAAGGTCTCATGTCGAACGAATATTTTTTCAATTTTATAAAAATGTTTAGATCAAGGGTACGTTAATGGAATACCCCTTAAACGGATAAAGGATAATTTTCTCGAGTTAATAGTCGACTTAAAAGTCTTTAAGACTTAAATAGTTACTAAGTGTATAAGATAATGACATGCCTTGATAATGTACTAAGTGTCATTATGTGGCGGTATTAATAAGAGTTATGTTACGGTGTGTTTGATAAGCTAAAACAAATAGGGAAATGATTGGTAATTATTAAAGGTATTAACTTGGAACCCATGGATATTATATTTAAATATCTTTGATGAGGTTATAAAAAGATTAAGGGATCAAGTGAGTTAAATGGTTAGGATAAGTGTGGTTAGTAATAATAATTATAATGGGGCATATGCTAATGATGATCATTTTCGTTCTTATAGAAATTCAAGACGAACACCGGGTCATACCTCTGGGATTTAGAGATCGAGGCAAGATTTCTTCACCCTTATTTTGATAAATTGTTATGTTTCAAAGGAAAATGGTTTTGCTAGATAATATATGAATCTTATATCACTATATGGATATAAATATGGATGGAGATAATATACTGTGTGGCTTAAAGAGATATGAAAAAGAATGGTATCAGTTGTTATCTAGGGTTATAGAGTTTATAATTCTGTTATTTACAATTTTTTCAAACATTTGTGATTTAATAAATATTATTGGATTATTATTTAATATTTTTAAAATAGTTGAAATATTTTGTATATAAGAGCATATTTGACTTTATTAAATACGGAGGAGATGTCTGAGTTATAATCAAAGTATTATGATATATGTCTTTCTAAAGATTGATATATGAAAATGGAAATGGAAATGATATATCTGAATAGAAATGGAAACGGAAAATGGAAAATATGGAATTATGTTTTATAAATGGAATAACGATTTAACAAAAAGGGGGATTGCAACAGTAAGCGTAAGAGGCTGTGTTCGGCACAGTCTAGCACTCAATATTTTATTACGGCCCAAGAGATGCCGAAGGAGGATGTAGGAGAGAGCCTTCCTCCAGGGATGATGACCAGGTTGGATCATTCCTTCTACTAGTAGTAAACCGAGAGCAGGTACGATTAGGCGACTGATCATCATCCTAACGTATCAGGTGACAGCAGATATCACCAAAGTATTTAAAGAAAGAATTGATAATGGTTACAGATTGACATACTGAAAAAGGAAAAATGGTATAAAATTATGGAATTATTTTTATGGTTAGAAGAGAAACTGATATTATATCATATTAGAAGAGAAACTGATATTATGTTGTTCTATATTTCTTTTCTTATAAAGATAAATAGATGGTGTATTTAATAAATAAGAATTAATTCTTTTCTTAATGATTATGATGGATCTTCCGTTTATTAATATATATATATATATATATACATATATATGTTTTCTAACTTCATTAAATATTTTGCTTAGATCTGACGCCTTTAATCACTGTATGCAACGATTATGATATCAGATCGGATAACACGAAACAAGTATACGCTACTTCTCAGTATACGAATACCAAACTAAACATACATCCACAAAAGAGATAGAAGATGAATAGACACCAATTATGCTTAGACCCTATATATCTATAGAATTTGAAAACATAACGGTTGAAGAACAAGTTATCCATATTGATCATATAGGGCAGCATAATATCTCTATTTACACTACAAATCATGATGTTAAAACATCAACCTATCCTATGCTAACTTGGCAAGTTCTAAATCTCAAGATCCACTCTCGTTTCGCAAGAGATTAACAATTCAATTTAGATGTTAGCTACGCATCTAAAAGCATTAAGAATAACCATACAATGATATCAAATATACATCACACACAGATCTTTAAAGCATCAAAATACTAAAGCTCCATAAATAAATCCGTTAGAATCCCATGACAACGATTAGTTCGTAATCGAACCTCTCGTCATCATGGGATCTGATGAAACCATGATAAAAACAAAGTATGAAAAGATACAAATAAACCTAAGTAATTGATATGTAATGATGTGTTTTTTTATGTCCCCCATGATGTGTATTTATAGCCCCAATTTGCCTCTCCATCAAGCAATTGCCGTTTTAGAGTTGGAATAGGAGTATGGCAATTTCCGTTCTTGAATGAGAATAGAATTGCAAATTACATGTGTAGATCTGATTCTGGAATTTTCTAGCCACCCAGAGCAATTACCATACTTATTAGAAGTAGGAATTATAGCAATTTCCTTGTCAAAGTTGAATTTCTGCAGTTCGGTACATAATACGTTTCCTAAACTGATTCGGTTTTGAAGGAAAATTCGTAACTGACTTTTCTTCAGTATTTCTGGGCCGTTCCAGTTGTATTTAGACATCTGAACCACTATAGAATGAAAGATAGTTCCGTTATCTTCGCGTGGACTGTAAGATCGCTGAATTCGGACTTCTAGAACTCAAGATATGGTCAAAACAGTGAATCAGCATCTGGCAGAATGATCTCCGCGCCGTATCGCCCAATCCACGCCGCAGCGCGCCCTGGGGTCTGTCCAAGATTGAAGAAAATTGCTTTGTCTTCGCGTGAGCTGTAAGATCGTCAGAATCGGACTTGTAGACTCCAGATATGGCCAAAACAGTGTAGACTGCGCAGCCGACCCGGAAAATCCGAATTTTAATCAAATTAACCTCCAACTCTCTTAGCTCTGCAAAACTTAATGAAAACACATTAAACACACCACATACTTGAGGCCAAGTAATCAACTTAAGCCGATATGGAACGCTTTAAGTGGATATAAAATCCACTTATCACACCCCCAAACTTAAATCGATGCTTGTCCTCAAGCATAAACAATTAATACTAACTAGTACCACTTCCGTAGGAGATCACGGTTGCATTTGGCATATGCAACAAGCCCTTTAAACCCCTAGGCAGCCCTAGTGGACGAGTAAGGTCTCGTGAGGGCCTATAGTGAATGTACCCACAAAATCCATTTAACTAAACAATGCAAACACAATGCAATGCATGAATGCAACTATTATGAAAATGCAATAATCCTCTTCAACTAACCAAAACCAACTAGCAAGCAAATATCTCAAAGAATGCAACTAAATCCAAGTAGAGCTCGACTAAGTCCCCGTATACTAACAATACATGACAGAAACGTGCGTGTGTGCAATGCTCATCAGAAATACTCCCAAAACTAGATCAAAACCATACCTATTCTTCGCCAAGACAATCACAGGTTTATAAATAGAATAGACTGTAAACACTTCATAACTTAAGAACACCTCCATCATCATTCAAGTTAGACAATAATTCATGATTTATTACTACGACACATAATAATATACACAACAACGCATGCTTATTTAACCGTGCAATGGATGAGACCCCGAAAGGCTTATACAATAATACCCATGTAGCGAGCGTTAGGTTAGTGGATCCCAGACTATAAAAGCCTTAGGTCACTAGGCACAAATTCCCCGCGAACTTAATAGCTCAAGTATTAAAGAGCTCACCCTGGTTAATTTTGCATTTAACAATTTAACGATTGACTCTTTTTTTTTCATTTTTTTTTCTGTTTTTTTTCATGCAATCTGGAATGAGAATTCTCAATTCCAACCCTAGACTACTCATATAAATATGAGCCGGTTACTAGCCATTTGACGCCTAGCCATTATTAACAACTATACACAACTAGCATGAAATCCTTGTTTTCCCCCAAACTTAGACTTTAGTGTTCTAGGCCATCAAGGGAATAACGAAAATTCTAAATATAAACAAGTGATTAAATCTCAAAACATCCAAACAAGCATGACCCTAACCTAGCCCAAAAGCAAACAATGAGACTGTGTAAAAATTGTGTTTCTGAAGCATGCAAGTCAATTTCATAAGAACTATAAATCAACCCTCTATTCATCATTACTACACTCAATTAGACATCGACCTACCAATCAGAATTAGCTCATTCTAAGGGATCATGAAAAATGCATGCCATGCAAATGCAACTAAAATGAACTCACATGGTATACGAAACAAAAACAGAATGCCCTAAATGAAACAAACATGCAATAATACAAACAAAACATGAATGAATTACTACTAAGAATGCAAAACATGATATTTAAATGAACACAATGACACAAACAACTACCACATACTACTTATCCCCAAACCACCCCCAAACTTAAAATATTCAATGTCCCCATTGAATGGAAGGTAATATAAGGAAAAGTAGAAAAACATATCTACTTGTCGACATATGCAAAACAAAATGCAACACAAATGCGTGGGTTGCCTCCCACGAAGCGCTTGTTTAGAGTCAATTAGCTTGACTACGCCATGCTTCCATTAAGGATGATAATAGTTGGCCTGGTCTTCTCTTCGTGAGACTTCATCATCATCACGGCGACACACTTTTTGCCCCTTCTCCTCGCTTGGCCTATTCGTATAACAACTATGTCCTGTTCCAATGCCTTCATCGGTTGACCCAAAATCTGTCAATTTGTAGAACAACACACATTCGCGTGCTTTGGGAGCTTCATATGAATATAATGGAGGAGGGTAAGTGTAGGTTACTGAAGCCTTTAGTATCTCAAAGAGAACTTCCTCCATTGGCTCTAATGCGCTACCTCCATCTTTATTCTTTGAAACAAGTAGAAGATCTGCATCTTTCCCATGGTCATCAGCCTCTTGGTACGCACATACCAATTCTTGAAATTTGTGTAGCTCACCAATGTCTGTCCCAAATAGTGCCCTTTCCAAAGCATCCACCTCACCGGCATGATCAAATTCCTCACATGGGTTGCGAATGCTCACCTCTCCTTGGAATTTGTCTTCCTCAATAATGCATGTAGTACCTTGCTCCAATTCTTTGGAATTGCCTCTGGTATGAATTGCTGATTATCTTGTTCCAAGGCACTCATAACTTGAGCAACTATTGTTTCCAAAGATTTGATAGACGCCTCGTTACTCTTTGCAAGCATCCTAATCTCCTCCAGAGTCTTTTGTTCCAATGATCTCACAGCTTGAGCAACTAGTGTCTCCACAGATTTTAAAGACTCCTCGTTACTCTTTACAAGACTCCTAAGCTCCTCCATAGCATCAACCTCATCTGATTGAAAAGTAGGAGTAGGTTGCTGATGTTGAAACTCTTCACTACCCAAAAAATATGACATATTTGGAACATCTTGCTGGTACTGTTGAGGATGGTACTGAAAATATGGCTGTTCCTCATAAGTGACATATGGATCAACTCCTTCGTAGTAACAATATTGTGAGGTCTCATGAACGCCCGAACATAGCTCACATTGCTGAGGCATGGATGTCCTCGAATATGCCCACCATGGCAACTGCTCACCTGCCATTTGAAACCAAAAAAAAAGAAACAAATAAAAAAAGAAAAGTGATAAGAAAAGAAGTGTCCAAGTCAAATAATTTTAGCTTCCACTGATGTCAAGCACATAAACACCAAAATAACACCGAGTCCCCGGCAGTGGCGCCAAAAACTTGTTTGGACTAAATCACGCAAGTGCACGTGGTCACAAGTAATATTCAATAAGTTAAGTTCGTTCCTACAGAGACTGGCTATTTCTATGTAAATATGCTCAAGCAACAATGTATGATCAATTTCAATTGCTTAGACAAGTAACAAATTTGGGTTTGTAATTATCTAAATTAACTAAGAAACAAATTAACAAACTAAGAATTAATTAACTAACGAGAAATAAAATCGAAGTACTAATGCTAGGGAAAACATGGAATCCTAACTTCATTAAATATTTTGCTTAGATCTGATGCCTTTAATCACTGTATGCAACGATTATGACATCTGATCGGATAACACGAAACAAGTATACGCTACTTTTAAGTATACGAATACCAAACTAAACATACATCCACAAAAGAGATAGAAGATGAATAGACACCAATTATGCTTAGACCCTATATCTCTATAGAATTTGAAAACATAATGGTTGAAGAACAAGTTATCCATATTGATCACATAGGGCAGCATAATATCTCTATTTACGCTACAAATCATGATGTTAAAACATCAACCTATCCTATGCTAGCATGGCAAGTTCTAAATCTCAAGATCCACTCTCGTTTCGCAAGAGATTAACAATTCAATTTATATGTTAGCTACGCATCTAAAAGCATTAAGAATAACCATACAAGGATATCAAATATACATCACACACAGATCTTTAAAGCATCAAAATACTAAAGCTCCATAAATAAATCCGTTAGAATCCCATGACAACGATTAGTTCGTAATCGAACCTCTCGTAATCATGAGATCTGATGAAACCATGATAAAAACAAAGTATGAAAAGATACAAATAAACCTAAGTAATTTATATGTTAGTCACAGAGGCATGCCTGAATACATCTAATAACAAGCCTAAGTATGTGTAATGCTATGCATTACCTACATGACCTCTTAACTGAGGGAACCTCTAGTTGTAGATTTTCTATTTGTTGTGTACTTGTAATAGGCATCAAATTCTAGTTGTGTTACTGTACTTATAAAGTCAAGAATAATGCTTGAAAGAAGTTCCAAGGTTCATGCCTCAAGCAAGGAGATAAAGACTGCCAAATAATCACAGTTGGGATTTGAAGAAACAAAGAATTTGCCTAAGTACCAATTCGAGAAGTACATTTGTCTATTCGAGAAGTCTAGCATTTGAGAAGTCAGAGATTCGATATCTCAGAAGACACTATTCGATATCTCTGAATACACTGTTCGATATCTCATTCGATATCTCAGAGATTCGATATGTCTATTACTCTATTCGAGAACTCATGGAGTCAACAAGTCAAAGCATCATTCGAGTTCTCTAAGAGTCAACAAGTCAATGCTCTATTCGATATCTCAAGGACTACAGAAGCTATTCGACATCTCAGGGATTCGATATGTCAAAATGCTCTATTCGATATCTGAAGGAGTCCCAGAGAAAAGAGCTATTCGAGAAGTGATTCGATATGTCAAAATAACACTATTCGAGAACTCAGAGTTATCGATTAAGTCAATTCGAGTTTTCGAATCAATCACTTAGCCACTTCTCGAATACATTCTTGGAGACAAAATACTGAAGAATTGTACAAGTCAGAAACCTGCAACAAGCCAAGATGCTTTATTTGACTATGTACTATAAAACACATTGGAAAGCCTACAAAGAAGCTTGGAGAGATAAGACAAAGGGATAAGGAGCTAAAGAAGTGGATCTGAACAGGCTTTGCAAAGTCAAATCTGTAGCCGTTTGGACTCTTACTCAAATGAGATAGACATACTGGAAAGTAGCTTGTTTTACCTACCTTATTTGTAGTAAATAGGTGTATCCATGTCTATAAGGATACAGCCTCACTTCCTTAGAAGAAAATTTTTTCAGGATACATCACAAGAAATATCTCTCTAAGAAAAACGAAGCTGAGAATACTATCATTTGTATTCACAGATTGTAGCAAAATCTTTATTTAATAAAATATTAGATTAAAGTGATATTGTGTTGTGATTGTCTTTGTTATCTGTACTTACATATCTCACACATTCAACACATATCTTGTTGCAAAGATTCAAGAACAAAGAAAAGTTCAAGAATCCATTCACCCCCCTCTGTATTCTTTTACTGTATTCAATACTCAACAAGTGGTATCAGAGCAGGCTGTTTAATCTAAACAGAAAACGATCATGAGTTCGAATACACCAAAGACTACAGGTACGGTGAAGGTCCCTAAGTTCGACAAAGAGAATTACAACCTCTGGAAAATAAAAATGTTGTTGTTCATCAAAGCTGCTAATCCTCTCTACCCTGACATCCTCAAGAATGGTCCATTTGTACCACAACAAGAAATTGCTGAATCCACAGTGGGCACAATAGTCGTTCCTAGATCATATGTTGCAAAAGAGCCATCCAAATGGACGGACTCAGAGAAGGAAAAGGTTGCCCTAGACAGTCATCTCATGTTGCTGATCATAGACTCCATGGATATGTCGATGTTTGCCAATATAGCATCATGCACATCAGCCAAGGACATGTGGAACCACATCGAGGTGTTATTTGAATGGACAGAGGAGGTAAGAGAAAATAGGAAACAGATACTGGTCACACAGTATGAAGCTTTCATGGCACAGTCCAAAGAAAGTATTACTGATATGTTTGAGAGATTTCATAAGCTGGTGACTGAGCTTCAAATGAATGGGAAGGTTTACAACACTTAGGAATTAAACATGAAGTTTCTACTATCTGCACCAAACCATCTAGAGCAAAGGGTCATATCTATAAGAGAAAGAGATTTGAACAAAGTCACATATGATGTGCTCTATGGGGTTTTAAAAACTCATGAGCTTGAGTTGCTTCAGAAGAGGGCTATTCAAGCCAACCAAGGCAGAATGATAAACACATCCTGTGCCTTGATTGTCAACAAATCCTTTCAAGACCTGGAAGCATCTACAAGTCAACTAAGAATAGAAGAGATAGTAGATGATGAAGAGACTGAAGAAGAAGTGACTGAACCTGTTGATGAAAAGGAAGAAGATGAGTTCTATACTCTTGAAGAGTTGGATGCCATGGAAAACACTTCATATGCTTTTATGGCTAGAAAATTCCCAAACATCAGATTTAAGAGGAATCAGCCCTTCAAGTCTAGATCTCAAAATCATTCATTCAACAAGAGCAAGGCACCTGTGAAAGCAAACAAAAACAAATTCAAAACCAGCTATGTGGATAGGTCATCTGTGAGATGTTATAGATGCAATGACCTAGGGCATTTTGCCATTGAATACAAAAAGCCTAAGAAGAAGGATAAGGAGTTTCTTGAGCTTGAAGCTAAGTATGAGGCTCTGCTAAAGAAGCATACACCAGGTAAGGCCTACATAGCTGAAGGGAAGTATTGGGATGATTCTGATAGTGATGGAGAAGAACAAGAATTCTGCAACTATGCCTTGATGGCCAACTCCAAGGAAGAACCATCTGAATCAGACTCTCAGGTACCATCCCTCACTACTATAGACATGTCTGTTTATGAATACAAATCTATGGTTGAACAACTATCTGTTGAGATGTTTAATATTCGTACTAGTATGACTGCTGCTAATGAAGAGATTGCTAAACTGTCTACTAAGAATGAACTGTTGAACAAGAGAAATGAGGAACTAGAACTAACTGCTATGCAAGTAGAAAACCTTAAACAAGAAATCGAATATCTAAAGAATAAGGTTCTATGTGCTAGTCAAGTTGAGAAAGCTCTTAGGGATGAACTAGCTGAAAATGAATTTAAATTGAAAACATTCAAGAATTCCTCTAGTCTATTGCAGTCCTACCATGAGAAAAATCTAGCTACACCTAAGGCTGCTATTGGACTTGATTATGACACTCTCAAACAGAGGAAAGGCTATGCAGTCATTGAAGATGACATTGTTGTTCAAGAGGAAGTGCCTCAGGTTTTGAAAAAGGCTGAGACCCCAATATTTAAAACACCAACACTTGAGATTGATGAGGATGCCTTACTCATTAAGCAAATGTTGGATGATGAAGATAAAGCACAATCAAATGAACAACAAGCATCCTCTAAGAGTGAGAATGTCAAAACCAAAGCCAAAGAGTCAGTAGGAGGTAGACCTGGACTTGAGAAATTTGTGAAGTTTGTTTCAGCTGGGAATAATGAGTTTGAGAAGAAAGTGGCTAAAAAGAAACAAAACAGGAATGGCAAATTAGAGATTAACAAGGACAACAGTTATGCTTATGTGCCAAATGCCCCATAGGAAAGTTTGTCAAAACTGTTTTAGCACTAATCATTTAACTCATGCATGCAAGAAACCATCTAGTAGTGTTGCTAAACCATTCTATGATTGCCCTGTGCCTTTAAGACATAGAGACTCTCCTTTCTGTGATAAATTTGATTGTATGCCATGTAACATGAATGTAATGACTAGTTGCTTTAATTTGAGAAGACAATTCATGGAAGGTTGCATCAGTCACAATGTTCACACACACTACACAAGAACAAAGTCTTCAAGTCCTCCTAAAGTTAGGAAGGTGCCTCTGTCACCTAAGTCTAAGAACCCTGATTCTAAGACCTCTAACAGTGACAAGAAGACTAACATCAAGAAAATTGATAAGCATGCTGTTTATGATAAAACTGTTGCTAAGCCACATGGACCCAAACTTGTTTAGGTACTAAAGGAGAAGTAATACCTTTGTGTTTGCAGGGCAAAGAAAGTGAAAGAAAGGTCATGTGGATTTTTGACAGTGGATGCTCAAACCATATGACTGGTGATATGGCCCTGCTATCACAGTATGAGGAGAAGGCTGGCCCAATGGTTGCTTTTGGAGATGACAGCATTGGCAACACATTGGGATATGGCAAGTTGGAAATTGGAAATGTCATCATTGAAAATGTAGCACTGGTCAAGGGACTCAAGCACAATCTACTGAGTGTTGGTCAATTTACTGACAGAGGCTTCAAAGTGAATTTTGACAAAGATGAATGTTTGATCACCCACAAGAAGACTGGTGACTTTGCTCTATCTGGAGTAAGGAAAGGAAGCCTGTTTGTAGCCAATATGAACTCTGCAAACAAGGACAAAATTTGTTGCTTTTACTCAAAAGCATCAAATGAAGATAATTGGCTGTGGCATAAGAAGCTATCACACTTGAACTTCAAAGGCATTAATTCTCTAGTCAAAAGAGAGTTAGTGAGAGGCATGCCCACACTTGAATTCTGTCAAGAAGGAGTGTGTGAGGCTTGTCAAAAGGGAAAAAATGAAAAGATCAAGCCACAAGTCAAAGATAGTGACATCAATAACCAAGCCCCTACAACTAATTCATATGGACTTGTTTGGGCCTGTCAATATTATGTCACTAGGAAGGAAAAAGTATGCTCTGGTGATGGTTGATGATTTCACAAGGTATACATGGGTAGAATTTCTGGCATCAAAGGATGAGGCTCCCCAAGTAATCATTGAGCATATAAAGAAAATTGACAAGGAAACAAAGGCCAACAATGTAAGTGTGACTGCATTAAGAAGTGATAATAGAACAGAGTTCAGAAATGCCATGCTTGAAACATTCTATAAAGAAAATGGTATTTCTCAACAATTCTCAGCTCCTAGGACTCCACAACAGAATGAAGTTGTGGAGAGAAAGAATAGAACTCTGATTGAGGCTGCTAGAACAATGTTACTTGATGCAAAGATGCCTACATGTTTTTGGGATGAGGCTGTGAGCACTGCATGATATATCCAAAACAGAACCCTCATAAACAAAAACACTGGAAAGACACCTTACAACTTGATGACTGGAAAGAAGCCTACTCTAAAGTATGTTCATACTTTTGGAATCAAATGCTTTGTGTTAAAAGACAACTCAGAATATGTTGGAAAGTTTGATGCAAAAGCATTTGAAGGAATTTTTCTTGGCTACTCTATGGAAAGAATTGCATACAAAGTTTATGTCATCACTCAAAAGAAAGTTATGGAAAGCACAGATGTGACATTTGATGACAGCAAACTACCTGGATTAGAAGAAGCCAATGATGAAGATAAAGATCCTTTGAAGTTTGACAATCTAGATGATTCTGATGAGGAGATTGAAACTGAAGTTGAGCCCACAATCCAACAAACTCAAGTGAATGAAGAACCTGTGTCAACCAACAATGAAGAAACAAGCATCCATGACACACCTGTGATTAGTGGAAACTTCACAGGGGGAGGAAATATAAATGATCATGATCTGGATGATGAAGCAACATCAAGGCTGAGAAATCAATCTGAACATACAAGGAAATGGGATAGATCACATACTGCAGATCAGATAATTGGAGATCCAAATACAGGAGTGAGGACAAGGAGAGCAACTCTAAATGAATGTCTCTATGGTTGCTTTCTATCCCAAGTTGAGCCTAAGAAACTTGAAGATGCATTGTTGGATCCTGATTGGATAATTGCTATGCAAGAGGAGCTAAACCAATTTGAAAGAAGCAAAGTATGGGAACTTGTGCCTGCACCAAAGGATAGAACCATTGTTGGAACAAAATGGGTTCTAAGGAATAAGATGGATGAAAATGGTGTAGTCATAAGAAACAAAGCAAGGTTGGTCGCAAAAGGATACTCTCAACAGGAAGGCATTGACTATGATGAGACTTTTGCCCCTGTCGCCAGACTAGAGGCCATCAGAATTTTCTTGGCATTTGCTGCACATTCTAATTTTAAGGTCTATCAAATGGATGTCAAGAGTGCATTTCTGAATGGGGAGTTGGAAGAAGAAGTATATGTGCAACAGCCACCTGGCTTTGAGGATCCACAATTCCCTCACTTTGTCTACAGATTGCTTAAAGCATTGTATGGACTTAAGCAAGCTCCTAGGGCATGGTATGACACATTGTCACAATTTCTACTGGAGAATCAATTCACTAGAGGCACACTAGACAAGACACTGTTTTACAAGAAACATGGTGATGATATTATCTTAGTTCAAATCTATGTGGATGATATCATATTTGGCTCTACAAATGAGAAGCTGTGTGAGAAATTCTCTAACTCATGCAGAGTAGATATGAGATGAGTATGATGGGAGAATTAACATTCTTTCTTGGGCTGCAAGTGAGTCAAAGGAAGGATGACATTTTTATAAGTCAAACCAAATACATCAAGGATCTATTGAAGAAATTTGACTTAGAAGAATGCTCACCTGCAAAGACACCCATAGCCACTGCCACCAAGTTAGATGAAGATGGTAAGGGCAAGAAGGTAGATATCTCAATCTACAGAGGCATGGTTGGTTCTCTACTCTACCTCACTGCTAGTAGGCCAGACATCATGTTTGCAACATGTTTGTGTGCAAGGTTTCAATCAAATCCAAAGGAATCACATATGATAGCAATAAAGAGGATTTTCAGATATCTGAAGGGCACACCAAACTTGGGATTATGTTATCCTAAGGACACAGGGTTCAATCTGATTGGTTATTCTGATACTGATTATGCTGGATGCAGAGTGGATAGGAAAAGCACCTCAGGTAGCTGTCAGTTTCTTGGACAAAGGTTAGTTTCTTGGTACAGCAAGAAACAACAGTCTGTGTCAACTTCCACAGCTGAAGCTGAATACATAGCTGCTGGAAGTTGCTGTGCTCAAGTGGTTTGGATCAGAAACCAACTTAGAGATTATGGACTTGTGTTGGAAAGAATTCCAATCATGTGTGACAACACAAGTGCAATCTCTATAGTTTCCAATCCTGTCAATCATTCTAGGACAAAGCACATTGACATCAGATATCACTTCATAAGGGAGCATGCAACTAATGGAACCATTGAGTTACATTATGTTCCCACAGAGAAACAACTAGCTGACATATTCACTAAGCCATTAGATGAAGCCACCTTCACAAGGTTGGTTAGTGAGATTGGAATGCTGAATTCTTCAAATTCTGGCTAAGTGAATATATCAACTAGATTGTTGCAGCAGTAAATACTTACTTTATCAAATGCTCAATACTTTTAAAGTAAGTATTGGCTGGATTATGATTTATAAATATTCCACAATGCTGCATATGTTGAAAATCATACATCTTTAGCTTGAAATTTCTGTGAAATTTTGAGAGAATCACTATTTAATTTAGTAGAATATTCTTCAGTGAATATTTCTGGTAAATTTTAATAGATAGTGAAAATTGAATTTTATGAGTGAAAAGTATAGTTCGATAAGTCAGACTTCTCGAATGGTTCATTGCTTTGTCATGGCTCGAGTTCTCGAATAGGCCTATCTAGAACCCTCCTGAGTTCTCGAATAGTGTCTTTTGGAGAAATCGAATAGCACACTTTGAGTTCTCGAATAGAGTATTTTAGTTCTCTAATGATGGAGTTCTCTAATACTGTATTTGAGTTATCGAATCATTTGAAAAGGCTGATTTCTCGCTGACACTTAATCGCTTTTTGGATTTACATTCAAAATTTCATTTCGCTCATAAAAACATATTTTATTTAGCTTAGAATTATTTTCTGAGTTAAATAACTGCCAGCTGTGAGTTACAAACTGATTGAGATATCGAATAAGCCTTTCTTGACTTATCGAATAGTTGTTTTATACTTCTCGAATGACTGACTTGTCGATACAAAACTTATATCTAATCGACAACTCAAGTCACTCACATATATACAATTCCACAACTGTTCAAATCATTTCATTCGATTTCTCAGGCAGCTAAAGTTCCAAAACCTCTGTAAACCCTAACGTCAAAAGCTAAATTTCTTCTTCAACCTTCATTCTCTTCTCATCTCTCTGTGTAACAATGGCAAATACCCAACTCACAATTCCTACCCACACCAATTTCATAGCAATAACCAACGATGTTGAAGCACCCAATGCAAACTTTAAGTGCTTCGTTCGATGGATGGCTGAATCATACATCAAGGATGCACTCTCAGCCAACCCAACTCTGTATCTAGATTTACTAGAACAGTTTTGGAGAACTGCTACTGTGGAGGTCGTGGCCCTAGAGAATGTAATAACTTCATACGTAATCTATTGCAAGATTCAGGACAAGGAAATCACCATCACTACTGAAGACATGAATCAAGCACTGGGGTTACAACAAGGAGTGTATGACAGTCAAGCAACTGATCAGGAATTGGAAGACTTCTTTGATTTTATCAACTACTCAGATAGAATCAAGCTTGGAAATTTGAATAGGAAGTACTTGAGGAAGGAATGGAGCTATGTCTTTTCCACTCTTCTTCAAGTCTTCACAGAAAGGAAGTCCAGCTTTGATCAAATCAGCACACCTGTTCAACAAATAGGATATGCTCTAGCATATGGGAGAAAGATTGATGTTGGTTTGATCATAATGCAAGAATTGTGGATGTAAGGCTCAAAATAACTCCCCTTATGGAGAGTTTATTTAGGACTTATCCCCACAACATGCCAATATGTGCCTCAAAATCTGAGTTAGCTAGGCCCAAGCAAGTAGAGCAAAATGCTAACCCAGGGCCTACTAACCAACCCTCTCAGCCAAACACTTTACCAAACACAGAGACAACTGCATCATCCTCTCAAAAGAGTGATGTTAGTAAAAAGAAGAGAAAACAGGTTGCTTCTGAACCTCTAAAAATCTTAACTGAAGCAGCCTTGGCTGTAGAATTAGGCATAGCAAGTGAGGAACCTGAGTCACCCTTACTAAGGCCAAAGAAGAAGAAGAAGAAGAAGTCTAAAACCACCTCTTCAGTCACCCTAATGGCTGAAGTTGTAAAATCAGGGGCAAACAGCTCACTAGATGTATGCTCTCAACAGGGTGCATCTATAGAATCAAGCATCCTCCCCAATGCACCTACTTGTACAGAGTCAGCACATGGGAGTGATAAGGCTGGCACAACACTGAGTGGAGAGCACATCACAATTGAAACTCCCTCTATCTCTCAGGGGGAGTTGCCAAAATCTAATCTACAACACACTTCTCTTCCAGAATCTACCACTCATATTTCTTTGGAGCCTGCAACTCAAGCAACTGAGGAGCAAGGCATTGATCATCAAGAATTCTTTTCTCTTGATGAGCCAATGGATTCAAGTGACTTGGTGCATGACACCTTGCTCACCACCCAGGTACCACATTTAGATGGTCAGGGAATGCATGCTGGGGCATCTCGTAATGACACCATCACAAACACAGAGGATTCACTAGTTTTAACTAGAGACTCTGTGCCTGTGTCAACTACTGTTGTAACTCATCCCACTTCTGTGGAGACAACAGTAGCAGAGTCTTTCCATCCGGTTACAGAAGTTGCATCTGTAACTGAGGAGTCTAGCTTGCCTAGCTCTAGCTCTCACTTTTTGTCCCAATGGCTGAAGCCTGTGCAACATGACAGTGCTTCAGGATCAGGGTCTGTTCCACCACAAATGTCCATTGAAGCCCTCCAAAGCTATGTTTTGGATTAGATTCCTGAGTTTGTCAAAATAGCCCAGAACCTTGTCACCTCCAACATCCCAAATCCAGATTATGAAGCCATCCTACTATGCCATAGGGATGATGTGGAGATGCAGAAGGCCAAGATTATTGATGATGCTGAGAGAGATGGCAATGTAGATGCCTGGATGCAAGGAAAGTATGATGTAAATCTCACTGAAGCACTTCAATATCTTAGAGAGGAATACATCACTTCACTGGGTTCAAATGCAAAATATCTGTCCCCTAGTGAAGTGTATGAAGCTGTCAATGATTCCTACAAGGGTTTCCTCAAGGCTGCACACTATCTTGGCAAGGGAGTCAAAACTGAAGTCAACAAGGTGAGTGACAAGACAGCCACTTCAGTAGAAGAGATAAAGAGGGCCTTTGATGCCAAATTTCCTCAACTAGACAGTGTGGTCAAAGATCTCAAACACTGCAACACCACCTGCACCAAGATGGATAATAGTCTAGCTCTACTTAAAGATACAGTCACAGGTCTAGGAAGCAAATTTCAAATTTTATATGACCAGACTACAGACGCCAATGCCATGCTTAGGACATTCTTTGCAAATCAATATGGAGACAAGCTGGTCACTGAGGTTCCTGTGCATGAGCTGTCTAGATTTGAAGTGCAGAGACTTAAAGAACAATCCCTGTCTGGCTTCAAATCTACTGCATTATTCAGTAAGGTAGATGCACTTGAAAAGGAGGTAGCTACTCTAACTCAGTCCAATGCTCATCTTACAGACAAGGTACAAACTCTAACTGAGCAGTTGAACACTCAAGCCACCACCACAACTGATGTTCTTCTGCATCAACAATCAATGTTGTCTGCAATGATGAAGCACATGGGTCTCCCTCTACCTGAAGAATCTTCAACCCCAAAGGTCAATACTACAGCCTCTGTGCCTGACAACAAGCCTAAGGGGGAGAAGAGGACATCAAGGAACTCAAATACAAAGGGGGAGAAACCACCAGCAGTAAAGGGCATCAAAATCATTGAAGGTGCTCATCAAAGAACTTCCAAATCTCTAATTCATGTGCCTGGCAAAGGAAAAGACAAAGTTGATGAGCCTCCTACTTCTCTGCCAGTTGTCACTCTACCAGCTGTGCACATCACTACTTTCAGTGGTCAAAAGCAATCTATCACAACCACAGTGGTTGCAGGGAGTATGCCATCTGACAAACCTTCACTCTCCATATCTAAAAGTACCAAGCCTGTAGAAGTGAAGGTGGTCACTGAGGCCAAGCTACAAGAAATTGCAAACTCAAATGTCTATCATGATGATGCATTCTTGGAGTTTTTGAAAGTCTCAAAAGAACAGGCTGGTGACACTCAATTGTATCTAAGGAGCTTGAAGGATCAGATCGATTACTTCACTGTGGTACCTAGAAAAGTTGATAGCTCATGGCTCAAGGAAGTAATGATGGTAGCAAAATCCAGAATCTGGCATCTAACCTACAAAACTCTACATGCCTTGAAACATTCAGAGATAGATGCGCTGATTGAGCTCATAGAGAAGAGGAATGTAAATGAAAACAATAAGAGTCTGTATGATGACTTGAGGAATGGCCAACCTTCAAGGCTGCCAGAAGTGATTAAGAAGCCATGGACAATCATCTATCAGTCTGGAACCAGAGTTGAAGAGATTAAACAATTGGTCATTCCCAATGATCTCACTTCTCGAAATCACAGACTCATTATTTCCATCATTGATCTACTGCAAAAGAAGAAGGGGACAAGTACTGCTGAAGAGATAGAGGCACTGCACATTCTCAGATCATACATTGCAACTGGTGTAATTCCAGAAATGGCCAAGTCAAGGAGGAATAAGGATGATGAAGATGAAGACAAGAGTGATGGGAGGAGAAGTCATCACAGGAGTGATAAGGGGGATGAGGATAAGAAGAAGAAGAAAGACAACAAGGATAAGAAGGATGATGACCAAGGTAAAGTCTCTGAGAGGAAGAGTGGAAGATAGCAAGCCTTAGGCATTGCTGACAGTAACCTCACCACATCACAAGACTCTAAGTCTAGGGTGAATGCTGTTAGTAGTGACCTACCAAAATCTACATCTATGGCTTCTGCAACTGTCTTGCCACCTCAAGAAGAGAAGAATATTCAAGTCAAGAAACCATCTGTATATTTCAAAAAGCATACTGCTAATGGAATACTACATTGGTCCACAAACAAAGGTCACATGCTACTGCCAGGCAACCATGTCAAAAGGATCAAATTCAAACAAGCTGCAAGGAAACCAAAGCTATCAAAATCAAGGACTTTGACAATCTATCCAGGCTTAAAACTCCAACCACTAGATGAAGATTTTGATGAAGACCGACTGCAATTCTTACAAGCTCAAAGAATCTATCATGTTGCCATTGTTGATAACTGCCTTGAGACCAAATACACTGATGGAAGGGAGGAGAAATTCAAACAAGGAGGATGTCAACACTGGGGCAAACTACATGACATAGAAAGAATCATTGCATTGTTGAGCTCAGAAGATAAAGTGGAAAGAGTATGGAAGCTGGAGCTAATTGATTTTGTGAAGATGAAGAGAGATCATGAGAAGAGAATTAGAAAAGAATGTCTTGAGAAATGGCTAGCAAGGGAGAAAGAATGTAACACCCCCAGATCCGGGGTCCGGGATCCGGTGGTTACGGTTTCCAATTCTGTCCATAACAATTGAACTTTCCTTAATCCTTAACATAAAATAAATTACGTCTCTATAACCCAACACAACAATATAAAACACACCCGTTATAGTCCTAGAGATGAAATCAGAGTAACAATCAAATTTTTATTAATCACATTATGAGTTCTTACAATCCAAAAGAATTTCAATATAAATACATACTCTTTGCCATCCATTTACATAAGTCATACTAGACCATATTCTTGGTACTGAAAGAATAAATATATCCTACCAATAGCTTATTCTTCAGCTCTGGTAGTCTCATCGTCCTCGCCCGCGTCGAGTGCGCCTTGTGCGAGTCATCTGGTCTAGCTGTTGTTGTGATATAATAATAAAGCAAGGGTGAGCAATAGCCCACCAACAATAATATATAACTGAACGATAATGTAACAGTTCAAAAGTATCTTTCAAACCATATGCCATGCATTTACGGAAATGATGCCAGTATAATATGAACGATGAAGTTACCAGGTAACTGAAAGTATTTGTTTGAAGAAATATCTGCTACATCAAAGTAAGCGAGATATTCTTATTGTTATTAAGAAGAGGAACTTGCAAGAAAAGGGTTGCAATTCCAGTTATGACACTATTCCAACTCTGCCAACAGTAATCATGTTGCAGGAAATAAATAAATTTGGATGATGAACCAATGATGGAGTATTCACCGCGCCCGCTGTTCCAATCTTGATGATCAGTCGAGATCGTACAGCTCAATTTAGATTTACTACCGGTAGAAGGAAGAACTGACGGCTTTACTTGTATACCGCCTTACTAGCTCTCCCCGGCCAACGGTTGGGCCAAAGGGGATGGACCGGCGCTACTCGGCCTCTTACACGACTCCTAGTTCAAATAGAATTCATGATTCTGAATGTAACGTTCGTCCCCCTTTCCCCAAGTATAATACTTGTTGATAAGACTCCACAAAGTAGTCGTATCTAGTTGGAAAGGAAAAATTTACCAATAACTCCCAAGCTATTACTTGGTAACGGATATCAACTTGTTCCAGTAATCTTACCCCTCGAAAGATGAGAAGGTAAGCAACGACTTAATAAGTCAACAGCACCCGAGTTGCGGGTGAAGGGAATACTTTATGACCGGGAAGTCGACAAGATAAATAACATTTTCCAAGTAAGGTTCCCTTATTATTAAGGAGGTAGACTCAAAGAAAAATGATGTCTGAGAACCTTTCTTGATATAAGATTAATAATAATATGACTCCGAGATATTTTCTGTAGTAATCGAAGAAGATAAACCTTATCGAGATTATTCTAAGTATGGAATAAATATTCAGAGAATATTTATTGAGTTAAAATATTTAAAGAATATTTGGGAATATGAAAGAATATCTGTAATCAGAGTATTTCTCAAAATAATCCCTGAAGAAATATCAGGAGAATATTTATTGAATAAATAAATATTTAAATGAATATTCAAAACAATATTCATTAATTAATAAGACCTGAAAAGAATATTTAAGGTAATGTTCATAATTAATTAGGAATTTAAATGAATATTCAAAAGTAACATTCATTTAATGAATAATATCCTAAATGAATATCAAGTAATATTCATTTAGTAATCCAAGCCTTAAGGAATATTCGAGATAATATTCGATAATTAAATAAAGCTTCAGATGAATATTAAAATAATATCCATCAAGTATTTAATATCTTAAATGAATATTCAAAAGTAATATTTATTTAATAAAATAATATTCTAAAAGAATATCCAAATAATATTCATTTAATAGTCTCATCTTCAGAAGAATAATCGAAATAATAGTCGATAATCAATTCGACTCTGAATGAATATTGAGAAATATTATTCGTTGAATAGTTACGTTCAAATAATTATTTGAAGTAAGGATCGTTAAAATAATTAGTCTCGAACGAATATTCAAATAATATTCGTCGCCCAAATAATAGAAAATATTTACTTAAATATTTTCCTCCGAGGTAATCTCGATATATCAAGGAATATTGACTCCCGGTCTATTTTTGATTAATAAGATGTATACGCCCTTCTATGAGGGTCTTACAATAACCGGCTTATAACTGATATATAACTATCTAGCTTATAAGCCAACAATAATATTCAGGGAACAAGTATATCAATTCAACTTGAAAGTAGGCATGCATGCAATGACATATGTATATCAGCAATCATATATATATATTTATTCAATCACAACAACAGCCTAAAAGAAGGGAATTGAAACTTGCCTGGTAGTCGAGTACGGTAAGGGGTAGTGGTAGCGGGTCCCGGTTCAGCTTGGTGATCTATAAATAGCCAAGGCATTCGGGATTAATCACTTAACATATTGAAAGTTAAGTTATACTTAAATCGAAACACGTTCTCGAGTTATCTCGTTATACCCCCTTTAGTGGATTACTTATTATCACTGATCCGACCCGACATTCGTTCGTTAATACGACATGTCACTGCATTTATACTTGGGACATACTTAAGTCATATGAGTTCTAAGGTTGATCGTTACGAACCAATATTATACTCCGAGTTTTATCGCCCGTTTTCTAAGTGTTTTACCGAAGTTATAAAAGAGTCGTCTTTTAGGGGTTCGTTCGCGTTTAACCTCGACTCGAACATTTTTAATAAATCGAAAAATGATCCTTTTGACATACGGTTTTCTTTCACGCCTTCCTTTTTACCTCTAGTATTTATTTACCAAGATTTGCCATGATGTTACATAGTTTACGAGGGTTCAATTACAGTTACGAACTTTCGTTTACGGATTCGAACTACTTTTAGTAAACCGGCCGTAACTCCTAAACCGTAAGTCCGTTTCACGTGATCTTTATATCAAAACGAAGCTTATAACATAAGCTATCCTAAAATGGCAGAAAAGTTTCTGGTCAGTAGGGTCTTGATGTGAAAAATGGCATACAAAACATGATATTGTAAAATCGGGCATTATAACGGCTATGTTTACGCGTTTTCCAAAGTTTTTACACTTTATCTCGATCTAACAAAGATCAATCCAACCACACAAATGCATGATAATCATCATGACTAGTCTATCAACAACTCATCTCAACCATCTCATGGATCACAATCCAAACAACAACCATAATCAACTAATAACATAGATCTAAGCATAACATAGCATACTAACACTAAATCATCCATAAAACTCATAAAATCTCAAAATGGTACCAAGGGTTTTTGGAGCTTGTTACCTTCCTTGGAGAGTGAATAACACTTGGTAAGCCTTGTCTAGTCCTTAGATTACCTTAACAAAGCTTGGATCATCCAAACAAAACAAGAAATCAAAGTTAGTTTCTTAAAATCACTATTCACCCTAGGCTTGGATGATTTATTTGAAAATGGAAAACATGGAGTTTGAAGCCAAGATTTCTAGGGTATCACTTTTATGAATTATAGGACTTACCATAAAAATTTGGAGATCAAACAATGGTGGAAGCTTGGACTTTGGATTTGGAATTTAGGGAGGAAGTCGAATGGAATGTTTTTGGAGGGGGAGAGAGTTGCTTGCTTGTTCTTGATCTTTTCCTTGTATTATTGTGTTGCCTTGGATAATATCTTGCTAAAGTAGCTTTATTAAAGTGCCTAGGTCATCCATGATGCAATCAAGAGACATGTGTTGCATTTTGAATGGTTTTCATGCTAAGTATTGGTTTGATATCTAAGTACTACTTCCATCTCCAAGTATGCTAGTTACTTTAAGCCACTTGGTTGCTAGATATTTATTCTAGTAGCTTACACAAGACTCTTGCTTCCTCTGCTTGTTTCTGTGTCCGGTTATTACCCGTTTCGATTGATCGTTCGTGGGAATATTTCACGGATTTCTAATTAGGGTTTACCGGGAATCCTCTTTAATATTAATACTTTCATTCTCCATCTTTCATTCTAACTTTCCAATTTATATTCCTTAAATCCATTCGTTAAATACTTAAGGCTATCAGTGTCCAGGGAACTCTCGGAGAAAATAAAAGTGCGGTTTTTCAGAATCCGACAGCTTTTACATACACTTATTTTCCCCCTGGATCACTAATACGAACTCGGAAATCCGTTCCGAATACTTCTATATAGTGTCGTCTCATATTATTATATACTCCCACCAAAACACTATTCATTCTGTATTCTTTACTTGTTCTCTTAGGGTTGTATAATTGTCCGTATTCTCTTTCGATCGTTCCTTAACCTTTTTACGGAACTACTGGATTAATCGTTATCGATCTGGATGACATGAGAGTATTCTCCTGCTTGAAATTGCCATATCTTATTCCCTTAGAAGATAGATTATTCTTACCTATGTTGTTACCCTTTAGCATTCTTCAAGACATAGAAATAATAAAGTCGAATTCCATTCATTCTTTCCAAATATCAATTATTACATTGTAGCCATAACCACTCCTCAGTGGTTTCCTACCTTCATTCTTAAATCAAATATAATAACATCCCAAAATATCAAATCCTCAAAGTTAATATCTCAATTCTTGGATTATAATAATATTTAATCCACTGTCCGGTCAAATATTATACCGAAAAAAAGAATTTGGAATTTCTGAATTCCGATCGTCTCTGCATTCACTTATTTCCTCCGCGTATTACTAATATGACTTCGAAACGTCCCGTGAAATGTTTTCCAACTTACAAAATCACTATTCATCCACCAAATTACTATGCACGTACAGGAAACACTATGCACGTACGGGAAATACTATGCACGTATGGGAAACACTATGCACGTACTCATTTTCCTTCAAGGATCCATTAGCTCCTTCCTGGATGGTAGATTATTCTTATCTAGGTCCTCAACCATCGAATTACTCTATTCTGACAATATACCAATGCATCAGGATCATTGTCCAAAGCAATATCCATTCATTACAATCATTGTTCTTTGAAACCACCATTCATTAGAGCTGGTGACCTTGTTGTCGGAATCATTGTTCCCCATTTTATCATTACTTAATAAAAAGTTTTAATTATATCCAAAATTTGGGGTTCTTACAGTCTCCCCTCCTTAAAAGGATTCCGTCCCGGAATCAGGTAGGAAGCAAAGAGTCGTTTGCCTGCCGTTCACTCTTTAGCTTTCCGGTCAATTCTTAGTCGTTCTACCCTTCCTCAGCACATCTTCTAGTGCTACAATTCATACTTTATCCTTTTTCCATCAACGTTGCTACTTTTCGTACAACTCACTATCCGGGTTATACTCTTACTCAGTCTTATCCTTATTGATACCTGCAGTAACATTGGTATCACTATCACCCTACGATTCGGAGGTAACCTCGCTCGTACTGTGCATTTCCTGATCGCTTTAATCTTCGCAATCTCGATCAATATAGAGAAGTGGAAAGATTTATTGAGAGATCACTATGATCAATTGAACATTTGTTATATTGCATAGTTAGTACAGAAGGGGGCCAGCCTTTAGTACTTGACAAGCAATTAAACAAGTCATGGCATTCCACTTAGACTTCTATCACATAGACAGATAGTCACGTAGCAGTACCTCCCCTCCTAAAAGGGTTGTTCTTCTCAATTCATAAAGAAGATGAATAAGAGAGGAGAAGAGAAAAGAGTTCTAAAGGATTATAGAAAGCTTTCATGATCGTAGAATATCTTACTCAGAATTTACCTCTGAACTATAAAGGTTTATCAAAGAAGAAATTAATCATAATTATATCCAATACTATTTGATCGCAATCTCACGTGTCAACATATCTTGCTGCTTTGTCCATTATTCTATGGACAAATACTCTCGTTCAATCTTAGCGATACTCACATTCGGGAAATCCTTCAACCTTTCAGGTTAAATCTTAGATTTCTCACTTGACATCATTATTACTGACATCCCATATCATGTTACTAGCTTTTTCATAACTATAATATTGACACTATCAGGTTGTCATCCTGAAAATTCATTAGAAAACCCATTCATAATATTCCTTGCTTCTCATTTCATAGTTGCTTTCCCAGCCTTTTCTTTATCAATCACATCCTTCTTATTATCTGATTCTTACTCATTTCTATTATTTACTTTCACCTTCACCTCTTTATTGAGACACCTTTTTGCACTTGGTACCTCCTTATCGGTATTTCGTCACATTTATTCTATAATCATCACGTTATTCCAATTTAAACTTTCCGAAATGAATCTGGCCCGATCCCTTTAACTTAGATTCATATAATCTACTTCTGCCAACCTTGTTTCTCATCACTTGTTCTTTTCTATCCGTGGTTTTCCACAGGTTGTCTTTCGTAAGTCAGACCAGGTCGTACATCTACCGGCTCATGCTCTTAACATCTATCGAGCATCTGCATTTTACTAGCGTAACCTGGCCACATGAAACCCGTTATGACCGTGCTATAAGTTTTGGGGGTAAGGCTGGCTCGAATACCGCCGTCCGAACACTTTAAACTCTCAGGTGGCCCAATAAGTCTCGGGCTCAACTGCCCTTCCCTCCAAGTCTCATTAATTCTTTCCATGGGAATATCTTTAACATCATGAATCATCAACCTCATATTCTCTATCTTGTTTGCGCAGAAGTACACTAACATAAACTTGTTTGTCATTCATCAACATGCCATTTAGTTAATCAATGGCAGCACTTTCTTTATCTTTACATTGTCATCTATTTTCTTAGAAGAATCACCATCGCTTGTTGTTTACGTAGTGCATTAATAGCTAACCCTACGGGTTTCAATCCTTTAGGGAGACAAAGTAATCACTATTCGTTATCCATAAGGAACACTTCTTGAACTTGATGTAGATATAACGTGAAGCAGATAGAATTGCAGAAGAGTTTCAAGCATCGCAGCTAGGTCCGGTTGATGAAACTATCACTTATGCATCTTCCAATAAAGACTGGAAACTTAACGGTTTACTTCATCAATTTTGTACCATGGTCCTGGTTTGCCTCAAAACGGGACCTTCTAAGGTGTGTAGTTTGCTTAAGACAATATCGGGAATCGAATCTTTACTTAAACTATTATTACCTTCGATTCTTGCACAATCATCAAAAGGAATGTAACTTCCTCCACTCCAATACGACCTTCAAGGTCTTTCCAAATATCATTTTGTTTCTTCGGTATGAACATTTATAATTATTCCTTTATACTTAGATTGTCGGCCACCTCATTGGCCTTTCCTGATAATAATAATTTCTGGTAATCCTTGTTCTCTGGATATATTCCAATTC
The DNA here is from genome assembly GCA_036435485.1 of Saposhnikovia divaricata. NCBI lineage: Eukaryota > Viridiplantae > Streptophyta > Magnoliopsida > Apiales > Apiaceae > Saposhnikovia > Saposhnikovia divaricata. The sequence goes on along the minus strand of CM071594.1, from coordinate 249,089,825 downwards.
AAACATTTCTACCTCATTCCCATCATTGTTAGGTGAAAGCATTCTCCCTTAAGCTCTGCTGATGGAGAAAAATATATTTATCAGTCTTTCTCCATAAGTCATTGCTTCCACCTACCCATGGAAACTTTATCACGTTTATTCCAAATCCTACTTAGGATACTTCTCTTCTTAGTTCTTTCCTTATCTTAGGATAATCTCAACCTTTATAGGTTCAATCCATACTTCCTCAGGGTTTCATACATGCCTCATCTGGCATTATTGTTACGATGTCATACATTCCTTACCAAACTTCCATTTTGAAGTTCGGAATATTACCTTTTTGCTTGTAAGGTTTCGTAGGCCATCCTTATCATTCCTCCGGTATTTTCTGGGTACCGGGTATATCAAAATGTCATTGATCAATACTCTAATAATTCTATCTATGTTCTTTCCAGAACTCTTTTTAATAATCCTTACCGGTCATTGTTGCCTTAGCAAGTCCAGCTCATATCATCTGAAGTCATAATGTCGTTATTAGGGTTAATGCCACCCCTTGTGCATTCCCCAGGGTTTGTCTTAATTTATGGATATCCTATCCTTAATTCAACTGCCAAGGAATTCTTGCATCTTATAATTGGCAATCAGATCATGTATCCTTAATAAAGGTCTCTTTTCAATCATTCTCATTTGATAATCGATCGGTGGTTTAATGCCACCCTCTTCTTTCAGATAGTTGTCAGCCTTTTTGGCCTTCCAAAAAGGCAACGTATGACAATCTCTTCTCTTACTGAACTTGTTAATGGTAGCAAGGATGTTCTGGAAGATATTGGTCGAGTTCAACGTGAATCTCTTAGTGCTTATCGTTCTTCGCAAAGGTACTTGCCTCAGACAAAATTCTTACAGCATACTGTTCAATTTCTGACCTTTTCTATACCCTCTTCATATACCTTCATTGTTTACTTTCCTCCGTCATAATATATTCATGGTATTCATGATACCCTAACATCATACATCTCAAGTCACTATACTTCCATTTTACTCGAAACCATATACACATGAGTCACTTTAGTACGGGTGACCCCATCCCAAAAAGGTCTAGTGAATTCCCAATCAAAACATGGGTTGTTCGGCAGAAGATTCAAACGATCTCATTAATGTTTCCTTTATATCAGAAGCCCTTGCAGTCGGTGCTTTCTTAGAAGCAACCCTTCTTTGTCTTTTCACTGCTGGTCTAGTCACTTTATAGTCCGTTGTGACTTGGCCTCAACTGGCCACACATAAAAATATATGATTTTAGGGGTTGGCTAATAGCATTACTTTTCTAGCAATTGCCGGCATAGTGCCTTCTTCTTTGATACCTTTCCACCTTTCCAAAACTTTACTCCATATAAGTCTTAATCGACTACTCGGCACCGTCTCCGGTCACCTTTCCTCCACTTTTATCTTTTCACTATTCTTATCAATCCTGCGTGCCACACAAGCTTACCATTCCTGGCATAACAGCCTTTTCATTTAAGTCAATCCTGGAATTTCTCAGTCCGGCTGGTTTCTTACTTACATTTCCTATTTTCGTCCAATCTCACTTCATCATTTTATCACTACCGTCGATTGTAATGCTCAGGGTCCGTTTACTAACCCATTTTACAGCATCCTTACCCAAATCACAGGGTTTGCTCCAATTTTTACTCTCTTCCATGACATTCTCTGATAATCAGAAAGACAAAGTTTGCCAAAATTCACCGAATTCCTTTCCAGACTCAGGGAAATTTTGATCAATCTACCCACCTACTGGTAACATTAAGGAGACCAGTTTCGAAACCTGAAGAATAGTTCTATGAACCTCCAAGCAGGTGGAATCATAAGCAGTCATAGTTAACGAAATAATCATCATCGGATTGGAAGTTTACCCGCTGGAGAGGAATCAATTATATCCATCCCTTAGAAGGGAATCAACAGTTTCAAACTGAAACCTGTCACAACGTCCTGATATTCAATACTACCAAATGTCGGTCTACCTAACCCTTTATGCGAAGCGTCATTAGAAGCACAAAGTCTCATTTTTCCATTAAGCAATGCCAGCTCTTGGTCATTACCAATTTCACCTTTTAGCTCCAGGAAGATTTTCTCACATTTTTCTCTTTACTGCTGATCGTATTACTTGATCTATTATAATTCCGTGTCGCAGTAAACTTAAGGTAACTACTATAATCCATTCAAAGAGAAGAAGGAATTTAATATTCCTCTGAATCACATGCATCTAACGTTTCTGGTTCATCATTTAACTGAGTTGAATTAACTCTATACTCAGTCTCTGGCAGTAGTCTCATTACGAGTTCATCTTGACTCACTGGTCTTATCTTCCGGTAGGTTCTGAGATCATTGTCTTGCTTACTACTTCCTTATATAACTTTACCCAATCATGCTATCACTTCCCAATGTCTTTACTTTCTAAATGATTCCTTCATAAAATGAACATTTTCCTTAATAAAACCACCTTATTAACCTCAATTTGGTTCCATAATTTACAACCTACGACACCTGCCTTCTCATGGCGAATTATTACTGACCATATTCATACTAATTCATTTATCAAATGATATGGCACTTACTGCCTCCTTCTCAACTATTCCTAGGGACTCTGTTCCTCGCCCTAAATCGATGTCTTTCATAATCGTACATCCCTCTAGCTCTTTCTTTGTTAAGATGAAAATCTCTAAGGATTCTCATCTATTTCCGTATAAGATCTCAAGTAATTCTTCCAATCCTTCTTTCTTGCTGGTACTACATCTGGTAGTCCGGCTATGACTTCAACATGCATCTTCAGATCTCTTAATAATATCTCGGTTCTTTATACTCACTTTTCTGAGCACCATATCTTAATCATCACAGTCATTCTGGCTGCGACCCTCATTACCCATGGGTAAGCTCCTTATCCTAACAGGATTTTCCTTATCTGCTGGAACCTCTTCCGGGTCTCCAGTAGGGTACTCCATCGAATTACCCGCTGATCTTCAGCATATAAAGCATCATCGCGCTGTTGCTCGTATGCCTCAAGGTCAGTCGCCTTACTCGTCGATACGATATCGAGCTAAGTTACTATCATTATACTTACGAGTTCCCATAAGGGTTTTATATGTCATCACTACATTAAGTAGTCCGACTATGAACTTGCCAAGAGTTCTTATTATCTTATTGAATTTATTGTTTTAACGTCACCTCATCTCTGGGGTTTATAACGTACGCTCTGATACCACTTCTGTAACACCCCCAGATCCGGGGTCCGGGATCCGGTGGTTACGGTTTCCAATTCTGTCCATAACAATTGAACTTTCCTTAATCCTTAACATAAAATAAATTACGTCTCTATAACCCAACACAACAATATAAAACACACCCGTTATAGTCCTAGAGATGAAATCAGAGTAACAATCAAATTTTTATTAATCACATTATGAGTTCTTACAATCCAAAAGAATTTCAATATAAATACATACTCTTTGCCATCCATTTACATAAGTCATACTAGACCATATTCTTGGTACTGAAAGAATAAATATATCCTACCAATAGCTTATTCTTCAGCTCTGGTAGTCTCATCGTCCTCGCCCGCGTCGAGTGCGCCTTGTGCGAGTCATCTGGTCTAGCTGTTGTTGTGATATAATAATAAAGCAAGGGTGAGCAATAGCCCACCAACAATAATATATAACTGAACGATAATGTAACAGTTCAAAAGTATCTTTCAAACCATATGCCATGCATTTACGGAAATGATGCCAGTATAATATGAACGATGAAGTTACCAGGTAACTGAAAGTATTTGTTTGAAGAAATATCTGCTACATCAAAGTAAGCGAGATATTCTTATTGTTATTAAGAAGAGGAACTTGCAAGAAAAGGGTTGCAATTCCAGTTATGACACTATTCCAACTCTGCCAACAGTAATCATGTTGCAGGAAATAAATAAATTTGGATGATGAACCAATGATGGAGTATTCACCGCGCCCGCTGTTCCAATCTTGATGATCAGTCGAGATCGTACAGCTCAATTTAGATTTACTACCGGTAGAAGGAAGAACTGACGGCTTTACTTGTATACCGCCTTACTAGCTCTCCCCGGCCAACGGTTGGGCCAAAGGGGATGGACCGGCGCTACTCGGCCTCTTACACGACTCCTAGTTCAAATAGAATTCATGATTCTGAATGTAACGTTCGTCCCCCTTTCCCCAAGTATAATACTTGTTGATAAGACTCCACAAAGTAGTCGTATCTAGTTGGAAAGGAAAAATTTACCAATAACTCCCAAGCTATTACTTGGTAACGGATATCAACTTGTTCCAGTAATCTTACCCCTCGAAAGATGAGAAGGTAAGCAACGACTTAATAAGTCAACAGCACCCGAGTTGCGGGTGAAGGGAATACTTTATGACCGGGAAGTCGACAAGATAAATAACATTTTCCAAGTAAGGTTCCCTTATTATTAAGGAGGTAGACTCAAAGAAAAATGATGTCTGAGAACCTTTCTTGATATAAGATTAATAATAATATGACTCCGAGATATTTTCTGTAGTAATCGAAGAAGATAAACCTTATCGAGATTATTCTAAGTATGGAATAAATATTCAGAGAATATTTATTGAGTTAAAATATTTAAAGAATATTTGGGAATATGAAAGAATATCTGTAATCAGAGTATTTCTCAAAATAATCCCTGAAGAAATATCAGGAGAATATTTATTGAATAAATAAATATTTAAATGAATATTCAAAACAATATTCATTAATTAATAAGACCTGAAAAGAATATTTAAGGTAATGTTCATAATTAATTAGGAATTTAAATGAATATTCAAAAGTAACATCCTAAATGAATATCAAGTAATATTCATTTAGTAATCCAAGCCTTAAGGAATATTCGAGATAATATTCGATAATTAAATCAAGCTTCAGATGAATATTAAAATAATATCCATCAAGTATTTAATATCTTAAATGAATATTCAAAAGTAATATTTATTTAATAAAATAATATTCTAAAAGAATATCCAAATAATATTCATTTAATAGTCTCATCTTCAGAAGAATAATCGAAATAATAGTCGATAATCAATTCGACTCTGAATGAATATTGAGAAATATTATTCGTTGAATAGTTACGTTCAAATAATTATTTGAAGTAAGGATCGTTAAAATAATTAGTCTCGAACGAATATTCAAATAATATTCGTGGCCCAAATAATAGAAAATATTTACTTAAATATTTTCCTCCGAGGTAATCTCGATATATCAAGGAATATTGACTCCCGGTCTATTTTTGATTAATAAGATGTATACGCCCTTCTATGAGGGTCTTACAATAACCGGCTTATAACTGATATATAACTATCTAGCTTATAAGCCAACAATAATATTCAGGGAACAAGTATATCAATTCAACTTGAAAGTAGGCATGCATGCAATGGCATATGTATATCAGCAATCATATATATATATATTTATTCAATCACAACAACAGCCTAAAAGAAGGGAATTGAAACTTGCCTGGTAGTCGAGTACGGTAAGGGGTAGTGGTAGCGGGTCCCGGTTCAGCTTGGTGATCTATAAATAGCCAAGGCATTCGGGATTAATCACTTAACATATTGAAAGTTAAGTTATACTTAAATCGAAACACGTTCTCGAGTTATCTCGTTATACCCCCTTTAGTGGATTACTTATTATCACTGATCCGACCCGACATTCGTTCGTTAATACGACATGTCACTGCATTTATACTTGGGACATACTTAAGTCATATGAGTTCTAAGGTTGATCGTTACGAACCAATATTATACTCCGAGTTTTATCGCCCGTTTTCTAAGTGTTTTACCGAAGTTATAAAAGAGTCGTCTTTTAGGGGTTCGTTCGCGTTTAACCTCGACTCGAACATTTTTAATAAATCGAAAAATGATCCTTTTGACATACGGTTTTCTTTCACGCCTTCCTTTTTACCTCTAGTATTTATTTACCAAGATTTGCCATGATGTTACATAGTTTACGAGGGTTCAATTACAGTTACGAACTTTCGTTTACGGATTCGAACTACTTTTAGTAAACCGGCCGTAACTCCTAAACCGTAAGTCCGTTTCACGTGATCTTTATATCAAAACGAAGCTTATAACATAAGCTATCCTAAAATGGCAGAAAAGTTTCTGGTCAGTAGGGTCTTGATGTGAAAAATGGCATACAAAACATGATATTGTAAAATCGGGCATTATAACGGCTATGTTTACGCGTTTTCCAAAGTTTTTACACTTTATCTCGATCTAACAAAGATCAATCCAACCACACAAATGCATGATAATCATCATGACTAGTCTATCAACAACTCATCTCAACCATCTCATGGATCACAATCCAAACAACAACCATAATCAACTAATAACATAGATCTAAGCATAACATAGCATACTAACACTAAATCATCCATAAAACTCATAAAATCTCAAAATGGTACCAAGGGTTTTTGGAGCTTGTTACCTTCCTTGGAGAGTGAATAACACTTGGTAAGCCTTGTCTAGTCCTTAGATTACCTTAACAAAGCTTGGATCATCCAAACAAAACAAGAAATCAAAGTTAGTTTCTTAAAATCACTATTCACCCTAGGCTTGGATGATTTATTTGAAAATGGAAAACATGGAGTTTGAAGCCAAGATTTCTAGGGTATCACTTTTATGAATTATAGGACTTACCATAAAAATTTGGAGATCAAACAATGGTGGAAGCTTGGACTTTGGATTTGGAATTTAGGGAGGAAGTCGAATGGAATGTTTTTGGAGGGGGAGAGAGTTGCTTGCTTGTTCTTGATCTTTTCCTTGTATTATTGTGTTGCCTTGGATAATATCTTGCTAAAGTAGCTTTATTAAAGTGCCTAGGTCATCCATGATGCAATCAAGAGACATGTGTTGCATTTTGAATGGTTTTCATGCTAAGTATTGGTTTGATATCTAAGTACTACTTCCATCTCCAAGTATGCTAGTTACTTTAAGCCACTTGGTTGCTAGATATTTATTCTAGTAGCTTACACAAGACTCTTGCTTCCTCTGCTTGTTTCTGTGTCCGGTTATTACCCGTTTCGATTGATCGTTCGTGGGAATATTTCACGGATTTCTAATTAGGGTTTACCGGGAATCCTCTTTAATATTAATACTTTCATTCTCCATCTTTCATTCTAACTTTCCAATTTATATTCCTTAAATCCATTCGTTAAATACTTAAGGCTATCAGTGTCCAGGGAACTCTCGGAGAAAATAAAAGTGCGGTTTTTCAGAATCCGACAGCTTTTACATACACTTATTTTCCCCCTGGATCACTAATACGAACTCGGAAATCCGTTCCGAATACTTCTATATAGTGTCGTCTCATATTATTATATACTCCCACCAAAACACTATTCATTCTGTATTCTTTACTTGTTCTCTTAGGGTTGTATAATTGTCCGTATTCTCTTTCGATCGTTCCTTAACCTTTTTACGGAACTACTGGATTAATCGTTATCGATCTGGATGACATGAGAGTATTCTCCTGCTTGAAATTGCCATATCTTATTCCCTTAGAAGATAGATTATTCTTACCTATGTTGTTACCCTTTAGCATTCTTCAAGACATAGAAATAATAAAGTCGAATTCCATTCATTCTTTCCAAATATCAATTATTACATTGTAGCCATAACCACTCCTCAGTGGTTTCCTACCTTCATTCTTAAATCAAATATAATAACATCCCAAAATATCAAATCCTCAAAGTTAATATCTCAATTCTTGGATTATAATAATATTTAATCCACTGTCCGGTCAAATATTATACCGAAAAAAAGAATTTGGAATTTCTGAATTCCGATCGTCTCTGCATTCACTTATTTCCTCCGCGTATTACTAATATGACTTCGAAACATCCATATCACGTCCCGTACCTAGGGTGGAGTGAAAAGTTTTCCAACTTACAAAATCACTATTCATCCACCAAATTACTATGCACGTACAGGAAACACTATGCACGTACGGGAAATACTATGCACGTATGGGAAACACTATGCACGTACTCATTTTCCTTCAAGGATCCATTAGCTCCTTCCTGGATGGTAGATTATTCTTATCTAGGTCCTCAACCATCGAATTACTCTATTCTGACAATATACCAATGCATCAGGATCATTGTCCAAAGCAATATCCATTTATTACAATCATTGTTCTTTGAAACCACCATTCATTAGAGCTGGTGACCTTGTTGTCGGAATCATTGTTCCCCATTTTATCATTACTTAATAAAAAGTTTTAATTATATCCAAAATTTGGGGTTCTTACAAAGAAATTGAGAGACTGGAGATTGAAGCAGAAAAGCTAAGGGCAAAGGGATTGTGTAGAGTTCAGTTTAACCCCTATGTGGTGAAGTATAGGAGGAGAAATGGGGATCAGGTCCACATCAGAATGAATCTACTCAACCACTATCCTGCAAACATTCTGAAACCAGTACTTGAAGATTTCAAAGACTCAATTTTGCTTGAAGAATTAGATGCTATGGCAGAAATAATAAAAGCTATGGATGAGAATACAAGGAAGGAGAAAGAAAGAAGACAGAAAGCATATGATGATTTGCAAGCCAAAGCTATGGAAAGGGAAACGAATGACAATGGCTAGTACTTCATCATAGGCTGTAAGATTACTCACCCTGTAGTTCTATCCACATTGCTAATCAAAATTCATACATGTACTGTCAAGTTTTATCTTTATGTATGTTAGGCTTGTTATCAGACATGAAATTGTGACTAAGGGTCTTACTCACAATTTGAGGGAGATTGTTAGTCACAGAGGCATGCCTGAATACATCTAATAACAAGCCTAAGTATGTGTAATGCTATGCATTACCTACATGACCTCTTAACTGAGGGAACCTCTAGTTGTAGAGTTTCTATTTGTTGTGTACTTGTAATAGGCATCAAATTCTAGTTGTGTTACTGTATTTATAAAGTCAAGAATAATGCTTGAAAGAAGTTCCAAGGTTCATGCCTCAAGCAAGGAGATAAAGACTGCCAAATAATCACAGTTGGGATTTGAAGAAACGAAGAATTTGCCTAAGTACCAATTCGAGAAGTACATTTGTCTATTCGAGAAGTCTAGCATTCGAGAAGTCTAGCATTCGAGAAGTCAGAGATTCGATATCTGAGAAGACACTATTCGATATCTCTGAATACACTGTTCGATATCTCATTCGATATCTCAGAGATTCGATATGTCTATTACTCTATTCGAGAACTCATGGAGTCAACAAGTCAAAGCATCATTCGAGTTCTCTAAGAGTCAACAAGTCAATGCTCTATTCGATATCTCAAGGACTAAAGAAGCTATTCGACATCTCAGGGATTCGATATGTCAAAATGCTCTATTCGATATCTCAAGGAGTCCCAGAGAAAAGAGCTATTCGAGAAGTGATTCGATATGTCAATATAACACTATTCGAGAACACTCAGAGTTATCGATTAAGTCAATTCGAGTTCTCGAATCAATCACTTAGCCACTTCTCGAATACATTCTTGGAGACAAAATGCTGAAGAATTGTACAAGTCAGAAACCTGCAACAAGCCAAGACGCTTTATTTGACTATGTACTATAAAGCACATTGGAAAGCCTACAAAGAAGCTTGGAGAGATAAGACAAAGGGACAAGGAGCTAAAGAAGTGGATCTGAACAGGCTTTGCAAAGTCAAATCTGTAGCCGTTTGGACTCTTACTCAAATGAGATAGACATACTGGAAAGTAGCTTGTTTTACCTACCTTATTTGTAGTAAATAGGTGTATTCATGTCTATAAGGATACAGCCTCACTTCCTTAGAAGAAAAGTTTTTCAAGATACATCACAAGAAATATCTCTCTAAGAAAAACGAAGCTGAGAATACTATCATTTTTATTCATAGATTGTAGCAGAATCTTTATCTAATAAAATATTAGATTAAAGTGATATTGTGTTGTGATTGTCTTTGTTATCTGTACTTACATATCTCACACATTCAACATATATCTTGTTGCAAAGATTCAAGAACAAAGAAAAGTTCAAGAATCCATTCACCCCCCCTCTATATTCTTTTACTGTATTCAATACTCAACATTATATGTAATGATGTGTTTTTTTTCTGTCCCCCAAGATGTGTATTTATAGCCCCAATTTGCCTCTCCATCAAGCAATTGCCGTTTTAGAGTTGGAATAGGAGTATGACAATTTCCGTTCTTGAATGAGAATAGAATTGCAAATTCCATGTGTAGATCTGATTCTGGAATTTTCTAGCCACCCAGAGCAATTACCATACTTATTAGAAGTAGGAATTATAGCAATTTCCTTGTCAAAGTTGAATTTCTGCAGTTCGGTACATAATACGTTTCCTAAACTGATTCGGTTTTGAAGTAAAATTTGTAACTGACTTTTCTACAGTATTTCTGGGCCGTTCTAGTTGTATTTGGACATCTGAACCACTTTAGAATGAAAGATAATTCCGTTATCTTCGCGTGGACTGTAAGATCGCTGAATTCGGACTTCTAGAACTCAAGATATGGTCAAAACAGTGAATCAGCATCTGGCAGAATGATCTCCGCGCCGTAGCGCCCAATACACGCCGCAGCGCGCCCTGGGGTCTGTCCAAGATTGAAGAAAATTGCTTTGTCTTCGCGTGAGCTGTAAGATCGTCAGAATCAGACTTGTAGAACTCTAGATATGGCCAAAACAGTGTAGACTGCGCAGCCGACCCGGAAAATCTGAATTTTAATCAAATTAACCTCCAACTCTCTTAGCTCTGCAAAACTCAATGAAAACACATTAAACACACCACATACTTGAGGCCAATTAATCAATTTAAGCCGATATGGAACGCTTTAAGTGGATATAAAATCCACTTATCAGCTATAATGTAAGAAATTTTAACACAATAATGGTAAGCAAAACCGTTACACACAATCGAACCACGTCGCATAATTATCATCTTTGATCCTGAGCTTCAGTGCCACTCCATAGTTCATCCGTCACGGCAACCCGACCATGAGATAGGAACAGAAGCCCGCGATCCTGAGCTTAAGTGCCACTTCATAACCTTGTGAACAGGTTCCTTCATTTTATTTTTTGCTAAATACATATTTCTGCTTTTTATAAGTTAATGATTATGAAATGAGTTTAAATTTCATTATCATGTTCAGTATATTCTGAGTTCTCATCACAACTACATTAGTCATTTCTAACTATTGCTCAATTACAGATAATTAAATTAAATAGATGGGGGTGTGAGGACTCGAACCACATACCCCTAAACCGTGCTATACTATGTTAAGTTGTCATTTTAAGATCTTAATGTGTTCTTTAATACTTGTTCGCTTCAACAGTTCTCTACACCAAGCAATCTATATTCTCCAAACTGTCGATAATAATAATAAATTTGAAAAAATCACTTTAATAGTAACTTTTATCCAATCTCATTACACTATCGAATATTACAGTTGCGTGAGAGGTAACTTGTTTTCCATTGCGCATTTGGTGTTCCTTTCAGTTAACTTGTTTCCATTGCGCATTTGGTGTTCCGTTCAATTTTTTCTCACCGTAAATGTATGTAATAATCATGATCGGGAAAATAGACGATAAATTTTGAAGTTGTCTACGTATCTTCAACATATATATGTATAATTATCTAGAATGGGAGAAAAAGCAGAGTGGATCAGTAATTGTTTTTCTTCTTGGAAATTGAAGCATCTTTGTTTACTTGTTATGCGTTTCATTAGAAAAGCTGTATTATAAAATATTTATATTTTGCTTAACAGTATAAAGCATACCCTAATATATTGTTTTGGGGCCTCCAATTCTGCACGCGATTTTTCCAAAGCACCTAAATTCGAAAGAATCTTATTCAATAAGCCAGCTGGAGCAGAGCACTCATTTGGAATCCTTTCGAAAAAGAAATTACAACCGAAAAAATGTTGAGTAATTTTATTTCTGGAGCTTTCCCCTTGTGTCTACACATCGGCACTATAGAGTTAGCAACACATTTTGAATTTCAGTTCCTTTTCCTTCATGGCTTTTTAGAACCAGAAAGGATGAACAGATTCCCACTTTACTCGGCCTCCAATAGCACAATAATCACGGAGTGAAAATTCGAGAAAAAAAATAATCAGGAACTGGTATATTAAATAATAAATACATTCACCAACCATCTTAGATGGCCGGATGGGTAAAAGATTTCACTAATTTTATAAGATGCGACATGACTAAAACTAAAATATTTTTTCAATTTTCTTAGATAAGTCGGAACATTATCCTAAGATAACCCCGCCCTTAGAATAATTACATCGCGTCCTTGTAGTTTTATCTAGGGTTGCACATGGGTTGGGTCGGCCGGGTCTGCACATGGGTTGGGTCGGCCGGGTTACAACCATTTTAGTGACCCAACCCAGTTAGTTCGGCCTATAAAACTTCAACCCATTAACCCAAAAAAAAAAATTATACATCCCAACCCTACTGCAAGTTAGGTCGGGTTGGGTTGGGTTGAGTAAGAAAATAAATTTAGCCAAAATCATGTGTAGGTAAAATCCATCTACAACTTAAAAGCAAAAAATTAAGTCTTAATTCAAAATATTATGGTCATCATCTCAATAAAACATGCTGGAAAATAGTTCAGAAGTTTTTTCTTGCTCAAACAAAAATATAAAACTGATATGGACAATCAACCACAATAATATTAATGGTCTTGGTCTTCTCATTTGATTCAGCATTGTCCTTCATTTTGCACGTATTATCTACAAAATTCAATAAAAAGCCTGATTAAACATACATAATTAAATCAGTAAAACACTAGATAAAATAAGTTTATTAAGTATTTTTTTTACCTTCAGCTTCAACAAACTCATAAGAATGAGTTTCATCCAAATATGTATTTGATTATATCCCACCGTGACTCCCCTTCAACCAACTTTGAGTGCATATGAGCGCCTCCAACATTTTTGGACTCATAGAACTCCTAAATGGATCCAATATGCATCCACTTGTACTAAACGCAGATTCCGAAGCAACTGTGGATACTGGAATAACAAGTACATCTTTAGCAATCATAGATAAAGTCTTACACCTTGTACTTGTATCCCAATTTCCTGGAAATTCCAAACAACCAGCATTGAACTAAACATTCGAAACAAAAAGAATGCTATAGCCTGTAGCTATTACTCAACTCAAAAGTATGCTAAAACCTATGAACTATAACTATAATTCTATAAACTATATTGTTGAAGCCAATTTTCATCACGGACTAAGTTTCAATATTAAATTTATTATCAGGTATTCGAATAGAGATTGTAAGAAGAAAAGTTATAAATATTAAGAACACAATTAGGGTTTTGGGATTTTTGGGACTGAACTTGAGAGTATTATAATCAATAATGATTTTCGGATCCCCTCTCAAGGTGCCTACGTACCTTATTTATATGGATCAAGTCCACGTATTTCTATTCGATTAGAATCATATTTCTGGTAATTTATTTCCACTGTCATAATCATCGGGCTCAGTATTTCGTGGGCTCTTCATGTGTTGGATCAGGCTCATTATTTTGTGAGCTCTTTATGTGCTGGATCGGACTCAGCATCTGTCATGACGTCAAGCCTTGTTGCATTTATTTAATCTAGCCCTTAGACTCAACATGTTTTTGGGTTGTAGACGAAGAATTCAATATTGATGGGCTAATATTTGAACTATATGAGCCCATAGATAAATAACCCTCAGACGAAAATATGTAGGTCCAACCTTTGGAAACACAATTGAATATATTTTGTTATATTATATAGTAGTATATTAGTGACGCATTTTATTTTCTACTAATAAATTATAACGAATCATTAACAACTTTTTCTCCTTAAAATTATTTCATTCTGATCTTTGCCTAGAGAGTCTTGTATCATACTTGTGTTTGTGATAAAGTAGGTGTGTTTTCGCCAGTAGTGCAGCATCTTTGCTGAACATCAGGCAAATTTATATATATTAAGTAGAGCCAAAACAAAGATCATAAAAAAACAGTTTTTCCTTAGGCATATTTTGGGTATGTACTTCAAAACTACAACTAAATCTTATATAAACTATTAATTATATAAATACACCATATAATTGATTATTTATTTTTACAGGCACGAAGAGTACGCATTTACCCTGTACAATTGGAGCCCGGATCCTCTGTCCTCTTCTCCATGCCCCTTTCTGTGTCCCCTGCACTTTTAGTATAAGTTTAAGTTTATATAATTAGTAAGTCCATTTCATATACAGGATTTAGTTTAAGTAAGAATCTTGGAAAGAACCATGACTGCATAAATTAAAACATGACTGTAATTAGTAAGTAGTAAAGGAGAAAGAATAATGACAACCTACATAAAAAGGAAAAGCTTCATACCACAAGTTCTATTTCCTTTGGATAAGAAGGCTCATCGTTCAGGGAATCAAGAATGATAACATCAAAGGATGCTGTAGAAACCATAAACAAAATCCAATGAACACCAGAAACACAACATGGAATGAATATGTAATCCGTCTCGATAACGGAAGGGCCAATGGTGGAAGTGGCAAATCTATTCAAGACCCGGAATGCTGCATGCAAGGACAATGAATATGTATAGCCGCTCTTTTGATTCTTCTCATGTGCTTCCACGCAAGGACAATGAAGTAAGGATCCATGAAGTAGTAAACTGGCTCTCTCTCCCATATGTTGGAGTTGTGAATAGCTTCCTCCCGCTTCCGTAGCAATCCCTGAAAAGAAACAGATAAATATGGTCACATAAATAAGGACAAATAGATAGAGATAGATATGCACTATTAAAACAAGGACAAGCATGAGATTATACCACATAGAAGTAAATGATCCTGTCATCAACCCATGCACCTGAAGCTAAGCTCTGCATCGCTTTCTCTGATAAATGATAGCCACACACTTCCAGTCATCCTTGCAACTTCGGCTTCTGCCCAATGCCCCACCCCTAATCTTCATAGATTTGATTCCGCTTCTGCACATCTAAATCCTTGGTGATACTCCACTTCTCCCCCTTCATTCTTCGGGTTTGTAGTTTTGAAGGCCTACTAGATGAGGCGGTAGCACTGCAAATGAGAGGCTGAGACATATGTTGGGATGGCTGTGTCATATCAATGACATCTTGCGAAGGAATGGCTGCAACACTAGCTTCGGGATCTTATTCATACACTGAAAGTGGTTTAATGTTCTCAAATTTTGGAGGTTTATAAGCAGGTCCTTTGATCTTCTTCATCAACCTTGTGAAGGGAGTGAGAAAGGTTTCTGAAATCTTCCCAAGCTCATCCATAAAGTCAACGAGAATCCTAGAATCCAACTGCTTGAGCATGTCAAGTGCAGCTACCATCTACAAAAGCAAAAACATAAAGCAAAGAAGAATAGCTAAGTAAAACATAACATACAATAAAAAAATTGTGGTGTGTATTGTGTAATACAAATTTAGGAAAGTTAGAATACTTACAACTCGGTATCCCTCGATGCTATCATACAACTCCCTTGTTTGGTACCTTGTTTGAGGGACAGGTTTTGGCTTCCCTACACGTGAACGGGTGATCTATGAATACCAAGCCATGTAGTCAGCCTGGGATGCAATGTTAGAAGTACAATCAACCAACCCCTAAAAATCCGAACAAAATCAGGCCCACCTCCCAATATCAACAAACCACCGAACCAACCAATCCTCAGGTGCAAAAGTGGCTTCTTTAGGTTGCCTGTAATGGATCATGTTAACAGGAGCCTGGGTAATCTGTGGATCACAACCAAACTGCCTAATCACCCTCTCCGGATGCTACCACTCAACCACATCGAAGCATATCAAGGAGACCCGAGCATTACTTGCTAACTGTGCCTGTACCATCTCCCAATCAACAACCTCATCAAATCTGGCATCACACAACAGCATCCCCGGCAACTCCATCAAACTCACCCCTATAAAACGGTAGGCTGTGATGAGGCCCTGATTGACGCCGCTTCTTATTAACACCCTGAAGAGACGAATAAGCCCAACCCTCTACAACTGGATAATCATCATGACCAGGGTCTCGCTGAGGCACACCAATGCGGGGAAATCTCTCATAACACCAAATGTACAATAACCAGACACAAGCAACAATACTCTTAGTATTCTTCCTCGCTGCAAGCTCCAAACCTCTATATAGATGAGCTAATACGGCTGCACCCCAAGCATAATTAGGGATCTCCCGAATGTTTAGTAGAGGCACAATGAATCTGACATGGGCATAGGCTCTGTCCTTCGTAGGGAACAAAACAGCACCAAACAAAAATATCAAGTATGCTTGTGTATGTAAGAGAATCGCCTGGTCATTACCTTTCTCCGGCTTATCCTTACCATATCTCTCAAATAGCCATGACAACTTGATATGATTTCTAAACAAGGCTTTCTCCACCTCGTCTTCTGTCAACGGCTTAAACCAATTACGTACAAAGAACTCTTTTCGGTTCTCTATAAGACCACATGTCACAACCAACAACCGACAATCATAAGATATAACATCCTCCAAGGTAACCGTCATCTTCCCTTGCCTCATGAAGAAGGTGTTGGTCTCAGGCCTCCAGCGCTCAACCAACGCAGAAATGAGCCTCGCATCATTAGCCAACACAACATGGCGGTTGGTAAATATCCCAAACCCTATCATATGTAGAAGCTCCCTCTGTGGCCTTCTTAACTTCCAATCCCGCAAATTCCTATTACCACAAATGAACTCCAACTCCTCTCTCCCACTACCATCCCACACATCCTCGCTAACATGATAGCGGTTATCCCAAATAATGTTCGCTCTACTAGGACCCGACAAAACATCACTCAAATCATCGTTGAAATGATTCATACCCTGCGAATTACATGAAAAAATACATAAAAAAAGTTCCAATAACAACTATAATAAAACCCAAATGAAGTCCTCAATTCCAATTTTGACAAGAATATACGAAAAAATTCTATTTATCCTCATAATTCTTAAACCCTAAATCATAAGTCTTAATCCCTAAATCATAACAATGCAACAAATAATCCTCCTAAGTACACGAAATATAAGTAGAAAATCAACAAACCCTAATTTCATTTTCAAGTCCACATTTCGAATTTACAACTAATTAAATAATTCAAAAATATAAATTCAACAAAATTCCCTCTAAAATCCAACAAAATGCCCTATAAATTCAAAAAATATTTATCTATTCGAATGATAACAATTATACGTACAACATCATGAATCAAACACCCAAAAATCGCCTAAAAAATACATACAATACATACAAAATCATTTATAAACACATAATAACAGAAAATTGAGTAACAATGGTTCCATACCTGTAAAACGAAGAAGAATGGCCTGTTAAAGTGTTCAAGTCGCTGAATTTCGCCCATCAAATCCCACAAAATCGCTCCTTCTCTTCCCCTGTATTTGTGTTTGGGTGTTTTTGTGAGGTTTTAGGGTTTAAACTGCCTAAAACTACTATTGTCGCGAAAATTTAGAAAAAACAAAAGGATACGTACCGTAGAAAGTTTCTGCGGTACTAGAAGCGGGGGCATAAAGATAATTACACCGTATCACAGAAAGTTTATACGGTACAGTATTGATTTTTTTAAATCACAGTCGTTGGATGGTTGATCCAACGGCTGGAAAGCAATATGTTGGATAAGCGGTTTATGATATACGTTTGCCCCATAATTAATTAGTAAGCAAATGGCATATGTTGGAAACAGTTGAATGTAATTTAAGTCTTATCTAATGAAAAGTATATCCTACAACCTATTCTCATTTGAGTACTTTTAACTAGATAAGAACAGGTCTTTATATTGGGCCTGTTTGTTTTAGTTTATATCTTTTTATATTGTGCATTTTAAATTTCTTGCTGTTTTCTTGTTGCTGACCACATAGCAAACGTATTGGCATACATATGGTTAATTCTCAATCTTACATTTAAATTGAAATTTGATGTTTTTGTTATTCTCTATTCATCTATCGGGATAGCCATTCAGATATGTGTCAGGAGTTACTGATACTAGCAGCGAACTGTACTTTTCGTAAAAGTGATGAAACTGGTAGTAAGCCCTCTAAAAAAGATGTGAACAAAATAAGATATTTTTATCATCTATTAAAATATTGGAATATGTTATTTTCAATTTGATTGGAGGTGGACAGCTCAGTTTTGCTTGTTACTCAGTAACATTTCGTCAGTGATCAGCTGGGAAGCTCATTGCGACTTTTTACGGAGGAAGGGCTTGATTTATAACAAAACTATCAATAAAATAATAGTAGCAGAGGCATTACTGCCTCGTCAGGTGGTGGCAAAGTGATGACTTGGCGAAATTCTCGTGTCAATTTGACAATGATGTTTGTATATTCAACTTCGTTTCTTATTTGTTTCTGAGTAGCATGCCATATTAGAATGGTTCCTCTGCATAATCATATCTTATCAGTATTTTGATTTGCTCTTTGACTGCTCAGATCTTTTGAATCAGGTGCTGTGACTAGTTTTGCTGACAACTATGACAACCTTGTATTCGTATCAGGTTCAGTTGGACCCATCGTTTTTTTATCGACTGATACAAGAAAGCTCAGAAACGAGGGCTTTCTAAGTCCATTTCATCCTCGATTTCCTGACATTCTTACAAATTCAGCACATCCGATGGTATATGCCCTAATCCTAATTGTTGGTGAAATATTAAAAGGATTTCATTGTAGTACTTAGCATAATTGTGTCAGCTTATACTTGTATACATTCTTTCAAAAGTATTACCAAAGACAAAAAAGTTAACAGATTACAATCTCATGCAACCTCTCTATCTATACCTGTACTCATGTACTTGTACTTCAATAACTAATTTGCATGGTCTTTTTGGTGCATGTTCTTGCAGAGGGCACAAGACTTGGCAAATGTAACATCTTATCGGGAATGGGTATTAATTGGCTATCTCTGTTGTCCGGATGAGCTTCTGCGGGTCACCATCATTGATATTGCTTTGGTAAGTTAGCAGTTTTATGTGATCCCCTTACGAATGTTTAACATTTGTACTAAACATACATATTCCTGTTTTGCTGGCTTCTTTCAGGTGGTTCTAAAAGAGAATTTAGTCCTTAGTTTATTTAGAGACGAGGTAAGTTCTATTGGTTACTTTAGAAACACAATATTTATTGGGTTCAGGCTAATTCCTTTTTTATTCTCAAAAAATGTAGTATATACTGTTGCACGAGGAATATCACATGTATGTTTTGCCACGGATATTGGAATCAAAGAAGATGGCCAAATCTGGACGTACAAAACAAAAAGAAGCAAATTTGGAGTATAGTGTTGCAAAGCAGGTTGAGAAAATGATCAGGTACAGATTGAAGTTATATGATCCTAATTGTGCAATTTTATTATTACATTGGTTCACTTTGGCACAGGTTGTAATAACTTTGCATATTTGGTGGTATGTCTCACAGCTTTTATAAGCACGACGAGGGTTTTTTTTTGTATAAATATTTATCACAAATGACCATCATCGATATATAGGTCAATGTGTAATATATCCATGATTCTTGTAAATGTTTCCTTGTGGAACTTTATAAAACCTTATTAGGAATAGGTTCTTTTGATCCTATCCAGCCTTGCATGACCATTGCCAAAATATGAATTCAAAAATGTCCATTTGATGAAGCTTTGCTACTTGGTTTTTCATCATATATTCTCACATATATTTATCCTCACTGTAATCCTATGGAGCTTTAAACTCAAATTAGTTCAAAATATTACTACTGTCAAATACCATAATGCACATTGCATCATGCTCTAAATCTCTAATCGTAAAATCTACATCCTTAATCTTCTATCCCCGGTGCATTGTTACCAACATCCTAAACACATACTTGATTGGCACTTCTTCCCCGTACGCACTGACAACGTCTGCATCTAACCCTTTCTTACACTCACTACTTCATCACCTGCGGAAGGATACAGCGCTTACTTGATTGGCTCAAAACCTTACCTTGGAATTTAGCCTGAAAATCTATATTTCGTAGCAGGGTTAAAAGAGGGTGTCACCCGAACATTCATCTTATTTATTCACCCCAAGCCGGTTCATCTTTGCTTCCTTGCATGCCGCTTTGTTAACAACCGGCGAGACTCTCCTTCTCAAGCCAACCCCGGGTCGGGACGATACTTTCTTTGAGCTACTGGGGTGCTACTTTTGACCCTAGATCTTCTCATTGCGTTCAAAGGAATGCCCCTCTACAACCGCCTAGAATTCGTGAAAAAAATGACTTTATTCGCTTATCCTGTTTGCGTTCTACTCCAACTTTCCAGGCTAACTACTAAGCTTTCCAGGTTCGCTACTCTAGCTGAACTCGGGCTTACCTACTACATAAGATTTGCTAAATCAATTCTATTTTGTTTGACAGTAATTATTTATTTCACATACTTCACAATACGTCCTAATTTGGGTTAACTCGTTAATTCATCTCTTATTATTCTTAATTCACGCAATATGGTCCAAGAATGATATACACTAGACTTCATTTCCTTATCTCTTTAGCAATGTTCTATGATTAGGAACTCGTATGACATTCATCTCAAATTTTAAGTCTAAAGGTAATTACTTCATCATAAATGTCCCTACTCAAATCATCGTATTTGACACTTCATTTCTCAAGAAATAAGAACCCACAAAAGTTTTTCAAGGAAGAGTGCTAGCTGGAGAAACCTAAACTTAAACTTCGTATATGGCTCTGGCTTAGTTTAATGTGGACATTTTTTTTCATTCATGTTATTAGCTTTGTATTATTAGTTTTTCTGAAGCTCATCTGAGCTTTTAAATCAAGTTCCATGTGTAGAATAATAAGTTGGAGTTTTTTTAGGAAAATAAGAATAGGGTTGTGTAGTTGACATGGACGATAGTGATGAGCTTATAACTACTGGTTAAAGATATTTTTGGGACCATTGCATCCATTGTTTTGACAGTTTGTAATTGTGGTGGAATTCATGCATGGAACTGTGACATTGTTTTACCTTTTACTTAAAGAACTCTGGAATCTATCAGATTGATATGTACTGACTGCTCGATATGGGAACTTTTTAATTAGGATTTGATAGAGAAAATACTTAGGAACTACAGAACCTGCAACGGTACAAAGACCACACCCACGAAGGGGTAATCCCACTCCTAATGATATATGCGTTGGAGGGAAATTGAACCCTCAACCTTGTGAAACACAAGTACAGGTCATGCCATTGGACCAAAGGCTAGTTAGAATAACTAATTAGCAAGCTGAAAATGTTGCCTGTTCGCATTAAATGTTAAGAAAGTGATTATAGACCTGTTCAAAAACTCGTTTGTCCATGAAGTTGCATACAGTTTTGATATTTGGCAGGGCATCTGGTAATGTTTGGTCAGCAAGTGCATAATTAGCATAATTGAGTAACACTCTTAAACATTTGTCATAAGTTCTGTCCAGATTTGTGTATGTTGGAGAAAATATATTCACTGGATGTTCCTCAACGAACCAGATTTCCTGAGTTGAGGTTTCTGATAAGTCGTAATATAGATTTGGGAAAAATTTCATGAAGATCTTCCGTGTGTTAACAATGTGGGGGGGGGGGTATGTATATAACTTTATTAGATGGCTTCCCTGAAATAAGTTTCACTGAATAAGTTATACTGAATTATATTTGTTAAATATGGAGCAAGGATACCTTCACTATACCGTATTCTATCTCATATTGATTTCCCTGGTCACTATTTGTTTATTTCCTTGCTGAATTGTTCCTTGTTCCTAGTAGCAAGTTAATTTCTGTACTTTGCTATTGGAAGTGAAATCCTTGTCATAATTTGTGTAAAATATTGACCAATAATTTTGAGGCAGTTGCAACATCTTATTTTGGTCTGTTGATAAAGTTCCTAAATATATGAAATTATGTTTGATTGTGGAATGTGGATGGTTGTTCACTCCTTGGAATTATCACCTTCAGTAGTTATGATCAATTTTTCCTTTCTTGTACTGTTGTACCATACCCATTAAGTGTTGATGTAGTTTAGATCTTATTAAGTGCAGTGAGGTCCATGACCAAGCACTATCATCCTGTGATGCCATCCACCGGGAAAGGAGAACGTTGTTGAAGCAAGAAACTGGAAGAGTGGTTCTTTTCTTTACTGATCAACCGAGTTTACTGGCTCCTAATATTCAGGTAAATTGTGTTTAAAGACTATTCTTATAAGTTGTTTTCAGATTATTCTTGTAATTATTTATCGTTCTCAAAACTGTTGTCTTGTTATTTGACACTGTCTTGTGTCTTGTGTAGTTTTAGTTGGAAAGTCCTAAATTTATCATATAATTGTTCCCAAAGCAGGCAAATACAGTTACAAGTTACAACACTGTCAAAGTGTGTTTTTTTTTTTTTTTGGGTGGGGAGGGGTCTGGAAGATTAGAAATATTCCTTTAGAGCTATCTACAATCACTCTTTTTTATGCCTTTTTGACTTTGGAGTGTGGCATATTTCATAATCAACATTCTTACACTTTTCCTCTCTATGTGATTCTTTCAAGATGAATTTACCATTGTATGCACAACTTCTTTAGCTGATTAGACTTGATGCACATTTTTCCTTTTTGCAAACAAGGATATTGGGGTTGAAATTTACCCTCCATTGCATAATGCTGTAAATGCACTCTGATAAGGTTAAAAACACCTATAATTGGTCACCTCTATATGTAGGAACTTTTTCCTGACATTTGTTTTCCGTTTACACAGATGGTGTTTTCTGCCTTGGCTTTAGCTCAAAGTGAGGTTATATGGTATTTCCAACATGTAGGCATTGCATCGTCAAAATCTTGAGCAGCTAGACTGGTGCCTGTGGGCGTTGTAAGTTGTTTATTTATTTCAGTTTTTTTGAATTCTCTTAATTTAGTAGATAAATATTGCTCTGTATTTAGCTTTGCCTATATAGAGCCTGCCGTGTTTAGTTGATTGACATGCTTTATCATAATTGTAGGATCCAAATGGTCCAACTATTGGGTTCTTATTGGATGGGATGGACCGGCTTTGTTGTTTAGTCCGCAAGTATATTGCAGGTTAGCTTGGTTCGATATGATGCAGTAACTCACTGTTATTTGTTATTATAATTTGTAATTTGGTCACTCTTTTTAGTTTATAAGTTCATGACTCTTAGAGTGATTATTCCAGTGTTTCCTTATATTTTCGTATTTGCACCTTGCAAATCTGTAGTAATAGATTATAGATGCTTCCATATCTTTGCCTAAATTCTAGTGGTTGTTTAATGATGTTTATTAACACCAGGGGGATGCAACGTATGCCAACTACTCTAGTTATTTATGTGCTTGACTGTGGGTTTCTGATTAAAATAGCATATCAGGGGTAATACAGTATATGAGGATGTGGATTTACTTTTCAATTTCCATCCTCCGATTAACCAAAAAAATTATTTGAAAGAAGATTTTTGAAATTCTAATCACTGGCATATGTGTAAGGCAACTTGACTAATTTAATGAGCATTAAATTGCTGCCCATCATGATAATAATCCAATGCAAAAACTTTGCTGAATAAGGCCAATGTATCATTTCTTTTATGTAAAATGCACCAAAATAGTACAATGAACCATATAAGCTATCAACCCAAATAGAGTGTTATGTTCTTACCTTATTTCAAAGCTGATGAACAACATTATACTTGTAGTGCAAGACCAAAGATCTCTTAAATTCCCAAAGAGGGTCAAATTAGACACTGGAACTGATGTTAGGGATGCATAAAAATATAGATGTGTCTCATGGATTTAAACTGCACCTAATACTTGTGTTTTGACTGATTTGAATAGTAATATTGTCAATGTATTAATCAATTCTTTTTGCAGCAATCCGAGGATATGCCTTGTCATACCTCGCATCTTGTGCCGGAAGAATCCGATTTTTGCTTGGTACTCCAGGAATGGTGGCTCTTGATCTTGATGCCAGTTTAAAAGGACTTTTTCAGAAGATTGTACAGCATCTTGAAAGCATACCAAAACCACAAGGCGAAAATATTTCTGCCATCACATGTGATCTATCTGTAAGAGTTTTGCAATATGCGCATCCTATTCCTAAATGAAGGACTAAATGTTAAATCTATGCTCAAACTAGATACATTCAAGATAAGGGCATGCTATTTATAATTTGTGTCCAATAGACATGGAAAAATACAAAAGCATATATCAGCATTAAGAGTTATCTAGTTATTAGTAGCGGGGACTTTTAACATATAATTAATAACTAGAATGCTATAATATCTGACTCTGGCATTCTGTAATATGGATCTAATAAATTGTTGATGCATAATAATGTAACATGTTTGTTTCTAAACTATCACCGGAAAGAACTTCATGAAGGTAAAAAAATAAAATCTTGCTTCACATAACTGGAAAACATTTCTAGAATATAGAAGGAAACATTTATTTTCCTGAAGATATTTTTGACCAACTAAAAATGTATTGGTGACAGATTTGGAACTTAGGTAACAAACTGAAAAGAAAAATCTATGTCTTTCAATTTTATTTTCTTTTGTAAATGAAGGTGGTATAGACTATAGACCAATATAATACCAAATTCCCATAATATATTGTGCAACAACTTTCACAGAAATCTTGTACTGCTGTTACCGATTTTAAACACGTTTGTTTATCAGGAGTTGTGCAAGGACTGGGTAGCTGTATTGATGATTGTCACTTCTGCTCGATCATCTATAAACATTAGACATTTGGAGAAAGCTACAGTATCTACTGGGAAAGAAGGCTTATTATCAGAAGGAAATTCTGCATACAATTGGTCCAGGTGCGCTAATGCTTTGATCTGGAAATGCAAATTAGATTTATATACCTGTATAAAAGGCAAATCTTACATATCGAATATACCCTTTTTCCTTGTATTTTCTTCTTCTAAATTTGTGCTTTTCATAGTTGTTAGGGTTTTCAATAGGAAGTGCTGCACATGACATCACTCTATTAATACTGGATTCTTTGGGATATTACTGAATTTATTTATCACTTTTATTTGTTGTTCTGATGAAAAAAGTGCAGCAAGACATGCATTACACACTAGATAACTTTGGCATCTTTTGGCTATTGGGTACAGAATGTGTCCACCTTACACCTGAATTAGGCTAGTCTTGGAATATTTAGTTTAAAGCTGACATGAGTCTGGACGTTAGTTGATAACTTGTGAACATGTGGATGGAGCTGATATTAAGAGAAGAGCCAATTTCATATGGACGTAACTTCTGGTATGTATGAAGGAGTTTTGGAATTCACGAACAGCCAATGCGAAGACGTGTCTTGATTCTATGTCTGTGAGGTTCTGCAAAGAACACCCTGGCTGGCATAAATTCATTTAAGCTTCTAGTTTCAGATACCTCTAAATTTCAATAAGTCTTTCTATTTGTTTTGATGTCAACGAATTTGATCATCATATATCTCAGGAACTTTAGTTAATGTTTTTTTTTTAGACTTCTCTACACTGTGTGTTCAGCACTCTTACATTTCCATTTTTTGCCAGTAGCTGAACTTCTTGATGGGGAATAGATGAGCTGCTTTCAGTTATGATCTATTCGACAGATACCCTCGCGAGTGGATCAAACTGATATTTGCCAAATAATGATCCAATTATTTTGTCATAGTTTTGTGGGTATCTGTATATGCATAACATGGAGCATGGGTATTAGTTATCAATCCTTCTCTCTATTAAACAATGATAGAAGTTTCGGACAATTTAGAATATTACACTACTAGAGTATAAATGATATCTAGATCTATTCCTGCAGCTGACCTTTATATTTGTGTAGAGTAAACTATATTTTTTGGTTGAGGGCACTCTTAGCAATAATTTGGTTTGAGGAATTATAATATCGTCAAATATGCCATCGTTAACAATGCATCAGAAGACACGGACCACATGATGTAACAAAATGATTCTTTTTTTATTGATGAAATCAAAAAATAATACATTTATCAGTTACCACCAGTATAGTTGTTGATTTGTTGGTTTTAAAAGAGATTTAACAAATTCACTGTGAAAATTTCTAACATTAATGCTTTTTCTCTTTATTTATATCTGTGAGCTTCCTGTGGAGATTTCTTAAGGAGTTTCTTTTGCCCAATATCTGTCTAGTGAAGGAATACTAGCACAAATTTTAAATAATGAATTGATGCTAAATGCTTAAATGTATTTTTACTTTTGATGCAGTATTTTATTTATTTATTTATTTAAAGGAACTATATTTACAATTTACAAACTTATGTACTGACTTTTATCTCTTCTATGGCAGATGTGTCGATGAACTTGAATCTCAGCTTTCAAAACATGGAAGTCTGAAGAAGCTGTACTTCTATCATCAGCATCTTACTGCAGTAAGCTGTCTATCTTTCTGTTTATGGATTTAAGAGTTTAGCTCCTGCAGTTGCATCACAATATTTGATTGTAATAATTAGTAATAGTCACTTATAATTTATTTCTACAGGTTTTCAGGAACACCATGTTTGGACCACAGGGGCGTCCTCAACACTGTTGTGCTTGGCTCGGGATTGCTAGCAGTTTCCCAGAGTGTGCTTCTGCAATTGTTCCAGAAGAGGTTATTAATTTATTGTTATAAATTTGTGTAACAAGTTTTTTTATTTGTACGTGAATAAAGCTTGAGTTATCATGACTCACTAAATTCGTACATGTGAACATACTTGTAGATATGCATATACATTTAAACAAATATACTTGCTGGCCAAAAACTTGTGACAAAATCGTGTCTTTGCTATGCAAGCCTTCAATGATCTTCTATTCATCTAAAGATCTACCTGCACGATGTTAATTTTAGTTTTCTAAACCTAAAAATGTAGCATTTTGATGGGTATTTCATTCTAACAGATTGCTAAAATTGGCCGTGATTCTGTTCAATATGTTGAGTCCCTTATTGAATCCATTATGGGAGGATTGGAAGGGTTAATCAACATCCTTGATTCCGAAGGAGGATTTGGTTCCCTTGAGATGCAGGTTGTTACTCTTTGTATGTTATCAACTTAAGGAAATTTTCTATGTTTACATAGTATTTTATGTCGACTAATTTGAGGTTCAATATTAGCTTTACCCAGAGCAGGCAGCTATTCTCATGAATTTAACATCTCAAATGTCTTCTATGCCTTCATCAAAATCTCCAAAAGGTGTATCTGGTTTTCATTTTCCAGGCTATGAAAGCTATCCTGAAAGTAATAGCTCTATCAAAATGTAAGACATCACAGTTTTGTCAAATTATTTTTTTGTTATGATGTCTTCTCGTCCACTGCAATATTTTCCAACAAAATATTGCATTTCTTGTGTTTGTGTGATGCCAGGTTAGAAGCTGCAATGCAGAGGTTGACTAATCTCTGTTCAGTTTTAAATGACATGGAGCCTATATGTGTTCTAAATCATGTATTTGTTCTAAGGGAGGTATGCATGCTAAAACGTTCCATCTGATGGCTTCGTCAGTAGTGATGTTGATATACTTCACAAATGTTTCGTCTTTAATGTCATCGTGAAATCTAAATGATGTATAAATGTTTCTATAATTTATTCAAATGTTTACTTGATCCTGATTAAATATATACTTTGTAAAAAAAATAGGAAAATTTGTTGTTCAATACTTTCCGAAAACTAATCAGATTATTTATCTATTTATAAGCCTTTCTTCTATGAAGTTTATTTGACTTAGAAGTTAACATATATTATTTTTTAAACTTTACAATCTCAGTTGAATGAAACGACAGAAGTTAACATAGCTATGTATTTCTGTTTATATATAATACTCAATCTTAGTTGAGCATGCTCACTATTTCCTTTAATACATGAAAATTTATCTATGAGGTTTGTACTTTAGGCAATATCTACTCGCTACAAATCGACTTATCCTGACTTTACACTTGTGATTTGCAGTACATGAGAGAATGCATACTTGGAAACTTTAGGAGAAGACTACTTGCAGTACTAAAAACTGATAATGATCTTCAACGTCCTTCAGTTCTAGAATCACTGATTCGTAGACATGTATCTATAATTCATCTAGCAGAACAACATATCAGCATGGACCTCACACAGGGTATCCGGGAAGTTCTGTTGATGGAGGCGTTCTGTGGCCCGGTTTCTGCATTACACCTATTTGAGAAGCCTGCTGAGCAACTTAGTGGATCAGCTACTGAAGCAGTGTGCAGTTGGTATATAGAGAACATTGTCAAAGACGTCTCTGGTGCTGGGATCTTGTTCTCACCACTCCACAGATGCTTCAAGAGTGCTAGACCTGTTGGAGGATACTTTGCGGAGTCAGTGACTGATCTTAGGGAATTGGAAGCCTTTGTTCGTATTTTTGGGGGCTATGGAGTTGACAGGTTGGACAGAATGATGAAAGAGCATACAGCTGCACTTTTGAATTGCATTGACACTTCACTACGAGCAAATCATGAGGTGTTGGAGGCTATCGTTAGTAGCATTCATGCTGGTGATAGGATAGAAAGAGAGGCAAATATGAAGCAGATTTTAGATATGGACACAGTGATTGGATTCTGTATTCAAGCTGGTCAAGCTATTTCATTCGATTTCCTTCTAGCAAAAGCTGCTGGAACTGCTCTGGAAGATGGCGCACCTTTGATATATTCATTATTAGACAGTGTCATGAAGCAATTACCAGATGACCTTCCTGAGAAGAAGGAAAATAGGAGAGTTAGAAGAGTGGCAAACAGTATAGATGTTGTGGTTGATCACGATTCAGAGTGGGTGAGGGCAATTTTGGAGGATGTCGGTGGTGCAGATGATGGTTCTTGGAGTTTGTTGCCTTATTTGTTTGCCAGTTTTATGACATCCAGCATCTGGAACACTACGGCCTTTAATGTAGACACAGGTGGATTCAACAACAACATTCACTGCCTGGCTAGGTGCACATACTGATTTTCTTTCTTTAAAAAAAAAACAAAAAAAAAAAAACTTGCTTGGGCTAAATTTGTGGTGCTAAAATTTTGAATTCCTTGTGAATCCTGTTGCCTTAAAACGACCTTAATTGTTTTAACTATCAATTGGTGTTAAAGTAAGCCTTCAGAATTATTTATAGGCAATTACCAGCATTGAAATATTCTTGGCTGTGAAGATAATGTTGTGTTTACCAGCTGGATAATCCCTTAGCTTGCTAGGACTATTTGGACAATTTTCTGGGTTTTATTAAAACACTAATAGCATGGTGCTGCTTAGGTAACTTTGAGGCTGCATATTTTTCTCTTAATTTGTTATAGGCTAACCAAATCCATATTACAAGTGGAGAGTCTTATCAGGCGTTTATGCACATTTATTATTTTCCTTGATTTTACATGTATAGTTTGGTTGGTCATATGCATTCTCAGCATGGCCCTCACCTATAGCCGGGCTTGCTTGCATGTGTGGACAAACACATGACGAACTATCTGAATGTAAGTTTGAGAAACATGCTCAAGTAACATGGTATTTTCAATGTTACAGTAATGGCCTATCGACTGAAAGACCAAACTTGCTAAATGAAAGTGTTTGGTTGTTTTAACTAATAAAATAAGAAATATGTTGTCAGGGTTGTATTGAATACTAGACATTCTGAAAGTGGGCAAAAAAGGTGTTAATAGTATGCGAATATGCATCTAACTATTTACTTTTTCATAGCTCATCCTTTTCCCAGCTTTCTCTCGACTGCTAAGAGAACAAATGGGCCCAGCTTTCTTTATTTTATTAACCTGAATAGTGTTATAAACTTATAATGATTTTGATTTGGCAGGTTCATTTGTGCTGTAATCGCAGGAAGTGAATTCGTTAGGTTGGAAAGAGAAAATCATCATAAGCATTCTTTTTCAAATGGTCATGTTGACGAAACATTAGATTCTGATGTACATAATGGTTTGTCAGCTGAAACAAGCATCAAATCCCTAATGCAGCTCTTTGTTAAGGTATCTGCTGGGATCACCCTATATGGTTGGAATGAAACTGACAGGTAAAACCTATCTTTTAATTTAACTATATAATCACTAGATGCTGCAAGATATCAATAATTTGTTGATCCGAATGATCACTTATTATAGCATACATAAGGTATTCATGAATTATCTCAAGCCTATCTGCATAAACAAGTAATTCCTACACTTTTAGTTTGGACTCTTGCTTAAGTCAACTCGATTTAAGTCTATAGCCATTTGGACACTTATGCAGCTGCAAAATTAATATGCGATAGAAAGTCCAAAAGAATCTTGTAATATTAGCAACCGTAGAATCTCAGATATCTTTCAGCATAAGATTGTAATGGAATAACTTGGTTTCTTCAATTAAATGTAAAGCAAACGCAAATCTACAAGTTTTGTAACAGCAGCAAACACAGAATAGCAATTAAATTACAGGATAATCTGGAGTTTCGAGAGCCCAGTCTCTCCTTGAGTCTCAAATTAAAATAACACAGACATAATAATTGATAAAAAACCCTAAAAGATATTTCCAGCCTTATATCCTCCTTCCTGGTAGATTCCCTTTTTGCCCTTGGACTTCTTATTTGACCAAAGCTAAAAATCTCTGCTGTGAAATTACTTTGCTGCCCTTCCTTTCTTCCGAGAATAGGTTATAAGCTGCTTCGTTGTTTCTTGATGCATTACATTACTTTCCCCCCAAACAGCCACCTTGTCCTCAAGGTGGAAATTAGGAAATTGTTGATCAAGTATCAGCATATCCTCCCACGTGGCTTCAGTATCTGGCAATGCTTTCCATTTAATTAGCACTTCTACCCTTGTCTCCTTGCCTTTCTGTATCTCTCGAACTTCCAGTAATTGCTCAGGTTCCACCCTCAGCCCCAACTCTGCTGTCAGTTGCGTTGGTAGTTGTGGGAGAGTAGTAACATTTCCTACTGAACGCTTCAACTGGGATATGTGAAATACTGGGTGAACCCTTGACGTCTCTGGTAGGGATAACTTGTATGCAGACTTGCCCACCTTTTGTTCCACACGATACGGCCCATACAACCTTGGAGCTAACTTCTCAAATGGGCGTCGTGCCAACGATTTCTGCCGATACGGCTGTAGCTTTAAATACACAAAGTCCCCCACCTCAAAACTGTCTTCACGCCGTTTAGTATCTGCAGCACTCTTCATAATTTGCTGGGCTCGCACCAAGTGAAAACGGAGGTCATCCAACAGACTATCCCGTTCTTGGAGCAGTTCCTCGAGGCTGTGAACCGGTGTTTGTCCTTTCTCTGCTCTAATAAGATGGGGCGGATCCCGGCCATATACCACTTTGAACGGACTGACTTTTGTTGCACAGTGGGGAGAAGTATTGTAAGAAAATTCCGCCCAGGGAAGCCATTGTGCCCAAGACTTAGGCTTACTCCCAATGAAACAGCGCAAATAGGTCTCTAAAGCCTTGTTGACAATTTCAGTTTGGCCGTCGGTTTGTGGGTGATATGCCGTGCTTTTCTTCAAGGTTGTGCCATGTAACTTAAAAATCTCCTTCCAAAATGTACTTAGAAAAATCCGATCCCTATCCGACACGATAGAAGTTGGAAACCCGTGTAGTCTTACAATTTCTCTGATAAAAACATTAGCCACGGTACAAGCATCAAACGGGTGCCTAAGTCCAATAAAGTGGGCATATTTTGATAACCTGTCGACGACAACCAGTACTGTATTAAAACCTTGTGAAGTGGGTAGACCCCCCACAAAATCTATGGAGATTTCCTCCCAAATTCTGCTCGGAATAGGCAAAGGCTGGAGTAGACCTGCTGGAGCTAACTGGGACACCTTCTGCTGCTGGCACACTACACAGTTTCGTACATACTGGGCCACGTCCCCCCTCATACCTGTCCAATACCAACTCACAGCCAATCTCTGATATGTTTTGAGCTCCCCTGAATGCCCCCCATTGCTGAGTCGTGATATTCATGAAGTAACATGGGTTTTAGGCTGGAGTGTCGGGGTAGCACAGTACGACCTTTGTACATGAGTGTGTTATCCACCAAGCTGAACCCCTCGTGTGTTACGTCCCCTGTGTCTAGGGCAGTTTTGATAAGTTGGAGACCCTTGTCCTATAACGCCTTAGAAATTTCAGAATATTTAATTACTAAAAGTTATCTATTTTATATTAAATATAAATTCTGTGGTGTGTGAATTGGTTGAGGAAGTATTATATTGTGGAATAATATTTGGAGGTCAGATTGATATTTTATATGTGTTATGTAAGCCCGACTATTTTAATTATATTTTTGGGATTTATTTCCTATTTAATTGTGTTATAATTATCTTCTGTGAATTTTATAAAATCTTCGGGATTGGCAGAAATCCTGAAATCTTCTTCATTAATAACTTTATTAGTTTATATGACTTTTAAAAATATTTGGTGAATTATTTTTGGGTTTCAAGGATTTTAAAATGATTTTTCGAATTATTTTCCAATTTAAAGATTTAATTTTGTAAAATCCATATTTTATTCGTTTTTGATCCTAAAAATATTTTAAAAATATGTGGGTGATCGTAATTTTGTGTTCTTCATTTTAGAATTTTAAATTTTAAAATTTCAACCATTTTCTTATTAATTCGAATTTTTGGAATTTAATTAGTGTTTAATTCAAAATTGTAATAATCAATTTTTTTTAAAAAAGTTTCTTTTTCCCTTTTAAGAACTCAAATCCCTAATTGTTTCCCCCAAATCAAAACAATCATCTCTCTCGGTCTCTCAGCAGTCTCTCGAAGATTCCCATCGTCTTCCCCTTTTTCTTTCTTTCGAAACATCTCTCACTCCCTCTTCTTCTCACCCTCTCAATCTTTCCCTCTTAAAAGCCTAGTTTCCATTCAATTTCCGGTAAGCATTCCTCCGATTGGCCTGTGTATAGATGGTGGAAACCGTGTGGGTGGGTGATGAATTGATGTGTATTGTTCGTGGGTGTGATAATCTGTCCGCGTGCGTGTGTATATACCATGTGTGTGTAGGTAATTGCGAGGTTGTGTGTGTCTGGCGGTTGTACTGATTGTCTCATCCCCTCCCCTGTTCCTACTATCAAGAGTTGTAGTGTGAATTGATGCGTGCGCGTTAATCGCGTGTGTTGTACTGCTGGGGTGAGTATTAAGTTGTGGGTAAGTGGTGATGTATTGTGTTCTTAGCAGAGTGGGTGTGGATGATAAGGGTGTGTTGTGTATACATATGGTCGAGTTGTGTACGGTAATGGAGGGCTTGACATGGTCCTGGTCTGATTGCTGTTGTAGTCCAGTGTGTTTATGTTAATGGTCGAACCATTCTGTGGCTTGAAAGTTCGATTGCCATACTTTGATTTTCCCCTGCTACGATTTATTGTACTGCTTGAAAATTCTGTGGTTTATTTGGTGAAAAGCTGATATTCTGTATGATAAAATTCTGAGGATTAAATTATGAAATATTTGTATAATTATTTAGTGCGGAGTTTCGAGTCGGAGACCCAAATTAGGGTACCCTTGGAATTTTGCCCCCTCGACAATGATTTTATTTGAGTCGGGGGAAAATTGGCGATGATGATTATTTTCTGAGCCAAAAATATTTAATATTTAATATTTATTATTTACCTAATAAATTGTAATTTTATTATCGAGTTGTTATTAATTGCTTAAATTGTATTAGATTATGAATCAGTGAGTTGGAATGTGACTTGGGATTGGATAATAAATGTGGATTCGATTGGTAATTGATATTTGTGTTGGTTTTGTCGGCTGTATCCCGACTGGCAGGTCCCCGTATAAAGGGGATGCCGTCAAAATTTTTCTAAATATATTAAAATCATTTCTTGAAAACGAGTATGTATAATTATATAATTTATACGAATTGTGAGTCGGGCTTCATATTTTAAAATCTTCGTAGTGTGTGTTAACGAGACTATTTGATTAAATACTTTTGTCTGTGGCTTACATAATGATATTATATGATTAAATAAGCATAAATTAGGAGACTATTCGCAGGGGTAGACTAAGTAGAATGTTTTCATTGGTTAGCGAATATTCAACAGGATTCTAAAATAGTGTTATATTGTGTGTAGATTCCGTGGATAAAGGAAAGGCTAAAGCTGAGGACGTAAAGACACTTCGGATTCTGTGATTGTCTAGTTAAGGCAAGTAAATTGTTTCAATTATCTTTTAAATGAGTTATGATTATAAAACCTGATTCATATGCTCATTCGAATTATTCCTGCTATAATTGTTCTGTTAATTTCCCGAAATTTCGAATACATAATTGTTATACCCCAAATTGATTCTACTGAATTGTTGATTCTTTTAGTGAATTGATTACATCCTTATCCCTTGCAAGTATATTGTTCCACCTCTCTTTCAAGTAAACCGCTTCACGTATATTTCCAGCGAATTATGATTATCATAACTTGATTCTTATGTAATTGATTTATCCTTGATATAACTGTTCTGATAATTTCCATTAACTATGAATATTCAATTGTTATACCCCAGGTTGATTATATCGTTTTCGTTGATCCTTTAGTAGCTTGACTTAAATTAATACCCTTTTTGCCATATCGAACTTGTCGATGTTTAATTCTGAGATTACCCGAACTTATTCTATTTGGTGAGATTTGAGATGTTAACCTGGAACGAAAGTGTCCAGGGTGTTTGGCAGTTGAGGTGGTCGATTGTTCCGACACCTGATGTTTAGTTAGGATTGGACTGTTAGTTTTTTTTTTAAAATGTGGACCGTAAGGGTCGGACCAGATTCGTGGTCAGAAATTATTAAGGCCAATGTGTGCCATGGATCCATTAAGGACATTGCTGTGTGCGTTTGTCCGGGGTTAGTGCGTGACTGATCAGCAGCCTAACCTTATAATTGTTTTTATTTATAAAAATGCATGATAGTCCAATCCTCTTCTATTTTATGATTCAGACAAAAGATGAACTTTCAGTTGAGCTTATATAATGTTGATTGTTAATTCTTGACAATCTTGCAGACATTTCAGTTGTTGATGTTTTAATTGTATATATATATACTTGCTGAGCATTTTGGCTCACTTGCTTGCTAATTCTGTTTCCTCAGCTAAGCCAGAAGATGTCTAGAAGAAGTGGCACGTCTGGTTGGGGTAGTCACCGAGGCAGTCAGAGGGTCGAGGTGGTTGGATGGGTAGTATACATATTCCTGTTTTATACTACGTCTGTACTAGTAGTCAGGCTATTATATTTGATGGGTTGTATATTATTTGATTCAGTTCTGGGTTGTAATAGCTATTGGTAGTTGTTTCAAACAGTGACCTGTGAGCGGTCTGGGTTGGCATGGTTTTATTTCTTGTGGTTTAAATTAACTTATGCAAGTGGATTGTTTTAGTTCTACTTAATTGTTTGAGCAGGTGGTTAGTTCGGTTTATGATTACATCATGCCGAAATTTCTAAGATTTTCCCTATATTAATGTTTAATTGAATATAAGAGTTTATAATATTAATGTTGGCTAGTGAGGGTGTTACAAGTTGGTATCAGAGCCATAGGTCACAGTCACTGAAACAATTAGGTGGGGAGTCAGGGTAGAGTTATGAGAAAGGTTAGGATTGTTTCGTGAGAGATAGGAAGTCTAATTTTATATATATATATATATATATATATATATATATATATATATATATATATATATATATATATATATATATATATATATATATGTATACTTCAGGCACCTGCTTCTGGTTCCGATTCATACCCGGACGAGGATCCGGAAGGAGGGGCTTCTGTACCGCAGCAGATTTCCCCAGGGGTTATGCAGCCGTTCGTAGGATCGCAGGGCTCGGTGAATGGGCCAGCATATCAGTACACTCCTCAGCCTGTCCCATATCATGTGTACGAGCGAGTGGCCCGAGAGAGGGACTATCTCTTAGGGCAGATGGCAGAGTTGAGGGCTATGAGGGCTGGGGAGGAGGACCGGGCTAGAGATCGAGATAGAGCTGTAGCTGAGCTGGAGGATGTCCGGAGGCGAGTACGAGCTCTTAGACGTGTTGTCATTAGGCGGGGACGGATTAGATCCCGAGATGAGCCGGCATTCGTGACACAGCAGGTGATAGGTCTGGTGACGACAGAGCTGGAGAGCATTCTGGGATCAGCTTGGCGGGGAGAGTCGGATGACGATGATGACCAGTGATGATTAGGGTAGTAGTAGTATATCAGGATTTGCAGTGCGACCAGTTTTGTTGTATATATCTGTTGTACTGTGACTAGATGCTAGCAGTCTCCTCTTTTAGTATTATGTTGTACCCTTATCGAAGCGTTGTTCTTACGCTTGTATCAGATCTATCTATATATATCATTATCACTTTTGCAGAACTGTGTTAAATTTCCTTATACTGTCATTTACCTAAGCATCTTATTTACTGCTCGTTTCATATTTACTTTCAGCACCATTTCTTTCTAGCATTGTTTTTACTTTCAATACTATGTTTGACATTAGCATAATGACTATTGTTTCCTTATTGCACCTACTGAATGATTGTGAATACCTTGTGTAACCTTGGATTGATATCCTATTGCACCCTGTGAATCAGTTGTTGACCGGAATTTTGGTTGGAGACCTTGAATTACTCTTCAGCAATATATGCATTGTTTGTTTACGTTGGATCATTTTGAGCTATTATTTACTGAACTTGCATTTAATATATTTGTTCATTGATTTCAGAAATATGCCTCCAAGAAAGAAGAAACAAAATACCCGAACCACCGATCAGGGTGAACAAGCTAATCCACCTCCTGTTGGTCAGATGGACCCTGCCTTAGCACAAATATTACAAACTCTTGTTCAGCAGACTGCTACTCTAGCACAGCAACAGCAGCAGTTGTTGGCTCAGCAGCAACAACAGCAGCAGCAACAACAGCAACAACAGCAACAACAGCAGCAACAGCAGCCACCTGTTCCTCCGGTGGTCACTTTTAAGTCTTTTCAGGCAGTTAAACCTCCTGAGTTTAAAGGAACAGCGGACCCGGTGGAGGCGAGATCTTGGTTAAAAGAGATGGAAAAAGCTATTGCACTGGTGGGGGTCCCAGCAGATAAACAAACTGAATACGTAAGTTATTTCTTGAAAAATAAAGCTATGTATTGGTGGGAGTCAGTAAAGATGTTGGAAGCTACTGAGGTGATTCCATGGGAAAGGTTTACAGAGCTATTTTTGGAAAAGTATTTCCCCGACTATATGAAAGACCAGATGGAGATGAAGTTTTTGGAGCTGAAACAAGGGAAAATGTCGGTGACAGAATATGAAACCAAGTTTACGGAACTAGCTAGGTTTGCTCCGGCCTATGTGGACACGGAAAGGAAGAAGGCTAAGAGGTTTCAACAAGGATTGAAACCATGGATTCGTACTAAACTAGCAGTTTTGGAGTTGGAGACTTATGCAGCAGTGGTGCAGAAGGCCATGATAGCTGAAGGAGAAAGCGAATTATACTTCAAGGAAAAAGAAGGAAAGAAAAGAAAGGCTGGGTCAATGGGGGAACGACAAGAGCAAGGCAGTTCTCAGAATGTGCCAAATAAAAAGCCAGGATTCCAGCCAGGAAAGTATGGGAACCCTAAGAAGCCGGGATCAGGGAATGGGGGCCAAGGAAATAGAATTCAAGATGCGAGTCAGCAGAAATTGGTTAGGCCACCCTTGGCAGAGTGCAAGACTTGTGGGAAGAGGCATCCGGGGGTGTGTACAAAGTTGGAGGTGACGTGTTTCAAATGTAATCAAAAAGGTCATTATGCTCGGGAATGCAAGGCAGGAATTGTGTGTCACCGTTGTGGGAAGCCAGGGCATATAATGAAAGACTGTAAAGTACCTGTAGTGAAACCTCCAGTTCTGGCTAATCCAATACTGCAAGCAATTGAAGCACCCCCAACAGCAAGTGTCAGACCAGTGGCGAGGACTTTCAACATGACTCTGAACGAAGCTATTAAGAATTCGGATGTGGTAGCAGGTACGCTCCCTGTAAATTCTGTTCAAGCTAAAGTGTTAATTGATTCCGGGGCTACGAAATCCTTTATATCCAAAGAATTTGTTCAAAGGTTAAATTGTGAGGTATGCATGTTACGTGAGGCTATAGTTATAGAAATAGCTAATTCAGAACGAATTTCGGTTACTCAAGTGTGTCCTCGTTGCAAGATTGATATTTCAGGGCATTGTTTTTACGCTAATTTGATACCCTTTCAGTTAGGTGAATTTGATGTTATCTTAGGAATGGATTGGTTAACAGAGAATAATGCCCAAATTGATTGTAAGAATAAAAAGGTGATCCTTAAACCCTCCGAGAATGTAGAAGTTACCTTTAGGGGTCAGAGGCAGACTAGGAGATTTTTATCGATCATTCAAACAAAGAGGCTGTTGAGGCAAGGATGCGAGGGCTATATGGCTTATGTCATGGATACTAGTCAA
This sequence comes from Saposhnikovia divaricata, assembly GCA_036435485.1. Taxonomy (NCBI): domain Eukaryota; kingdom Viridiplantae; phylum Streptophyta; class Magnoliopsida; order Apiales; family Apiaceae; genus Saposhnikovia; species Saposhnikovia divaricata. The sequence continues at coordinate 249,051,389 of CM071594.1, read as the reverse complement.
GAGGTGCCTAAGATAGAGGAAATTCCAGTGGTTAATGAATTTCTTGATGTTTTTCCGGATGAACTTCCCGGTTTACCTCCGGATAGAGAAATAGAATTTACCATCGATTTAGCCCCATGAACTGAACCAGTGTCAAAGGCTCCCTATCGAATGGCACATGTAGAGATGAAGGAATTGGCAGTTCAATTGCAAGATCTTCTGGAGAAAGGTATTATTAGACCTAGTGTATCGCCGTGGGGAGCTCCGGTATTATTTGTAAAGAAGAAGGATGGAAGTATGAGATTGTGTATCGATTATCGGGAACTAAATAAGTTGACCATTAAGAATAAATACCCTTTGCCAAGAATTGATGATTTATTCGATCAACTGAAAGGAGCAACTTGTTTCTCGAAAATTGATTTGCGGTCAGGATATTTTCAATTAAAGATTAGACCGGAAGACGTTCCAAAAACAGCGTTTCGAACTAGGTATGGGCACTACGAGTTCTTAGTAATGGCCTTTGGGCTAACTAATGCACCAGCAGCGTTCATGGACCTAATGAATAGAGTCTTCAAGAAGTATTTGGATAAGTTTGTGATTGTGTTTATAGACGATATTTTGATATACTCGAAGACCGAAGAAGAGCATGCAGGGCATTTGAGAATAGCCTTAGAAACGTTGAGGAAAGAGAAATTGTATGCGAAATTTTCCAAATGTGAGTTTTGGTTGAAAGAAGTGCAGTTTTTAGGGCATGTCATCAGCAGTGAAGGGATTAAGGTGGATCCTACTAAAATTGAAGCCGTGATGAATTGGGACAGACCTAAAACACCCACAGAAGTTCGAAGTTTCTTAGGATTGGCGGGATACTATCGAAGATTTGTTCAAGACTTTGCGAAAATAGCCACCCCACTAACAAAGTTGACGAGGAAGAATGAAAAGTTTGTGTGGAATGAGAAGTGTGAAGAAAGTTTCCAGGAATTGAAGAAGAGATTGGTGACTGCACCTGTATTGACACTTCCAGATGAAAAGGGAAATTTTGTGATCTACAGTGATGCATCTCACAAAGGTTTGGGATGTGTACTAATGCAGCACGGTAAGGTAATTGCTTACGCTTCGAGACAATTGAAACCTCACGAACAGAAATATCCTACTCATGACTTAGAATTAGCTGCGATTGTTTACGCCTTGAAGATTTGGAGACATTATCTGTATGGGGAAAAGTGTGAAATTTACACGGACCACAAGAGTTTAAAGTATATTTTCACCCAGAAAGAGTTAAATATGAGACAGAGAAGATGGTTGGAATTACTCAAGGATTATGATTGTACCATCAACTATCATCCTGGGAAGGCGAACGTGGTGGCAGACGCTTTAAGTAGGAAGGAGAAAATCAGTATGTTGACAATGCCTGAGGAATTATACAAGGAGTTTGAAAGATTGGAGATAGAGGTGTGTATGCCTGCAAGTAGTACAAATACGATGTACACTATGACGTATCAGCCAGAATTGTTAGAAAAGATTCGTAGATGCCAGGAGGAAGTCATGAGTGGAGATGTGAACAAGTTAACAGGTGAGGAAATATGCACACAGGTAGATGACAAGGGGATATTGAGATTTTCTTCACGTATTTGGATACCCAATGTGACAGAGTTGAAGAATGAGATCCTACAAGAAGCCCACAACTCGAAATATTCGATTCATCCAGGAAGTACGAAAATGTATCGAGACTTGAAAAAGAACTTCTGGTGGCCAGATATGTAGAGAGATATTGCCGAATGGGTGAGTAAGTGTTTGACCTGTCAGAAGGTAAAAGCAGAACATCAAAGGCCAAGTGGGATGCTACAACCATTAGAGATTCCCGAGTGGAAATGGGAACATATTGCAATGGACTTTGTGGTTGGATTGCCAAGGACGAGAGCTAATCATGATGCTATCTGGGTAATTGTTGACCGATTAACAAAATCTGCGCACTTCCTTCCGATAAATGAGAGGTTCTCATTAGACAAATTGGTTCACATATACATAAAAGAGATCGTGGTGCGGCACGGAGTTCCAGTATCAATAGTCTCAAATCGAGATCCAAGATTTAATTCAAGGTTCTGGAGAAGTTTTCAAGAGTGTTTGGGCACCGAATTAAAAATGAGTACTGCATACCATCCTCAAACTGATGGTCAGAGTGAAAGAACGATTCAAACAATTGAAGATATGCTCCGGGTTTGTGCATTGGATTTTGCAGGAAGTTGGGATGAACACTTGCCGTTAGTGGAATTTTCATGCAACAATAGCTTTCATGCTAGTATCGGTATGCCACCGTATGAAGCGTTATATGGACGAAAGTGTCGATCTCCAGTATACTGGGAAGAAGTTGGCGAGCGAAAGATACTCGGACCTGAGTTAGTTCAGCAAACCAAGGAAGTAGTTCAACTTATTCAGAAACGGTTAGTGACGGCTCAGAATCGACAGAAAAAGTATGCTGATTTGGCCAGAAAGAATATGGAATTCGAAGAAGGATAGCAAGTACTGTTAAAAGTATCTCCGTGGAAAGGGTTGGTAAGATTTGGCAAGAAGGGAAAATTAAGTCCAAGATTTGTTGGGCCTTTTGAGGTATTGAAGAAAGTCGGGAAAGTCGCCTACGAGTTAGCTTTACCGCCTCATATGCAACATATCCATAACGTGTTCCATGTATCCATGCTTAAGAAATACCATCTGGATTCTAAACATGTCATTGAATATGAGCCGATAGAGATTCAGCCAGATTTATCTTATGTGGAGCAGCCTATCAAAATACTAGATCGAAAAGAAAAAGTTTTGAGGAATAAAACAATTCCTATAGTGAGAGTTTTGTGGAGAAACCCCAAGGTGGAAGAATCAACTTGGGAGTTGGAAAGCGATATGCTGGAGAATTATCCGCAATTATTCTCTTAGGTGAGATTCTGGGGACAGAATCCTTTTAAGGGGGGAAGGTTATAACGCCTTAGAAATTTCAGAATATTTAATTACTAAAAGTTATCTATTTTATATTAAATATAAATTCTGTGGTGTGTGAATTGGTTGAGGAAGTATTATATTGTGGAATAATATTTGGAGGTCAGATTGATATTTTATATGTGTTATGTAAGCCCGACTATTTTAATTATATTTTTGGGATTTATTTCCTATTTAATTGTGTTATAATTATCTTCTGTGAATTTTATAAAATCTTCGGGATTGGCAGAAATCCTGAAATCTTCTTCATTAATAACTTTATTAGTTTATATGACTTTTAAAAATATTTGGTGAATTATTTTTGGGTTTCAAGGATTTTAAAATGATTTTTCGAATTATTTTCCAATTTAAAGATTTAATTTTGTAAAATCCATATTTTATTCGTTTTTGATCCTAAAAATATTTTAAAAATATGTGGGTGATCGTAATTTTGTGTTCTTCATTTTAGAATTTTAAATTTTAAAATTTCAACCATTTTCTTATTAATTCGAATTTTGGGAATTTAATTAGTGTGTAATTCAAAATTGTAATAATCAATTTTTTTTAAAAAAGTTTCTTTTTCCCTTTTAAGAACTCAAATCCCTAATTGTTTCCCCCAAATCAAAACAATCATCTCTCTCGGTCTCTCAGCAGTCTCTCGAAGATTCCCATCGTCTTCCCCTTTTTCTTTCTTTCGAAACATCTCTCACTCCCTCTTCTTCTCACCCTCTCAATCTTTCCCTCTTAAAAGCCTAGTTTCCATTCAATTTCCGGTAAGCATTCCTCCGATTGGCCTGTGTATAGATGGTGGAAACCGTGTGGGTGGGTGATGAATTGATGTGTATTGTTCGTGGGTGTGATAATCTGTCCGCGTGCGTGTGTATATACCATGTGTGTGTAGGTAATTGCGAGGTTGTGTGTGTCTGACGGCTGTACTGATTGTCTCATCCCTTCCCCTGTTCCTACTATCAAGAGTTGTAGTGTGAATTGATGTGTGCGCGTTAATCGCGTGTGTTGTACTGCTGGGGTGAGTATTAAGTTGTGGGTAAGTGGTGATGTATTGTGTTCTTAGCAGAGTGGGTGTGGATGATAAGGGTGTGTTGTGTATACATATGGTCGAGTTGTGTACGGTAATGGAGGGCTTGACATGGTCCTGGTCTGATTGCTGTTGTAGTCCAGTGTGTTTATGTTAATGGTCAAACCATTCTGTGGCTTGAAAGTTCGATTGCCATACTTTGATTTTCCCCTGCTACGATTTATTGTACTGCTTGAAAATTCTGTGGTTTATTTGGTGAAAAGCTGATATTCTGTATGATAAAATTCTGAGGATTAAATTATGAAATATTTGTATAATTATTTAGTGCGGAGTTTCGAGTCGGAGACCCAAATTAGGGTACCCTTGGAATTTTGCCCCCTCGACAATGATTTTATTTGAGTCGGGGGAAAATTGGCGATGATGATTATTTTCTGAGCCAAAAATATTTAATATTTAATATTTATTATTTACCTAATAAATTGTAATTTTATTATCGAGTTGTTATTAATTGCTTAAATTGTATTAGATTATGAATCAGTGAGTTGGAATGTGACTTGGGATTGGATAATAGATGTGGATTCGATTGGTAATTGATATTTGTGTTGGTTGTGTCGGCTGTATCCCGACTGGCAGGTCCCCGTATAAAGGGGATGCCGTCAAAATTTTTCTAAATATATTAAAATCATTTCTTGAAAACGAGTATGTATAATTATATATTTTATACGAATTGTGAGTCGGGCTTCATATTTTAAAATCTTCGTAGTGTGTGTTAACGAGACTATTTGATTAAATACTTTTGTCTGTGGCTTACATAATGATATTATATGATTAAATAAGCATAAATTAGGAGACTATTCGCAGGGGTAGACTAAGTAGAATGTTTTCATTGGTTAGCGAATATTCAACAGGATTCTAAAATAGTGTTATATTGTGTGTAGATTCCGTGGATAAAGGAAAGGCTAAAGCTGAGGACGTAAAGACACTTCGGATTCTGTGATTGTCTAGTTAAGGCAAGTAAATTGTTTCAATTATCTTTTAAATGAGTTATGATTATAAAACCTGATTCATATGCTCATTCGAATTATTCCTGCTATAATTGTTCTGTTAATTTCCCGAAATTTCGAATACATAATTGTTATACCCCAAATTGATTCTACTGAATTGTTGATTCTTTTAGTGAATTGATTACATCCTTATCCCTTGCAAGTATATTGTTCCACCTCTCTTTCAAGTAAACCGCTTCACGTATATTTCCAGCGAATTATGATTATCATAACTTGATTCTTATGTAATTGATTTATCCTTGATATAACTGTTCTGATAATTTCCATTAACTATGAATATTCAATTGTTATACCCCAGGTTGATTATATCGTTTTCGTTGATCCTTTAGTAGCTTGACTTAAATTAATACCCTTTTTGCCATATCGAACTTGTCGATGTTTAATTCAGAGATTACCCGAACTTATTCTATTTGGTGAGATTTGAGATGTTAACCTGGAACGAAAGTGTCCAGGGTGTTTGGCAGTTGAGGTGGTCGATTGTTCCGACACCTGATGTTTAGTTAGGATTGGACTGTTAGTTTTTTTTTGAAAATGTGGACCGTAAGGGTCGGACCAGATTCGTGGTCAGAAATTATTAAGGCCAATGTGTGCCATGGATCCATTAAGGACATTGCTGTGTGCGTTTGTCCGGGGTTAGTGCGTGACTGATCAGTAGCCTAACCTTATAATTGTTTTTATTTATAAAAATGCATGATAGTCCAATCCTCTTCTATTTTATGATTCAGACAAAAGATGAACTTTCAGTTGAGCTTATATAATGTTGATTGTTAATTCTTGACAATCTTGCAGACATTTCAGTTGTTGATGTTTTAATTGTATATATATATATACTTGCTGAGCATTTTGGCTCACTTGCTTGCTAATTCTGTTTCCTCAGCTAAGCCAGAAGATGTCTAGAAGAAGTGGCCCGTCTGGTTGGGGTAGTCACCGAGGCAGTCAGAGGGTCGAGGTGGTTGGATGGGTAGTATACATATTCCTGTTTTATACTACGTCTGTACTAGTAGTCAGGCTATTATATTTGATGGGTTGTATATTATTTGATTCAGTTCTGGGTTGTAATAGCTATTGGTAGTTGTTTCATACAGTGACCTGTGAGCGGTCTGGGTTGGCATGGTTTTATTTCTTGTGGTTTAAATTAACTTATGCAAGTGGATTGTTTTAGTTCTACTTAATTGTTTGAGCAGGTGGTTAGTTCGGTTTATGATTACATCATGCCGAAATTTCTAAGATTTTCCCTATATTAATGTTTAATTGAATATAAGAGTTTATAATATTAATGTTGGCTAGTGAGGGTGTTACATGTCCTCTGCTACTTCCCTATGCAACACCTCCCAGGAGACCACAGGAGTGGATATCAATGATTGTAGAACAACCTCTCCAGCATTCTTACGCGACAACGCGTCAGCAACTCTATTAGAAGTGCCCGGTTTGAATTGGATCTCGAAATCAAAACCCAGGAGTTTGGTGATCCACTTTTGGTAATCAGCATTGATCTCTCTTTGTTGAGTTAAGAATCGAAGACTTTGTTGATCCGAACGGACAATGAAATGGCGACCCAAGAGATACGGCTTCCATTTCTGAACAGCCAGACAAATAGCAATCAATTCTTTTTCGTACACCGACTTAGCTTGTGCCCGTATACCCAATACTTTACTGAAATAAGCAATGGGGCGTTGGTTTTGCATCAATACCGCCCCCACTCCAAAGCCTGATGCGTCTGCTTCAATAACAAAAGTTTGCTGGAAATTGGGCATCGCCAGAACGGGAGGGGTAGTCATAGCTACCTTGAGTCTTTCAAAGGCTTCAGTGGCTTGTTCATTCCAACCGAAACAATCTTTCTTCAACTGCTCTGTCAACGGACGTGCGATCTGGGCATACCCCTCCACGAACTTACGGTAATATCCCGTGAGCCCGAGAAATCCCCTCAATTCTCTCAGATTTTTAGGCTGTGGCCACTCTAGCATAGCCCTTACTTTGTCCGCATCCATCTTAACTCCTGCCTTTGAAATGACATGCCCCAAGTATCCAATCTCCTCCTTTCCGAACTCGCACTTTTTCAAGTTGGCATACAAAGTCTGAGAGGCCAGTGTGCTCAGAACCTGTTGAAGGTGTTCGGTATGCTCCTCGAGATTTCGACTATACACTAGTATGTCGTCGAAGAATACCAGTACGAATTTTCGTAAAAAAGGGCGAAAAATGTCGTTCATTAACGACTGAAATGTGGAGGGAGCATTCGTAAGACCGAACGGCATGACGAGGAATTCATAGTGCCCGTCATGCGTTCTAAAAGCGGTTTTGTGGGTATCCTCGGGCCGAACTAATATCTGATGATCCCGCTCGTAAGTCTAGCTTAGAAAACACTGTTGCCCCATGAAGTTCATCAAGTAATTCGTCGATTACCGGAATCGGATATTTGTCGGGGACTGTTTCTTTGTTGAGGGCTCGGTAATCCACGCAAAAGCGCCAAGATCCGTCTCTTTTCTTGACTAATAAGACTGGGCTAGAGAACGGACTGGATGACGGCTTGATAATACCCGCTGCTAGCATTTCAGCAATGAGCCTTTCGATCTCATCCTTCTGATTTTGTGGGTATCTATAGGGTCTCACCCCTATAGGATCACTGCCTCCTTTTAATATGATGCTATGCTCATGGTTGCGTACTGGTGGCAGCCCTTTTGGCTCGTCGAACACCTTAGAATACCTCTGAACTACCCCTTTCAAGAATTCTGGAATTTCCCCTCCTGTCTTCATTTCTAAAGTAGGCTGCACTGTTTCCCTTCTTGTCTCCATGCGGTGACATTCAACCCAATACCCCACACTGCCTTTTCGAAGTACCCTCTTCATGGCCTTGAGAGAAATTTGCGAGTGCACTAATGACGGGTCTCCCACCAATGTGATTGCTTCTCCTTTGTATTCAAACTTCATAACCTGCGTTTTCCAATTCGTCAAAACTGTCCCTAACTTTTCCAGCCATTGGATGCCTAAAATGACATCTGAGCTCCCTAGTGTCAATGGCAGGAAATCATCCACCACCTCAATGCCTCCATCTAGATGCAACCTAACATCCTTACACACTCCTTCTCCTCTTATAGCCTCCCTATTTCCTAAGGCCACCCCAAATCCCCCAGATTCCTCGATTTTCAACCCAGCTTCCTTAGCAATTGGCAGGGACACAAAATTGTGAGTTGCGCCTGGGTCGATCATTACGACCACCTCTTGATTCCCAGTCAGCCCCTTCAGTTTCATTGTCTTGGGATTAGACAGGCCAATGACAGAGTTTTAGGAAACTTCCGTAACTATCTCCTCTGTTGGTGACGGTGGAATCTCGACCTCATCCCCATCTGTTTCTACATCCTCCTCCTCAATAAGCATCACACTCAACTCCTTCTTTTTACATCTATGCCCTATCATCCATTTAGCATCACACCGATAGCACAGTCCCTTCGCCCTCTTTTCCTGTAGCTCCTTCTCCGTCAACCGTTTAATATCACCCCCACTGTTTCCTGTTGACATTGTTGATACCTGAGAATGGGTGGAAGCTTGTGACTCTGGTGATCGAGGACCCCAATTTCGTGATACAGGACTGGTTTGATTACCAAAAGAGTATGAGCTCAGTGTAGATGGAGCCTTACTGTATCCTGAGTACCCTGCGGTTTTAATTGACCCCAACCCAGCCTTCCTCGAAGCCACCACTCTGTGTTTCTCCTCAACTTTTACTGCCATCTCCATAGCGTGCTCCAAGCTAATTGGGTTCGTCAATCGCACATCTGCCTTCACCTCATCTTTGAGTCCGTTAATGAAGTGTCCCAATAACATTTCTTCAGAAATACGACCCAACGGGGCGGCTGTCTCTATGAATTTTCGCCTATACTCCTGCACAGTAGTTGTTTGGGTGGTTGATAACCACTGTTCGAACAACGACCCACCATTGAGAGATCGAAATTGCCTCAGTACAAACAATTTTAGATCCGCCCAACGCCGGATGGGATGCCTATTATTTTCCCATTGATACCAACGTAGGGCATCCCCCTCCATTGCCACTGCCGCTGCATCCAACATCTCTCCCTCATTCATTCTATAGAACTGAAAATATCGCTCGACCCGCAATATCCACCCATCCGGGTCGGAGCCATCAAAAATCGGCATATCAAGCTTCCGATATCTCCAATTAGATCCACCCCCCCCCGCCTCCACATCCTATACCACCTGAATTTCCCCCTGCGAGTCCTCTCCCAACCAACCCACTTCCCATTTCATCTAAACCTCCCCAGCCTGAATTAGGGTTTTCTGGAGCGGATCCCAACTGATTAGTACTCACATCTACTTTATCAGGGACAGGTATGTGAAAATTTTGAAGACCAGTAATGGTGGACTTTACCTCAGCCTGAAATCTCAATTGATCGTTCTTCATGCTATTTACAAAGACTCTTGATGCTCCCGACTCCGATTTAGTCGTCCTTCCAACCTCCCGACCATAGATTCCAGATCGGCCCCCAGTCTCTTCGAAGTCAAACTCTGCCCTTCCATCAAAATCTCGGTAAGAGAATGGCGCAGATTTTCAGTCGCCGCCGCCACTTCTTTCGATACTCCTTCTTTCATTGCCAGCTCCATCTGTCCCAATCTTTCCTCCATAAGATCTATACGCTGCGTCACAGTCGGCGGCCCCATTGGTTCGAACTGCTCTGATACCACTTTGTAATGGAATAACTTGGTTTCTTCAATTAAATGTAAAGCAAACGCAGATCTACAAGTTTTGTAACAGCAGCAAACACAGAATAACAATTAAATTACAGGATAATCTGGAGTTTCGAGAGCCCAGTCTCTCCTTGAGTCTCAAATTAAAATAACACAGACATAATAATTGATAAAAAACCTTAAAAGATATTTCCAGCCTTATATCCTCCTTCCTGGTAGATTCCCTTTTTGCCCTTGGACTTCTTATTTGACCAAAGCTAAAAATCTCTGCTGTGAAATTACTTTGCTGCCCTTCCTTTCTTCCGAGAATAGGTTATAAGCTGCTTCGTTGTTTCTTGATGCATTACAAAGATCCACAAAATTTCCTTTTATTTATTTATTATTTATCATGGAAGATGTTTCCTTGGCGCAACATTTCAAATCCGTTATTACTCTTTCTTCTAGGGTTACCGTGAACCTGTGTAAGAATAAACCAAAATGTAAAACAACCATCACTAAATTGAGGCAGCAAGGTTGCTACTGTGGTGTAGAAGGCCCTCTCAGCTAAAAAGCAACAAAAATGTAGAACTGATAATTTGATTACATAAATATTACATGCCCTGTTGTGTCGGTTCATTTTGAAATTGTAATAAGGAAATTGATACTTCGTCAAGGGCGTCTTTTGTAGGAATACTGGAACTCCAATCACTTCTTGTGGAAATATTAACCTTTAATAGTTACTTTTGACTTATTCCAGTTTGATCTGGTTGTGATAGTCTTGGACTATCTTGTGGCCATATTTAATCTAGTTTGATTTCGTTCAGGATACCATTAGCTTGCCCATGATTGTACAAAATTCTACTTGCGGATATATATATATATATATATATATATATATATGGGAGCCCTTCCACAACCACAGTTGGTTGAATTTTGTTAACCATCCAACAGATCTTGTCCGTTAAATTGAAAAATGTACGGTGGAGATTAATTGCTACCGCAATAATACAATGCGGCCCCGCAATGCTTCATTGCAGTAGCACTCTTTACAGCAATGATACAATGCGGAGCTATAAAACTTGAAAAATACTCTTATACACTTTTAATTACAAAGCCCACATTACATAAAACACACTTACAGACAGAGACACTACTAACACACCGCCTTAAACTTAAAAACACCGCTCTCTTCTTCGACTAACATACACCGACTAACACCGCTATTTTCTTCTTCTTTTTGTTCGATCTACTGTTCAACTCTTCCGTGTTCTGTGCTGCTCGCGAGTCTCCATTAGGCATTAGGTCTTCATCAAATCTCCATTGATTCTTCACTCTTCAAGCACAAATATACAAATATACAATGTAAGTGAATATAAAATCAGAAATTTCTTATATATTATGTGTATATTATGTGCAATTGGTATTTGGTAGTGCATTAAAGGTGAATTGGTACTGCATTAAAGGTTTTTAATTTTATTCCTGTGAGAAATTTAGTAGTGCATTAAAGGTGTTTGTAAGGTTGTTTTAAAAAACTGGCAGATAAAAAATGAGCCCCAGGCCACAATGAAACATTGCTGTGGTTGCAATGAGACATTGCGGTGTGTATATGTGTAAAGTGGGGAAAAAGTTTTGTAAAGTTGTTTTAAAAAATTGGCAGATTAAAAATTGGCCCCAGGACCACCTCAATGTTTCATTGAGGTGACCACAATGAAACATTGCGGTTGTGGAAAAAATGATATTGTGCCAACCACCAACTACAACTACAACATTTAAAGCTGGTGGAAAAAATTAGGCTTTTAATTACCACAACAATGAAGCATTGCGGTAGTACAAAGCCCATTTTCCATTTTTTATTTTTTTATTTAATTATTAAAATATGCATGTGAAAATCATAACAAATTAATTTAAAATTTGAAATATCTTAAATGTTAAGTTAAGAATATTTTCTTTTAGCCTATGTATATAATTAAAAATATTTAATCTAAATATAGTGGGAGATATGTGAAACAATCATTTTAAAAATATCTCGAATTTCTATTGAGTAATATTCGGGGATGATCGAATTTCGATAGTAGCTCCGTGCCTACCAATTTTACCTTACCTCCACTAATCAACCTATCAATATTATCAATTATGAGGAGATTCAATAAATTTATTCTTGAACACAATTAGAAAGTGTAAGTTTAGTGATCAACTAGGAATTAGGGTTTTGATTTTCGATTATTTTTAAAAATACAGTTATTTATTTATTTTACTTGTAAAAACATTATGTGATGTTTAAAATAAAATTGTATGTTTACATTTGTGTCCCGGTTTATTCATTAACTCGTCCATTATGAACAATTTTTAAAATTTAATAAATAATTATTATAAAAATTTATAATTAATTCAATTTTAATAAAAAATAATAGTTAATTCCATTTTTAAAAATATTCATAATGAATGACTTTCGAAATCCGGACATGTAGTAAGGTCTATTGTCAAAATGTAGTAAGCTCTATCGTCTAAATTAGTTGAAATTGTTTAATTATTTTTATTATTTAGTCTAATTACACACATTTTTTAATCAAATATAAATTTCAATATATATAGATTAATTTGGTATATTTGATCAAGAAAGTTCAGTTGTTGTACTGGTTGAAGTGATGGCTTCCTTAACAGAAGGTCGGGAGTTCAATCCCATGCTAACGGTAGTTTATTTATAAGGATAATTTTGTACTTTAAAAAAATATGTTGTAGCATTGAAACATTGTTGTGGTTGCAATGAGACATTGCGGTGTGTATATGTGTAAAGTGGGGAAAAAGTTTTGTAAGGTTGTTTTAAAAAAACTGGCAGATAAAAAATTGGCCCCAGGACCACCTCAATGTTTCATTGAGGTGGCCACAATGAAACATTGCGGTTGTGGAAAAAATGATATTGTGCCAACCACCAACTACAACTACAACATTTAAAGCTGGTGGAAAAAATTAGGCTTTTAATTACCACAGCAATGAAGCATTGCGGTAGTACAAAGCCCATTTTCCATTTTTTATTTTTTTATTTAATTATTAAAATATGCATGTGAAAATCATAATAAATTAATTTAAAATTTGAAATATCTTAAATGTTAAGTTAAGAATATTTTCTTTTATCCTATGTATATAATTAAAAATATTTAATCTAAATATAGTGGGAGATATGTGAAACAATCATTTTAAAAATATCTCGAATTTCTATTAAGTAATATTCGGGGATGAACGAATTTCGATAGTAGCTCCGTACCTACAAATTTTACCTTACTTCCACTAATCAACCTATCAATATTATCAATTATGAGGAGATTCAATAAATTTATTCTTGAACACAATTAGAAAGTGTAAGTTTAGTGATCAACTAGGAATTAGGGTTTTGATTTTCGATTATTTTTAAAAATACAGTTATTTATTTATTTTACTTGTAAAAACATTATGTGATGTTTAAAATAAAATTGTATGTTTACATTCGTGTCCCGGTTTATTCATTAACTCATCCATTATGAACAATTTTTAAAATTTAATAAATAATTATTATAAAAATTTATAATTAATTCAATTTTAATAAAAAATAATAGTTTATTCCATTTTTAAAAATATTCATAATGAACGACTTTCGAAATCCGGACATGTAGTAAGGTCTATTGTCAAAATGTAGTAAGCTCTATCGTCTAAATTAGTTGAAATTGTTTAATTATTTTATTATTTAGTCTAATTACACACATTTTTTAATCAAATATAAATTTCAATATATATAGATTAATTTGGTATATTTGATCAAGAAAGTTCAGTTGTTATAGTGGTTGAAGTGATGGCTTCCTTAACAGAAGGTCGGGAGTTCGATCCCATGCTAACGGTAGTTTATTTATAAGGATAATTTTGTACTTTAAAAAAATATGTTGTAGCATTGAAACATTGTTGCTGCCTCAATGATTCATTGCGGTGGCAGCAACGTTTCATTGCTGTGGCCGTTTCTTTCAGCCGTTGGATGACTTTCCAACGGTCCAGATTTGTTGGTTGCATAACTTTTGGTATCCAGTTGTGGTTGTGGACCAAAATCCTATATATATATATATATATATATATATGGGAGCCCTTCCACAACCACAGTTGGTTGAATTTTGTTAACCATCCAACAGATCTTGTCCGTTAAATTGAAAAATGTACGGTGGAGATTAATTGCTACCGCAATAATACAATGCGGCCCCGCAATGCTTCATTGCAGTAGCACTCTTTACAGCAATGATACAATGCGGAGCTATAAAACTTGAAAAATACTCTTATACACTTTTAATTACAAAGCCCACATTACATAAAACACACTTACAGACAGAGACACTACTAACACACCGCCTTAAACTTAAAAACACCGCTCTCTTCTTCGACTAACATACACCGACTAACACCGCTATTTTCTTCTTCTTTTTGTTCGATCTACTGTTCAACTCTTCCGTGTTCTGTGCTGCTCGCGAGTCTCCATTAGGCATTAGGTCTTCATCAAATCTCCATTGATTCTTCACTCTTCAAGCACAAATATACAAATATACAATGTAAGTGAATATAAAATCAGAAATTTCTTATATATTATGTGTATATTATGTGCAATTGGTATTTGGTAGTGCATTAAAGGTGAATTGGTACTGCATTAAAGGTTTTTAATTTTATTCCTGTGAGAAATTTAGTAGTGCATTAAAGGTGTTTGTAAGGTTGTTTTAAAAAACTGGCAGATAAAAAATGAGCCCCAGGCCACACTGAAACATTGCTGTGGTTGCAATGAGACATTGCGGTGTGTATATGTGTAAAGTGGGGAAAAAGTTTTGTAAAGTTGTTTTAAAAAATTGGCAGATTAAAAATTGGCCCCAGGACCACCTCAATATTTCATTGAGGTGACCACAATGAAACATTGCGGTTGTGGAAAAAATGATATTGTGCCAACCACCAACTACAACTACAACATTTAAAGCTGGTGGAAAAAATTAGGCTTTTAATTACCACAACAATGAAGCATTGCGGTAGTACAAAGCCCATTTTCCATTTTTTATTTTTTTATTTAATTATTAAAATATGCATGTGAAAATCATAACAAATTAATTTAAAATTTGAAATATCTTAAATGTTAAGTTAAGAATATTTTCTTTTATCCTATGTATATAATTAAAAATATTTAATCTAAATATAGTGGGAGATATGTGAAACAATCATTTTAAAATTATCTCGAATTTCTATTAAGTAATATTCGGGGATGAACGAATTTCGATAGTAGCTCCGTACCTACAAATTTTACCTTACTTCCACTAATCAACCTATCAATATTATCAATTATGAGGAGATTCAATAAATTTATTCTTGAACACAATTAGAAAGTGTAAGTTTAGTGATCAACTAGGAATTAGGGTTTTGATTTTCGATTATTTTTAAAAATACAGTTATTTATTTATTTTACTTGTAAAAACATTATGTGATGTTTAAAATAAAATTGTATGTTTACATTCGTGTCCCGGTTTATTCATTAACTCATCCATTATGAACAATTTTTAAAATTTAATAAATAATTATTATAAAAATTTATAATTAATTCAATTTTAATAAAAAATAATAGTTTATTCCATTTTTAAAAATATTCATAATGAACGACTTTCGAAATCCGGACATGTAGTAAGGTCTATTGTCAAAATGTAGTAAGCTCTATCGTCTAAATTAGTTGAAATTGTTTAATTATTTTATTATTTAGTCTAATTACACACATTTTTTAATCAAATATAAATTTCAATATATATAGATTAATTTGGTATATTTGATCAAGAAAGTTCAGTTGTTATAGTGGTTGAAGTGATGGCTTCCTTAACAGAAGGTCGGGAGTTCGATCCCATGCTAACGGTAGTTTATTTATAAGGATAATTTTGTACTTTAAAAAAATATGTTGTAGCATTGAAACATTGTTGCTGCCTCAATGATTCATTGCGGTGGCAGCAACGTTTCATTGCTGTGGCCGTTTCTTTCAGCCGTTGGATGACTTTCCAACGG
Source organism: Saposhnikovia divaricata (assembly GCA_036435485.1). Taxonomy (NCBI): domain Eukaryota; kingdom Viridiplantae; phylum Streptophyta; class Magnoliopsida; order Apiales; family Apiaceae; genus Saposhnikovia; species Saposhnikovia divaricata. The sequence continues at coordinate 249,035,636 of CM071594.1, read as the reverse complement.
TCCAGATTTGTTGGTTGCATAACTTTTGGTATCCAGTTGTGGTTGTGGACCAAAATCCTATATATATATATATATATATATATATATATATATATATATGGGAGCCCTTCCACAACCACAGTTGGTTGAATTTTGTTAACCATCCAACAGATCTTGTCCGTTAAATTGAAAAATGTACGGTGGAGATTAATTGCTACCGCAATAATACAATGCGGCCCCGCAATGCTTCATTGCAGTAGCACTCTTTACAGCAATGATACAATGCGGAGCTATAAAACTTGAAAAATACTCTTATACACTTTTAATTACAAAGCCCACATTACATAAAACACACTTACAGACAGAGACACTACTAACACACCGCCTTAAACTTAAAAACACCGCTCTCTTCTTCGACTAACATACACCGACTAACACCGCTATTTTCTTCTTCTTTTTGTTCGATCTACTGTTCAACTCTTCCGTGTTCTGTGCTGCTCGCGAGTCTCCATTAGGCATTAGGTCTTCATCAAATCTCCATTGATTCTTCACTCTTCAAGCACAAATATACAAATATACAATGTAAGTGAATATAAAATCAGAAATTTCTTATATATTATGTGTATATTATGTGCAATTGGTATTTGGTAGTGCATTAAAGGTGAATTGGTACTGCATTAAAGGTTTTTAATTTTATTCCTGTGAGAAATTTAGTAGTGCATTAAAGGTGTTTGTAAGGTTGTTTTAAAAAACTGGCAGATAAAAAATGAGCCCCAGGCCATAATGAAACATTGCTGTGGTTGCAATGAGACATTGCGGTGTGTATATGTGTAAAGTGGGGAAAAAGTTTTGTAAAGTTGTTTTAAAAAATTGGCAGATTAAAAATTGGCCCCAGGACCACCTCAATGTTTCATTGAGGTGACCACAATGAAACATTGCGGTTGTGGAAAAAATGATATTGTGCCAACCACCAACTACAACTACAACATTTAAAGCTGGTGGACAAAATTAGGCTTTTAATTACCACAACAATGAAGCATTGCGGTAGTACAAAGCCCATTTTCCATTTTTTATTTTTTTATTTAATTATTAAAATATGCATGTGAAAATCATAACAAATTAATTTAAAATTTGAAATATCTTAAATGTTAAGTTAAGAATATTTTCTTTTAGCCTATGTATATAATTAAAAATATTTAATCTAAATATAGTGGGAGATATGTGAAACAATCATTTTAAAAATATCTCGAATTTCTATTGAGTAATATTCGGGGATGATCGAATTTCGATAGTAGCTCCGTGCCTACCAATTTTACCTTACCTCCACTAATCAACCTATCAATATTATCAATTATGAGGAGATTCAATAAATTTATTCTTGAACACAATTAGAAAGTGTAAGTTTAGTGATCAACTAGGAATTAGGGTTTTGATTTTCGATTATTTTTAAAAATACAGTTATTTATTTATTTTACTTGTAAAAACATTATGTGATGTTTAAAATAAAATTGTATGTTTACATTTGTGTCCCGGTTTATTCATTAACTCGTCCATTATGAACAATTTTTAAAATTTAATAAATAATTATTATAAAAATTTATAATTAATTCAATTTTAATAAAAAATAATAGTTAATTCCATTTTTAAAAATATTCATAATGAATGACTTTCGAAATCCGGACATGTAGTAAGGTCTATTGTCAAAATGTAGTAAGCTCTATCGTCTAAATTAGTTGAAATTGTTTAATTATTTTTATTATTTAGTCTAATTACACACATTTTTTAATCAAATATAAATTTCAATATATATAGATTAATTTGGTATATTTGATCAAGAAAGTTCAGTTGTTGTACTGGTTGAAGTGATGGCTTCCTTAACAGAAGGTCGGGAGTTCAATCCCATGCTAACGGTAGTTTATTTATAAGGATAATTTTGTACTTTAAAAAAATATGTTGTAGCATTGAAACATTGTTGTGGTTGCAATGAGACATTGCGGTGTGTATATGTGTAAAATGGGGAAAAAGTTTTGTAAGGTTGTTTTAAAAAAACTGGCAGATAAAAAATTGGCCCCAGGACCACCTCAATGTTTCATTGAGGTGGCCACAATGAAACATTGCGGTTGTGGAAAAAATGATATTGTGCCAACCACCAACTACAACTACAACATTTAAAGCTGGTGGAAAAAATTAGGCTTTTAATTACCACAGCAATGAAGCATTGCGGTAGTACAAAGCCCATTTTCCATTTTTTATTTTTTTATTTAATTATTAAAATATGCATGTGAAAATCATAATAAATTAATTTAAAATTTGAAATATCTTAAATGTTAAGTTAAGAATATTTTCTTTTATCCTATGTATATAATTAAAAATATTTAATCTAAATATAGTGGGAGATATGTGAAACAATCATTTTAAAAATATCTCGAATTTCTATTAAGTAATATTCGGGGATGAACGAATTTCGATAGTAGCTCCTTACCTACAAATTTTACCTTACTTCCACTAATCAACCTATCAATATTATCAATTATGAGGAGATTCAATAAATTTATTCTTGAACACAATTAGAAAGTGTAAGTTTAGTGATCAACTAGGAATTAGGGTTTTGATTTTCGATTATTTTTAAAAATACAGTTATTTATTTATTTTACTTGTAAAAACATTATGTGATGTTTAAAATAAAATTGTATGTTTACATTCGTGTCCCGGTTTATTCATTAACTCATCCATTATGAACAATTTTTAAAATTTAATAAATAATTATTATAAAAATTTATAATTAATTCAATTTTAATAAAAAATAATAGTTTATTCCATTTTTAAAAATATTCATAATGAACGACTTTCGAAATCCGGACATGTAGTAAGGTCTATTGTCAAAATGTAGTAAGCTTTATCGTCTAAATTAGTTGAAATTGTTTAATTATTTTATTATTTAGTCTAATTACACACATTTTTTAATCAAATATAAATTTCAATATATATAGATTAATTTGGTATATTTGATCAAGAAAGTTCAGTTGTTATAGTGGTTGAAGTGATGGCTTCCTTAACAGAAGGTCGGGAGTTCGATCCCATGCTAACGGTAGTTTATTTATAAGGATAATTTTGTACTTTAAAAAAATATGTTGTAGCATTGAAACATTGTTGCTGCCTCAATGATTCATTGCGGTGGCAGCAATGTTTCATTGCTGTGGCCGTTTCTTTCAGCCGTTGGATGACTTTCCAACGGTCCAGATTTGTTGGTTGCATAACTTTTGGTATCCAGTTGTGGTTGTGGACCAAAATCCTATATATATATATATATATATATATATATATATATATATATATATATATATATATATATATATATATATATATATATATATATATATATATATATATATATATAAGGTCCCGTTCCACAACCACAGCTGGTTGAGTTTTGCTAACCATCCGACAAATCTTGTCTGTTAAATTGAAAAATGTACGGTGGATGTTAATTGCTCTAGCGATGTTTCATTGCGGTAACGACTTTTCCAGCATTGATACAACGCGGCTACCACAATGAAACATTGCGGTAGCCATAATTGGGCCACAGGACTACCACAATGTTTCATTGAGGTAGTAGCAATGAAGCATTGCGGTAGTCATATGTTCTGCTTGCATTTATTACCCAACCACCAATCACAACTATCACAATTAAAGCTGGATGAGAAATTGGTTACCACAATGTTTAAGAGACTACCACAATGTTTCATTGCGGCAGTTTATTGATTTTTTTCTTTAATTTAATTATTAAAATATGTAAGTGAAATCATAATAAATTAATTTAAAATTTGAAATATCTTCAATTATAAGTTAAGAAATTTTATTTCATACTCACTATGAACACTACAAAATAACTAAAAAAAGTAGTAGTAGTAGTAGCAGCAACAACAGCAATGGAAGAACGGATTTTGGCAAGTGAAGAAGAATCGGGCCCAGTAACTCAAATTAAAAAAAAAATAAAAAATGTTTCTCGACGACAAAACCGTACAGAGGTCATGATCCATCCTTTTCAATGTTATTACCAAAATTTCAAAAAAAAAATAAATTTATTTGGTTTGGTAATTTAACGGTCAACTAGTACTTTGACTAAAACTCCTAACCAGAGTTTAGTCAGGTTTAGGTTTCCATTTTTAAAAAAATATTTCTTGACAACACAGAGGTCACGATCCATCCTTTTCAATGTTATTGCCAAAATTTCAGAAAAAAATAAATTTATTTGGTTTAGTAATTTAACGGTCAACTAGTACTTTGACTAAAACTCCTAACCAGAGTTTAGTCAGGGTTTAGGTTTCCATTTATTTAAAAGTATTTCTTGACGATCAAACCATACAGAGGTCAAGATCCATCATTTTTTAAGTTATTGCCAAAATTTCAAAAAAAAAATTTTTTTATTTAATTTGCTAATTTAACGGTCAACTAGTACTTTGACTAAAACCCCTAAACAGGGTTCATCAGAGTTTAGGGTTTCGATTTTTTTAGAAATATTTCTCGATGACCAAACCGTACGGAGGTCAAGAACCATCCTTTTTGATGTCATTACCAAAATTAAAGAATAATAATAATTTTTTTTGACTTATCCCTCATTATTAACTAGTTTGTAAAATAAACTAAAAAATTTGATAAAAATAGGAAAAAGGCAAAGTTTTGAACATAAATTCATACACACCAAAGTGGTCATACTCACTATTTATGTGATGAATGTTATCCTACTTTCACTAATTTTTCATTATTTTGATTTTTCTCTCATTTTTAACTAGTTTGTAAAATAAATTAAATAAATATAGGAATAATTAGTTTAATTTTGGTAATAATGCCTGTTAATATTCATTGGTGTGGTGGTTAAACACTTTGTCCCCTTTGTCAGGTGTTCGAGTCCAACTACTTACAAATCATATTTTTTGTAATTTAAGACTTTGTGACTACCGCAATGTAGCATTGCACAAGCCGCAATGAAGCATTGTGACTACCGCAATGAAACATTGCATAAGGCATTGCACCTACCTCAATGAAGCATTGCACAAGGTGGTTGGATAATTTTTGCTAACCAGCTGTGGCTGTGGAACAAAACCCATATATATATATATAACCAAAACTCTGTGATCAACCTTCTTCAAGATACTAGTGAACCAATCCATCAGATGTCATTAATTAGAGCTGTGACCTGTTGACCGTGTTATCGCAATTTGATTGGTGTATATTTAACTTCATGAATATGTGTTCGAATTTCAGTTCAGTTGTCTACATTTGATTAATAGAGCATTTACATCGCGGGATGTCTAAGAAGCTAAAAGGTTTACTAGGGAACATTGTGCAAATTTTACGGATGAGTTATATGTATTATGTTGTAAGAGCTCTACCATGCTTGCATTCTTCTAGACATAGCTAGAGTGTAGCGTTCGCTTAATACTGCCACAAGATCAACCATTTAATCTAAATTACTTATATATGAAGTTTCTAAATTCAGAAGTCTGCTAAATTTGTAATTTTGGTGATAGAGAACATTAGAGTGTACTTGGTGCTTACATGGTGTCCAGATATCATTCTGTTTTGCACACTGCAGTGCATCGTTCGAAAATTGCATCCCCATGGTTGTCTAGCGAATTCAAGTAGAATGGGATTATAACATAAATCGTTCTTTTCTTCACATGTCTCATCTTGTGGCAAAGCTAATATTTCTGGACCAATTCTGTGAAATTTCCCCATACCTACCGAGGAGCTCTCTTGAACCCCACGTCCCTTATGCCATTCTTCGTTCTATATATAGCCAGTATTACACAAGTTCTCCTTCCACCCCACTGGCATTAATAGGTGCATCACCAAGCCATTCACCTGCCGTATCTCTGTCCCATCATCTCCTGTAGTCAGGTATCCTCGGGGAGATTCAACTCCTCAGTCAAGTGTTAATGACTCTGGGCATTTCAAGGGATCATCAATCCGTAGCCAGGATCAAGCTTATTATGCGCTGACAGTGGAAGCACTAAAAACCGTGCTGAAAGGCGACCCCATTAGAATATAGTTCGAGCAAAGTGAAGATCACGGAAGGTTCAACATCAGGTAGCAGCAGTAGAGGTCCCAGTCCGTTGCCAAGATTTGTTGTTCAAGGTCTGGTCCTCTAGCATACAAGTAGAGATGGAAATGTAAGTAGGTGATGTATATCATGACATAAATCATATTTTTGTCTACCCTAATTGCCGATATGGTGATTTGTACATAGTGATGGTGTAAGACCTCTTGGTTGCTGGTTGGTTTTGGCTTGGCGGTGGCAGTTCCCCAAGGCCGCCAAGACCAGACATCGATGGTTGGTGCAGAAGTTGTGGTTAAATGTGGGCTTGGCTGATGGCTTTGATGGTGGGCTGATATAGTACTTGGTGGCTGGAGCTGGTTGTCTTGACAATAATTATATTGGCGTTGGGCTGTAGACATGGCTGGCTGAGCAGCCCAAACTTGAAGCCCAAAGGCTTGGGTCATTTGCTGGGCACATGTGGGGGAAAATGATTGTGGGTTTTACAGGTAGCATGGCTGAGACAACAAAAACGTGGTTAACTAATGGGTGATATATATATATATATATATATATATATATATATATATATATATCTGTGTGTGTGTGTGTGTGTGTGTGTTATATGTAATTGTGGGTTGCTAGAGTTGCTGGTAACTGCCCAAAGGTTTGCACAATTGGATGGTTGGCTGACAGGTGTCCTTGTAACTACTAAAGGTGGGAGTAACTACTGGTAACTGCCCATGGCTGAGGCAAAATGTGGCTGGCTGTAAATTAGCATAAATACATGTATTCTATAGCATTGTAATAGAGAGAGAGAGAGAGAGAGGTGAGATATGTGCAAGTGAGTCACATATAGTTGTATTCTGAGAGAAAGCCAAGTGAGTGCTTTTGTATGTATCTTGGAGAAGCCAAGTGAGTGCTTCAAGTTGTAAGTTTCCTTTGTATTGAGTTGAGCAATAAAAGGTTTGGCATTTTGCCTGTAAACAAGTATGTTCATTTACTTTTATACACTACACACACTAAGCCATCATTGGTATTTGTCATTCCGCTGCAATGTCGTAAGGTTGGTGGGCAACAACCTCTATTTTGGGCAGACTGTTCTTGGTGCGTTCGGGCAAAAGGGCAGGCCGCACAGGTTCAAGTTTGGTGATAAAAAGTGACCTTATGACAACTGGTATCAGAGCTGTGTTGTGAGAATGGTGGCTGATAGTTCGACTGCAGAAAGGTTGCTAAGGCTAGAAGAGTTTCTGGGTGTGCCTTTGACAACAGATGAGATTCCGATAGCGAATCAAGTACAGATTCTGAGGGAGGGCCTGGATGAGTTGAAGACGATGGTTCATGATCTTATGAGGGTTATTAAAGAGGGTTATGATGCCAAAATTCAAGAGTTGAGTGATGAATTGGTGTTGGTTAAGCGTGCCGCTATTGCCGGTTCGATAGGTGGTAGAGAGGGCCACTCGAAGTTGAAAATTCCAGAACCCAAGTTTTATGTTGGGGCAAGAGTCGCCAAGGATTTGAAGAATTTTCTGTGGGATATGGAGCAATATTTGAAGGCTGCTCATATTGAGGAGGTGGAGCAAGTTTCAATTACAAGTATGTACTTGGTTGGTGATGCTAAACTGTGGTGGCGTACGCGAACAGATGGTGATGCTAGCACGGACAGGCCAGAGATAACCACGTTTGAGGCATTAAAGAAAGAATTGAAGGAGCAGTTCTTACCCCTTAATTCTTCTTGGCTTGCTAGAGATAGTCTACGGAACTTGAGGCAAAAAGATTCTGTAAGGGACTATGTGAAAGAACTTAGTTCGTTGTTGCTAGACATTAAGAATATGTCTGATAAGGATAAGTTGTATAATTTCTTGGCTGGGCTAAAACCTTGGGCGCAGGCAGAATTGAGGAGGCAAGCGGTTAAAGAACTGCCTACTGCAATTGCAGCCGCTGATAGTCTGGTGGACTTCAGAAATGCTGGTTCTAGTGATGCTGATAAAGGGAAAGGTAATGGAAAGAACAACAAGGTTGAGGGCAGAGACAATAGATTTGATAAGAAAAATGGTGCGGGTGACACCAAGAGTGTTGGGAAGTCCCAGAGTTTGAAAGAGAAGGGATGCTATATTTGTGGAGGACCACATTTGATGCGAACGTGTCCAAAGAGGGAGAAGCTTAATGCAATGACCGTGGACAAAGAGAGTGTTATTCCCAGATTACACACTTGTATAATTGTAGAAGGGGGGTTGAATACAATTCTTGATATTTATAAATTTCTGATAAGAACTTCAGAAACTTATGAAGAGATAATTGCAATGTAAGATTTAAACACATACATATATAAAATCAGGTGGTTAATATGCACCACCTGAAGCTTTTATTTGAAGAAAACTCTGTGATACAAAATGTACACAGCTGCCGTTTTACAACTCTTTGCTTCTAAGGATATTCAAGAAACCCTAAGCAAATATGTCTGTTTTTTTTAACCTACAAAGAGTTGCTACACTTGGTTATATATCCCAAGTTTTACAAGTACTACTGGAATAAGATAATACTAATCTAATTCTAGTTGACTTGCTACTACACTCCAAATACACATGTAGCCGAAAGGTTGTCATTGTGTTCAGACATGTCTCCTGCACCTTTCTTGTATTCATAGTGTAAATGGAATGCTTCTTTCTTCTGTGTTTCCAAAGTATGGCTGCCATACTGCTTTTTGTATCTACTATAAGCTCATGTGATCTGTCAGTCAGACATGTCCTTATCAACTGCTAATCTCCAGCTAATCATAGAAATCAGGGTCAATGATTATCCGTTGATGATGTACACTGACATCCGTTGATGATGTATAGAGCAGTATCCGTTGATGTTGGGACTTGAGCTGTATCCGTTGATAGAGTGGATTTGAGTTGTATCCGTTGATAGAGTTTAGTCTTCATCCGTTGATACATTTTCACTTAGACAGAATTACATAGCATAGCTTATTTACAATTGGCTACCCTATTCTGCCTATCCGTTGATAGTCAACATGACTGTGGATAAAAACACTATCAACTGATAACATAGAGATACTGCAGTGTGCTACAAAACCTCATCCGTTGATGAGCTACCTGTTAACGGATAGAGTTATAAATCCTCATCCGTTGACAGCTACAAAACCTTAAACAATTTGATTGATTGTGAAGTTATCATCAAGTACAACATATTCCTAACAATCTCCCCCAATTTATACTTGATGGCAATAAAGCATAAATTCAGGACCTTGATGATAACAAAACATTCCTAAAGATATATAGAGAACAATACATAAATTGTATTAAGCTACAATAATTAAAAACTGAAAGTTTGAGAAATTTACAGAGAAGTGCTCCTCTAGACTGAGCAGATTAGGACTGTTTCTTTCCTCTTGTTGGCATCACCCTTGATTTTCCTTCCTTGGCAGAGTTGGACTCAATCTGTATTTGGAGTTGCCTATAGAAGGCATCTTCTTCATCTACCTTTGGATTTAGCTTCTGTTGTAGCCATCTCATGTATTGAGAACTAGCCTTTGGTAGTTGGTCTTCTAACCTGAAGAATCTCCTGTTACCATCTTCATCCCTGAACTCCATCATCCAGAAAGGTTGGAGGTGGATTTTCTGTCCATTGTATGGGATCTTCATTTTCCTTGGTAGACTTGATGGTGAGTTCCAATCCCTCCTTATTTGTTCTATTTTGTCCAGTATCTCCCCTTTTGCTATCTTGGAGAACCCTGTGTATCTCTTGATTGCAGAGAACACTTTGGTTAAGGTATGATAATTTTCTCCAAGAACCCTTTGTAGCGGCCATGTCCTTTCCGTTCCTCCCTTGTATACAAAGACCAATCTTTCAGGCAAATGTTTATATTTGTCAATTCCTTTTACTTCTGACAATTCATCCAGATAAAGATTCATGTCAGAGTATTCTTCAATATCTGCCTGATAGATAAAATCATCCTTGTTTTCCAAGATTGGCTGCCTGACAATTGCAGGTACCCTAGCAACTTGAATTGGTTCCTTTGAAGGTTGCTTCCTTGGTTTCCTTTTCTTCTGTGTAGGCTTCTGTTGAGGCTTCAGCAAGAATGAAGGAACCTCAATGGAGTCAAGATTCATTGGTTCCTCTTTAGGTACTATAGGCTCACCATGGAAATTTACATCTGGGTTGAATACTTTTACATCAATAGGTCGTGATGAACCAACTGTCTCTTTGTTTTCAGTTTCTGGAGAGACAGGCCTCCTTGCATGTGATTTTAATCTCTTGGATTTGGGGACTGATTTCCCTTTCTTTTTGAATTTGGGGACTTCCTCAGGTTCCCTCAATTCATCCTCTACCTCATCCAATAACTCTTGAGCTAGCCTTGCTTGCTTCTCATCTGAGTTTTCATATTGATATTCAGTGCTTGGTTGAGATTCTCTTAGCAGCCTTGAAGTCTCTTCTCTCTTGGCTTCAACAAATCTAGGATGGCTGTTGGATATGTTTAGAACTTTTCCATTCCTTATGATTACAGCCATCCATTCTCTTACACAACTGTTAGTCTTCTCCTTGAATTCCTTGATTGCCTTACCCATCAACTTCTCTTCATCATCCTTGGGAAATGGAAAGTCCAGTTGTAACTTGTTCTTCCCATTTGCTTTTGGTGGTGAGAAGGGTCTTGATTTGATGTAGGGTTCAAATTCCTTAACATGAGAAGGCTCAGCATCATAGAATGTAGGAGCCACAATTGCTGGAGTGAGCACCTTCAAAATTGTTGTAGATATTGTTGGAGCTGAGGTTTGGCTAGAGAACAGAGTTGATGCAATAGATTGATTGATCAATCTTTCTGTCCTCATTATCCTTTCATAGTTTTCTTCTTTCATCTTTTGGAGAGCTTCAATTTTGGCTAGCTTTTCTTCTTCTGTCAAGTTTGAAAGATCAAACTCTTCAGATAGAGGTTTGGATTTGCTGGGGGAAGCTGTGACAATGAATTCTTGTGGATTGACCACTATGGTAGGCTGCTGCTCCCCCTCACTTGCTGCTTCCCTTCTTTCAGAAATTAAGATTTGACTTGTAGTTGCCACAGCCTCTTCCACTTTCTCCCCCTTTTTGTTAGCATCAAGGGTTTGACTAGAAGTTGGGGCTGCAACTAACTTTTCTAGCAGTTGGGTTTGCAGTTTCTGATGTTGAAGAAATTGCTCCATCTGGGATTCCATCTTTTCCACTCTTGAATTGAGAAGTTGCACAGATTTAGCCAGGTTGTCTTCTTTGAGAAACCTTTGTTGCAACACCCTCTGAGTGGCTGTAGGAGCTAGTTGCTCTAGCTTGGAATCCACAGAGATCTTCACATCCTTGATTTCTTGTTTGACCTCCTCTAAATTGGATCTCTGAATCACCATTTGCATCTTTTGTAACTTTAGGGAGTCAATTGCCTGTTGAAGAACAACCTTTCTCTGTGGATCTGCTTCTGGGTGCTCAGCCAGGGCAGATTTATATTGCCTTATGATTTCCATATCAAGTTGATGATAGGTGTAGTTTTGAGCAAATGCAAAATCATGAATACTGCTACCATCTTCATCTTCAGAGCTCTGGCTGTCTTCATCTTCAGAATTGTCAAATTCATCACTCTCAGCAGTGGTTAGCAGAGCTGCTATAGATTCCTTAGCTCTAAGTAGAGATTGTGAGGTGTGCACTAGGTGCATTGCCTCCTCTGCTTCCATATTGCCCTGTTGTGCCAGAATTTGATAGGCAGGAACAGGGTGAGTAAAGGTTTCAGCATCCAAAGAAATGGAGTCAATCATGGACTGATATTCTCTTTGAAATTCCATTTCCTTGGATGCATCCTCAACCCCCATTGACTCACTAGCAATGGCTGCTTCTTCCATCCTTATCTCTCCTGTAGTCCCTTCTCTCCCCTCATCTCTCTTTTCTTGCATCAAGGGCTCCCCTTGGCTCACACCTCTCACACCCTCACCTTCACCTACTAAGGTGGAACTCTCAAACTCTCCTTTTGCCTGACCGGAAGAATTGGCCAGCCTCTCATTATTTATCTCTCCTTTTGCCTGCTCACAAGGCAGCCTCTCACTCCCTTCCCTCAAACCTAAAAGTGTTTCAACTACTGAGAACTCCTCTACACTTGACACTGGAATGTCAGATATAGCAGTGGTAGAGTGAGTTATCAACGGATAAGGAATATCCGTTGATGGAGTAGTTATAGCTGTCAACGGATGGCTAGATAGAGGCGCATCCGTTGATGGAGAAACACTTGTCAACGGATGAAGGATATCCGTTGAGGAAGGAATAATTCTATCCGTTGAAGAGAAAACCAACACTGAATCTGTGGAGATTGATTTTAAGTTCGAGGCCACAGTCTGTGTTGAGAATTCTGGAAGGGAAGATTGATGGTCCAACAAATCATCTAAAAGATGATGACCACCAATTACAGAGTGGGGCTTCTCCAAGAATCTTAAAGATGGAGAATCAGGAATTGATGTAGATATCATATCCACATCCAGAGAAGGAGTTGGTGATGGTGGATTGTAATGTGTGTCGATTTGAAGATTAAGATCAAGGGGCTGTGACTCCACATTTATTGAAGCCACATCAAACTGAGTTTGAGAAGGTACAGTTTCCTGTACAGTGTGTGCACCCTGTGATTCCACTGTGGTTTTAGATTTCACTCTTCTTCCATAGGTTTTTGAGATTGGGCTATATGTGTCCCTAACCCTCTTGTGCAGTGTTCCTTGTGGGGAACTTGATTCAGTAGTCACACTCTTTTGGGAGAGTGTAACTAGAATTTGGCCTGTAGTTACATTAGCAGTCTTTTGAGAGACTGAAATGGTGGTTGCACTCATCTCTCCTTCCTTATCCTTAGGGCTTCTTTGATGTTCACCCTGTCCCTCACCACTCACTACCACCTTCACACTCCCCTCAAGAGGTTTGGTAGATTTTACAACAGGTGTCTTTTGAGAGACACTTGAGGTTTGCCTTTTAGAATGTGGTTTTGGAACTCTGGATTTGGTCACTTTGGTAGGAGCCTGTTTGGTCACAACTACAGACTCCATTGTGACACTAGAAGGCAAAGAAATTTGGGGGCTGGAGATAGGGGTTTCAGAGTTAGAGATAGTTACCTGAACAATTGGTAGATATACCAACTGTACTCCTGCATTGAGGTTCATTCGAATCAGGTCACTTAAGACTCTCTTCTCCTGAACAAAACATTGGAACTTGCTATCCGGGTTAGCAATGGATAGCTTATTCTCAGACACATGCAGTGCTAAGAGCATTAAAAATCTAGCAAAGTAGATATTCTTGCTCCTAGTTTCCTTTTTACCCAACTTTGCAGCTATCTCATACATAACTAATGTGCCAAAATTATAGAATTTATCATTTAAAAGCATACACATCATTGTTAGCATGGACTGGGTAACAGCATCAAAATTACTAATTTTTCCTGAAAAAGTTTTAATGAAGGCATCACAGAAGTAGCTCCATTCTTTAACCATTCCTTTTCTAGCAATTTTCCCTAAGTTTTCAGTACTAAGGGCATAATTAATAGAATTAAGCATGGCAACAATTTCAGCATCAGTAGGTACTTTCAGACAGTTATTCTCAGGCAATTTTAAACAAGCAGTTATTACATCAGAATTAACCACATAGTTTTTACCCTTTAAAGAAAAAGCAATTGTACCGTCTGTGCCATTGTACTCAGCAGATGTCCACATTTCTTCAATTACCTCGTGGATTAAGGGAGTGGTAGCCGTCATAGCATATGACAGTTTGCATTTCTTCACGAAACTCATCAAAGTGTGGTAAGCTTCCGGAGCATTCACTGTGTCAACAAAGGCCGCGAAATTGTTCTTCTCATAGGTAAACCCAGTGGAGGACATCATCTTAACAATAGGCGCCATTGAAGTGATTGAACTTTGGTTACAGAGAGTTTTAGGGAAGAAGATGCAGTTAGCTTTTGATATGCTTGAAAATGAATAAAAGTGAGATGTGAGAGTACAAGTCCGCCTTTTATATTTTTCAAGAATTAAAAATGAAATAATTAAAAGTAATTACTCCATTGGTCAAAAGTAACTGTCAGATAATAAATAAAAAGAGAATAAGTACAGCCATGATTAGATATACACGGTTACCAACGGAAAAAAAAATGTATATCAACGGATATAGAATGAACGGTTGAGATACAGTTTATCCGTTGATGACGTGGATAGCCTGTTACCCGTTGACATGCAAAAATCTAGTAATGTGTTTATACTATCAACGGATAAAAGGATATCCGTTGATAAGCTAATTTTGCCTTAGGCAAAATTTCTGCAGAAAATTTTTCTGAAAGTTTTAATTTTCAAGTAAATCAAAACACATTTCCAGCTTCAATTCATTGAAATCAAATATCACTAGAAATTATGACAAGTTAAGCATACCTAGCTCACCTACCAATCTTGTGAATGTGGATTCATCAAGAGGCTTGGTGAAGATATCTGCAAGCTGCATTTCACTTGGCACAAAGTGCATTTCTACTGTACCATTCATCACATGTTCTCTAATGAAGTGGTATTTGATGTCAATGTGCTTGGTTCTCGAATGTTGCACTGGATTCCCTGTGATGGCAATAGCACTTGTGTTGTCACAGAAAATTGGAATCTTCTCAACTTTTAGACCATAGTCAATGAGTTGGTTTCTCATCCATAGAATCTGTGCACAACAGCTTCCAGCCGCAATGTACTCAGCTTCAGCTGTAGAAGTGGAGACTGAGTTTTGTTTCTTACTGAACCATGACACAAGCCTGTTTCCTAGAAATTGACAGGAACCTGTAGTACTTTTCCTATCAACTCTGCAACCTGCATAATCTGCATCTGAATAGCCAGTTAGATCAAAACCAGATTCTCTTGGGTACCAAATGCCAAGGTTTGGTGTTCCCTTGAGATACCTGAAAATTCTTTTAATAGCTATTAAGTGAGACTCTCTAGGATCAGCTTGAAATCTAGCACAAAGACAAGTATAAAACATTATATCAGGTCTACTAGCTGTTAGGTATAAAAGTGAACCTACCATGCCTCTATAACTTGAGATGTCCACAGACTTTTCCTTAGTATTCAACTCAAGCTTAGTTGCAGTGGCCATAGGTGTTTTAGCAGATGTACAATCCATTAAGTCAAATTTCTTTAAGAGATCATAAATATATTTTGTTTGACTTATGAAAATGCCCTCATTAACTTGCTTTACTTGTAGGCCAAGAAAGTAAGTTAATTCACCCATCATACTCATTTCATACCTACTTTGCATAAGTTTGGCAAACTTTTTGCAAAGCTTCTCATATGTAGACCCAAAAATAATATCATCTACATAGATTTGAACAAGTATTGAAGAGCCATTAATATCCCTATGAAATAAGGTTTTATCTACTGTACCTCTAGTGAAGTGGTTCTCCAAAAGAAATTGAGATAAAGTGTCATACTAGGCTCTTGGTGCTTGCTTCAAACCATAAAGTGCTTTCATGAGAAGATATACATATTCTGGAAATTCTGGATCCTCAAAACCAGGAGGTTGATGGACATAGACCTCTTCTTCCAGTTCCCCATTTAGAAAGGCACTTTTGACATCCATCTGATAGACTTTGAAATTGGCATGTGCTGCATAGGCTAGAAAGATTCTTATTGCCTCAAGTCTTGCTACTGGAGCAAAAGTTTCATCAAAATCTATTCCTTCTTCTTGAGAATAGCCCTTTGCCACTAATCTAGCTTTATTCCTCACAATTATGCCATTTTCATCTGTCTTATTCTTGAGAACCCATTTAGTACCTATGACACTTCTATCATCAGGTTTGGGCACAAGTTTCCATACTTTATTTCTTTCAAATTGGTTTAGCTCTTCTTGCATTGCTAACACCCAATCTGGATCTAGAAGGGCATCTTCCACTTTCTTAGGTTCCTCTTGAGACAGGAAGCTACTGTATAGACATTCTGCTTGAGTGGCCCTTCTAGTTTGGACTCTTGAATTTGATTCACCAATGATTAACTCAAATGGATGATTTCTAGTCCATTTTCTTGCAGGTGGAAGATTTGATCTTGATGAGGTTGCTTCATTTCCATGATCATGTTGATTTAGCATTGAATTTTGACCTTGAGAAACTCCCCCTGAGTTTGTTGTCCTTGCTGAGTTATGAAGTTGACTGTCAATGGATGCATCATTTTGCCTGTCGACGGATGCTTGAGAATTTCTGTCAACGGATGCATCTCTAATAGTGTCAACGGATGTTGCAGAATGACTGTCAACGGATGTTCCAGAATGACTATCAACGGATGCTTCATTTTCAGTGTAAGCATCACTTCTAGTTGGTATAACAGCTCTAGGTGGATCTCTGTGGTCATGATCTTCATTCTCCTCATCATCATCATAGTACATTCTTCCTTCACCTTCATTCTCAAATTCCAACTTTTCATGGTAACCTTCATCATTTAGGCCTAGAATCTTTTGATCATCAAACACAACATGTACAGATTCCATAACAATGTTGGTTCTTAGATTGTAGACCTTGTAGGCTTTCCCTGCTGCATATCCAACGAAAATAGCTTCATCTGCCTTTGCTTCAAATTTGCCTAAATTATCTCCATGATTCCTTAGCACAAAACACTTACATCCAAAGACATGTAGAAAAGCTAAAGTTGGTTTCTTGTTGGTTAATAACTGATAAGGAGTCATTCCTCTAGCTTGATTGACCAAGGAAATATTCTGAGTAAAGCATGCAGTGTTGACAGCTTCAGCCCAGAAATATGTTGGTAATCTTGATTCACTTAACATTGTTCTAGCTGCTTCAATGAGAGTTCTGTTTTTTCTTTCAACAACCCCATTTTGTTGAGGTGTTCTGGCAGCAGAAAACTCATGGACAATTCCATTCTCTTCACAGAAAATCTTCATTGTGGAATTCTTGAATTCAGTACCATTGTCACTCCTGATCCTTTGTACTCTGTCTTCAGAACCATTGTTTAGCATTCTGAGGTGATTGATAATGATTTCACTTGCACAATCCTTGGAGTGCAGGAAGAAAGTCCATGTGAACTTAGAAAAATCATCTACAATCACCAGACAGTATTTCTTCTTTGAAATAGACATGACATTTACTGGACCAAATAAATCCATATGCAGCAATTGAAGAGGCTTAACAATGGATGACTCTGTCTTGCTTTTGAAAGATGATTTCTTTTGTTTCCCTAATTGGCAGGCATCACATAGCCCATCTTTGACAAACTCCAAATGAGGGATTCCTCTAGCAAGATCCTTTCTTACCAAATCATTCATAACTTTAAAATTCAAATGTGACAGCTTCTTATGCCATAGCAAACTCTCATCCTTACTTGCTTTGCTGAAGAGACAAGTAATGGATTCTGAGCATGCTGAATTGAAGTCAGCTATGTAAACATTTCCTTTTCTAAAGCCTGTCAATACCACATTGTTGTCTTCCTTGGCAGAAACAACACAGGCTTCTTTTGTGAACTTTACTTCATAGTCTTTGTCACAAATCTGACTGATACTCAGCAAATTGTGCTTTAAACCTTCAACTAAAGCCACTTCTTCAATGATGACATTGTCTTTTGAAATCAGGCCATATCCCTTAGTATATCCTTTGCTGTCATCTCCAAAGGTAATTCTAGGGCCAGCTCCTTCCTTGAACTCTGTGAGCAGGGTTGAATCTCCTGTCATGTGCCTAGAACATCCACTGTCTAGGTACCATAGATTCCTTCTGTTTCCCTACACACATTTCAAAAACAAATCAAGTTGATTTTGGTACCCAAGCTTCCTTGGGTCCTTTCTTGTTAGCCTTTGACTTTGCACTCTTAGCATTCTTCATCTTCGGTGTAGATGCTTGAGTAATGGGGTTTGACAAATGCTCATTTGCATGAATATTGGATGCATGCATGTGTGGAAAATTGACATACATATTATTCATGTTAGGTAGGTTCCATGACATTTGTGGCACATTCATAGATTGAAAGTATGGATTAGACACATATGGCATGTTCACATATGGATTTGAAAAACTAGCATTTTGATACAAACCAGGCATAACAGGCATTGCAGGCATACATGGCATTGGTTGAGGTACATGAACAGGAGCCTTGTTGACAATCTTGCAATTAGAAGATAAATGATTGACACTATTACAATTACTACAAGTTTTCCTAGGAGCAAACTTGTCAGGAGAGTAATTGTTTTTCTTGTTGATGCCTATCTTACCATTTCTGTTCTTTTTCTTTTTGCCCTCAATTTCTACCTTTTCATTGTCTGATTTACCAACAGCCTTTTTGTTGTGTAAATCACCTGTCTTAGCCTTCCCACTGGATTTGGTTTTGCTGCACTCACCACTAACAAAATTCTTGTTTACTGGACCATACTTGATATCCAGTTTCCTAAGTTCCTTCTTACTAACAGACTTTTTGTTAGTCGACGGATACCTCTCATCCGTTGACGGTTCATCTGTCAACGGATGATCACTATCCGTTGATTCACAAATAGTCTCTAGATCCTCAAGGCCAGGTTCTAGCTCCTTTTTCCTTTGAGTCCAGGTATCCTTCACAAATGATTCTATTCCCTGAACTTCTATTATGTTTTGAGAAATATTCCTACAACTTTGAAATTTAGCAATTATCCCTTGTTCTTTTTCAAGCTGGTCTTTTAAAATTAGTTCTCTTTTTAACACAGCTTCAAGTTCATTTTTAGCATTATTGCAATCAACTCTCATTTTCTCAAATTCTAGAAATTGAGATTCTAGAGCAGCATTTCTATCACTTAAAAACAGATTAGACTCTTTAATTCTATTGTTCTCTTTAGTAAGTGATTTAAGAGTAACACTTAAGTGATATAGTTCAGTAGACATTTCATCTATAACACTATTGCATTCCTCTTTAGTGAGCTCAGAGAGATTAGTAGAAAATACCTGATTGCTAGCTGAACTTGCTTCCTGCTCTCCAGAATCAGCCATTAAAGCAAGGTTGACTAACTCAGCATCATCATCAGAAAGATTGTCATCAACAGCCCAGTCATACTCTTGGGTCAAGAATGCCTTTCCTTTCTGCCTGAGAAGATCAAAATATTTCTTCTTATAGTCAACAACCTCAGTTGGCTTTCCCTTGTTCTCAGATCTAGGTTTCCTGCATTCACTTATCATATGACCAGCAATCCCACAATTGTAGCATTTAATTTTGGATTTATCCACATAGTTGTTTGTGGAAAAATCCTTGTTAAATGGCTTGGCCATCCCAGAGTTTCTCTTGAATTTCAGCTTAGAGAATCTCCTAGATAGAAAAGCTAAGTGCTCATCTATCTCATCTAATTCATCCTGCTGAAGGGCATTCAATTCCTCAGACACCTTTTCCTTGCTCCTGCTTGATTCTGCTCTACTTTTACAAACCTCCCTGTTTGGTGTAGAACTAGCAGTTTCTGTCCTTTCCTCCTTTTGCTCCAAATTGGCAACGAGTGCAACTGACCCACTTTTCTTTTGAGACTTCTCAATCTCTTCATCCTGCTCCATTTCCAGCTCATAGGTCTTTAAAGTTCCATAGAGCCTTTCAAGAGTAAATGTCTTGTACTCTTGAGTGTTTCTTAGAGAAACAGTCATTGGCTTCCATTCCTTGGGCAGTGATCTCAGAAATTTGAGATTAGAGTCTTTAACTTGATAGACTCTTCCATACAGTTCCAAACCATTTAGTAGCTTTTGAAATCTACTAAATGTATCATTCAATGTTTCTCCACTCTTAAAGTGAAAATGTTCATACTGTTGGATTAGTAGTTGCATCTTGTTTTCCCTTACCTGTTCTGTTCCTTCACACAGGGTTTGAACAATGTCCCATACTTCCTTGGCGGTAGTGCAGTTAATAACATTGTCAACCATGTCTGTTTCTAGACCATTGAACAGAATATTCATGGCCTTTTTGTCTTTGTGGACTTCTGCAATATCTTCAAGACTCCACTCAGAAACAGGTTTGGGAATGAAAGTGTCAGGCACATCATCAGCCAGGCCAACTCTTGTTGCTGTCTTCATTGGAACGTGAGGACCCTTGTCAATGCAATCCACAAAACCCTCATCAATAGACGAGAGATGTAGACGCATTTTTACTTTCCAGTGAAAGTAATTTTCTCTATCAAGAACTGGAATCTTCACTCCATAATCCTTCTTAGACATGTTGGAAGTGTGTTGATCTTTAAACTTCAAATATGTTAGAAGCTTGCTCTGATACCAATTGTTATTCCCAGATTACACACTTGTATAATTGTAGAAGGGGGGGTTGAATACAATTCTTGATATTTATAAATTTCTGATAAGAACTTCAGAAACTTATGAAGAGATAATTGCAATGTAAGATTTAAACACATACATATATAAAATCAGGTGGTTAATATGCACCACCTGAAGCTTTTATTTGAAGAAAACTTTGTGATACAAAATGTACACAGCTGCCGTTTTACAACTCTTTGCTTCTAAGGATATTCAAGAAACCCTAAGCAAATATGTCTGTTTTTTTTAACCTACAAAGAGTTGCTACACTTGGTTATATATCCCAAGTTTTACAAGTACTACTGGAATAAGATAATAC
This sequence comes from Saposhnikovia divaricata, assembly GCA_036435485.1. NCBI lineage: Eukaryota > Viridiplantae > Streptophyta > Magnoliopsida > Apiales > Apiaceae > Saposhnikovia > Saposhnikovia divaricata. Next base: position 249,015,047 of record CM071594.1, on the reverse strand, counting down.
TAATCTAATTCTAGTTGACTTGCTACTACACTCCAAATACACATGTAGCCGAAAGGTTGTCATTGTGTTCAGACATGTCTCCTGCACCTTTCTTGTATTCATAGTGTAAATGGAATGCTTCTTTCTTCTGTGTTTCCAAAGTATGGCTGCCATACTGCTTTTTGTATCTACTATAAGCTCATGTGATCTGTCAGTCAAACATGTCCTTATCAACTGCTAATCTCCAGCTAATCATAGAAATCAGTGTCAATGATTATCCGTTGATGATGTACACTGACATCCGTTGATGATGTATACTGACATCCGTTGATGATGTATAGAGCAGTATCCGTTGATGTTGGGACTTGAGCTGTATCCGTTGATAGAGTGGATTTGAGTTGTATCCGTTGATAGAGTTTAGTCTTCATCCGTTGATACACTTTCACTTAGACAGAATTACATAGCATAGCTTATTTACAATTGGCTACCCTATTCTGCCTATCCGTTGATAGTCAACATGACTGTGGATAAAAACACTATCAACTGATAACATAGAGATACTGCAGTGTGCTACAAAACCTCATCCGTTGATGAGCTACCTGTCAACGGATAGAGTTATAAATCCTCATCCGTTGACAGCTACAAAACCTTAAACAATTTGATTGATTGTGAAGTTATCATCAAGTACAACATATTCCTAACAGAGAGTGATGCTGAAACTGAGGATGTAGCTGTGAGGGTTAGTCCTATACGTTTGGTGACTTTAAGGATGGGAAAGTCAGTGCCTTGTGATGGGTTTATTTATGTGAATGTTCAAGTGAATGGACATGAGATGATGGCGATGGTTGATACCGGGGCCACAAATTGTATTGTTGCAGAAAGGTGTGTTAAATTGCTGGGGTTAAAGATGAAGCCTAGTAATTTGAAGTACAAAGCTGCAAACATGGATGCACAACATATTCGGGGCACTTCAGATATTAGCTTGAAAGTTGGGGCATGGCAAGGTAAATACTTGTTCAGTGTTATACCTTTAGATGATATTGATTGCATTCTTGGTATGGACTTTTTGAAAGATGTCAATTGTATGATTATGCCGCATGTTGGTGGTATGTTGATGGGAAATGAGGAGTGTTGCTTTGTTAAGGCAGCCTCAATGTCGCCGGGAAAGAAGACAGAAAAGTCGAGGTTAAGTGCAATTAGGGTGTTAATTGGCGATGTGATGTGTGATCTTAAGCCTGAAGTGAAAGGCAAGTCAGAAACGCATGGTTTCAGGTTGAAGTCTCCGTCTGTTGGGGACATTGTTGGGAATTGATAGGTAGCAAGGCTAGCAGGCAGCCTGGTGCCTGTACTTGTCCCTAAGCTGGTCTACTTGGGCAACATTGCTGGGATAAACGGTATGGTTTTGACTGTTGGTTCTGCGAGGTGAAGTGGGACTACTGAAGTAGCAAGCAAGCTGATGAGGACATCAGGCTCAAATGGTGTGGGTGGGTTTGTAAGACCTCTTGGTTGCTGGTTGGTTTTGGCTTGGCGGTGGCTGGTCTCCAAGGCCGCCAAGACCAGGCATCGATGGTTGGTGCCGAAGTTGCGGTTAAATGTGGGCTTGGCTAATGGATTTGATGGTGGGCTGATATAGTACTTGGTGGCTGGAGCTGGTTGGCTTGACAATAATTATATTGGCGTTGTGTAACACCCCCAGATCCGGGGTCCGGGATCCGGTGGTTAAGGTTTCCAATTCTGTCCACAACACTTGAACTTTCCTTACCATAAAATAAATTACGTCTCTATAGCCCAACACAATAATATAAAACACACCCGTTATAGTCCCAGAGATGAAATCAGAGTAACACTCAAATTTTTATTAATCACATTATGAGTTCTTACAATCCAAAAGAATTTCAATATAAATACATACTCTTTGCCATCCATTTACATAAGTCATACTAGACCATATTCTTGGTACTGAAAGAATAAATATACCCTACCAATAGCTTCTTCTTCAGCTCTGGTAGTCTCATCGTCCTCGCCCGCGTCGAGTGCGCCTTGTGCGAGTCATCTGGTCTAGCTGTTGTTGTGATATAATAATAAAGCAAGGGTGAGCAATAGCCCACCAACAATAATATATGACTGAACGATAATGTATAACAGTTCAAAAGTATCTTTCAAACCATATGCCATGCATTTACGGAAATGATGCCAGTATAATATGAACGATGAAGTTACAAGGTAACTTAAAGTATTTGTTTGTAGAAATATCTGCTACATCAAAGTAAGCGAGACATTCTTATTGTTATTAAGAAGAGGAACTTGCAAGAAAAGGTTGCAATTCCAGTTATGACCCTTTTCCAACTCTGCCAACAGTAATCATGTTGCAGGAAATAAATAAATTTGGATGATGAACCAATGATGGAGTATTCACCGCGCCCGCTGTTCCAATCTTGATGATCAGTCGAGATCGTACAGCTCAATTTAGATTTACTACCGGTAGAAGGAAGAACTGACGGCTTTACTTGTCTACCGCCTTACTAGCTCTCCCCGGCCAACGGTTGGGCCAAAGGGGATGGACCGGCGCTACTCGGCCTCTTACACGACTCCTAGTTCAAATAGAGTTCATGATTCTGAATGTAACGTTCGTCCCCCTTTCCCCAAGTATAATACTTGTTGATAAGACTCTACAAGGTAGTCGTATCTAGTTGGAAAGGAAAATTCACCAATAACTTCCAAGCTGTGGCTTGGTATCGAATATCAACTTGTTCCAACAATCTTACCCCTCGAAAGATGAGAAGGTAAACAACGACTTAATAAGTCAATAGCACCCGAGTTGCGAGTGAAGAGAATACTCTATGACCGGGAAGTCGACAAGATAAATAACATCTTCCAAGTAAGGTTCCCTTATTATTAGAGAGGTAGACTCAAGGAAGAATGATGTCTGAGAACCTTTCTTGATATAAGATTAATAATAATATGACTCCGAAATATTTTCTGTAATAATCGAAGAAGATAAACCTTATCGAGGTTATTCTAAGTATGAAATAAATATTCAGAGAATATTTATTGAATTAAAATATTTTACAGAATATTTAGGAATATGAAAGAATATCTTTAATCAGAGTATTTCTCAAATAATCCTTGAAGAAATATCTAGAGAATATTTATTGCATAATTAAATATTCAAATGAATATTCAGAATAATATTCATTAATTAATAAGACCTGAAAAGAATATTTAAAATATTTAAAATAATATTCGATGATTAAATAGAACCCTGGATGAATATTCAAAATAATATTCATAATTAATTAGGAATTTAAATGTTTATTGAAAAAGTAATATTCGTTTAATGAATAATATTCTAAATGAATATCAAGTAATATTCATTTAGTAATCCAAGCTTTAAAGGAATATTCGAGATAAGACTCGATAAATAAATCAAGCTTCAGATGAATATTAGAATAATATTCATCAAGTAAGTAATATCTTAAATGAATATTCAAAAGTAATATTCATTTAATAAAGTAATATTCTAAATGGATATTCAAATAATATTCATTTAGTAGTCCAATCTTTAGAAGAATATTCGGAATAATAATCGATAACCTATTCGACTTTGAATGAATATTGAAAAATATTATTCGTCGAATGGTTACGTTCAAATAATTATTTGAAGTAAGGATCGTTAAAATAATTAGTCTCGAACGAATATTCAAATAATATTCGTCGCCCAAATAATAGAAAATATTTACTTAAATATTCTCCTCCGAGGTAATCTCGATATATCAAGGAATATTGACTCCCGGTCTATTTTTGATTAATAAGATGTATACGCCCTTCTATGAGGGTCTTACAATAATCGGCTTATAACTGATATATAACTATCTAGCTTATAAGCCAACAATAACATTCAGGGAACAAGTATATCACTTCAACTTGAAAGTAGGCATGCATGCAATGGCATATGTATATCAGCATATATATATATATATATATATTTATTCAATCACAACAACAGCCTAAAAGAAGGGAATTGAAACTTGCCTGGTAGTCGAGTACGGTAAGGGGTAGTGGTAGCGGGTCCCGGTTCAGCTTGGTGATCTATAAATAGCCAAGGCATTCGGGATTAATCACTTAACATATTAAAAGTTAAGTTATACTTAATTCGAAACACGTTCTTGAGTTATCTCGTTATACCCCTTTTAGTGGATTACTTTTATCACTGATCCGACCCGACATCCGTTCGTTAATACGACATGTCATTGTACTTATACTTGGGACATACTTAAGTCATATGAGTTCTAAAGTCGATCGTTACGAACCAATACTATACTCCGAGTTTTATCGTCCGTTTTCTAAGTGTTTTACCGAAGTTATAAAAGAGTCGTCTTTTAGGGGTTCGTTCGCGTTTAACCTCGACTCGAACATTTTTAATAAATCGAAAAATGATCTTTTTGACATACGGTTTTCTTTCACGCCTTCCTTTTTACCTCTAGTATTTATTTACCAAGATTCGCCATGACGTTACATAGTTTACGAGGGTTCAATTACAGTTACGAACTTTCGTTTACGATTTCGAACCACTTTTACGAATTTAATCATAATTCCTAAACCGTAAGTCCATTTCATGCGATCTTTATATCAAAACGAAGCTTGAAACATAATCTATCCTATCATGGCAGAAAATGAAGCTGTACAGTGAGTTATAGCTACTGTGATGCTCGGTGTTTAATAGTCTAACGAAAATTCGGCATTACGACGGCTATAAATCGAACGTTCTAAAATTCATAACAATCAATCCAAGCCACACCGGGCATACTATACATGGTTTTCATCTTAACCAGTCCAAGAAGGTTTCAATTAACCATCATAATCATCAAAACTCTTAAATCATCACTACTAACTACATAATCATGCTTTTATGCATATAACAACACCATAATCTTAACTAATCTAAAACCATCAAGAACATATATAAAACTCAAAGTAAGATCTTGGGTTCTTAAGAATTATACCTTCCTTGGAGAGTGTACAAGCTATAATAACCCTTATATAGTCCTTGTATGGCTTTAACAAAGCTTAAATCATCCAAAGAAACCAAGAAATCAAAGTTAGTTTCTTGAAAACACTATTCACCCTCATCTTTGAGGATTTATTTGAAAATGGAAAACATGGAGTTTGAAGCTAAGATTTCTAGGAGATCATTTTCATGAAATATAGGACTCACCATAAAAATTTGGAGATCAAACAATGGTTGGAAGGTGGATTTTGAAATCTTAAAACTCCAAAATTCGAAGTGCCTTGGTTTTGGGGGAAAAACAGTGAACTTCTCGAATTTATTTACCCATCCAAACGATCTTCAAAAATTATGAAATTAAATCCCCAACTTCACCTTGATGTGTAGAAGCTCCATGAATTTTTTCATGATTTTTAGATGAGTAGATCTAGGTGAAAAAAAATGGCAAAGACCCCTGCCCTGGAAAAATGCAACTGCTGGAAAAATGGGGGAGAGGTGGTGTTTGCTTGGCTTTGATCTTGCTCTCATCTTATCTAAAGTGAATTATTGAATGCCTTTGGATAATATCTTGTCCATAAAGTAGCTTTAATAAAGTTCTAGGTCATGCATGATGTAATTAAATGGACAAGTGTTGGTTTGTAATGGTAAGATGATGACAAGAAGCTAAGTACTTGGTTATGTTTGCTAAGTATACTAGTTGCTCATGTAACTACTTAGTTACTTGGTCTTATCTCCTTGTACATGCATGCATCTTGATCCTCTGTTTGTTCTTTGTCCGGTTATTGCTCAATTCGTTGCTCGTTCGAGGGACTAACTCATTCGTTTCTAGCTAGGGTTTTACCGAAAACCTTCTTAATATTTATACTACTATTCCTCATCTTTCTTAATACTTCTCGAATTTAAATTCCTTAATTCTCTTTTATAAATCCTTAAGTCTTGCAGTGTCCAGGGAAATCTCGGAGAAAATAAAAGTGCTATTTTTCTGAATCCGACAGCTTTTACATACACTTATTTTCCTCCTGGATCACTAATACGAACTCAGAAATCCGTTCCGAATACCGGGTATAACATTATTATAATAATTTTCCAAATTCCACCAAAATCACTATTCATCACTTATTTTTATTTAATTCCTATAGTTGGGAAAATGAACCCGGTTCACCCTCGAGTGTTCCTTAACCTTTTTACGGAACCGCTGGGCTTATAATAGATATTGATTTGGATGACATGAGGGTATCTATTTCTCTCTAGGGAATCTTATCTTAACTTTCTAGGAGATAGATTATTCTAACCTTAGTTATCACCCAATAGCATCCTTCAGGCCATATAACCTTGGAATATATATCCTTTCATTATTCATTCATTAAAACCAGTATTACATTCTAGTTGTAACCCCTATTCATTCTTACATCAATACATAATAAAAAGTTTTAATTCTACCCAAAAATCTGGGTTCTTACAGTCTCCCCTCCTTAAAAGGATTCCGTCCCGGAATCAGGTAGAAGACAATTGGGTATTTGTTGGTTATTTCACTTTCCAATTCTCTGGTCGATCCTTACACACTCCAATCTTTCTAAAGCATCTCATACTGGTGTTACAATACACCCTTATCCGTTCTACCAATTCTTTGATACTTTCGCAAAACACATCATCCGGTATACGCTCTTGTCCGTTCTTATACTATTAACCTTATTGGTACGTGCAGTGACTTCGGTATCACTAACGCGCTACGAAGTCCGGAGATAACCTCACTCGTAATTTTGCAATTCCTAATCGTTTTAATCTTCGTAATCTCGATGTATATATATTTAGGTGGAAAATTTTATCGAGAGATCACTGTGATCAATGAACATTTGTTATATTGCATAGTTAGTACAAAAGGGGGCCAGCCTTTAGTACTTGACAAGCAATTAAACAATTAATGGCATTCCACTTAGACTCCTATCACACAGACAGAGAGTCACGTAGTATTACCTCCCCTCCTTAAAGGGTTGTTCTTCTCAATTTAGAAGAAGATAAATAAGGGAGAAGAAAAGAACGAATTTCAAAGAATCATATATGAAAGTTTTCATGATTGTCAAAATATCATATTTAGAATTTACCTCTGAACTATAGAGGTTTATTAGAGAAGAGAAATAATCATATTCGTATCAAATTCCACTTTTTCGTAATCTCACATATCACATGTCCTTGTTGCTCTGTCCATCATTCGGTGGACCTATACTCTTGTTCGATATTAGTATCAACTACTTTTTGGAAAATCCTTCAACCTCTCAGGTTAAATCTTGGATTTCCCGCTTGACATTATTATTACTCACATTTCATGCCCCGACACTGGCTCTTTCATACTCATAATTCTAACACTATCAGGTTGTCATTCCGAGAGCTCATTAAGAAGAACCCATTCATCAATCCATTCATAACATTTCTTGCTTCACATTCAATTATTATTTCCCATTCTTTTCTTTATCAATCACATCCATCTTATCATCTAGTTCTCATTCACTTCTGTTATTGAACTCCACCGTCACCTTATTAGGGGAACGCGTGTTACCTTTATTCAATATACGTGGCACGTTTGTGGTCAAACTTTCCTTCGTTCAACCATCTAAATTTCACTTTTTCATTTCATGAGTCTCTTTATTACTCAGTCAATCTATTTCATATTTTCTCGAATTTTCCAAACTTAAAAGGAGTCAATTTGTATGTCATTCATGCTCCTAATTCCAACTTTCCGCTTTGGCCAATACCCTTACCTTGCCAATTCCATACTCTTCTCGCTTCATTACTGGAGCTTCTCATGAGTCTGCCTATCTGACTCTCTTATTAATTCCCAATTCTATTTCTATCTCTATCAGTCTCTTGTCTTTATTTCTACTATAATTATTTTATGAACCATCATAACCTAATTCTTCATTTCAAATATCCCGTTGTTCCAGAAATTTCACCATCCGAAATAAACCTGGATGATTTCTCTAACTTAGATTCAATTCGACATTTCCACAGTCGTTACCACCTAATTTCTCAGAAGGATCACCATCGCTTATCGTTTACGCAGTGCTTTAATAACCAAGCATCAAAATTATCAATTCAAGATCCTCTAGGAACACAAAATAATCAATATTCCCTATCCATAGGGAATGCTTCCTGAACTTGACGTAGATATTACATGAAGCAGATAAAATTGCAGGAAAGCTTCCAGCATCGCAGCTGGAACAGGCTGGTGAGATTATTAATCATATATCTCCGGTAGAAGACTAAAAGCTTATCGGTTTGCTTAATCCCTTGCCAACCTCATAATTCTCTATCTTGTTTGCACAGAAATACACCAACATAAACTTGCTTGTCATTCATCATCGTGCCATTTGGCTTATCAGTATTTGTACCCTCTCTATTTCTGGTCATTTACTACCAATTCATTGCTACTTAACCTCCCTTCTCTCTTTCCAAAGAAAAGGCAAGTCTCTTGGGGAATTTGGTCTGGTCTGTCGTAGAGCCTCCTAATGTCGGTAATGTGCTACTGGCAACATCAGGAATCGAATTTTTACTTAAACTATTCTTATAGTTGATCCTGGCACAATCATCAAATGGAATGTAACTTCCTCTACCACATTATGACCATCAAGGTCCTTACATTATCATTCTATTTCTTTGGTCTGAGCATTTATGCTTACTCCCCTATATTTAAAGTGTCGGCCACCTCGTTGGCCTTTCCTGATTATAATAATCAATGTTTTCTAGATCTATTCCAACCCAGGGTGGAAGCATTCTCCCTTAAATTCTGCTGAATGAGAGAAAGCATCTATCAGTCTTTTCCAAAAGTCATTGCTTCCACCTTTCTAGTGCGATCTTGACTACAGGTACTCCAAATCATACCTAGGATATTTCCTTACTTAAATCCCTTCTTGTTTTAGGATAATCTCAACCTTATTGGTTCAACCCATACTTCCTCAGGGTTTCATACATGCCTCATCTGGCATTATTGTTACGATGTCATACATTCCTTACCAAACTTCCATTTTTGAAGTTCGGAATATTACCCTTTTTCCTTGTAAGGTTTCGTAGGCCATCCTTATCATTCCTCCGGTATTTTCTGGGTACCGGGTATATCAAAATGTCATTGATCAATACTCTAATAATTCTATCTATGTTCTTTCCAGAACTCTTTTTAATAATCCTTACCGGTCATTGTTGCCTTAGCAAGTCCAGCTCATAACATCTGAAGTCATAATGTCGTTATTAGGGTTAATGCCACCCCTTGTGCATTCCCCAGGGTTTGTCTTAATTTATGGATATCCTATCCTTAATTCAACTGCCAAGGAATTCTTGTATCTTATAATTGGCAATCAGATCATGTATCCTTAATAAAGGTCTCTTTTCAATCATTCTCATTTGATAATCGATCGGTGGTTTAATGCCACCCTCTTCTTTCAGATAGTTGTCAGCCTATTTGGCCTTCCAAAAAGGCAACGTATGCCAATCTCTTCTCTTACCGAACTTGTTAATGGTAGCAAGGATGTTCGGGAAGATATTGGTCGAGTTCAACGTGAATCTCTTAGTGCTTATCGTTCTTCGCAAAGGTACTTGCCTCAGACAAAATTCCTACAGCATACTGTTCAATTTCTGACCTTTTCTATACCCTCTTCATATACCTTCATTGTTTACTTTCCTCCGTCATAATATATTCATGGTATTCATGATACCCTAACATCATACATCTCAAGTCACTATACTTCCATTTTACTCGAAATCTTGAACAACCATATACACATGAGTCACTTTAGTACGGGTGACCCCATCCCAAAAAGGTCTAGTGAATTCCCAATCAAAACATGGGTTGTTCGGCAGAAGATTCAAACGATCTCATTAATGTTTCCTTTATATCAGAAGCCCTTGCAGTCGGTGCTTTCTTAGAAGCAACCCTGCTTTGTCTTTTCATTGCTGGTCTAGTCACTTTATAGTCCGTTGGGACTTGGCCTCAACTGGCCACACATAAAAATATATGATTTTAGGGGTTGGCTAATAGCATTACTTTTCTAGCAATTGCCGGCATAGTGCCTTCTTCTTTGATACCTTTCTACCTTTCCAAAACTTTACTCCATATAAGTCTTAATCGACTACTCGGCACCGTCTCCGGTCACCTTTCCTCCACTTTTATCTTTTCAACTATTCTTATCAATCCTGCGTGCCACACAAGCTTACCACTCCTGGCATAACAGCCTTTTCATTTAAGTCAATCCTAGAATTTCTCAATCCGGCTGGTTTCTTACTTACATTTCCTATTTTCGTCCAATCTCACTTCATCATTTTATCACTACCGTCGATTGTAATGCTCAGGGTCCGTTTACTAACCCATTTTACAGCATCCTTACCCAAATCACGGGGTTTGCTCCAATTTTTTTACTCTCTTCCATGACATTCTCTGATAATCAGAAAGACAAGGTTTGCCAAAATTCAGCGAATTCCTTTCCAGACTCAGGGAAATTTTGATCAATCTACCCACCTACTGGTAACATTAAGGAGACCAGTTTCGAAACCTGAAGAATAGTTCTATGAACCTCCAAGCAGGTGGAATCATAAGCAGTCATAGTTAACGAAATAATCATCATCGGATTGGAAGTTTACCCACTGGAGAGGAATCAATTATATACATCCCTTAGAAGGGAATCAATAGTTTCAACTGAAACCTGTCACAACGTCCTGATATTCAATACTACCAAATGTCAGTCTACCTAACCCTTTATGCGAAGCGTCATTGGAAGCACAAAGTCTCCTTTTTCCATTAAGCAATGCCAGCTCTTGGTCATTACCAATTTCACCTTTTAGCTCCAGGAAGATTTTCTCACATTTTTCTCTTTAACTGCTGATCGTATTACTTGATCTATTATAGTTCCGTGTCGGAGTAAACTTAAGGTAACTACTATAATCCATTCAAAGAGAAGAAGGAATTTAATATTCCTCTGAATCACATGCATCTGACGTTTCTGGTTCATCATTTAACTGAGTTGAATTAACTCTATACTCAGTCTCTGGCAGTAGTCTCATTACGAGTTCATCTTGACTCACTGGTCTTATCTTCCGGTAGGTTCTGAGATCATTGTCTTGCTTACTACTTCCTTATATAACTTTACCCAATCATGCTATCACTTCCCAATGTCTTTACTTTCTAAATGATTCATTCATAAAATGAACATTTTCCTTAATAAAACCACCTTATCAACCTCAATTTGGTTCCATAATTTACAACCTACGACACCTGCCTTCTCATGGCGAATTATTACTGACCATATTCATACTAATTCATTTATCAAATGATATGGCGCTTACTGCCTCCTTCTCAACTATTCCTAGGGACTCTGCTCCTCGCCCTAAATCGATGTCTTTGATAATCATACATCCCTCTAGCTCTTTCTTTGTTAAGATGAAAATCTCTAAGGATTCTCATCTATTTCCGTATAAGATCTCAAGTAATTCTTCCAATCCTTCTTTCTTGCTGGTACTACATCTGGTAGTCCGGCTATGAATTCAACATGCATCTTCAGATCTCGTAATAATATCTCGGTTCTTTATACTCACTTTTCTGAGCACCATTTCTTAATCATCACAGTCATTTTGGCTGCGACCCTCATTACCCATGGGTAAGCTCCTTATCCTAACAGGATTTTCTTTATCTGCTGGAACCTCTCCCGGGTCTCCAGTAGGGTACTCCATCGGATTACCCGCTGATCTTCAGCATATAAAGCATCATCGCGCTGTTGCTCGTATGCCTCAAGGTCAGTCGCCTTACTCGTCGATACGATATCGAGCTAAGTTACTATCATTATACTTACGAGTTCCCATAAGGGTTTTATATGTCATCACTACATTAAGTAGTCCGACTATGAACTTGGCAAGAGTTCTTATTATCTTATTGAATTTATTGTTTTAACGTCACCTCATCCCTGGGGTTTATAACGTACGCTTTGATACCACTTCTGTAACACCCCCAGATCCGGGGTCCGGGATCCGGTGGTTACGGTTTCCAATTCTGTCCACAACACTTGAACTTTCCTTAACATAAAATAAATTACGTCTCTATAGCCCAACACAATAATATAAAACACACCCGTTATAGTCCCAGAGATGAAATCAGAGTAACACTCAAATTTTTATTAATCACATTATGAGTTCTTACAATCCAAAAGAATTTCAATATAAATACATACTCTTTGCCATCCATTTACATAAGTCATACTAGACCATATTCTTGGTACTGAAAGAATAAATATACCCTACCAATAGCTTCTTCTTCAGCTCTGGTAGTCTCATCGTCCTCGCCCGCGTCGAGTGCGCCTTGTGCGAGTCATCTGGTCTAGCTGTTGTTGTGATATAATAATAAAGCAAGGGTGAGCAATAGCCCACCAACAATAATATATGACTGAACGATAATGTATAACAGTTCAAAAGTATCTTTCAAACCATATGCCATGCATTTACGGAAATAATGCCAGTATAATATGAACGATGAAGTTACAAGGTAACTTAAAGTATTTGTTTGTAGAAATATCTGCTACATCAAAGTAAGCGAGACATTCTTATTGTTATTAAGAAGAGGAACTTGCAAGAAAAGGTTGCAATTCCAGTTATGACCCTTTTCCAACTCTGCCAACAGTAATCATGTTGCAGGAAATAAATAAATTTGGATGATGAACCAATGATGGAGTATTCACCGCGCCCGCTGTTCCAATCTTGATGATCAGTCGAGATCGTACAGCTCAATTTAGATTTACTACCGGTAGAAGGAAGAACTGACGGCTTTACTTGTCTACCGCCTTACTAGCTCTCCCCGGCCAACGGTTGGGCCAAAGGGGATGGACCGGCGCTACTCGGCCTCTTACACGACTCCTAGTTCAAATAGAGTTCATGATTCTGAATGTAACGTTCGTCCCCCTTTCCCCAAGTATAATACTTGTTGATAAGACTCTACAAGGTAGTCGTATCTAGTTGGAAAGGAAAATTCACCAATAACTTCCAAGCTGTGGCTTGGTATCGAATATCAACTTGTTCCAACAATCTTACCCCTCGAAAGATGAGAAGGTAAACAACGACTTAATAAGTCAATAGCACCCGAGTTGCGAGTGAAGAGAATACTCTATGACCGGGAAGTCGACAAGATAAATAACATCTTTCAAGTAAGGTTCCCTTATTATTAGAGAGGTAGACTCAAGGAAGAATGATGTCTGAGAACCTTTCTTGATATAAGATTAATAATAATATGACTCCGAAATATTTTCTGTAATAATCGAAGAAGATAAACCTTATCGAGGTTATTCAAAGTATGAAATAAATATTCAGAGAATATTTATTGAATTAAAATATTTTACAGAATATTTAGGAATATGAAAGAATATCTTTAATCAGAGTATTTCTCAAATAATCCTTGAAGAAATATCTAGAGAATATTTATTGCATAATTAAATATTCAAATGAATATTCAGAAAAATATTCATTAATTAATAAGACCTGAAAAGAATATTTAAAATATTTAAAATAATATTCGATGATTAAATAGAACCCTGGATGAATATTCAAAATAATATTCATAATTAATTAGGAATTTAAATGTTTATTGAAAAAGTAATATTCGTTTAATGAATAATATTCTAAATGAATATCAAGTAATATTCATTTAGTAATCCAAGCTTTAAAGGAATATTCGAGATAAGACTCGATAAATAAATCAAGCTTCAGATGAATATTAGAATAATATTCATCAAGTAAGTAATATCTTAAATGAATATTCAAAAGTAATATTCATTTAATAAAGTAATATTCTAAATGGATATTCAAATAATATTCATTTAGTAGTCCAATCTTTAGAAGAATATTCGGAATAATAATCGATAACCTATTCGACTTTGAATGAATATTGAAAAATATTATTCGTCGAATGGTTACGTTCAAATAATTATTTGAAGTAAGGATCGTTAAAATAATTAGTCTCGAACGAATATTCAAATAATATTCGTCGCCCAAATAATAGAAAATATTTACTTAAATATTCTCCTCCGAGGTAATCTCGATATATCAAGGAATATTGACTCCCGGTCTATTTTTGATTAATAAGATGTATACGCCCTTCTATGAGGGTCTTACAATAATCGGCTTATAACTGATATATAACTATCTAGCTTATAAGCCAACAATAACATTCAGGGAACAAGTATATCACTTCAACTTGAAAGTAGGCATGCATGCAATGGCATATGTATATCAGCATATATATATATATATATTTATTCAATCACAACAACAGCCTAAAAGAAGGGAATTGAAACTTGCCTGGTAGTCGAGTACGGTAAGGGGTAGTGGTAGCGGGTCCCGGTTCAGCTTGGTGATCTATAAATAGCCAAGGCATTCGGGATTAATCACTTAACATATTAAAAGTTAAGTTATACTTAATTCGAAACACGTTCTTGAGTTATCTCGTTATACCCCTTTTAGTGGATTACTTTTATCACTGATCCGACCCGACATCCGTTCGTTAATACGACATGTCATTGTACTTATACTTGGGACATACTTAAGTCATATGAGTTCTAAAGTCGATCGTTACGAACCAATACTATACTCCGAGTTTTATCGTCCGTTTTCTAAGTGTTTTACCGAAGTTATAAAAGAGTCGTCTTTTAGGGGTTCGTTCGCGTTTAACCTCGACTCGAACATTTTTAATAAATCGAAAAATGATCTTTTTGACATACGGTTTTCTTTCACGCCTTCCTTTTTACCTCTAGTATTTATTTACCAAGATTCGCCATGACGTTACATAGTTTACGAGGGTTCAATTACAGTTACGAACTTTCGTTTACGATTTCGAACCACTTTTACGAATTTAATCATAATTCCTAAACCGTAAGTCCATTTCATGCGATCTTTATATCAAAACGAAGCTTGAAACATAATCTATCCTATCATGGCAGAAAATGAAGCTGTACAGTGAGTTATAGCTACTGTGATGCTCGGTGTTTAATAGTCTAACGAAAATTCGGCATTACGACGGCTATAAATCGAACGTTCTAAAATTCATAACAATCAATCCAAGCCACACCGGGCATACTATACATGGTTTTCATCTTAACCAGTCCAAGAAGGTTTCAATTAACCATCATAATCATCAAAACTCTTAAATCATCACTACTAACTACATAATCATGCTTTTATGCATATAACAACACCATAATCTTAACTAATCTAAAACCATCAAGAACATATATAAAACTCAAAGTAAGATCTTGGGTTCTTAAGAATTATACCTTCCTTGGAGAGTGTACAAGCTATAATAACCCTTATATAGTCCTTGTATGGCTTTAACAAAGCTTAAATCATCCAAAGAAACCAAGAAATCAAAGTTAGTTTCTTGAAAACACTATTCACCCTCATCTTTGAGGATTTATTTGAAAATGGAAAACATGGAGTTTGAAGCTAAGATTTCTAGGAGATCATTTTTATGAAATATAGGACTCACCATAAAAATTTGGAGATCAAACAATGGTTGGAAGGTGGATTTTGAAATCTTAAAACTCCAAAATTCGAAGTGCCTTGGTTTTGGGGGAAAAACAGTGAACTTCTCGAATTTATTTACCCATCCAAACGATCTTCAAAAATTATTAAATTAAATCCCCAACTTCACCTTGATGTGTAGAAGCTCCATGAATTTTTTCATGATTTTAAGATGAGTAGATCTAGGTGAAAAAAAAATGGCAAAGACCCCTGCCCTGGAAAAATGCAACTGCTGGAAAAATGGGGGAGAGGTGGTGTTTGCTTGGCTTTGATCTTGCTCTCATCTTATCTAAAGTGAATTATTGAATGCCTTTGGATAATATCTTGTCCATAAAGTAGCTTTAATAAAGTTCTAGGTCATGCATGATGTAATTAAATGGACAAGTGTTGGTTTGTAATGGTAAGATGATGACAAGAAGCTAAGTACTTGGTTATGTTTGCTAAGTATACTAGTTGCTCATGTAACTACTTAGTTACTTGGTCTTATCTCCTTGTACATGCATGCATCTTGATCCTCTGTTTGTTCTTTGTCCGGTTATTGCTCAATTCGTTGCTCGTTCGAGGGACTAACTCATTCGTTTCTAGTTAGGGTTTTACCGAAAACCTTCTTAATATTTATACTACTATTCCTCATCTTTCTTAATACTTCTCGAATTTAAATTCCTTAATTCTCTTTTATAAATCCTTAAGTCTTGCAGTGTCCAGGGAAATCTCGGAGAAAATAAAAGTGCTATTTTTCTGAATCCGACAGCTTTTACATACACTTAATTTCCTCCTGGATCACTAATACGAACTCAGAAATCCGTTCCGAATACCGGGTATAACATTATTATAATAATTTTCCAAATTCCACCAAAATCACTATTCATCACTTATTTTTATTTAATTCCTATAGTTGGGAAAATGAACCTGGTTCACCCTCGAGTGTTCCTTAACCTTTTTACGGAACCGCTGGGCTTATAATAGATATTGATTTGGATGACATGAGGGTATCTATTTCTCTCTAGGGAATCTTATCTTAACTTTCTAGGAGATAGATTATTCTAACCTTAGTTATCACCCAATAGCATCCTTCAGGCCATATAACCTTGGAATATATATCCTTTCATTATTCATTCATTAAAACCAGTATTACATTCTAGTTGTAACCCCTATTCATTCTTACATCAATACATAATAAAAAGTTTTAATTCTACCCAAAAATCTGGGTTCTTACACGTTGGGCTGTAGACATGGCTGGCTGGGCAGCCCAAACATGAAGCCTAAAGGCTTGGGTCATTTGCTGGGCACATGTGGGGGAAAATGATTGTGGCCTTACAGGTGCCATGGCTGAGACAACAAAAACGTGGTTAACTAATGGGTGATATATATATATATATATATATATGTGTGTGTGTGTGTGTGTGTGTGTGTGTGTGTGTATGTGTGTGTGTGTGTGTGTGTTATATAACTGTGGGTTGCTAGAGTTGCTGGTAACTGCCCAAAGGTTTGCACAATTGGCTGGTTGGCTGCAAGGTGTCCTTGTAACTGCTATAGGTGGGAGTAACTGCTGGTAACTGCCCATGGTTGAGGAAAAACGTGGCTGGCTGTAGATTCACATAAATACATGTATTCTATAGCATTGTAATAGAGAGAGAGAGAGAGAGAGAGAGAGAGAGAGAGAGAGAGAGAGAGAGAGAGAGGTGAGATATGTGCAAGTGAGTCACATATAGTTGTATTCTGAGAGAAAGCCAAGTGAGTGCTTTTCTATGTATCTTGGAGAAGCCAAGTGAGTGCTTCAAGTTGTAAGTTTCCTTTGTATTGAGTTGAGCAATAAAAGATTGGGCGTTTTGCCTGTAAACAAGTGTGTTCATTTACTTTTATACACCGCACACACTAAACCATCATTGGTATTTGTCATTCCGCTGCATAGTCGTAAAGTTGGTAGGCAATAACCTCTGTTTTGAGTTGACTCTTCTTGGTGCGTTCGGACTAAAGGGCAGGCCGCACAGATTCAAATTTGATGATAAAAAGTGACCCTGTGACAGATGGTATATATAGCAGTACTTTGTCTTGTTGCCCAACTTTACCTGTGATTTATACAGAGAACATGAGCAAAAACATTTCAACCACCAAACCAAATATATGTGTATATGTTTGTAGAAGAAAGAAAAAGTTGTCTATTTGATGCTACGAAGAGAAGTTGAGTATCAAATCAGCAACGGCATTTATATCTAGTACGGAGTAATTAAATTTGACGTTTTCTTGAATTCTTTCATTTATTATATAAAGAAATGGTGTACAAGTAGTTTATTGATATTTTTTTAATGTAAATTTGGAGTTTTTTTTTTTTTGGAGTAAATCGGTTTACAGGGTAAAATCCTTTGCGGAAACAAATCCACATAATTTCTATGAGAACTAGCTTATAATCAATGTACGGATTTCTTTTAATTATGATATAATATTTCATTATAATAAAATTAAATTTTTATCTAATTTTTTGGATTAATATTTTTTATAATTTTAATTTAATATATATAAATCAAAAGTTCATGTATTATTTAGAATTAATAAAAATAATTCTTGATTTTAATTTGTTTTTAATAAGAGGTGTCACCTCATACTTTACAAGATTTTGCTTACTGTTCGATCTAACTCAAGCAAGAACCATGGATTATTAATTACACGATGAACATCACCAACTAACGAAAGTGTCGAAAGTCAAGTTACAAGAAAATGAGAAATACCCCCGTATAGCACAGCCATAGAATAAAATGCCCATTATGGCACAAGTAAAAAAAAAGGTAAAAAATAACACCATAAACATACATGTTGTTATATTTGACTATTTGTCAAATATAATATAATTAAATTCTACTATATATATAATATATTAATGTCAATGGGAGTTACAATTATATATTTAATTGTGTGAATATTGTTTTGTAAGTTATGGATATTGATTTGGGAGTTACAAATCAAAATTATATTAATTGTCATTATTGCATAGTTTATTATGGGGCAGTTATATATTTGGGGTGGAAAAAATATATAGCATTGCCTATATATTGTGGATAAATCCAAGAGAAGAAGCACTTCAAAAGGAAGGAGAAAAAGCTTGTTCAATATATTTTTGGAACTCCAAAAAATCACTTTCACTCTTATTTTGTTTGACGTAGCAAAAATTTACATTTATAAATTTACTGGTTTGGTGTCGGGTGCTTACAGTGGTATCAGAGCTTCAGAGGACCTACTCGTTGCACAAACTGGTTTAGATTTGAGACTGGTTCGATCCAGCTCTGTTTTTTATGCCAGATCATCTTTTCAATTTCAGTTGGAGTTTGTATCCTTCTTATTTTGAATAGCATAGTCGTATAATTTGTCTAACTTTTGTTTGTTTTTTTAAGACCACATGTGCGGTTTTGGTTTGTTTAAGTTAATTCATCTATTTTTTTATTGCCCATGGTCTTTGTTTAGCTTTTAATTTTTTATTATTTTCCGCATATTGGTTGTGGTTTGTGATCAGTGTTTGCTTTGTTTTTCTTTTATACTTTCTTTCATCTAGTTCTCATAGCATGTCTCTATAATAACATTTAATTTGTTATTAGTTTGCCCGGCTTTATGTGTATGTGTTGTTTTCTTTTGTGCTCCACAATTTTTTTTTTTTTTGCAGGTTTGTTTAGATATTTTGTGTAGATTTATTTTTTTTAAAAAGGAAAATGAATTGTCATAGGATAATTTAGAAATTTTCGTTGAAATAGACGAGTGGTGGATTGTGAATTGGAAATTGTGGTTTAAATAAATGAAGTTGGACTAGAGGATATTTCTATTTGGCTTAGAAAAGGGGCACGAAAAAGGTGAAAATATTTTAAGTGGTGGACAAGTTGATTGTATTGAAATTGGAATATAGATTGTGTCCAATATTATTTTTGAAAATTAAGAAGGCTCGAATTATATTGAGTGGAGCAAGAGAATAAGAAATAAATGATACTGTGTAAGAAATGTTTTGTGGCTCTCAGAATAGAGAGTGGAAAGGAAAGGAAAGGAAAATATGTGGTAATAATTGTATTTTATATTTTGTTGTTGGTGATAAAAATAAGGAAACTTATTTTTGATAAAGAATTATTTGTTTGGATCCGTATACGTGGTATCTTGACAATTTTGAAATTGTCGTTGAAAAATATTGAGTATTTATTTGAACAGGAAATGCTCAGAATATTGAGCACGTGAAAGAGGAATTGTTTTTTTTTGTCGCTCGAAATGGAGAGCACGAAAATTGAAATTTACGAGATGTATATTAAAGAAACAAGTATTTTTAAATACGTGTTGAACAAGATCGATCAAAAATAATGAATCAGATCTGAATGTTGATAATGAAGCATTTTATTGAATATAAAATGTTTAAAAATCAAACTGAGTGGATGAACTACTATTATGTATATAATGGTGAAATATATTTTATTTTGTAGCGAGGGAACGAATCGTTCTCACGTATTGAAGTTTTTTAATATTGAGAAATGTGTTAAAATAGATCGAAATGAATATTATGATCATGATTTGAATATTGGCATTTAATATAATAGTATTATATTTTTTTTCGGTATATATGTATGTAAGAGATGACCATGATCTTAATATTGGTACTGAATATAATAATGCATAATCTTGTTTTTCGCAAGAATCGGAATTATCAAAGAAAATAATGAAATATGCTTTTGAATCAATTTCGAAAGAATCAAGTGTGGGAGTTGTGTGATCAACTCCAATATAGAAAATTCATTGGTTGTATATAAATTTTTGAAAGGGAAAGTTAAGAGAAATGTGTCTAAAAAAGTATGTCCAATTGCGAAAGGTTTTACGCAGAAATTGAGAAAGCCGAGAATGAATTAGACAATAGTGTCTGTATTTTTGAAAAGTGGGAGTTTGTTTACAATATTATCAGTATATGTTAATGATATATTGTTGTCAGTAATTAATAGAGAAATGCTCAACAAAACAAAGTTGGAACTAAGTGAAAAAATTGAGAATATATGAGTGAAATCTGATAAGTTCGGGGAATTAAATATTTTGAATATTTAGTGTGAATCAGAAATATTTCCGAGTGAAATGCTTAATCGTTTTAGGATGCAAAATTGCAATCCGGCATCAACCCATTGGTAATGGGGAAACTGTAAATGGGAAAAAGGTACTTGATGTATCATGTGTGCAAGTAGTCGGAAGTTCGATGTTCTGTAATCGATTGACTTGAGTTGGCGTATGATCTAGCGAATGGATACGAAAGAAATCTTAATCAAGCCTAGTAAGAGGTTGAGAATAGGATAATGAAGTACTTGAAGTGTACGTTGCACCACTAATTGGTTATGAGGCAGACGTGCCTGAATTTATTGATTGTTCTGGTGCAGTTTTCGAAGGTGATAAGATTATGAGAATTCAACTTCGGAAGACCTATTGATTTATGGTGGATCCGAAGTTGGGAAAACAAGAAACATGAATGTGTTGTAAGAAGTGAAAGTGACAACATTCAATTAGAGATTGTGAATTTTTAACAGAAGGCAATTCTGTGAAAGTATTGTCAAACGTATAAGTTTGATTGCACTCAAATATATATATATTTGAGTCATTAAAAATGTAATGTAACTCTAATGAATAGTGGAAATTCGTGCTTAAATTATAGACTCTAGAAAAGGTGGGAGTCACAGAAAATATTTGACAAATGCGTCAAGAAGGATATGTTATATTTGACTTTATTTGTCAAATATAATATAATTAAATTCTACTATATATATAATATATTAATGTCAATGGGAGTTACAACTATATATTTAATTGTGTGAATATTGTTTTGTAAGTTATGGATATTGATTTGGGAGTTACAAATCAAAATAATATTGATTGTCATTATTGCATAGTTTATTATGGGGCAGTTACATATTTGGGGTGGAAAAAATATATAGCATTGCCTATATATTGTGGATAAATCCAAGAGAAGAAGCACTTCAAAAGGAAGGAGAAAAAGCTTGTTCAATATATTTTTGGAACTCCAAAAAATCACTTTCACTCTTATTTTGTTTGACGTAGCAAAAATTTACATTTATAAATTTACAGGTTTGGTGTTGGGTGCTTACACATGTCACGTAAATTCTGATAGATTATATATTCAAATAGGTTTGTCAATAAATCGGATATCCGATTCGATTCAATTTGATCCAAATCTTAATAAATGGATATGAATTGTATAAAAAAGAATTCGATCTGATAATGTTTCGATCCGATAAAAATCTGATATATAATGGATGGGATACGGATTTTAGTTTATCTGATCCAATAAAAACTCGATCCGACCATTTATAAATATTTATATATAATTTTAATACAATATGTAAAATAATTTTAAATACATATAATTAAATTATTCTATTTCTCTGAAATTTATTATTTTATTTCACGTATTTTCTTCATCTTTCATGTGCACTATCATTCATTAGATTTTTATATTTTGTATACACCATTATTTCATTAGATTCAAACAAATAAATATGTGAGTTCGAAATTATTTTCACACATACTTTAAAAGAAAAATTCCACAATTTACAAAATTTTCATTCCTTTTAATGAAATTTAGAAGTTCTCAATTTTTTTAAATATTATATATGATAATTTGTTAATATTTATTTATTTGATTGTTGAATTTATGTTAATAGTTACAATATATATATATATATATATATATATATATATATATATATATATATATATAAATCAAATATACATAAACTCAAATTTTATTATTAAATCTAGATTATCATATTTTGGGAATTTTTTGCTATGTTAAAGATTTGTTGGTTTAATTTTATTTTATTGTTTCACTATGTTGTATAATTTTTTTTATTTTAAATATAAATGGATTTGGAAGTTCGATCTGATAATCCAAAGTCCTAATGTATTGAATATAAATTATGCTAATAACAATTCGACAACGAACTGATCTAAATCCATCTAAATCTGATCTGACAAATTTAAATGGATATGGAAATTGATTTAGTTGAATCCGAGACAAACCGAACCTGCAAACATATTTTGTTTATACCCATGTAAGTACACCAAATTTTTAGAATTTTTTTATATTTCAACATTGTCTTTGTACTTCTTATTTTAAATAAAACTAGCATGAAAGCCCGTGCAAAGCACGGGCACCATTTGAATTCATAAAATGTTGTTGTTTTGATTTTTCTAAATACACGATTTCTAATTTTTGAAACACTATACATTATGGTATTTTATATGGATACTTGTAATAACTCAAATTTTTTACCTAAAATTCATATATGATTATAACAATACAATCACATCTAACAATTTAAAAAACATAACTTGGAATGATTAAACACTACGTAATTTAAAAATCTAATCACGAGTCAGTAGACTTACGTGTTTATATATAGATAAGTGCTAAATAAGATTTTTATGGATATGAGAATCAAAAACTAATCATAACCACACATTCAAATATAATTTACATCTTAACCATCACCAACATCCACTCTTATGCCCCTTCCATTTTCGGCGACCTTAGACACCATCACTTGCTTTACACTGCCGTTATCATGACCACCTCATTCCAATTGTCCGCATCGTTCATGATATACATACACATATATATAATGTGTGTGAATGGGTGAGAAAGAGGGAATGTGTGTATATACCATCATCACTTTGCTATCTTTTGTGGTCATCAAATCGACCACCACTCCGAAAGTAACTGAAGAACACGAATTCCAATCACATTCCTGACCACACCTCCATTAATTCATACATCTCTCTCTCAATAGATCTAAGTTTGTAACGTCGATCGATGACATTTTTACTCAATTTACTACCGTCACACTACGCCATAGATGGGCATATGTAACGCCTCTCTGATGTTACAATAGGCCCGAAAAACGTTACATTAGATCTATTGTAACACCAGGAGGCGTTACGTTTACGAGCATTACAATAGATACCCTAATGTAACGCTTTTCTTCTCTATTGTAACAGTAGCAAAAGTATTACAATAGGCACCTATTGTAACACCAGGGGCCCAATTGTAACACATTTTGAGTGTTACAATAGCTCAGTTCAATTTTTCAGACGTGGCACCATGTGCATACGTGGCATTACGTGGCACAACGTGGCCACGTGGCAACACATGTGGCGCCACGTGGCACACTGTGTACACGTCACCAGCCTCTATTGTAACACTATACTGGGCAATTGTAACACATATTAAGTGTTACATTTGACTTGGTAAATATTTTATAGGGGGCCCATATACCCTATTGTAACACCATTTTTATCTGTTGTAACATTATTTTCTATTTATTGTAACACTATATATTAACAAATGTAACACTACAATAAGCAAACGTAACGGTAAATTTTTGAAATTTTGAAATGTAGGCTCTGCATTAATAATATTCCTAGCCAACACAACAAGATCCACTACATTAATTCCAAACTACATAATAAACCAAAAGCCATCTCCATACTACTCCAACCAAACCTCCAAACTACGCCAACAAACTCCAAAACAATTCAATCCCAAATTCGATAGTAAAAGTAGATAACATAACCAAATAACATAAGCGCATAAGCGCACAAAAGTAATAATGTATGATAAACCACAAATTTGATAACAGAACTAAGAAGTGGCGCCCCCTGGAGTTTGTGTGATTGGAGTGCCAGTCTCGTCTTGATCACTTGAGAAGGTTGCACAAAAGTCTCCAATGTCCAACATCTAGTCTGGTCCATGTTTGCCACCGGGAAGCACCGCATCTGCATCACATGGTACATGGGGATTGACTGATTCAACTTTACTCAAATGAACCAGAATGAAGGGTATGTGATTACTTAAAAATGAAAAGCTAACCTTGATAGGATGCTGCGACACATGTTTGCAGCCCTAACATTGCAGCCCAACCTTGCCTCGTATCAGACAACATGCACAGACATAGATATTGTCCTCGCACTGTATATAAACACCTGATCATCTTAAGGAGTAATTATGTCCAATGTCCATAGATTTTGGCAGTGAAGATTAAGATTGATGAGTTATAAGCCTACCAATGCAGCGAAGACTTGACGTATTAGTGTAACACCCTACATTAGAACTTCAGTCCCAGAATCCCAGTCAACCAATATATTGGATCTGTCCAGTAACTATATTTTAAGGAAAAGGATACAACTAGCAATTTGAACAACTAGCACAAGAGTAACTGGCATTTGACTAAACTTTTACAAGTAACTAAAATTTACTTCTGCCGATGAATTTTGACATGCAAGTTAGAAACAATTTTAGCTAAAAGGCATAATTCATCTAGTTATACTAGTGAACTGTTGAAATATAACTATTTATTGCATATCTAAAATTATTGCATGTGGTAAAAAATAAAACTAAAAGGTAGCACTACGCAATTGCACACTATATGATCTACTTGCAATCACGATTAATGTTATAATCACATAATATAGCTATATGTTTAGTATAATAAATCAAAGATGTAAAGAGGAAAACATATGAATTCGAAACCTAAACATTAGAGAAGAAAGGTAAAATTTAGGATGAATTAGCAATATTCTGAACATGCAAAGTCAGTTGTGATTATAACTATGAATTGGCAAAAAGAAATTTTTATATATCATGATAGTTTAATTTCATTTATACTTTATGTGGCGTCTATCTGTCTACATAGTTATGTAGCTTATCTACAATAAGCCCGATTTTTTTTGGCCCTTAGTCCACTAGATTATTTAATAGGTGATTTATTTTTTTAATTTTATATTATATAAGTATATATAACAATTGGATCAACCTAGATCTAAATTTATATCCGATCCATTTAAAATAAGCGCGGACTTTTTTTAGAGAATCCAAACTACTGTACTCTTTTTGTGATCTATTTTAGTTTCTCCCTTCTGGATACCCTAGGAGTAGTAATTCTTTTGCAGTTGAATCACCCAGTTTATGTTTTTATCGTTTTGTCATCATAAATGTCAGTTTGTATATATCCCCTGCAGGATGGGGGGGATAAGTGCTAAATTTTATATCGAGCAACATAGACGTACCAGTTCTTTGACTGCAATAAACTGTTCATCGGTCAATTGACAGAGCCATCCCTGAGAATGCAACCATGATGAAGCTTAAGCACACAATGCTACTGTAAAATCGCTAAACTCTATGCAATGTAAAATTACGTACTGAATGAATGTGCTCCCTTATACATTCAACAAATCCACTACCACCAATACCCTCTGCATCAGACTCAATTAGAGCTGCAAAGCAATCAAATACATAGTCATGATTTGCATTTTAAAACTAACATTCAAGATGGATTTGTGCAGATGCAGGTACACTATATCTGCCTTGAACAAGAAAATATGTGGATTATTTGTAAGCTTACCAAGAATTGTTCCATACTCAAAAGATGAAAGTGGATCATCAGTTGATCCCAACTTTAGAAGACGTAGCCATAGACCCTGTGTCAAGTTGTAAACCAAGAATGTGACAATTACAAAGTAAAATAACACTAAAAAGTGATAAACATACATTTCTTCCAAAATGTAATTAGGGTCATCCAAATATCATGATAGAGCTCTTTGTACCATGGGCTCTTACCTGTTAACTTATTATATCCTTTCGATTTAATGATGCCTGATTAAGCTCAATATATCTTTTGCATACTTGCAAGTAATTCTTATTCTGATCTACACACACGCTCTTATACACTAGTCCTTCAATTAATGTACACTATGATTACTTATAATGATTAATGCAGTTACTTCTGGAATAAGGGAATAAGAAAAGAGAAATAATCAAGAAAAAGTGAATGTGACATGAACTCCTATTTTGGGCTTCCTATATATGTATGATAGAAAGACTAGTGAGCATACTTTAGTATAATAATAAAGGTTTCACTTTGATTCTCGATTGAATGACTAATCCTATTCTAAGCAATGTAAGAAAGCTCGAAGAATGAAGAATATCTAACCTGAAGCTTGACCTGTATGTCTAAAACCATGCGCTCCCGTTCAGCCTGTAAAAAATTGCATGCATATAATAAGCAAACTGTTAGAAAGTTAAATTGATCGGTTATAAGAACTTACAGCTCTCTCCCTTGGACTCAGACTTTCAGCTTTTGAGTCCTTGCTCGCAGAAAGGACATACGGTGAACTGATAGTAGAAATAAAAAAATAATGAGCAAAGCTTCATCAAATCTTTAACTAAATAAAGGACCTCGATATGTAGATCTGTATACCTGGACATTAGCTTTCCCGAATCTAGAGCTCCACTTGCTACTGCTAGAATCTGCTTCCTCTTTTCTTCTTCCTCTTCAGTTCTATTATTTGAAGGAAACCTGTCATAACAATAGTTTGCACCAGATCCTGATGGAAATATTATAATTTCAGAATTAGCACTGGATATATCTGAACCTGGCATATGTTTCCCTCAATCTAACCAAAACTCAATAATTATAACAACTAGTAAAGGAATCTTCGGAAGTACCTAATATTCCCACACCAGAATCAGAGATGGTAATAATCTCGGGCTCTTCTAAATCTGAGGGAAGTATTGAAAAAGGATTTTGACCTCGTCCAATAGCATCTTGTAATTTGTCAAGAAGATTGTTATTGTTTTCGTCAGAACCAAGGCCTCTTTCCAAATAATCCAAGAAACCTTGAGATTCTAGAAATTGGGTTATCTGTGCATTATGATAGATAAGTCAATAAAAGCAAAGTGTAAAGATTGGAGAGTAATTTCTAATGATTCTAAAACTCTACAAATAAGAATGAATTAACATGAGCCCTTTGTGAAGGTTGTCCAAAATATTTAATTCAAAATCAATTTCGAAATCTTAATTTACAATATTACCTAGGTTGTTAACAATTTTGCCTTAAAAAGTATTCCTGAATATACACAGTAGTCTGCATACAAGCATAAACAATCAAGAAAATCCACTAAATTACAATAAAAATCACATCTTTATCATTTCTTGCAACAAATTAAACATTGATTATACATGAATAACCTGTTTGATAACATTAACACTATCAGTACAATATAAAAGGTTTATATAAACAAAAAAAACATTCAATCAGTTAAATTCTTTTACTAGTATAATTTACCATAAAGCGGAACACATCACCATGAATGTACTTCCATCCTGTCTCCTCTTGGTTGTCAGCTGATTCCTCATCACGTGCGTACCTTTCATATGTATGTAAGATACATATACACATAGATATACCCAAATCAGATCAAGCAAAACCCAACTCATTAAAAACAAACCCTAAAATGGAATTCCTAACAAAAGCCTATAATTGAAACCCAATTCAATTAAATATGAATACCTAAATGGAAAGCCCCAAAATCAAATCCCCAAATTCAATTCCCTAATTACCTGCAAAAGAAAACAAATTAAAAGTGAATTGAGAGTAGTTAATCGAAGAGGAAAAAATGCTCAATTACTAATCGGAGCTATAAGAGTTTGTAAATCGATGTAGGAGCCGTAAAGAGTAAAGTTTATAAATTGAGTCTATTGAGTGGAGGTGTAGTGTCTGTATATCGAGTTTGTAATCAAGAGTGTAGAGTTGGTAAATCGATTTTGTAAATCGAGTAGAGTGATGGTCGAGAGAGATAGAGAGCGAGATTGAGAGACAGTGAGAGAGAGGGGTAATTGTCGAGACTCGAGAGAGAGAATGAGTAGAGAAGGAGGCTGGGAGTGTTTTTGGGAGTGTTTTGGGGGGAAGTTAGAATTTTTTAGGGGAAAGTTGAGGGCGCCCAAATTTTTACCTAGTAACATGTTTTCCGCCCAAATTTTCATTCTGTGCTGCTTGTGTGATGTGTCACGTGTGTTGTACTTTTCATTGCATTTTTTTTATTGCAAAATATAAATTCTTTTAAAAAAAATTGAAAAATATTACTTATCAAATTTCAAACTGAAAAATAAAATAAAATGTATTGTCATTTCATATATTTGGATAATACATCTATTTTCCATAATTTTAAAAATAATTTAATGTTAAATTGAAGGTCTACGTTGACCGGTTTGACCATTAGAAAATCAAACAAAATACATCTAGGAATTTTTTAAAAAAATTACCATATCAGTAAAATCGTTAGATCTTGACATCCGTACGTTTAGAACGTCGAAAAAATAATTTAAAAAAATAGATTCATCATTCGGGACAAGACTAGTAAAAAAGAAAGTCTACTTTAACCGGTTTGACTGTTATAAAACCAAACCAAATACATCTATCAATTTTTTTAAAAATTTACAACATCATTAAAATCGTTAGATCTTGACATCCGAACGTTTGAAATGCCGAAAAAATAATTAAACAAGTAATTTGTTTAGTGTATAAGTTTTCATATTTTGATTTTAGAATTAATTTTCTTTAATTTTTTAAAAATTAATAATTTTTTTATAAAAAAACTAGTGCATGATTTTGTCGATTTGTATAAATTAAATTAAACAAATATCATATTTTATTTATTTAGAAATTCGTTTATTTACATTTTACGATTTGTTATTTTAAAAATTCATATTTTTACATTTTAGTTTTATTATTTTTTAATTCATATATAAATATTCTAAATTTTTTACTATATTAATTCTTATATTTTAGTGAGAGAAACCATCTAAATATATTATATTATTTTCATAACATATATATTTTATTTAGTACTTATTATTATTATATGAATTTCTAAAATTAATATTTAATCCAAATAAGGAGTTCGTTAGTTTAAAATCAAAGAGGGTTTTAATTTTCCGGAAATTGGGTTAAAGAGTAATAGATTTATTAATTAAAAGTTATTAAAAAAATAAATATTAGTATTAAAAATTTTAAAAAAATAGTAAAATTCAAAAACTAGTATTACCTATTGTAACACCACGGTGTGGTGTTACATTTCACGTAACACCGTAATTTCAGAGTAACACTAGATATATGGCTAATGTAACACCAATCGAGCGGTGTTACAGTAGGTATGAACTTTACTAGCTATTGTAACACTATTTGTGTAACGCTTACAAAAAAGCATTACAGTAGCCCACTTATGGCGTAGTCAACACCATTACCAACAGCTTCGAATACTTAGACAATTATAAATATGGAATATTCTTGTAATTTACGTTTAAGTTTTGGTAACTTTAGTTGAACTCCTAGTGTTTTTGCTTTGATATTGGTGATTTTGGTGTGTTCATGTTGTTACAGATAAAATTCTGGTAATTTTGGTAGTGGTGCATATCGTGGTTGTGGTAGTGGTGGCGTGGAAGTGGTCATGTGATAGTGATTTAATATTCTTGTAATTTATATTAAAATTAGCTAAAATTTTGGTTTGTATTAATGTACATTGTGATATATTATCTACTAAGTATCATATTTCAGTAATACAGTTAGACATTTTAAATCTATTATTTTAAAAGAGTATCTATAATCTATTTTTTAATAAATATTTTTGACCCAACTATGTGTTTTATCTAAATGTTTATCTAATATATAATATAAAGTACAAAACTCATCTGCAATAAATTTTGTTTTGTTTACCTTAAATTATTTTTTTTCTAGTTTATCAAAATATTTTGCCCAATAGCAATGATAGTGGGGTGTAATCGAGTCGAGTCGAACATTGCCACACTCGAGCTCAAACTCGGCTAAAAAGTTTCGACGAGCTTGAACTCGAGCTCAAGTTCAATTGGTCCTTTAATTTTAATCTCGAAACTTGACTCATAAAGCTTGAAACCTCGAATCGATTTAACCTATTGTGAAAAAAGTTTGAATATAAACGGTTCGACTTATGTTCGACACGGGTTTAACTTGATAAAGTACATAATTTTATAAAATATTGAATATTTACATTGAAAGATATTTATAATATTTAAAAATTTTAAATATTAAAAATCTGATTTCGATGAACAATTCGACTCAGGTTTGACTATAAAATATATGAATGAATAGAAATATTGAACATTATAACAAATGAGTTCTTGGAGTATGTATTTAATGAGTTGTAAAAAGGTTCAAAAAACTTCTTTGGTGTAGTGGTTGAAGATGTGAAAATAATAATCGTTTCCTTACATAAGGTCATGGGTTCAATTCTCATTACAAACATTTTTTTAATATTAATATGATAGAAGGGCAAATTAGTAAATTACTAAATAGGCTTGAAAAGCCTTGGCATATAATATATATAAAGGATTTATTTCATCTATAAATATACTATAAATAAATTAAAATTAAATTTGAAAATAGTACTCCCTCCGTCCCACCCAAATGTTTACATTTGGGTTGGGCACGGAGACCAAGGAAAAATATAAAAAAGGAGGAGAGAAGTAGAAAAAAATGAGTAAAGTGATGAGACCCATCAGTATATAATGTATATAAAATGAGTTAATGGAGGAAAGTAGTGGATGTAGTTGATTTTTATATTATAAAACTTTACCATTTTAGGAAAGTTTAGAAATCTAAAGAATTGGATGGGACATCCAAAAAGGAAATTGTAAAGAAATGGAGAGGGAGTATAAATTTTACATCATTTTAATGTAGAAATCGCACCAAATTAGTGTAATAGCTGGAAGATGCTCCGAGTCCTTAGCTTTGCTCGCACCCACAAGTTTGATTTGGTAGACCAAGCTTCAAGAAGCATTGTATGTATCACTACTTTACTCTCACTTTGATTTGATTTTATTTTTTTATGTATTGCAAACCCTGATTATCAAGAATATATATTGCAAACCCTTATTATCAAGAATTAACAACAGCCCATTTAGTAATGACAATGCTAAATTATGTGTGTAAATGTAATTGGCAAACCCTTATACTCGGTAACAAACCCCAAATGCCCATCTCTTCATTCAATTCAATTGTTCGTAATTATGGCACCAGAACACAAGCTCGTTCAGATTTTACTAGAACATTTTTGAAGGACAAATGTGGGTTATCTGGTGATGCACTTGTCCGTGCTTGTAAGTAGTTAGTTTTGAATCAACTGATAGAAGACCCTACACCGTTCTCCAGCTTTTCACAACATTTGGATTTTCCCAAAAACATGTTACAAGAATTTTCTCTAGTAGGCCGAGATTTCTTGTGTGGAATCCTCATAAGACACTAAAGCCGAAGCTTGATTTCTTGCTCAATGTTTGCAATAATTGTCAAACAGATTTACACAGAATTGTCTGTGGTTCCCCTCATGTACTCACAAGGAGTTTAGAAAACCACCTTGTTCCGACGATAAATTTGTTAGCTAGTGTGTTGGGTAACTACCAAAATGTGGTTACTGCTGTGAAAAGCTGCACATTGCTAATTGTTTATAGAACTTCAAGTTTGGTTGTTTATAGAACTTCAAGTTTGGTACCCCATGTGAAATTGTTACAAACACTTGGCTTGCCCCACTCTTGAATTTCACTATTGATTACTGCTCGTGGTGCACCAGTGTGTAAGCCCCCTGATGAATTTAGAACTGCTGTTTTCAGGGCCAAAGAGATGGATTTTGATCCCGTTTCTTCATCATTTGTACGAGCTGTGTCGGCTTTGCTGATGTGTGATAATGATTTGATGCACGGAACTAAATCTGAGCTGTTCAGAAGCTTTGGGTTCCGTGATGATGAAATTATTTACATGTTCAAGAAACAGCCCATTTGTTTCATAACTTCTGCTGATAGAACTAAAAGGATCTTGGAGTTCTTAGTGAATAGATTGTGTTGGAGACTTGGAGCCCTTGGAGCCCATCACAAATTGCATTTTCACCAAATGTGTTGCTATACAGCTTAGAGAAGAGGATGATTCCACGGTGCTCGGTTTTGCAAGTTTTGGAGTCCAAAAACGTAATTAGCAAGAAGTCACTTTTAACGGTCTTGGTGATGACAGAGAGGAAGTTCCTAAACGATTTTGTAGTGGAACATCAGGAAGAAGTCCCCGAGGTGATGGACGCATATCAAGGTAAAATTGTGTTTGACGTTTACAACTTTCACTCTCTAGAAGAAAAAAAAATGAGAATGCAGTAATGCAACATTGTAATGTTTGTGAAAGTTGCAACGGTTTGTCCCTATTTTCTGCCATCCGCAGATTACATCTTTATTCTCTGGTATCTATGTTGTTGATCTTTACAGAGTTTACACAACTTAGCCGCAATTTAATTTGTATATGAAGCAGCTAGAGATCGACTAATGAATTTGAAACTGAATCATTTTCTTTTTTGATGTGATCATAGCTAGAGAAAACTTAATATTTCATCACTCTTAATATTAGTTCCTTGGGGTAATGAATAACTGAATATCAAAATCGATCATAATCAAGTTGTTGATCTTATGTACGTGGACAGAAGCGCGATCCAGCAAACGTTTGTAATTAAACATGCTGCTTTTGTCAAAATTTGTACACAGGTTACAGGTATATTAATACAAATGTGGACACAAATGTTTGGCAGAGAATAGAGATCTGCACTCTAGTAGAATACATATGTAGGCACAAATGTTTGGTAAAGATCGTACTTTAGTATGAATGTATAAAATAGTGAAGGTTGCTGTACTTCTGTTCAAGAAAACTACTTTGACGCACTTTGAGGTTTTTACTGAAATCCAATCTAGTTATTAACCCCTTTCCTCCTGTGATAGTCTCATTTGGGGAATCGGTAATCGATCTTTGTAGTGATATTATACGTTCATATCCTATGCTCTGTCATCTGTCATTTATTTGATTTTGATCTGTTATTAATACTTTAACACTCCTATAAGTTTTGGTTTCTCTGATGATGAGATCCTTTCCATGCTAAGAAACAACCCCATCATTTTTTTAAAGTATTGTGCACATAAATTTTGGAGGACTGTGAACTTCTTCTTGAGTAGGACTTTGTGAATCCCATCAAGGATTGCCACTCCACTAATTGTGTAAGCATGGTATTAAGAAATAGAATTAACAATTGACCAAGGCTAACATCACTACTGGTGATGAGAGAATTAAAGAAGTTATGGATCTTCTTTAAAACGCATATACAGATTTATTATAAGAGAAACAAAGAGATTGAATAAATGAGGAAAGATAGTTTGAATAAGAAACAAATAATGTACCAAACGGTGATACATTGATGGACTACATTGTGAATAAAAATACTTATTTTTCAGAGATACAATCAGTTGGTATAAATAGATAAAGCTAGGGATGCATTGGACTGGTGGAGGAGTAAGTAGCATGGTGAGCAGTGGGAGACAAGCAACGGTCATGAGCAAGGCAACGGTCTTATGTTGGCAACGGTCTTATTTCTCAAGCTCCATAAGTTTCAATAATGACTCCATAAGTTCCATAAATTTTTATCCAAAACTTACGGTAGTGCTCCATAAGTGTTTATAAAAGCAGCGACGGTTTTATTCCTCAATACTTTCCCTCAAGCTAAGAAGCGGAAACGATTGAAGCTCTTGGCTTGAAACTCATAAACGGCATTGGCTCTTGGATCACTTCATTAACGGGAACGGAGTGATGCTCTTGGCTCTGGCTCTTGTAAATTCTGGATATGAGGATTTGTCAAGTAGTAGTATATTGTTATCTTTTCACATTGAGCCAAGTCATTCCATACATTGTTGGAGACTTTCCCTTTTGTGCTCAAAGTAACGACTACTGTGATCCTTCTTTTGATCGGCTCTGGCTTATGATAGTGTTTGCATGACCATTATCGACCAATGCATTTTCTGGATATGAGGATTTGTCAAGTAGCGTTGTTAGCTTTGCAAACAACAACTCCTACTATGCTCAGTGATCCTTTTTTTTAGTATTTGCTTTGCCTCTTGGTACTTTGATTCTTCCGACCTTAAAAAGTTGTATCTTCTCATTGCCTTCACCCGTTCACTATTTAAATTGTTGCTTGCCATTGCATAATACTCCCTCCCTCTCAGTTCCGAGTGCATTTTCTCAGCCTCCTAGACAGCAATACTAGCCAATACTGAAGCTCCTGGACTAAGGGATGAAACTGGTACCAATTCCATTTCTGGACAGCAACATTGTGCCATGTTCATCCCCACCTTTTCTGCATATTTGGTTCCGGATTTGGTAACAGTTTGATACTGAAAGGATGTCCTCTTACATGTCTTGATCTCCAGTTTAAATGTCTCTGGCCAGTTACATAATACAACAGCTATAGTGACATAATCAGTCACATGACAAACAAGTAGAACTATACAATACAAACATAAATATTCCAACAATTACAAATAATTAAATAAAATAATTAAACCAACAACAAAATATTACACAAACATAAAACCAAGGCTGAACAACTAAAAACTTTCACAAATAAATAGATTTTGTGAGTGAGACCATTGATCAAACACTTGATGTGCAGAAAGTGTAATTTTCTGAACGTGATGAACAAATGATAAAAACTCAAGAACACAAGGATCGAATCTGTATATGGAGCTCTGATACCATAAAGAAGTTATGGATCTTCTTTAAAACGCATATACAGATTTATTATAAGAGAAACAAAGAGATTGAATAAATGAGGAAAGATAGTTTGAATAAGAAACAAATAATGTACCAAACGGTGATACATTGATGGACTACATTGTGAATAAAAATACTTATTTTTCAGAGATACAATCAGTTGGTATAAATAGATAAAGCTAGGGATGCATTGGACTGGTGGAGGAGTAAGTAGCATGGTGAGCAGTGGGAGACAAGCAACGGTCATGAGCAAGGCAACGGTCTTATGTTGGTAACGGTCTTATTTCTCAAGCTCCATAAGTTTCAATAATGACTCCATAAGTTCCATAAATTTTTATCCAAAACTTACGGTAGTGCTCCATAAGTGTTTATAAAAGCAGCGACGGTTTTATTCCTCAATAAGAATACGAAATTTTGACAAATTTTGCGATTAAAGTTTATCGAAAGGTTCTTGAAGCTGTGTTGTCGAAAGGTTCCTAGGCTGTGGATGCGTAACAAGTTAAAATGGTGTTGGATATATACAATTCTCATTTAGCGGAATACAAATGAGAATGCAACCTTGTGATGTTTAAGGATACTGCAGTTTTATGCTGTATGGGAAATCTTAACAATGAAGAGTCTTGGTATGTTTGGGGTTGATTAGCTTAATGTTATATATTGTCTAATTTGTTTATATCTACTTGCAACCATTAAATTACAAACGAAGTCATGCTCCAATAAAATTTGAAATCTTCGATTTATGAAAGGATGAATTCACATTCACAGTTCAGATGGAATCATAACACCATCAAGGTTATTTGCTAATAAGATGTGGAAGAGACGTTGCACCAATTGGTTGAATAAGAAATAACTACAACATTGTTTATTTTGTTTTTCAATATTTTAGTTGTTGTAATGATTATTACGTGATGTGCGGATATTGATGAGATAAAAAAATTTAACAAGTCCGTAGGTTAAAATTATTATTTAGGATACCAAATTTTATTTCAATTTTTTAAAAATACGGTGCAATCTCGTATGTTCTCGAATACAACTGCTTGCAATCTATGGTGCAATCTTATATGCAATTTTAACCGTATTTTTGATTATTTTTTTAAACTTGGATATTTTTGAAAATTTCCCAAATGAACATATGAAAATGAAAATGCAATTAGATTATTTATTCATTTATGGGTAATTATATTTTTGTAAACTATGTGAATTTTTTTTTCAAGCTTAATTGAGAATACTTTTTTTTTTTCAAGAAATTTAGCACTTATCTTATTTTATAGTATGCAAATTTAAAGTGAAACTCAAAGCTTCTTATAACATGTAAATTTAATTAAAACATTATTATTTTTAGATGTTTTCGCACTTTGCACCTCTTATATTTGGGTGTTTTTTCGTTTTGGTCTCATAATTTAATTCGTTACACTTTACACTTAAAATTTTAATTATCCTCACACTTTACACCCTTTTGACTACCTTCCGTCAAGTCAAGCCGTTAACGTTAAATAACGAGGGTAAATTCGTCTTTTTACATACAATTACACAGCATTTTGCACCCCTTATCTTTGGGTGTTTTTTCGTTTTGGTCTCATACTTTAATTCGTTACACTTTACACTTAAAACTTTAATTATCCTAGCACTTTACACCCTTTTGACAGACTTCTGTTAAATCAAGCAGCGAACGTTAAGTGGCAGGGGTAGGAGGAGCTCTGGAACGGTGAAAAATTGATTTCTATCCTTATATATACCCTCACCTATACATACTAATTTGTATCTTCATTTTATACATCTGAATCTTGTATATTCATGGCTTATCTTTGTAGATGCAGGAAGTATTATGTAGTGCAGACTGCGTGGACCTCTACAAACGCAGGTAGGCGATTTGTGGCATGCCCTGATCGATTCTATAACTTTTTTAGTATTAATTTCTTGTCCAAAATTGTAATTATTAAAATAATTTTGTAATTAAAAATATGATAAATATTATACTAAAACTAAACATTTAAGTTTAAAAGTATATAAATACATATGTCTCAATTTAAAAATACATAAGTTTACAATTTTGATCGAGTCTGCAACTTTTTTAGTATTAATTTCTCGTCCAAAATTGTAATTATTGAAATAAATTTAGTCTAATATTTATCCATACGATAATAATAACATAAATACTTATGAATGTTAAATTATTAATTTAATTTTCAATTGTGTGAATGAACTTTATCAAATTGAACACTTGAATAGAATATAAATAATTATCTTATTAAAATTGTCCGGTATATGTAAAATCAATGATTTTATTATAAAAACTTGATCGTATATGTAAGGCTACATTTCGAGACATATTACAAAATCTCTTTGTATTGATTAAAAGTCATCGTATGTTTGCCTCATTCATTTTTTCTGATCATATGTATTTATATACTTTTAAACTTAAATGTTTAGTTTTGATCTAATATTTATCATATTTTTAATCACAAAATTATTTCAATAATTACAATTTTGGACGAGAAATTAATTCATTGTCCGTGCCTTGCACGGGCATTCACGCTAGTTTATAGCTAATAACTTGTTAATGTGTTTCTATCTATACTACATTATTGCGTATTAAATTATAATAAGCTAATTATGGAATAATTATTTGTAATCAATCATCAAAAAAATTAAGGACGATTAGATGTTTAATAAATGAATGAAAATTTTTACATCGTCTAATACTAAAAGATATTCTATATTTTATATTTTAACTAATTTACCAAAAAAAATGATTTGAATCCTGTCACTACATATCAAAATTAAGAATTTATATTATATAAAATATTAAATCAAAGAAAATAACTAGAAAATCAAATATAAATAATAAATAAATTTTTAAATTTTTAAATATATTATCTAAAATATTAGAACCCATGACTTTTCATTTGGTTATGGTGGTATTGAAGAAAAATGTATAGAACTTAACAAAAAATTATTTTAATTCTCGATCACATATTTATAGGTATTTGTTTGATATTTATTATGACTTAAGTGATTCAAATTATACCCCGTTGAAATCAGTGAGTAAAGTGATATATGACCACCAGTTCAGTGACCAAATTGATATTTAACCCTTTATTTGGGTTGTGTTAGTCTCTCCTTGTGAGAGTTTAATTTTTGTTTTGATTAAGTTGTGGTGTGTTCCATGGTCGAGGGTATAGATCAACAAGATTTTCATGATTTTGGTTCAAAGATGAAGGTTTTTATGGGATCGCATCCATGCTCGATAGCTCAAACAGGATTAGATCCAGATGTAGGTCACAACAAAACGAGTATGCGGTGAAAAGGGTATTTGTAAATATATCATCTTCAACAAATCGTGTGATTATATCCCGAAAAATGGATTTATCTCCTATTATTCTTGTTTACGTTTGTTCGACTCGAATATGTTTGTAGATGTCGTATGACTTATCAATAATGAATTAATTTTTATTCAAAAAAAAAACGATACTCATAGGAAAAAAAACTTACTTTTTAAGTCATTTAGACCAATTTTTTTATATTAAACCAAAAAAGTGTGATATGATGCAATTATATCCTTATATATAATAAGTCTAAGAGAAAACTTTTCCATAATTTTGGTTTGGTCAGTGTACCGCCAAAATAATATCAACCGTCGAATTTAATATTTTTAAAAACAGACAATCAAGATGATATATTAAAAAGAAAATTTTAATCTAAAAAGAATATATTTTAAAAAAAAATGTACTATAATTGAATTTTAAAAAAATTACAATCTGAAATATAAAATTATAATCTAAAAATGATATAATTAATAAAGGTTGTATAATAATTAAATTTTATTTATTTATTTGTTAATATTAAAAAACTTCATATTTATTATTTGGGCTCTAGATTCAAATTTGAATAATTTTATAGCCCACCCGAAGCTCGGAAAATTATCTTTAGTTTAGTGATGTTTTAATAATTATTATTCAAATGGAAACACTCAAAATGTCAAGAGAAAAATAAGCAAAATTTTGCATTAATCACATTCAATCTAGAAAACCTAATTATATGTATGATTCAAATTATTAACATACACTTTTTTATATTTCAATTTTCAATATACATACATCTTTTAGTTTACATATTAAAATATAAAGTATTTTTTTTATGCTAGAAATAACCGTTTTCATTTTAAGATCCGACGGTTCTTATTTATTTTGTCGTACCAAAACAGACTACCGATTACCAAAATTTTGGACAAAATCCCTCTTACACTTATTATTAAAACTATGTTTAGTTGTTTTTGAAACTATCTTCAAATAATTTTTAAAGAAGTGTGTTTTGAAAATCAAAACGAAATATAAGTAAATTTCATAAATTGAACAGAATTTTCAATGTAAAAATCGTCAATTTCTTCTCTCTTTTATTTCTATGTAGTTCTAATTGTAAAATAATTATTAAACCATAACTAAATTAAAGATTATTTTGTTAAATTTTACGTGGGCTGTAATATCATCCAAATAAAATTTTAAGAATTCAAGATTGAACACAATTATTAAATTAAAAGTGTATTATCTTATTTATATATCAATTTTTTTAACAACTATTTGGTATGTAAATTAATAACATATAAACGTTAAAAATATTAATATAATATTTTAAATCACTCTCAAAGCATTCACTTTCCAGTTTTAATTCCATCAATGCATTTTCTAGGGTGAGAGAATCAGTTTACCTTCACAAGCTGTCCAAAATGATGCACCTTAGTCAACATACCAGCTCCAACCGTGTTGATGTACACCTTAGCCCGCTTAATGTATCTTCCAGCTTGTTTAAATCAATTGCAGTGTTTTTCAGTTGTTCCTCGAAGTCTTTGATGACCTCTTCCAACCGTGTAAACACATTTCTGCACGAATGTTTTTTTGTCGCAATCCTTTTCAGTGTTTTCCAAGTGAAGAAATCCATGATTCAAGATATTCTGGTAGGCGATTGTGTAGTCCATCCTTCGGCAAGAGGTTGTCTGTGAGCCTTGAATTCTGCTGCAAACAGATCCACCGAATTCAAAAGGTATGATAGCTGACAACCAACTTGAGCATCATACAAAATAACAAAAAAGAGATGAACCATAACAAAAAAGAGATGAACCACTGGCGTTAAAATTATTGTAGCAGCTGGTAACTCCTGGCGGAGTGAGGTATAAAATCAATTAATATTAAAACACATGGGATAGCATAACAAAATTCTAAAAAATATAATAAAATTACATAAATAAACGAGGTAACTTAATGTAATTGTTCTACTCTGTAGGATTTTCATGTAGCAATCATTTATAAAATCTACATATCATGTAATGAAAACAAAGCAATCAAACATCACAATCAAACAAATATCATTTTTATTATTGTATTTTGATATAAAACAACAAAACTGATATTTTCAACATTATAATTAAATAGTAAATAGTAAACATAAATTTTGGTAAATTAATGAAAATAATATATATTTTTACATTATAAGCTAAATTATTATAAAAAAATTACATTTTTTATATATTATTATAGTTTAAATTTTTTAATCCATTTCTATTATTCAAATTTTCACAAAATTATATTATTAAATTAGAAAAATTCAAATTTATCTTTTTATCTTTATGATGAATAGATGTTAGTTCGAATTATCATTTAAAAAATGACATTAAATATAAAATATATATTACATATCATAATTTAAAATTAATTTTATTATAAAATATATGTTCATTATATAAATTTTACTAGGGAAAAAAAATTAAAAACCCTTGATTTTTTGTGAGAATTCAAAATTTTATTTAATTACATGTAATCAAGTCGGAAAGCTTACGGAGATAAACCCAATTATAGTGTTGTTGTAGATAAACAAGTGTTATTGTAGATGAAGCACTCTTAGCAAATTTAAAGTTGAACCAATTATAGTGTTGTTGTAGATAAACAAGTGTTATTGTAGATAAAGCACTCTTAGCAAATTTAAAGTTGAAACTCGCCTAAAAACTATCACCAACTGGAGAACTGAGCATAAAAAGGAGAAAGAGCCAGGAAAAATAGAATTAATGAGGTTGTATTTCTATACAACTCGATAACCCTAATATGTATGTTATACAAATATATATTAATTAATTCATAATTTGAACTAATTAATTTACATCTAATTAATTACAATAATTAAGACAAATGAAAAATTAAAATTGGTCCTTGCTCCAATATTCATGTCCATTGTGGTTCATGCAAAACATTCGAAAATTTGGAAAATTTTTAGAATATTTCCATATCGCTATTTCAATTCGCTTACTATCACACATCAAGATTATTGATTTGGTTAAATCTCTAATTTACTTTAATCGGCTAAATTTTTCCCAAACCGCTAACTTTCAAACACAATATAGATATTTATCTTATTTTTTAATTATCTTGAATTGTATTCGGCAAGAATTAATAATACTATTCTACCCATTTTTAACATTTCGTTTGCTAATTATATTCGTTTATATCATGAATTATGGTTTATTTTAGTTGGTGCGCTCTAATATAACTTATTTAAAATATGTTTTTTAATAAAATGATAATTATCCTAAAAAAATACTTTAAACAAGATTTTCAATTATGTTCCCAAGTTTAATTTTGGATCGAAAGAGAAAGATTTGTACTTACTTATTTTCTCTTTTACAAGATTTTTTGAGGAAAAGAAAAGAATCAAAAAGGAAGATAAATATGGGTCAATTTCTCTACAAAATGAGATGATTGAGAAAAAGATAAATTGGAGTAATAAATATATTGAATATTTTTAAATATTTTTGCTTTCTCTTCTTTCTTTAAAAAACTCAAGACATGAGAAAGAAAATTATGTATCAAATCTTTTCTTTTCTTTTCTTTTCTCCTAAATTTAATTCCTTTCTAATCTTTTATTCATTTAAAAAACTCAGGAACATTGAGAGATTTTAGAGTGCATAGCCCTTATATTTTTTGCAAATTATTATTTCTTCACATGTGTTGCTTAATTCTACAAATTATTCAGTGATGAATAGCTTAATTCATTTTGTTTTGTACATGTTATTTGACGTTGTTTTTTTTTATTATTCTCAATTTATGTTCGGTCAGTTTTTACGTTAATATATTCAATTTACTATTTCTAAACGGCAAGTAAATATTAAAAAGAATATTATTAAAAATATTACTGCACTATCCATGCATTTAAGATGATGCTATAAAATATTTTTCTTAATATTTATATTTATAAGTATTTTATATCTTAGCATAGGTAAAAAGGCGTTCTGAAATTGCCCGACTTATATTCATCCTTTTTCAAAAACTCCTCTAATTTATAAATTAAAAATTAAATTTCATTTTTTAAGATCCAAAAGTTTAGGCAAGGACATATTCAAAAATGAAAAGTATTTTTATATAAATAATTTAAATCAAATCCAAATCTAGATTCAAATGAGATCCACAACATTTTGAGTTTAAAAAATAAATTCAAAATCAAAATCCACTCTCTTTCGGGTTCAAAGAATAAATTCAAACCTAAATCCAAATCAAAAATTTTGAATTCGGTAGAATCCAATCGATAGGTTCGAGTGGAATAATTGGATTATTTTATTATACATAATATATCTTCATATAAAGAATAAGATGAGGGTTTTTCTTAAAATTTTAGTGCTTAAAATTTTGTTATTGTGTATGGTTATTTTAATTTATTTTAATATTTTTTGTCAAAAATATATTAATTTAGTATTTCAAAGTGTGTCGGCTGAAAAAATGTAAGATAAATTGGTAGAATTGAAAAGAAAATGTAAACGCTTTATTTTGTTACATATGTATATATTTAATTTATATTTACATAATGCATTAACTAATTAAGATGATGCTACAAATATTTGTTTCTCATCTTTTTAAGATAATCGACCTTTTAAAGTTTAAGGAAAAATATTAAAAAATCGTCGCGAAACGCGGTTTAATCGATTAGTTATAATTATATTACATTTGAATCATTATGGAATTATTTGGAGATTCGGCGCAATACAAGGGTGTTCTTGTAGCTTTAAGAGGTAAATTTTTTATTTGTTCGTTTTGTGTTTGCTTTTGACTTAGGGTTACCGACTAGTAGATATACTTACATGATTCTAGATGCATACATTGCACATACATGATTATCAACATTCATAATATTTCCAAGAATTTTCTGAATTACTTTCAAAGAAAAAACCTAAGCATTATGTTTAGATTGGAAATTACAATTTGATTCAATAAGTACTAACAAATTTCATTCTTTTAATTTAGATTATTTTGCGAATTCAGCTGTGACTGATGAGCTATGTCGACAGTTCATGGATGGGATGGGTACACACTTTAGCAATGATTTATTGGTGGCATGGTTTCTAATAGCCGCTTGTATTTGGCAAGGGTAGGTATAGATTTATCATCGGATACGCTGATCCCGGTGATGATATCTTACCTATGCATTTAGTAGGAGTACTCCACATGGATTACGAGACTACTGTATTTCCCATTCCCATCATTCAGTTTCATCATTTTATCGTTATGTGCTCTCACACTATCAGTGAGGCCTTTCAGGACACTGTACTGGTGAATTTGGTATCCAGGACATGACACAAGATAAGGTGTGTGTCTAGGTTAATAGTGTTCATGAACATAGTTCGTTATGTTCATGAACAGGCTCGTGAACATAACTCATGAACATGTTCGTGAATAAGTTCGATAATTGAGCGGTATACGAGTTCATTACCGGTGCATAAACAAATTTGATAAATAATCTCGTATATAATACATGTTTGATTATTAGAATATACTCTCGAAACACTTATGATTGTACACCATTATTAGAATATCTTATATAGATATTGTAATTGTTTATTTTATAATTTTGATTAATTTTAATAATAATAGTAATAACAACAACAACAACAACAACAACAACAACAACAACAACAACAACAACAACAACAACAACAACAAAGTCTTGCAATTAGTATAACTAGTTTATATTATTCAAAATATGTTATCAAATTAAATATTAAATTATTTTAAGTGCTAAATTTTAATATGAAATATTAGTGATTATAAATTTATTTATACTACTTAAATATATAAAAAGATACTAATTTATCTTAGTGATTGTGTAAAATTTAAAACTAAAATAATTTGCTATACATGCAAATATGTAATTCAAAGGCCAAAATGAGTTATTTTAACACAACAATTACATTAATAATTGTTTTTTCTATAAATTTGTACTTCATATTTATAGAATATCAGGAGATAATATAGTAAATGTGTAATATATGTCAAAATTTACATATAAGATTGTAGTTTCTATGTAAGAAAACTAATATTTTTGTATGATTATGATATTTTATAGATTTCATGTAAAAAAACTAGTATTTTTGTATGATTATGATGACAATAACGATCAGTAATATTTTAAGTTTACAATATATAAATTTAACTTAATTTATATTATTTTGTAATAATATCGATATTTTTTTCAATTTATTCGTTAGTACAATTTCGTGAACGAGCTCATGAACATGGTTAATGAGTTGTTCGAAGTAAAAATTCGTAAGCAAGCTCATGAAACATGTTCATGAGTTGTTCGTGGTCGCGAACAACAATTTTTCTTAACAAACCGAGCTCAA
Organism: Saposhnikovia divaricata; assembly: GCA_036435485.1. Classification (NCBI taxonomy): domain Eukaryota; kingdom Viridiplantae; phylum Streptophyta; class Magnoliopsida; order Apiales; family Apiaceae; genus Saposhnikovia; species Saposhnikovia divaricata. Next base: position 248,970,417 of record CM071594.1, on the reverse strand, counting down.
ACACATTTTTTATTGGCTCGATTCAAGTTTGAGCTCGAAATCGAATTCGATAATTTCTTAACAAACGATATATGAACATTCTAAAGTTCGGATCATTCACACCCCTACAGTTGCCAATCATCTATCACTACTTAAAGAGTCTCAACGTCAATAGGCTACCATTCAGATTAACTCCCATGCATCTGCCTAAATTGTGATTATACATGTTCAAATTTGTTTTTCAAAACCTGACAAAAAAAAAAGGTTTTTTAAATGATCTATATCTACCTTGAGATAAGAGCTGGCATAACAATAAAATCATGATACTTACTTAAATTCAGGATTTAGTCTCATTTTATGCATAGTAATAAGAACCGGACTATAGGTCAAGCAAGAACTAGTTTTAATGACTCTTTTGTGGAGACTAAATTTCTTGTCACTTTGTGTTTGTGGTATACAGGTTACAGGACTTGGATTGCGTAGCTGGTCATTCCCCATCTTGATGTTACTTGAGTTCCTTTCCAGTTGTTCTTATCCCATGCAACAGTTGAACTTGTCGACTACACCTAAACTGCTTTATTCCTTTCTTTGTTGAACCTGGTTATTAATATGACTCATGACTGGATACTGCTTGTTCAACCTGTTGGTTATGCAATACATATATTGATCCTCATTGATGTTAGTGATGCTTCTAGTTGTCAAATTTTCGCACAGCTTCTAGTTTCCAATATATAAGAAAGATGTGACTAAGAAATGATAAGCACCAAGTAATACTTTTGACGGATCTAGTTTTTATATTATTGCTCTTGATGGATCTAGTTTTTGTATTATTGGTGATGATGTTTATTCATGAATTGTATGGTCAATGTTATCATTCATAGCTTCTATTCTTAGCTTAAACCCTGATTGAGCCATTTGATACTGGGCCTTAATGTTCATGTCTATTCTTAAAAGCAAAGAAAATGTCATCTTCTTGTATAGTCATAAACTTGTATGATCAGTTCTTCAATCTTATGGTAGGCTGAGTAGAGGGAATGTGAGGATGCTCCCAAGTACATTAAAAAAAGGACATCCTTATCGTTTGCTTATATTGATGTCTATAATTAACTTAGAATGTTCCTTCGTTTCTCTGTCTTGTTTCGAAGAATTAGTGGCAAAACATAGTAGTAGACACTATATCGTATCATAAATTCCGGATATAATGAATATATGTAACATCCTTTAACAGCCGTGATCTCAATATCAAAGACATTCTTCATGCGACAAACAAGAGTACGAGAGATATTCTTCAGGAAAATTCACATAGATAAACCACTAGACAACAAGATATGTTGATTATATATACTTGGGAACTATAAATAATAACTCTACTGGGGCAGGTTCCCATGTGTATATTGTTTAAGGATGTCTTTAAGAACATGAAGAAGTCTTGCAAATTTGAAACTAGGTTACCATTTAATAAATATAGAATCTTAATAATTATACTAAGGGGATAAATCATTCTATAATTGTACTAGCATAACTTAAGATATTTTTTAATAATATAATATCCTTGTCTAGTTATAATAATTATCTTGTACTAACCAATTTAAATATGTCTCGTAAACTAAGTAATAAATCCCCATTCGAAAAGCAATTAAGATGATACACATTTTTTGTCACCGTGATTGGTCCAACCGCGTTGTTCTTAGTCCAAAGACCACATATTTCGTCGAAAAATAAACATCCACAACCATCGAAGAACATAACATAATAATTGTGTGGATGATTATTATACCAATAAGGACGTCCACGGACAATTGTAGGACTTGGAATGTGTCTCCCTCGTGATAGGGCATAGATTTGACAATATTTTTGCCCCAAGAACCGACATTACACGAATAGACATGAGCCACGAAGGGTTGATCAGGATACACGATAATGTACACAACTTTATAATCATTAGCAATCGGATCAAAACCAATTCCTAATCTGTAATAAAAAGATGGAGTTTTAGTAGACCTTGCAATAGGCGGGATAGGAATATCCTTATAGAGATTGATAGCAGGATTCCATATTATTCCAACACATGATATTTTAAACTAGTCCATAACATCGAAATGGTAGACACAGACTAATCCGTCTACGGAACCACCAAGCCTGATATTACGCAAGTTTAAAGGATGAGACTCAGGGTAATCGGGAATACACCTAATAATCACGGCCCCGTTATGGAGATTCGCAGAGTAGCAAGTGAGATGTGCTTTTACAAAATCATCGCCTGAGAGCAACGAATTCCAGGATTTGCAAACACATCGGGATCGAACAACAAATTTCACCAGTAATCGGGCAAGTATCTCGATAATTAATTCGTCAGAGATTTGGGGAATAAGAGAATTGTCCTTAGCCGCACTGCTAAACACACTACCCATTGTCTTTTACGGGAAAGCAACGGGTTTTACAAAATTATCAGCAGTTATATTTATATACGTGAACATGGACCTGGGGCTCTGTTTGTCCTTAAACATTGACCTAGGCTAGGGGTGGCAAAAAACGGTTTTGATTTGGTTTTCGATCCGAATTTAGTTTGGTTTTGGTTTTCTCCACTTTTTCTCTTCTTTTTGAACAAACTATTCATCTAAGATGCAATATCTGAATAGGAATACTTCCACCACCATTAATCCCTTGATTCCACCACCACAACCACCGTTGCACCACCACCAGTCCGATTCTATCAGTCAGTCCGATTCTGATTCGATCTTGCAAGGATCCCCTCTCTCTCCCTTCTCTCTCTCTCTCTCTCTCTCTCTCTCTCTCTCTCTCTCACTCATATTATTCTTCTGAAAACCTAGGTTCTAATAGTGAATCATTTATTTAATATATTTATTGTGATAATCTAAATTGTTCTATGTTAGTATAGCATTGTTGTTAGTATATTATATACTCTTTATTAGTTTTTGTTACTCTGTTATATACAATTTTTGTTGACTGTTATAGACTCCTCATAGTCAATGTAGTCTTCTTCTCTTTGTACAATTGTGCTGTTTGATTTTATATTATACATGCAAGTTTGGTAGAACTGGTTTCCGCGAGGCCTCGTTTGTGTTTTTATTATGAACTAGCTTTATAGCCCGTGCAAGGCACGGGCTTGCTAGTGAAGTTATATTAATATGTAATTGTGTTGCTCTATTTAAAAAAATCAAAAATATATTTTCAATGTGTTGATACTCAGAATGCAAATAAGTCCAAGAGGAATTATGTGTTCACGGTGTATATCAACTACACAGCTAAAAATATGTATCATTTGCAATGTGCTAATCTCATTTCAAGGATTACTACTTGCCTGAATTAGGAGTATAAAAGTATTTACATAAATAATGACTGTTATGAACTTGCATATTAGCAAAAGATCGATATAACTGAAGAATTTATACAAGAGATTGGCTCCAAATTTATTGGAGATCAACCGTGTGATCCAAACACCATGAAATCAAGTGACTTAAATTACTGCTTCAGTTTTTTTTGAGCTGATATTACCAGAATGGGCTGAACCTGAATTTAGAAAATGGAGAGAGCAAGTAGAAGAACTTCCCAAATCCATATTGTCATAAGAAATAATAGATCGATTTATTTTCTGTTCCACTATAATTAAATATGTTAATATGTATTTATATTGTTTTGTAATTAAATGGTGCTTGCAACATGTAAATGCTTAGTATGCAAAACATATCTAAGAAATTATTTATTCATGATGATTGATGTATGTACAACTAAAATAAATAAATTTCAATGTGCTAATCTCTTTAAACGAACGTTCAAATGAATGAGTTATGAGCATATAGAATTTGTATTAGTAGTGACTGCCTGATCATCCACAACCGATTTGTGCATTTGACCCGAATTAAAAAGATATTCATAAGATATAAATTAGTACACAAATTATAGTATCTATCTTCTAAATCTAAGTAACTTGTTTCAACTATTAAATAAAAAAATTGCTACATAACAATGTACCGTTCGAAATATTCTCAAAGTTTTATAATATAATCAAAACTAATATCTAGCATAGTGATAAGGAATCTAACTTCTAAGTTAGAGGTCAAGGGTTAAATTTCTATTAGAAATAATTTTTTTTATCATTAATATAATATAGGAGAGGTAATTTAGTAATTTCATGATAATTAAATTGTCCCACGATATATTAATAATGAGTTTTACAATATATCCAAAATCTATGTCAAGTATAGTGGTAAGGATTCTTTTTTTTAAGTTAGAGGTTAATGGTTCAATTCTCTCTAGGAACAATTTTTTTATCACTAATATAATATATGAGGGTTGTCCTATGATATAATAATAATGAGTTTTATAATTTTTTCAAAGCTCATGTCTAGCATGGTGGTAAGGATTCTCACTTACTAGTGAGAGGTCAAGGGTTCAATCCTCATTGCAAACTATTTTTTTTATCATTTATATCATTAGAAAGGTTAAATTAGTAATTTCATGTGGAATAAATTGTCTCACAAATCCCCTTGTTGTGCTATTAATAATATAATAGATAATAGATAATAGATTATTATGTTTATAAACTCTGCTTGTGAAGTCCCTGTGTTTTAAAATATAACTAGATCAACCATTCGGCTTTGAAAAACGTAAAGGTACGTCTTAATATGCAGAAAATCTTTTTCTGATCCCCCTATTCTAAGTCACTACTACTCTTCTTATAATGCTTGAAGAGGAATCTCTAGAAAGACTAAAACATTGAACTTATAACTAACCCATACTGACTAAACTATTTACTAACCCATAACTATTAAAAATAGCTATTTACAGAATATTGCAATAGCCCCCCCTCAAGCGGGACTTGGTGAATGATCAACAAGACCAAACTTGGAAGAGAAAAAACGGTGCTGATCAGAAGGGACAGACTTCGTGAGTAAATCAGCAAGCTGAAGTGAAGACTTGACATGATGAAGCTTGATGAAGTTAGAATCCACATAATCCCGAATGAAGTTAGAATCCACAGAAACAGAGTTGCATTGATCTAGATTATGATCGTGAAGAAGATCCAAAATATATTTTCTCTGATTTAAGAGAATACCAGAGGAGGTTCTGGAAACCTCAATGCCCAAAAAAAATTTTAGAGGGCCTAAATCCTTAACAGTAAAAGCCTCATGCAAGGAAGTCTTGACTGAGTTAATGATTGACAACGAATTACCAGTCACCAGCAAGTCATCGACATAAGCGAGCACAGCAGTGAAATCGCCGTTTGGGGCTATTTTAACAAACAAAGAGTAATCTTGTTTAGATTGAGTAAAACCAAGCCTTAGTAAATGCTTTGTGAGTTCAACATTCCATTCGTAGGCAGCTTGCCGTAGACCATAAAGAGATTTTTTTAATTTGCAAAACAGACCAGGAGGAACTGAAAAACCAGGAGGGGGAACCATGTAAATGTCTTCTTCAATATAACCATGTAAGAAGGCATTATTGATGTCTAATTGTTGCAATTCCCAATTGTTTGCGGCAGCCATTGCAATCAACACTCGAACAGTAGTAAATCTAGCAACCGGACTGAAAGTATACTTAAAATCTTTGCCTTTAATCTGTTTATCTCCCCTTGCCACAAGCCTGGCTTTGCGCTTATTTAAAGTCCCATCAGGATTAAATTTGGCCTTATAAACCCATTGACTGCCAATAGGTTTGCATCCTGGAGGTAGAGGTTTCAGTTCCCATGTAGAATTGTTTGTTAATGCAAGTAGTTCATCATCCATAGCTTGTTGCCAATTGGGATCAGATTTTGCTTGGGCATAAGAAGTTGGCTCAAACACACTCAAAACATTTGAGAGACTAGCTAGATAATCTTTGCCAAGAAAGGACAAATCAGATTGAGCAAGGACAGTAGATATATTAGCAGAAGGATTGATCGTATATGGAAGAACAAAATCAGAAAATTTCTGAGGTAGAACAGTAGTTCGAGATGACCTTCGGAGCTGAACAATCTCAGGAACTATGGGAGAAGAATGAGAAGTAGAAGGTGATGAAGTATGCTCAGGTGTAGGAGAATGATGGGAAGAATCAAATGTAGATGTAGGAGTGTAGAGATGTGGAGGATTAGTTGTTGTGGAGGAAGGTTGAACCGATTCATCAAGTAAGGGTTCATTATCAGGACAAAATGAAGGATTAACTTGAGATAAAGGGGACAACGTGTTTGAATTAGGTTGTGTTTGCTGAAAAGGAAAAATAGTTTCCTTAAAATAACATCCCTACTAACAAATACCTTATGAGAAAGCAAATCATACAATTTGTAACCTTTTTGAGCATAAGGATATCCTAAGAGAATGCATTTTCGAGCTCGAAAAGCAAACTTATCAAGACTTTTGATAGCAGCGTAACATAAGGAACCAATGACTCTTAAATGACTATAGTCAGGTGTTTTCTTAAATAAAATTTCATGAGGAGATTTCCAGTTAAGAACTGAACTGGGCATTAAATTGATAAGATATGTAGAAGATAGTAGACAATCCCCCCAGAATTTTATTGGAAGATTAGCATGAATCTTAATTGCCCTAGCAGTTTCAAGAAGGTGTTTATGTTTTCGCTCAACCCTACCATTCTGTTGAGGGCAGCCAGGAACACTTCTTTGATGGACAATTCCTTTTGAAGAAAATAAAATTTGACAAAATTGTTGAACTATCTCGGTGCCATTATCACTTCGAATGGTTTTAATATGTGTGTGAAATTGTGTTTCCACATAAGAAATGAATGCAGAGATGATTTCAGGCACTTGAAGTTTGTCATGAACTAAATAAGTCCATGTGGTCCTAGAATGATCATCTAAGATTGTAAGAAAATATCTTGCACCCGTAAGAGATGGAGTTCGATAAGGACCCCATAGATCAATGTGGATCAACTCAAAACATGCAGATGCAATAGATGTAGATGCAAGAAATGGCAATTTGTGATGTTTTGCTAACACACAAGATTCACAATGATAATTGTTCGTTTTACAAGCTGAATACTGAGAAGGTAAATACTGAAATTTAGAAATGGCCATATGCCCAATTCTAGCATGAAAAATATCAGTGTTAGGAATACATTTTGAACTGATACTTGATACAAAAGGTTGAAATGGAAAAACAACAGTAGGATTGAAAGATGTTGGAATTTGGAGCCTATATAATCCGCCTTGTCTGATGCCAACAGCCTTGACAGATTTAGTGATAGGGTCCTGGAAAACAGAAGAAGAATGTTCAAAGTAGACAATTAATTTGTCATGATCCAATAATCTACCCACTGATAGCAAATTGTGTTTGAATTGAGGAACATGAAAAACATTATAAAGAGTAAGAGTAGGAGAAATTTGTACAGTGCCAATGGTGTTGACATATTTTAAGGATCCATCACGAAGAAGTATTTGAATAGGATTTTGTAAAGTTTGTGTGTTAGTAAAAAAGGACAAATCACAGGCCATATGATCACTTGCACCAGTATCAATAATCCAAGTAAATTCAGATGCAACATTGTGGACAGAGGCAGTGAAGATACCTGCAAAGTTGACTGCGGGATTGAAATTTCCAGAACTAGATGCTTGTGTTTTCTGAGGAGCTTGTTGCTGCATCATTTTAAAAAACTCCTTGCACATTGCAGACATCATGTCAGAATCAACAGATGTAATAGAATCAGACATAAGAGGGTCATCTCCAATAAATACTGCATTAGAGTCCTTGTGAGAAGCCAATGGAGATGGACCGAGCAAACCAGAAGAGGGCTGATGAATACTTGCAGCAAACCTTGGATTAGTAGTTTGGGTAGGTTTTCCTTTAAACCATTCTGGAAAACCAATAAGCTTAAAACATTCGTCCTTGATGTGACCTTTTCTTTTACAATAGTCATAGAATCTATCAGATTTCATTTTCTTCATGTCTCTAAGATCATTTTTCTGGGCAAAACTTTGTTTGGAATTCTGATTATAGGGATTTGATTTTGCAGAGTAGAAGGCACTCATCTCAACAGGCTGAGCAGAAAGATTGAGAGCATTTTGTTTTTCTATCTGTTGTAACAGATGATAAGCTCGATTTACACTAGGCAAAGGATCCATACTAAGAAGGTTGACTTTTGCTTGATCATATGTTTTATTTAAACCAGCAAGAAATTGAATCAATTTTTTTAATTCATCAGCTTCAAGGATCTTTGACATGAGGTTACAGGTACATGTTAGCATAACTCCACAAGTACATTGAGGATGTGGTTCGAGTATGTTTAATTGATCCCAAATACACTTCAATTTAGCATAGTAAACAGCAATAGTATTATCATTTTGGGAAACAGATAATAATTCCTTATGAAATTCATATAGCTGAGGTGCATTGGAATGACCATACCTTTCTTTAATCTCAATCCATAGATGCTTAGCAGATGGAGAGAAAATAAAACTCTCCGCAATAGATTTTTCCATAGAATTTAGAATCCAACCTGTAACCATGTAGTCATTTCGAACCCATTTCTGTAGATCTGGAGATGCAACCTCAGGTTTGGATAGGCTTCCATCGACAAAGGCTGTTTTGTTCTTGGCTCCAAGAGCCAGAAGTACACTTCGATTCCAATTGACATAGTTGCTTCCGTTGAAAACAATCTGGCCTAGCTGAGAATTAGAACTATCTCCATGTGAAAGGAAATAATGATCATTATAACTAATGCTTGTGTTTGAGATTTGTGATTGGGTTTGAGATGAATCTGATTTTGTATTTGAGATTTGTGACTGGGTTTGAGATGAATCTGATTCTGCCATATTTGTGCAGAAAATATTAGAGTTTATGAAGAGGGATTATGAGAGGTTTATAAAGATTAAGAAGAGAGATTATGAAGGCTTAGAAGAATACTTCTAGCTCTGATACCATGAAAAACGTAAAGGTACGTCTTAATATGCAGAAAATCTTTTTCTGATCCCCCTATTCTAAGTCACTACTACTCTTCTTATAATGCTTGAAGAGGAATCTCTAGAAAGACTAAAACATTGAACTTATAACTAACCCATACTAAACTATTTACTAACCCATAACTATTAAAAATAGCTATTTACAGAATATTGCAATAGGCTTACAGAATGCTGGTCGTAACACTGAAGTCTGAACACTCTATATGTTGTAACTGAAAGATCTGTAATGCTTGCCCAACCAGTCTAAATATGGTTGAAGTGACCTGCATATAACAAAAGCTAAATCCCTCATAATTAGTACACTCACACACACACACACAGGGGTAGTTGAATTTTTTTTATTTTTTTTATCGAGCTGAATGATGATAAATCTAGGTTTCGACATGAGGCTCTTACTCTAAAAATCCCATGTCTCTCTTTTATTTTTGTAGCACTTATCTAATCTTTCTCTCATCCAGATTCCATTCTTTCTGTCTTGATATCTCTAACCTCTATATAATTCTTCTAGTTTTCATTTATCATAATGTTTTATTTCTGCCTCCTTGTCAGTTTGAGCATGGTTTGAAAGACCTTTATTCTCTCCAGTCAATTTTAGTGATCTATAATCTTTATGATTTCTATAGTGAACATTTTTCCTGCACTATACTCTACATGATAAATATTACTCATTTTCTAGTAATATGCTCCTTTTACATAGTTCACTTTTTGTTTACAGGTAAACTTTGTATTGAAGTAACGTCCGCAGCCAAAATTGCTTATATATCTGAGGAGTTGTGCATTGGGTGCGGAATATGCGTTAAGGTTGTTGATTAGTCTCTTTTTAATGACTATTCTTTGCTTTTGTTTGTAGAATGTCCTAACTTTTACCTTTATCTTGTTTGATGCAGAAATGCCCTTTTGAGTCAATTCAGATCATTAATCTTCCTAAAGATTTGGACAAGGACACAACTCACCGTTATGGCCCCAACACTTTCAAGCTACATAGGTAATATAAATTGCACTCTTAAGAAGTGTTGGAGTCATACTTTTAGTAGCTAATAATATTTTCACTTTTATGTACAGGCTACCCGTTCCAAGGCCGGGGCAAGTTCTTGGCTTGGTTGGGACAAATGGTATTGGAAAGTCGACAGCTCTCAAAGTTTTAACAGGGAAATTGAAGCCCAATCTTGGCCGTTTCAATGTAAAATCCCTTTAATTGTGTTCCATTGTCTTTTGCGGATATATGATTCTGTTCCTCTACTTGATTACTTGACATCAAATGCCTTTCTTTATCTTCTTACTAATTTGATATATTTGTTTTTCTTTTTCAGAACCCTCCTGATTGGCAGGAAATTTTGACGTACTTTAGAGGGTCCGAGCTTCAAAATTACTTTACCCGTATCCTGGAAGATAACCTAAAGGTGGGTGTGAAGATGTATTTATAGCTTGCACTCCATCTAACTTTCAATTTATATGTTGGACATGAATAACCTCTGTAGTTGATGCAATTGCCTTCCTTGTTGGTGCCCATATATACAGGTTCTCTTGTTTTAACAGGCATTTGATATACCAATGTTATAAGCGTTAACTTGCTTGGTCAATTATATTAGTCCATTTATATTAGATAGTTTTGTAAAGAGGCTTCAAATGTTTACAGTGTTGGTCTTTAAAATCTAAAAAATTCAGGTGTAGTACTGATTATGTATTTACAACAAGACATATAACTATTAATTTCGCTGTAGATATTCTCAAGGCTGTATTCAGATATTTAACTGCTATAGATAATGTGAAGGCTTGACAATGTTCAATGGTATTCATGCAAATTTTAGAACTTGATCCTGCACTATGTTTTTTTTTTTGGGTTTAACATACTTCTCATGCCTTCAATATTCGCTATTTGAACAGTGGTGTTTACTTTTTATCCTTTATGTTTTAAGTACTTCTGTAGCCATTATCACCGTACTACATGGTGCATACTAGTTGGATATTTGGACTACATCTTGTAATTGAGAGCAAAAATTGTTCAAAGAAAACTCAAAATGTTTTTTGTGCAGTTTTGAGTCCTTTTGGGTTCCAACTCACTGTGCTTTTCTTTTATATTTACCATATTCCTAAAAAGGTCCTAGAAAATATTGTGCAATGACTTTCTGGGTCATAGCCTCTAGCTTTTAATTTTACATGCCTTTTACATCTTAATCGTTGTATCTGGCACCATTTATCATCTAATATATATAAATTTTCAAATTATATTAGGCAATCATCAAGCCGCAGTATGTGGACCATATTCCAAAAGCAGTTCAAGGAAATGTTGGGCAAGTGCTGGATCAAAAAGATGAGAGAGACATGAAAGAAGAACTTTGTCATGACCTGGAACTGAATCAGGTTATAGACCGTAACGTGGGAGATTTATCTGGTGGGGAGCTTCAGAGGTTCGCAATTGCTGTAGTTGCCACTGCCATACAGAATGTTGAAATATACATGTTCGATGAACCCTCAAGTTATCTTGATGTGAAACAAAGGCTCAAGGCTGCTCAAGTTATTCGATCTTTACTTAGGCCCAACAGGTTTGATTCCCTTTGTTATCATTCTGAGGCTTTTACTTAATTGTCTAAAAATTAGAATCAGGATCACTAAGCCTTGTTATTTCGAATATCAGTTATGTGATTGTTGTGGAGCATGACCTTAGTGTTCTGGATTATTTGTCGGATTTTATATGCTGCCTATATGGAAAGCCTGGTGCATACGGCGTTGTCACCCTTCCATTTTCTGTTAGAGAAGGAATCAACATTTTCTTGGCTGGTTTTGTACCCACCGAAAATCTACGGTTTAGAGAGGAGTCCCTTACTTTTAAGGTGACCCACAATGATATCTTTACTTGACTGATAGCCTGCTACTGGTTGCTTATTAAAATTATTTACCTTGTATTTTTCACTGTTCAGGTTTCCGAGACGCCACAGGAAAGTGCTGAGGAGATAGAAACGTATGCACGATACAGATATCCAACCATGAGCAAAACCCAGGGGGGTTTCAAGCTTAAAGTGACAGAGGGTGAATTTACTGATTCTCAGATCATTGTAATTCTGGGTGAGAATGGAACTGGGAAGACTACCTTTATTCGGATGCTGGTATGTGTCTTATTTTGACAGTAGTCGAAAGGTTGGCTGTTGTACATCATACCAAGCCAAATACATTTATTCTTGATTTCTTTGCAGGCTGGTCTATTGAAGCCTGACACAGTGGAAGGCGCTGATATTGAGATACCCGAGTTCAATGTATCCTACAAGCCCCAGAAAATTAGTCCGAAATTCCAACATTCAGTCCGACATCTGCTACACTAAAAAATTCGTGAGTCATATATGCATCCTCAGTTTGTGTCAGATGTAATGAAGCCACTGTTAATTGAGCAGCTGATGGATCAAGAAGTTGTGAATCTTTCTGGAGGGGAGTTGCAAAGGGTTGCGTTATGTCTGTGCCTTGGGAAGGTACATTTTTTTTTTCCTTTTAATTATTTAATGTCATTGGTTATTCAGAGTGAATAACGTTGCAGTTCAGTGCTCAAGTCCCATTTTGGTGGTATTCCAGAGTACATGAAATTCTTAATTTCCCATGTTTGGAGAAAATTGCTCCGTAGCGTAGGCGTGTAATAACAGTGTGCTGTGTTTTTTTCTTGATGTGATTTATTTGAATAAAACTACTCCCTCTATTTCAAACTTGATGTGATTTATTTGATCTCAAGTCAAAGTTAGTCATCTATTCTAGAACAGAGATTAGACGAGCAACTCTAGCAATGTTACTGTTCCAGAATCCAGATAACACAGGTCCCACCTACAAGAAAACATGTAGAAAGTTCTCACCTCTATAAGTAAATATATGTTTTTTGTTTGAGACGTGTTACAATATATAGGTAAAGATATTCACATCTTTTCTCTTTTTCTCTGTTGTTATCTTCGGGCTCAAGTTATGTTTCAACCTCTTCTGCAAATTTCTTATCAAATAGTTGTGGATACCCCTCTCTCTCTCTCTCTCTCACACACACACACACACACGCACACATATATATATTGAGGCAATTTATTATAGTAGGTACTGTTTTTCACCGATTTCTTTCCTTATCTTAGTTTGTGATCTCATGCAGCCTGCGGATATCTATCTGATCGATGAACCTAGTGCATATCTTGACTCCGAGCAGCGTATTGTTGCATCTAAAGTCATTAAGAGGTTTATTCTTCATGCCAAAAAGACAGCATTTGTGGTTGAACACGACTTTATAATGGCAACGTATTTGGCAGACAGAGTCATAGTGTACGAGGGACAGCCATCAATTGATTGTGTTGCAAATTCACCTCAATCACTGTTGACGGGAATGAATCTTTTTTTATCTGTAAGTCTATCCATCTATCCTCGTATGACTTGACCATTGTTGGACTGTGTAATCATATAATAATCTAATTTGTTTTTGTTATGTAGCAATTGGACATCACCTTTAGACGGGACCCAACCAATTTCCGGCCCAGAATCAACAAACTAAACTCCGCCAAGGACAGGGAGCAGAAAACAGCTGGGTCTTACTATTACCTGGATGACTAATATGATTATTGGTAGGTTATTTGCTCTGTGATTAATCTGTATTTGGTTTGGTGCTTATAACTTCTGTTATGCAGCTAATCATCCATGTTTCTTTTGCAGTTGTTTGATATCTAAGTTAGAGGGACCAGCTGTGTCTTGGGTCATGTTATCTTATCCATGTCATTTTGACGTTGTGATCACAGTCATGATCCTAAGCTTTTCGTAGAGATCCCCATGGATGGCAAAGAATGAGCTAGTGTGTACACCTAAACCCCAATCACAATGCTATGGTCAGAATTGGTCCACTAGTTGCACAATTTTCCATTTACTCTTTACTAAATACTTAACCATCCTTTTGTTCCCTCATTACTGAAGAAGTGTATAATCTTTTTGTTTGTTCATCTTTACCCGATCAATGAAACTCCCTCGAGACAAATTGTTAGCAATTTTTTTGGTTTTGCTGAAAAGTTGAACAATTTTATTTATTGGTTTTTACAGCAGAGTAATTCTGATGTGTCTGGTTGATGAAATGGTTTTTGGTAGGTGAGTGGTTTAGTGTTGAATTGCTTTGATTTGTGATTAGCTTGTAGAAGACCTAAGATTCTTGAAGGGTGCTTGGCTATTCTTTGTGAAATAGTATATGTTTCAAACCTTGACGTAAAAATGGCCGAGACTTTTTGGTTTAACCAAGCTTTTAAAAAAAATAAAATAAAAATAAACGGCAAGTAGGTAATCTAGTAACTGATAGTTTTGAAGGAATCAAATCAAAGTTTAAAGTTAACTAGGTAACAAAGTCACGAAAATATTTTTGAAAATCATATATGTAACATCATTGTTTGTTAAATTTTATTGTTATAGGGAGAATATTGTATAACAATATTTTGGAGGTTTGCTGGATTATCGGAGCAAAATACGGATATTTTGCTAAAAGAAGAACAAAGGATTAGGGTTTGTGTGTATGAATGTGGCTGAGCTTGATAGGTGTTTGCAGGTAAACTGTTTCTCATCCGTATCAAGGTGCCTACGTACCCTATTTATAGGGATCAAGCCATACGTAGTTCTTGGGCCACAAGTTACCTAGGCGGGCTAGGGTTTTAAGAGATAAGCCAAAGTCCAAGCCCATGTAGCTAGGGCTGACGTGGCAATGAGTCATCAATCCTATCCTTGATCCAGCTGTAGAAGCCCATGACCTCGAACGGATAGGTTTGGAATGAAAGATCCACCAGGGCCCTTGCATGCGACCTAGAGAGGCCTGGCCACACGAAGCGATCCCTTGACGGGAACCAAACGAAGCGATCCCCAGGTAGCGACCCCGAGGCGAAGCAGCATGAGAGACGCATAGGCCTAGCGCGGGAGGATAGTCCAGGTGCTCCTGTAGCGAGGTGGCCTTATGGCGAGGCGCTACAATGCGAGGTTGAATCATGTAGTGAGCGAGGCGCTCCTGTAATGGAGATATTATGTCCAAGGCATGCTGGGCTGATTCCAATAATGGGCTTTGGTGACCCAATGCTCATCTTCTAGGCCCATCATAGATCATGAAGCATCAATTTAGCTAATCAAATCAATTTAGCCATTATGCCAGATTTGGGCATAACAACTACCCCCCGAGTCCATATTGCCATTGGAGATGCGATGTGGACTCAAAGAATACGAGTTGTCACTGCGAAGCGAGCCCAAGAACAGATATAACCATTGAAGTAGTCGCGACCCCAAGAATTTGAAAGGTTTTGACAGCTGTTGTGTCTCGAGATGTGTGTCCAACGGACGAGATTTCAACACGTGTCCCATGTCTTTCTCTCTCCTGATGACTATATATACTCCTGTCACTATCATTTCCTTTTTTATTCTCACGAACACATTATTGAAGTGCTGTCAGTTTGCTCCCGGATCAAACGCAAAGAATTCTTAGGCTCTTTCACCAGCGACCCCAAGTTTCTTCCAATTTCTTCATCATTCTTCTTCAAAAAGTAAGTCTTTTTTCTCTTCTTGCATTTAAATTACTGTTCTTCATTATAATTGCACGATTAGATAGCGTAAATTGCATGCGATGCGAACCCAAATAACTGCGATCCCAAAATGTCAATTTTATGATGCGACCCGTCCTCGCTATTGTAGGAGTGCGATCCGTGATTACTTAGATAGAAACATAGGTTAAGAACGTTAGCCTTTCCCTTAGGATTGCGACCCCCCATATTCTCTGTGAACGACGCGAGAACACATAGAGCCTTTCTGTCCGCTTGTTTCTTTCCTCCTTCATTTGTTTTCTGTAAGGACACACACTTAATCATTTCACCCTTTTCAGATGTCTCAAGACGATATCTCAAGGACACCTTCTCCTATGCCTGATATACAAATCAGCGATGCTGCAGCAGCCAACATTGCAAAAGCTACGAGCACTAGTGAGAGCTCGTTCAAACTATACTTCGACCCTTTATGGTCTAACGAGGAATATACCCGCGAAGTGCCTTTGATTTCGTGGAGAACAAAGCACCCTTCCAGCTCGCGGGATCAATCTCTGGATGTACTCCCAGCCGGGGACGAACCTCACACTATGACTGACATTGAGCATGACATCGCAACTTTGACAAAGAAAGGAGATGAATTCAGCGCTAGGGCAGCGGAAATTCTCTCCAAAGCGCCTTCACCGCGAACCATGCCTCCATCACAAACCGTGTCACCCATTCACATTAGTGACTCTCCAACAGATTCATTGGGCGATGCCTATTACGACATCGAGGGAGGTGCTGATAACGAAGCCAATTCTGATGACACTGACTACGAAGAGCCTTCCTCTGATGATGGCGGCCTCGACGAAGTAGCCAAGGTCGTCAATTTTACTGATTACAATTATATTCCAGAAGCTTCCCCTGAACCTTACGAACCAACTCCTCAACCTGAGTTAGAAGGAACTATTTATGTTGGCGGTCCTCGTCCTGAAGACATCGAGCCATGCTCGAAAGTGAAACCTGGCCAACCTCGCGTCTTAGGCTGCAGAGATTTGTCAACGACCCTAGATACAGAATCTTTATCTAAGGCGGTCGACATTTTCAGGCCAGAAGGCAAAATTATTCTTCCGAAATCTGCGATGCGATGCTACCGCTTCGATCATCGAGAGAATGGTGGCAGAGTGCCTCGTATGGTTCTGACCTCGGCCATGATGAAGATAGGCGTATCCTCTCCCCTTCACCCTTTTATTAGGGATGTTTGTGAAACGTACCATCTTGCCCCAATCCAAATAAATCCCAATGGCTACAGAGCCATGATTGCTCTTTACATCCTTTACCACAAGCTCGACTACCCTGAGTTGGATGCGAGGACCATGGGATATTTCTTGCAATTGAAGCGATGCGGGGCATCAGACTTTGGCTACGTTTATTTCTCCATGTGGCCAGAGTTCAACAAGAAGGAACTATACCATAGTGCCCCAAGTAATGCTGGGTCGTGGAAAGGTCCTTATTTTTATGTTCACGACGTGCCCAGAGTCAAGACCTCTTTTAACTATCTTCCAGGTATGGAACTTAACCTTTTAATTTCATCCCCCTTTCACTCAATCCATGAGCTAACTCGTTCGTCCTGAGATCGCAGTTGGTCAAGTGCGAACTGTCCTAAAGGGCGAAGAGAAGCAACGTGCCGATGACGTGCTGAAGACCCCACGGGAGGCTCGCAACATTAGGACTCTTCTTTCACTTGAGAACCTGATCGAGTGCGGTTTTCTTAAAGAAGGGGTCGGTCTTCCTTCTAAAACGAGGCCCTCAGGAGCGAGGAAGACCTCCTTAAAGAGAAAGGCTCGCGAGGAGGCCTCGTCCTCTCGAGTTGTTGTTACCACTGACGAGGGTATTCTCCTCGTTATAATATGACCATTATTCTGTCCTCGCTAACTTTAACACTGCATTCATCCTTATTGTTCTCGCATTTGCATAACTTGTATTATTATCATGCTTCTAATATCATTTTACTTCTATTTTTCAGGCATGTCGGGTAAGAGTGGTCGCAGACCTCCTTTTCTCCAGAAGAGCGGGGCCATACCCGTTCCGAAGACTGCTCCAGTCCCTCCAAAACCAAAATCTGTTGAACTGCCACCTCCTCCACCCCTATCTCTGAACACTGAGATCGTCCAGCGAGCCCAGGGTACCCCTGAGGACCACATCTCCAAGAAAGCTAGAAAGGATGAATCTCTGCTCCCTGCTCCTAAGCATCCAGCCACCGCTACCCCCGTTCATCACCTTTTCGCGAAGCATGGGTATAACCATGCTACCGAAGAGGAGTGCACGAGCTGGGTGGGGGCTGAGCTGATTGATAATGCCGAGTCTCTGTCCAAGTGCTTGTCTGAAGCGTTCATCCGTCAGACTTCTCATTTAAAGGAACTGAAGACTCTTGCCTCCGCTAAAACCAAACTGGAGAAAGAGGTCGCAGTCCTTAGATTCCAGAAGGAAGAGGACAAGAGATCGCTGATGAAGACCCACAGGCTCGCCCTCGAGACAGAAACTGCTTCTCTGCGATCCGAGCTCAAGAAAATCACGGATGAGAGGAATATGTTCAGCAAGTCCCTGAAGGAGGCAGAGGAGCTTGAGGAGACTCTTCGGAGAGAGCATGGGGAGGAGGTCGGCAAGTTGAAGAAGGAGCTCGAGGCTGCCAAGCTCGACCATGATGCTGTTGTGGAGGCCGCCCAAGTTGAATTCATGAAGACCTTCATCCGAAGGGTTCCTGACTTTGACTGGGAGAAGCTCGGGCCTGGAAATGCCGAGTTCGCTGAATCTCTTCGTAAGGAAATAGAAGAAGAGGATGCGAAGGAGGCGGCCAGGCTCGCCAGTGAAGCCACCCAAGCCAACGCAGCTGAAGCCTCCAAGACTTAAACTATTTCTTTGTTTCTGAATATTGAACTGGGGATGCGGACACCCCTTGAATGTCTCGCAATCATGTAATATTGTTTCATTTAACTTTGATAACCTCTAACTGAACTGGGATCGCATGGCGACCCTTTCTTTATGAATATTGCATTTTAACTTTTCCATCCAATATTGCCTCGTTATTTTTGCCCATAACATATTTGCACAAGTAATTTAGCTTCGCTTCTTTAGTACTTTGACTTCGAGATTATATCTTTATTTCATCTTTGTTGAATTGTCTTGAATAGTGCTAGATTTGCATGCCTTTGCTTAGATTCCTTAGATTGTTGTAGCAGTAACTTCAAATGCGATCCTTGCATCGTTGAGATGGCTTGGACCTTAGCATGTTAATGTTAACAAACAGGCAAGTAAAATGTACAATAAAAAGTAATTCATAGATAAATTGAACTTTTATATTGATAAACGGGGCGAAGCCCAAACAAGTTGACAAGCGGGGCGAGGCCCAATAATTGATAAGTGGGGCGAGGCCCAAACAAGTGGTAAGTGGGGCGAAGCCCAATGCCATTACATCATAAAGGGAAGGTGTCTATACGACCACTACCCCCCAATATTTTGTATGGATTTATTCATGCGAAATAGATAGAAACTACCAGAAGCGACGCCTTCACTGATAGTATTTGCGCAAATGTTCCACATTCCAAGCTCGCGGAATGACCTTATCCTTCATGTCAGTGAGGTAATAAGTTCCCTCTGAGAGAGTAGCATAGATTTTGTAAGGCCCTTCCCAATTAGCACCAAAGACACCGTGGCCTGGGACCTTAGTGTTAGGCATGACTCTCCTAAGCACGAGGTCACCCGTCTTTAAAGAACTTGCTTTGACCTTTCCATTATAGTACCTCGCTGTCCTCTGTTGGTAAGCTGCGAGGCGAAGCTGAGCCTCGCTTCTTGTTTCTTCTATCATGTCTAGGTACAATCTATGATTCACCTCGTTTGCATCGGGATCGTAGTGTTCCCTTCTAAACGACCCGGAGCCCACTTCAACGGGGACCATAGCCTCGCAGCCATATGTTAAGGAAAAGGGAGTTTCCCCAGTTGTGGTCCTTGGGGTAGTGTTGTACGACCACAAGACCCTTGGTAGTTCTTCAGGCCAATTGCCTTTGCTCTCCTCTAACTTGGCCTTCAAAGTATGTTTGATGATTTTGTTGATGGCCTCAGTTTGACCATTTGTCTGGGGGTGACTCACAGCTGAAAAGCTCTTCTTAATCCCCAAGTTCTCACAGAATTCTTTCATGTCTTTGCTATCAAATTGCTTTCCGTTATCTGATATGAGCTGATAAGGAATCCCATAGCGACACACTATTGCCCTGTACACAAAGTCCTTGAGTTTCTTTGCAGTAATAGTGGCAAGTGGCTCGGCTTCGGCCCACTTGGTGAAATAATCAACGGCCACAACTGCATACTTGACACCTCCCTTGGCCTTAGGTAGCTCCCTAATTAAGTCGATGCCCCACATAGCAAAGGGCCATGGGCTCGTTAGCGAGGTGAGGTGGGAGACAGGAGCATTGCTGTAGTTAGCGATCCTTTGGCAGTTATCACACTTCCTTGCGAACTCAAAAGCATCTCTCTTCAAAGTAGGCCAGTAGTACCCTTGGCGAAGAATCTTTTGGGCTAGAGAACTACCCCCCGAGTGATTGCCACATATTCCTTCATGAACTTCTCTGAGGATGTAATTGCATTCTTCTCCATCCACACATCTTAGGAGCGGGGTGTTGAACCCTCTTCGATATAGGACCTCGTCATAGATGACATAGCGAGCCGCCTGATATTTGATTTTTCTTGCCCCTTTTTTGTCTTGATGCAGGGCTCCACTTTTCACATACTCCCATATGGGGGTCATCCAGGTCGACCTTGGGGTCGCTATCTCCATAACAAACTCCTCTGGCACACTGGGTTTTGTCTGAATTTCCAGTGGGATAATTCCAAGTAGGGTGGCCTCGCGACGCGACCCCAACTTTGCTAATGCATCAGCCCCTTGATTCTTTTCTCTTCTAATATGAACCACTTTGATATTGTTGAACTTTTTCATCAACTTCTGTGCACATCGCAAATATAGTTCAATCTGCTCACCTCTAGCTTGCCACCAACTCCAAAGTTGATATGTTACTAGCATGGAATCGCTGTAAGCTGTGAGATTTTCCACCTTCATTTCAAGTGCCAGTCTGAGGCCAATAATGAGGGCCTCGTATTCTGCTGCATTGTTGGTGGCCTCGAAGGCGAAGTGCACTGCACTTTGTATCTTGCGACCTTCTGGAGTTACTAACTCGATGCCGGCCCCAGCTCCTTCCTTATTAGATGCTCCATCAACATATAGTTTCCACCACGAGGCGGAATTTTCTTTCTTAGCCTCGCTAGATGCGGTCTCCGGGATCAGCATGATAGCCATTTTATCTTCCTCAGATTGAGGAGGGAATTCCAGAATAAAGTCTGCAAGTGCCTGACCTTTAATGGGACCACGAGGCTTGAACTCAATATCAAATTGGCTAAGTTCCACTGTCCACTTCAACAATCTCCCTGAGGATTCTGGCTTATGCATTACCTGCCTCAATGGATAGGCTGTGCGAACCTCAATGCTATGGGCCTGAAAGTAGGGCCTCAATTTCCGCGAGGCGAGCACCAAGGCATAGGCTAGCTTCTCCATGTTGGTGTAGCGAGTCTCAGCATCTAACATCCTTTTGCTAACATAGTACACAGGATACTGAACTTTCCCCTCCTCGCGAACTAACACTGCACTGACCGCATGTTCTGACACCGCGAGGTAGACAATGAGCGTCTCCCCGTCCTTGGGCTTAGATAATACTGGCGGCGAGCCAAGTTGCTCCTTGATGTTCTGAAAAGCCTCCTCGCATTGAGGGGTCCATTCAAAGTTTTTTCCAACTTTTTTAATTGCCTTGAAGAACTCGTGGCATTTATCTGATGATTTAGAGACGAACCGGTTAAGGGCTGCGATCCGTCCCGTCAGACTTTGAACTTCCTTCACACTTCTTGGGGATTGCATGTCCAACAAGGCCTTTATTTTTGCTGGGTTCGCTTCAATTCCCCTGTGATTGACAATGAACCCCAAGAACTTTCCAGACTCAACTCCAAAGACACACTTCTGTGGATTGAGCTTCATTCTGTACTTCCTCAGTATATCAAACATTTCAGCGAGGTGGGCGATGTGATCCCCAGCCTCTTTGGATTTTACCAGCATGTCATCTACATAGACTTCCATTGTCTTCCCAATCTGCTTTTCAAACATCATATTAACGAGCCGTTGATAGGTGGCCCCTGCATTAAGGAGACCGAAGGGCATCCCTATGTAGCAATAGAGACCTCTATCCGTGATAAACGAGGTGTGCTCTTGATCAGGGCCGTACATGGGTATCTGATTGTACCCAGAATAAGCATCCATGAAAGAAAGGAGTGCATGCCCTGCTGTTGCACCCACTAGCTGATCAATCCTTGGCAATGGGAAACTATCCTTCGGGCAATGCTTATTGAGATCAGTGAAATCCACACAAGTTCTCCATTTTCCGTTTGGCTTCTTCACGAGGACAGGGTTCGCGAGCCAGTCAGGGTAGAATGATTCCCTAACGAGCCCGACCTTGAGTAGTCTGTCCACCTCTTCTTTGAGAGCTTCGGCTCGCTCTCCACTTATTGGTCGCCTTTTCTGTCTAACACCTTTCTTGCTTGGATCCAAGTTGAGCCTATGGCACATCACATTAGGATCGATCCCAATCATGTCTTCATGCGACCAGGCGAACACATCAAGGTTGGCCTTCAGAAAAGTGACCAATCTCTCTCTCAGATCAAGGTTGAGTTGCGACCCTATTTTCAACACCTTTGAAGGATCCTGCACATCAACAAGAATAGGGATCGTGTCTTCAGCTGCCCCCGCTCGCTCCACATGCTCTGGGATGCGAGGATCCAGGTCTAGATCATATTCACGAGCCTGACTAGATTCCGCCTCGCAGGGGTTTACACCTGCGTGCCCAAACTCCTTAACAACAGTTGTTGTCTGAGTGATACCATTTGGCAGTTCTGTCAATGTAGATGTTTCTTTGCGAACCCATTTCCCCTTTCGGGCTCGCACAGCGGCCTGCTCTGGGCTCTCCTCGCTATCACTATCTGTAGCCTCTTCAACAATCCCTTCCTGGAGAACCATTACTGGCTGCGAGGTTTCCATCATTAAAGCACCTGGTACTGGTTCTACCTGAATTCCCAAATTATCAAAATAACCAGCTGGGAGTTCCTCGATTGATATGATGTTGCATTCATTTGAGGGTCGCGAGGCCGATTTGCGAGCCCTATCTTCCTCCTCGCTTTCCATCCTGTCTACCATAGACATGCTACCCTTTTCAGCGGACTTAAGGGCCTTGTTGTAACATTCTCGTGATTCATGCTGTGCCCCCTTGACACATCCTACTCCATTTGGGGTAGGAAACTTCATGGAGAGATGATAGATAGAAGTGACCACCCTCATTTCCTTAAGTATAGGCCTCCCTACAATAGCATTGTACGCTGAAGGTTGATCCACCACCATGAAGTCTGCGATCTGAGTAGTGATGCAGGGCTCGTCTCCTAAGGTCACAGGAAGTCGTATGAGACCCTTGACACTCACCGAGGCTCCAGTAAAACCATACAAGTGTCCCACAGTTGGGATGAGATCTTTATCCACGTAGCCCATCTTTTGGTAGACTTCGTATGTCAGGAGATTCACAGCACTCCCATTATCCACCAGAACTCTATAGACATTCTGCGATCCAATGCGAATTCGAACAACGAGGGCATCAGAATGAGGGTGATGAACCCACTTCGCATCCTCCTCAGTGAACATGATGTTCGTATCTTCCCCCTTGAAGAGCTTTGGGGGTCGTTCTTGCAAGTGATGTACATTAGTGAGGGGTCGCTCCCTGGCCTCGCGAGCATACCTCTCTCTAGCTTTATTGCTGTCTCCCCCGATGTGGGGTCCTCCAATTATCACATGAATACTTCCGCCTCGTGCTTCCCTTTCTTTGATGACTGGGTTCTGTTCAGGTGGGGGGGCTTGATTATACCCAAGACCAGACTTGGGATTATGTTTCTTCACTTCGCGAACAGCCCACTCGGTTAACTTTCCTTCACGAATTAACTGATCCACTTGCTGCTTCAGCTCTCGGTAGGTTGATGTATCATGCCCTGTTTGCTCATGAAAGGCACAATACCTGCTCGTGTTTGCAGTCCCTTTCAGACCCATTGGTGTAGGTTTCCTGAATATCCCCTTGCTCTCATTGACTGCATAAATGTGATCAATTGGGGCGACCAGAGGGATATACTTGTCTCCATCCCTCGCGGGGCGAGATCTCTGTGGGGATCGCCTCAAAGGATCGCGATCTCTCTTTTTTGGGCTGGGGCTACGACTTCGATCCCGTCCTCGCCTCGGACTCCTGGAATCCTTTCTTTTTATCCCCCGATTCCTATTCCAACTGCCACTCCTTTCATTGTTCTTCTTCAAATCTGCGAGTGACTTCTCAACACGCTTGAAAGGCTCAGCGATCTTGTGCAATTCAGAGAGAGTGCTAGGGGTTTGTTCTTGTAGCTTCTTCCAAAATTCTGTACCTTCCCTTACTCCAACGATGAGGAAATTTTTCACAGCTTCGTCATTTGCTCCTCGCACGCGAGGCACCTCAGCATTGAACCTCTTGAAGTAATCATGAAGGGTTTCGCCTTCCTTCTGTTTTATGTTTGCTAAGGTGGACACAGGGGGTGCATAGAGCATCGAGGACTGGAACTGTTTAATAAAGATGTCCACGAGTTGCTCCCAAGAATCGATGACAATCAATGCCCCTAGCTTCGAAAACCACTGCTGAGCACTTCCCCTCAACGAGGCCGCAAATAGTCTACATCTCGCTAGTAACGAGACCTGATAAACATCCATCTCATTGTTGAATCGAATCACGAACTCCGCTGGATCAGTGTCGCCATTATAGGTCATATCATGTTGATGGCCTCGAAACACTGCAGGAAGCGGAGCGGTTCGAATTTCGTGAGTAAAGGGCGATGACGAGCCCATAGTGCTAAAGATCCCTTTCTCACTGTTCATCGCGTCCAGGGCCTTCTTCAACTCCTCCAACTTATAGTCTCCTACCTTAACCTCCTTTTCAGCCTCCTTTTTACCTCCAGTACTTCCATGATGAGACTGGGTCTTTTTCAGGACACTGGACTCCTCCTGGTCATTCCCGCGATCCTTCTTTTTACGATCTTCTTCAAGATATTGAGATCGTGCCTGGTCTCGATGAGATGGGGGTCTGTCATCGCGACGATGGGACCGCTCACGCTCTCTACGGAGAGAGGGGGTCTGTCATCGCGACGATATGACCGCTCGCGATCTCGAGGAGACAATTGTCGATGTGTGCCCTTACTTCTGTTCTTAGATCCTTCATGACGAGGTGCATTAGCCTTTTCCAACTTTAGACGAAGGTCGTGCTCAGTTAGCTTCTTTCCGAGACGATCAAAAACACTGACTGATCTCCCTTCAGATGAGGAGACCTTGTCATGCGATCCCCCTTTCTGTCCGAACGAGTCCTCCCCTTCATTCCAGTCAGGGTTGGTTTGATCTGTTAGGACATCATCGAAGTCATCAACAAGTTTCTTAGGGGGGAGTTTGCTTCCTTCCCCGGGTGTTTTACCGCCTGTCCTTGCATTCCTCTTCGATCCTCTAGAGCTGTAGCGCCTTTCTACCTTTGCGACCCTTTCATGCACAGCGGTCACCTGCTCACCGAGGCCTTTTAGGAAAGACATGACCTCGCTGTTCAATGTCACCCTCTGTGCTGGGGGAGTGTGCTCCTCCCTGTTCCCAGTCTGAGAGTTGTCCTTGGACGCCTCGTCCTAAGCCCCATGGATGGCAAAGAATGAGCTAGTGTGTACACCTAAACCCCGATCACAATGCTATGGTCAGAATTGGTCCACTAGTTGCACAATTTTCCATTTACTCTTTACTAAATACTTAACCATCCTTTTGTTCCCTCATTACTGAAGAAGTGTATAATCTTTTTGTTTGTTCATCTTTACCCGATCAATGAAACTCCCTCGAGACAAATTGTTAGCAATTTTTTTGGTTTTGCTGAAAAGTTGAACAATTTTATTTATTGGTTTTTACAGCAGAGTAATTCTGATGTGTCTGGTTGATGAAATGGTTTTTGGTAGGTGAGTGGTTTAGTGTTGAATTGCTTTGATTTGTGATTAGCTTGTAGAAGACCTAAGATTCTTGAAGGGTGCTTGGCTATTCTTTGTGAAATAGTATATGTTTCAAACCTTGACGTAAAAATGGCCGAGACTTTTTGGTTTAACCAAGCTTTTTTAAAAAAATAAAATAAAAATAAACGGCAAGTAGGTAATCTAGTAACTGATAGTTTTGAAGGAATCAAATCAAAGTTTAAAGTTAACTAGGTAACAAAGTCACGAAAATATTTTTGAAAATCATATATGTAACATCATTGTTTGTTAAATTTTATTGTTATAGGGAGAATATTGTATAACAATATTTTGGAGGTTTGCTGGATTATCGGAGCAAAATACGGATATTTTGCTAAAAGAAGAACAAAGGATTAGGGTTTGTGTGTATGAATGTGGCTGAGCTTGATAGGTGTTTGCAGGTAAACTGTTTCTCATCCGTATCAAGGTGCCTACGTACCCTATTTATAGGGATCAAGCCATACGTAGTTCTTGGGCCACAAGTTACCTAGGCGGGCTAGGGTTTTAAGAGATAAGCCAAAGTCCAAGCCCATGTAGCTAGGGCTGACGTGGCAATGAGTCATCAATCCTATCCTTGATCCAGCTGTAGAAGCCCATGACCTCGAACGGATAGGTTTGGAATGAAAGATCCACCAGGGCCCTTGCATGCGACCTAGAGAGGCCTGGCCACATGAAGCGATCCCTTGACGGGAACCAAACGAAGCGATCCCCGGGTAGCGACCCCGAGGCGAAGCAGCATGAGAGGCGCATAGGCCTAGCGCGGGAGGATAGTCCAGGTGCTCCTGTAGCGAGGTGGCCTTATGGCGAGGCGCTACAATGCGAGGTTGAATCATGTAGTGAGCGAGGCGCTCCTGTAATGGAGATATTATGTCCAAGGCATGCTGGGCTGATTCCAATAATGGGCTTTGGTGACCCAATGCTCATCTTCTAGGCCCATCATAGATCATGAAGCATCAATTTAGCTAATCAAATCAATTTAGCCATTATGCCAGATTTGGGCATAACATTTATTATTTAAAAGTTGATATGATGAACTGAAATTTGTGTAAAATGTAATTAAATTTGAATGTTTAAGAATTATAGAGAAAAGATTTAGCAGAAATAAAATATGTTTCAGTTAAACTCTTAAGTACTAATAATAATATTTTCGAAAATATTGACGACACCTATTTTGTTGCATAAAAAATGTTTTTGAAATTCAATATTGATAAATATTTGTAAAGTTTGACAATGGATAAGTAAAAGTAACATTTTGAATCATTTTTATTGTCGAAGGCATTATGAGAGACATGATTGCTTAGTTTGTTAGATAAATTTGTTTGTATGATGAAAAAAAGAAGCAGAATGCAAACGTGATAATTAGAGGTGTGATTGATTTAACTTTTCGATAAATTTGGTTGTATGATATATAAAACAGAATTCAAATTCATTTTGTAAGTCATGCTTCATATTTTTTGCAGTAATTCGATACATGTATCTATTCATTCGATTATATTTTTGAGCATTTATAAGAACTTTTTTGCATGTAATATTAAATTTAAATTTATGGACACATGTTCGAAATGGTACACACATATTTTAATACTTTTACATTAAATCTTATAATAAATATGTAAATATAATTATTTTCTATCTCCAATAGAAATGAATTTAAAAATCATTAGAATTTGAATAAACACTAAGTCGTTTAAAATTAATTATATAAACAAAATGAATATGCTCTAACATATTATCAACTTTATCAACCGCATAAAGACCTCTTACTCTTTTTTTCATACCAAATTACAATGTCAACATAATTTTTATAATAAAATATATAAATATTCAATATAACTAATTAACGTTCTTAAATGCCGACACCCGTCTCATAACATACATTCATGATTAATATATTAATAATAGTATAAAAATGTATTTAGTTAGAATAATAATTTATTCCAACAGAACAAAATGAAACAACAAATGTATAACTTTTTCATTGATTTAATCAGTAAAGAAAAGAGTTGGATTAGTTCAATTTAATCGAGTTAGTCACATTGTTCATGTGTAAAAGTAAATTAAACAATATTACTTGTATTTAAATTGTGGATTTTAATTAGAAATTTTATATACTTCCGTATCTTATCATGTTTTTTCACGATCACTGATTACAAATTTAGCGAAAAGTTAAAATCGTCTATTTATTGTTACCCAAAAAAATTGCAGTGATTTTGAAGAAGGATTAAAAATGAACGATATAAATAATCTTATTTATCATTTTACCTTGAAAGAATTGTATTTTTATTTAGATAATTAATATTTTATATTAATATAATAATTATAATGTTCTAATAATTATTGCTAAAATTTATATTAAGTATAAAATAAAGTGTATTTAATATATGTTTAATAGGTACAATTAATGATTAATAAAATTCTATTAAATGCAAGAGAATTATTTTAATAAAAAATCATGAAAAATATATTGAAGTTTCTGAGTGAAAGACTTTCCGATATCCTGATATTATAATACATATAAATATAATAGATATATAGAAAATATACATATATAGATAGATTTAAGAGTATTTCTAAGGTGCAATTACACCCATTCTCTTTTTTAAAATAAAAATTCAATAACTTTTAAAAAAAATTCTTAAAAATACTCTTAATATCTTATATATAACTTTTTATACATAAACAATATTGAATAAAAGTAATAATTTTGGGTTGCAAGCTCTCAAACTACATATTTTTACAATGTTAACTTTCGAGTACTCCTTGACTTTCATCTGTTTGAAAACGAAGATTTAAAATTGTATACTAAAGAATATAATAATTATAATATTGAATGGTGTACAAAATGAGGAGAGAAATAAAACAATGGCAGTACTTCTTTTGTCATATAGTTAAGTGCTAATTCACGCAGGAAAGTTTCTCCTAGGTCTGGTAACTTGTAAGTCGAGATCCGCTGTGTAAAGAAGATCATGTAATAGACTTTTGAGCGTCACTTTCTTCGGATTTGAGTCCATAACAAATCAAGAATATTAGTTAGAAATTATATTAGCCTGCCACCTCAACGTTCCAATCGCCTGCTATTAGTATATAAATAGATATCATATGCTCTCCATCACTTAGTATAGACCTCTTTGTAAATAAAAATGCAATGAACTCGCGTGAGTTTAATACATTTACATCATTTGTTCTGCTTATTTAATTTGTGTTACTTATATCTCTTGTTCAGATTAATTAAGCAGCAACTATTTTTATGAAATTTTTATTTGAGCATTATCTTGCTATGTTGCTATGAACAGAAAGTACAAAAGTGTAGTTTATTAGTAATAGCCTGATAATAAATAAAGCAAGAACTGTCATTCAACCATAAAAAAAAAGATCCAGAAAACTAATAAGTCAATACAACTAATAAGTAGTGTTCATGAAACTTTAACGAGCATAACAAAACTAAATCCTCTTTTTCAAAATGTCAGCTTTGAGAGATTTATAATACTCCGCGAGGGGTGCCTCCATGGTACTAGTATCTAGGCTGAGCAAAACCGAACCGAAACCGAAAAACCGAACCGAACCGTGCAAATTCGGTTCGGTTCGGTTCTAATTTTTTGAAAATTCGGTTTATTCGGTCCGGACCGAATAGACCGAAATAAAAATCGGTTCGGTTCTTTGAAAAATATTTCGGTCCGGACCGAATAGACCGAATAGTCCGAATAATATATACTTTAATTTTTATATTTATGTTATATACATTTTATATATATCTTATAAAATACAATTATATTATCTAATTTGTAAATTCTAATTATATCTATGTTGGTGAAATAGTGGTGATAATTGATTATTATTTTTGTGATAAATCATGAATTTTTAGCTTTATTTATAATATAGGTTTTTTTTCAAAAAAGAAAATTCGGTTTTTTCGGTCCGGACCGAACCGAACCGAATTATTTCGGTCCGGTTCGGTCCATGATTAAACTTCGGTCCGGTTCGGTCCAGAAAAAAATGACATTTCGGTTTTCGGTTTATTCGGTTCGGTTCGGTTCTGGACCGAACCGACCGAATGCTCAGCCCTACTAGTATCAATGCCCAAAATAGACATTTCGTACATACGATTTTCTCGTTCCTCCTTTGCTCTCTCTCGTTCCTCCCTTACTTTCTCTCGTTCTTCCGCTGCCTTAAACCTTTCTTTCTCAAGCTCAATTAGCTGCTGAATTTTTTCATGTCTCGCTTCGGACAAATTACTCACTGTATCTTTCACTTGGGTTAAAACCGTAATGAATTAAACCTCTTTTGCATCATGTTCAGCCGTTTTTAAACGTTTAACAACTTTCTTACCCATTGGTCGTTCCATTCTTTCTTCACTTTCTGGGATGGGAGTGCTAATAAACTGACTTTGGGTGCTTGCAGAAGATGCTGGGCTTTCAAGCGGAAATTTCTTGGTTTTTTTCCCCAAAGTCGAACTAAATTTTGGGCAGTTCCGCAATTCTGTCCAACAATGTATTAACTGGAAGGTTTTCTTTTGCAAGGTTGAGTACATTGTCATTGCGTTACGTACCTACACAATGGTGAAAAACAAACAAGTATAAAGCTCCAGCAAACTTACAAGATGTTTTATTGTCATGCTTACACAATGGTACATTGTCATTGTAGTTTTATTGTCATGTTTACAACAAATAAATATTTAGTCTATTTAAAAGATGTATTTGTCAGGATCATTTTACTTGACTATGAACTCTCAGGCAGCAACAACATACAACATCATCTCTTGTTTGCAGTTAGGGGAGACTACAGATTGCAGCTAAACATTGTGTTTCGTAAAAACTGTTTATGTAGACTGGCTCAAAACAACATGATAAAATTCAATTCGTGCTGGTTATATTAAACAGTCAGAGAAGCAAACTCCCAGAGATGGGCTTAGGTCTAGTAATCTCGGTGCTGCAGGTAGAAAATCCATCAGAAGAATTGAACTTGTGTATTATGTTGATATGCTATTATGTAGAGAAGCTGAAATTTCATAATTTCAGAATTTACAGAGTATAGACACAGAGAAAACCTCTATGATATGTCCTGTAGACATGAAAAATCAGGCTAACTTAATTCTACACTAAATGAAACCTCTCTAGTAGAAGAACAAACAGAGAAACATCTTGCACAAATCACATAATATGTTGCAAACTCAGCTCCTAACAATGGTTCAGCACCAAGTCATAACATGACATCTGATCCAAGTCCAACAAGGAAAAGCCCACCCCAAGTTAACAAGTGGATTTTATCTAAAGAACTGGACCCAAATGAAGATTGCTTTATTGTTCATTTGTCCATTAAGTGATCTAACCAGTTATTTCTTAAATTATTGTTTAAACTCTTAATCATTATTGTAATTAGTTGATTTACATAAGGATTGTATGATATAAACGGGATAACAGTATTGTGAGGATATTATCGATATGAATGAAATAGCTCTTTGAGCTTCTCTTTTCTCTCACATTGAGCTTCTCTTTGATATAACACGGGAGGAATGAGGGGTTTGATACATAAAAATTTAAGGGTTTTAAATTTCGACCGATGAAAGAGGTAGAGTGTGCAGCCTTACATCTGCATGACAAGGCATAATTTCGGTTTCAATCTTATATCATTGGTAAATATACTGAATGTACCTTGTCTTGTTCGTTAAGTCCACTTTGATTTTTTTCTTGAACTTGATTGTAATACCCCACAAATTTGGACACCGAAGAATTAATAATGGACCACCGGTGAGACAATGAATTAGCCGTCCGGTCACTTGAGAATGTTTTGTGCTTATCATAAAAGGCTGCAATTCTTTCCCAATAAGTTTGATGTGTTTGATTACTTCTTGTATTGGATCCATGCCTATATTTCGCCAAGCAGAAACAAGTAGCAAATCCTCCTCGGTAGAAAAATTAGTAGCTCGGTCCTTTTTTTGTTGAGTACATTCTTGTGTGCTAAATGTAGGTATTTGGGTGGGGTGCTGAGTTGAATAAACATCCTCAACTTCGTAAACGTTTCCATTCAACAAAGATGTAAAATATGACATTAGTCACCTGTATGTAAATTCAGAATAAATTGAGTTATGATTATAAAAAAGATAAAAACTCAGGTGCACATAATATCATAAAATTATAAAATACAAGAGATGCATTTTAACAAGAAACATGGTACAACAAGTTTGAGAAGCAATGCTTCCTTTTATTACTAAGATGGAATGCACGAGGAGAAAGGCAATATCTTTTCCTGTGAATGATTTAAGTTCAACAGTACAGTGAATTACTAGATATTTGCTAATTAGGTGGCATAAAGCAGTAGGTATTGGTCTAAAAAACAATTTAAACAACAATGCAAATGCGGAGTCCATCACTAATTCTACCAGTTCAGTATAACAAGAGCAAGTAATTTTAATTCTTTCTGCCTCTCTATGTTTCTTGACACATAGTATATTGCTGCATCCTTTTGGATGTACCAAGTGCATAGTGAAAGCAACATGCATTCAGTTCTGTGTAAAGATATATCATGCTATAAACCTTCACTGAATTCTTATTGCAAAGAGTCCGAAGGGAATCCTGGAGAATCATATTGTACCATGTACATAATGACATACCATCCGTCTTTCATCAAAAAGCTCATCAATAACATTTGACTGGATACCTAGCCACATATAGTTAACTTTTAAAAAATAAGTTTAGCCAAACAGAGGTTTAAGGTCTTTTTGTAAAATTACTGCTATATATTTTCTACGATTTTAAAAGCGCCAATCTTGATTTAAATTGTGAAATTGGTATAAGAATTTGAAAGGCATTAATGCATTTGTTTAACATCATCATTTTACAGAATTTTCAATGTCCATTTATGTTTGGACCTATTGTTTAAATTTCAAGCAGTACCTCAATTTCCTGAACAGGACTTCGAACAAGCATGATAACAATGCAATCTTGAATGAACTTACGATGTGTTCTTTAAAGAACAAGAGCTATATGAATAATGTAAATTAGTTCAGAGGGATAAAAGGTTCGTTCATACTGCAGTTATAACACTCGAGAGTCGAGTCTACAACTTTACATTAGGGTCATAAGAAATCGCTCCTTCTATGCAAAATAAGATGATGATCTAAATCTTGAGTTTATGCACACTAGTAATGCTACAACCAATTTATATGCCTTGGTAAAATTGAGTGTTTCAGACTTACAGCAAATTCTTTACCATGTCCGTGTTTAATGATGAAAAAGGCTATAGTATAACAACGACGAAAAGAAAAGAAAATAGAGATCTTTCTTTGCCTATGGAGAAAGGAAATCATAAACTTGTACTATGGGATTTATATTTACAAGCGAGGCTGCGAGGCTACGAGGCTAGCAATTCGACCTCATGTAAAGGGAGTGATATTCATATTTCATCAATCTTAATTACTGTAAAACTCGAATCCAAATATAGATACATATCTGAGTATCTTTGATTGTTGTTTAAAGGGGAAAGAAAATTGGGTCTTCCACAGACAACAAACAGTACATATAATAGAGAAAGAATTGTACCTTAAGCGGAGAGAAATTTGTCCTGAATTGATGCAGGCCAAGAGATTGAAGAAGATGAAGAACTACTGCGATAGTGGAAAATAAGAAATATCGAGATATGCGGGAGGGGGAAAACAGCGGGGAAAACTGGGCGGCAGATGATGTGGAGGATATAGGGGTCTATTTTTGATCCCTCAAATAAGGGGTTATATTTTCTCTCCCCTAAAAAATAAAGGGGATGAGGTGTAGGGTTGGAGCTTTATTTTTAAAATAAAATCCTTATATTTGTCCACCTGGACACATTATAGGTAAGGAACATCTATGGTTGGAGATGCTCTAATAATGGAGTTTGGCGAGGTTTAGCAAATGAGATAGAAGCGGGAAATAGTGATCAAAATTCAAATAGAAAGCTGGTGATTATTGGTGACACCAAGCAAGCGTAAATGGACTCAGTGTGAAGATGAGATGGGCTATAGTACAGGAATAATGGGCCAGACACTTTTAATTAAGGATGTGGATCGGGCCCGTTCAGAGGAGGAAATTGCTGGAGATAATTTGACAGTTGAATTTAGCCAAAATTAATACATATTGAAATTCCAAAAAAAGTAATAGTTGAGTTTTAATTATAAACTTGTCAATAAAGTCGCGCTTCGCGGCGGCATTACAATTTTTTTAAAAAATTTCAATACATATTTAAGTTATATTATATTATTAATATTAAATTTTAATAATTATATAATCTTTTCTAGTGAACCGACTTCTTGTTAAAAATGATTCTTTCGATTGAGTGACTCTCTCGTTAAAACCAAAACCGAAATCCCAACTTTAATATATATTATAAAGACTTATATTATAATTTTCATCCATTAATCAAACCCTAAAAATAAAAATAAAAAATTATGACATTAGAATCAAATTCTAATAGCTAATACAATATTTTTCTAGTGAGTCGTCTTCCCGTTAAAACATGTTTCGAGCCGTTCTTATTTGGAACCAAAATTCTAACTTCATTACATATTATTGATGGCACTTATCTTATGATATAACTTTTTTTCTTAAAAATTAAAACTTTAAAAGAGATTAAATTCCAATTTTTACATTCTTTAAACTTTCTAATATTTATGGAGTTTTAAAAGATGAATATACATCTTATATTTTATGTATATTATAGATATTCATGTATTAATTTACAGCTTCCGCATTGAATTGTTTTTTAGTTCTTTTAACACATCAATTTTTTTAAATGCGAAGACTTTTCAATACGGGAATAATATTGAATTTATGGACATATTTTTCTAATGCAAGTATAATTAACTTGTATAAAAAGTTAAAATAAAGAATTTCTAGGAAAAAAGATATATAGTTTTAAAAAATTGTATAAGACATCTCCACCGTCCTCGTATTCTACTTCAAATAAAACATTTTATTATATGTATGTTTTATATATTCAAACATCTTTTCTACCTCAAATTAATTATTTAATTATATGTATTTTTTATAAAGTCAAACTCTTCTTATTTATAAATTAGAACTCCTATTTTACTTACAATAAAATTCTTAATTATATGTCTTACAAACACTTATTCTACTTCCAATAAAAGTTTTAATTATATGTCTTTCCTATAAACTCAAATTCTTATTCTCAATAAATTTGGACACCAATTATGCTTTAAAAAAGTTAAAAATAGCTTTTTAGTTATTAATATTTAAAATCCAAAAATTCTAAAAAAAATTTAAATATATTTATTTTATATTATATCATTAGTATTAAATTTTAAAATTTAACACGATTTTCTTTAATGAACCACTTTCTCGTTAAACATGATTATTTCTATTGAGCCACTCTCTCATTAAGATCAAAACCCTAACTCTTACATATAATACCTTGTATAACAATATTTATCCATAAAAATTTAATCCTAAAAATGAAATAAAATATATAACGTCAATATCAAATTTTAATAGCTTATACAAATCTTTTCTAGTGAGTCGTCTTCCCGTTAAACACGTTTCATGCTCTCGTTTAGGATCGAAATTTCACTTTCATTACATATTATTGATGATACTTATCTTATATAATTTTTTTTTCTTAAAATCAAAACCTAAAAATAGAGTGAATTACAATTTTTATTTTCACCAAATTTTCTAAAGTTTATGGAGTTTTAAAAAATAAGAAAATATCTTATTTTCCCTTTATATTATATATATTTATTTATTTAGGGTTCTCGCATGAGAATGTTCTTTTATTATGTTAACACATCAGTTCTTTTCTTTTTAAATACGAGACTTTTTTATGAGATTAGTATTGGATTTGTGAAAAAATTTCCTAATTGAAGTATAAATAACTTGTACAAAAAATATGTAATTTTAGAAAATTGTAAAATATGTCACCACCGTCGTCCTTGTATTCTACTTCCAATAAATTTTTTAATGATATGTCGATAGAGTTAAAACCGAAATCCCAACTTTAACATATATTATAAAGACTTATTTTATAATTTTTATCCGTAAAAATCGAGCCCTAAAAATAAAAACTTATGACATCAGTATCAAATTCTAATAGCTAATACAATCTTTTCTAGTGAGCCGTTTTCCCGTTAAAACATGTTTCGAGCCGTTCTTATTTAGAATCGAAATTCTAACTTCATTACATATTATTATAACCCTAACTTTTACATATATTACTTGTAAAATAATGTTTATCCATTAAAATCGAATCCTACAAATGAAATAAAATTTATAACGTCAATATCAAATAGCTGATACAATCTTTTTTAGTGAGTCGTCTTCCCGTTAAACACGTTTCGAGCCGCTCTCGTTTGAGATCAAAATTCCAACTTCATTGCATACGGAGTTTTAAAAAATAAAAGAACATCGTATTTTCTCTTTATATTATAGATACTCCTTTAATTATTTAGGGTTCCCGCATGAGAATGTTCTTTTATTATGTTAACACATCAGTTCTTTTCTTTTTAAATACGAATACTATTTTTTATGATATTAGTATTGGATTTATAAAAAGATTTCCTAGTAGAAGTATAAATAACTTGTATAAAAAATATATAATTTTAGAATATTGTAAAAAATTTCACCACCGTCCTTGTATTCTACTTTCAATAAAACTTTTAATTATATGTCTCCTTTATATATTCAAACACATATTCTACTTCCAATAAAACTTATAATTATATGTTTTTTCTATAATTCGAATTCTTATTCTCTATAAATTCGTACTCCTATTCTACTTCCAAAAGAACTTTTAATCATATGCCTTATAAATACTTATTATATATACTTCCAATAGAACTTCTAATTATATGTATTCTCAATAAATTTGAACTCTTCTCATCTATAAATTCGAACACCTATTCTACTTCTAATTTGTTAATAGATATTTTTATATTTATTATTGTTTATTTGAACTCCTATTCTACTTCTAATAGAACTTTTAATCATATGCCTTATAATTAAATGCTTATTCCACTTCTAATGGAACTTCTAATTATATGTCTTCCCAATAAATTCGAACTCTTATCATTTATAAATTCGAACACCTATTCCACTTCTAATATGTTAAAAGATATTTTTATATTTATTAGTATTTAAAATTCTAAAATTCTAAAAAATTAGAAAAATAGGTTGAGACGATCTTAGAGCGCCACCTAAACCCCCGCCTATCCTCCTTTATATATATATATATATATATATATATATATATATATATTGATTCGTCATTTTTATATGGTTTTCTTGTGTCATTGAAGGTGTCATTTTTGACGGCTTTTGGACCATATCTTGGTGTTTGTTATCTGTCGTCAGTTGACGAATTTATGTCATTTTATAACTATTATTTCATTTTGTATGAAAATACGACGTTTATGTGCCTAACCAAAGAAGATTCCTTTGGTTAGGATATATTTAACTGATTTTTTCTATTAAATATATTGTATATAATAGATATTAAGTTATATTAAGTTAATGTTTCTTGATTTAGTTTTATTTAGTGTGTTTTGTTTTGGTGATCTTTCAGATTTACTTGGGCAGGAAGAAGTTTGAAGAGAATATGGATAAGGCAGGAACTTGGATTACTATAGTGGAAGCAACAAGAAGTTTCTAGCCATTTGGTTAATAGGCTCTTTTTCCCCTTGAGTTTTTTCTCCATAGGGTTTTGCTCTTGTGGGGTTTTAACGAGGCCCTTCTCCTAGGCTCTAGGAGTGTCTATACTTCTTTAATGTTTTGTGGGGTTCATCCTTTCTGACTTTAAGGTGATATTGTCTAAACGTCCGGGGGTACTTGCTTACCTTTCGGTTAGATAATAAATTTTTTGTATGAAGGAAACTCTTTTCCTCCAAACATTGTATCTCGATACTTTTTATGAATGAAAAATTTATTTATGTCAAAAAAAAAATTCTAAATGGGTTTGATTTGGTTCATGTTATACTATTTTTTTATGTTTTTTTATAATTAAAGACGCTAACGCACCCTTGACTTAGATGAACCTCATCTCATAAAGGGATTTAGAGAGGGGGAGAGAGAGAGAGAGAGAGAGAGAGAGAGAGAGAGGGAGAGATGCCTTATATACTGCTAAGTAGTAGCATATATATAAAATTTGGAAGCATAGCCTAGTAATACTTTAAGCCAAGCTTTATGGAATATCATGGCCTTCACCGGCTTCTCCGGTTTCATTTAAGGTGAAGGGTGTGTTCTTCCTGGAATTAATGAGAATTGTTATCTAATGTCGGTCTGCCATATTTCCAGGGCAGGCAAGGTGTTAAGCAAATTTACAGAGGAACTGTCTTTATATATAATGAGGCTGAACAGGAAAATAGTGGTTATTTCTGTTGTAAATCTCAAAACCGTGAGAAATTTAAACTTCTCGGGTGGGATTATTATTCGATCGACAATAAAATTTCGTATCAAAAGAAGTAAGTTATCTCTAAAAGAGTGAGATAGTATTATCGACTTCCCAACTAGCACCTTAGTGTTTCGTGGGATTATTGTTCGATAAAATTTTACTTCATACTTCTTAACTTCAAACGCACAAGTTTAGCCACTTATTTTATTTATTGCACTTAAGTTTATTAAGTCTGGAAAAAAGTTGTACTTCGTGCAAGAAGTTATAAGATATTCTCCAAGGCAACATAATGTGGAGTTATCTTTATAAAGAAGCCTTAAAGCTTATAAGCTTTCAAATGGACTTCAAATTAATTACTTCAAATTGGAAGAAGTAATTACAAGTCAAAATAAAGTATATCTTGAAAGCCTTAAGCCAAGTAGCTTAAAGGACTTTATTATCAGCAAACTCCAAACAATATTTATCTCATCTTTACAGAGTATTGTGATAAAAGTATTCTTCGATTTAACTATATATATCGAAAGAAAGAATACTTAAGAAGCCTCAAGCATTAATTGATTTAAAAGAAAGGATTTCATATATTACTCCCAAAATACTTATATCTTATTTGGAGTAATTAAAAGTATACTTTGATTACAATTTAATATATCAAAGAAAGTATACTTAAAATACGACCTTAATATTCATATAAGAATATTATTGTCTTATTGGGCTAAGTACCGTAACATACTTGTCCAACCTTATTTATCTTTATAATCATCTTTCTTCGTAGATATTGTCTTCTTAGTTTTGTAGTGAGGTGAAGTGAAGTGAGGTGATTCTCGTTCTAAGACCCAAGTCTTGGGTGTACTAACAGGAAGTTAAGCATCTTCGCACCGTGAGGAAGAGGAAAGATCCAAGATCTAATACCTAAGATCCAAGACCGGCAAAAGTTAAGGAAGCTAAAGTCTACCCAAGGTTTCTACATCAAACTTTGAAGAAGTAGCGGGGAGTTACTGTCTAAGATAAGTTGTAGTATGTTTTTACGACTTTGAGGAGGTAACGGGGAGTTACGCTCTAAGACAAGTCTTGTAAGGTTTTACATTTGTTGTGAGGTAGTAACGAGGAGTTACTTACCAAGACCTTTATTTGTAAGTTTATACAGGCTTCTCCGCCTACTAAAGGAGCGAGTTTATTTTAAAGGAAATCCCGAGTCCGGGAGAGGAGCTCGGGGACTAGAGTAGGGGTGAGCGAACCTATTAGAGGTTGCGCCATCGTGAACCAGGATAAAATCTCACGTGTGGTATTTTCTTCCCTTGTCTTTTAATTCCGCATATACAAACTGCATAACAACTCGGTAAAATATTTAAAGGGACAAATATTTTTAAACGTCATAATAATTTTTAAACTGGTAATTAATCTATTCAACCCCCCTTTAGCTTAAAATAGCCCTCATACGGGACCTAACACTATCTTCTTGTCAAATGTTACGATTGATCCCTGATTCATACAACAAAACACAAATAAGTATAGGAAAATAAATAAAATAATAATTTTAACTTATTATTATTTGAAAAGGTATATTTATTAATCAGGTAAGTATCCAACCGAAGGAGATTCCTTTGGTCAGATGATATAAAAAGACGTCATTTAGTAGCTTATAATAGTCATCTAATATGACACAAAATCGTCAGTAATGACGGATAAAAATCCCCAATATACGGTAAAAAATTCATAAAAAATGGCACTACCTTGAAAGGGCACAAAAGCCACTAAATGTGACACAGAAATAATGAAGTGTGTCATTACTCATACTTAAACAACATAATAATAATAATATCTAGATCTGTAACATCAAAAAACTCTCACACACACACACAAAGACAAATCATGAAATCAAACACAATACATACAAATTCACACACACACACACACACACACACACACACACACACATATATATATATATATATATATATATGGGTCCTCTTCTACTGCCACAGTTGGATATTTTTGAATATTGATCCAACCCATCTATAACCATCCACTAAAGATATGGACGGTTGGGATTTAAAAGTATACGCTATATTATATAGCATAGTACGCTATATTATACAGCGTAAGCCTTTTTTACCTTTTTATCCCTAAATCTGCCACGTGCTGTCACTTGCCGGTTTAAACTTACGCTATATTATATAGCGTAGTACGCTATATTATATAGCGTAGACGGTTTTTTTTTACGAAACCGGGTTTATTTCATACAGAATATCATATAGCGTATTGTGGTTCATATACATTATTTTACAAAACATTAAGTTAGCAAATCATCCACAGACCACCGGACATCGCAAATCCACCGGAATCGGAAGTAAATCATCATCAATTTCATCATTTCTTCATATAAAGTGAGTAACTTCGTGTCTATTTCTTGTATGTAGATGTCATCTAATTATGAAGATGTGTGTAGATTTGTGTACATGTATGTATGTATGTATATATCACCAAAATCATCTAATTGTAGATTTGTGTGCATGTATGTATATAATTTTCGAATAGGGTCGAATTAAGGTTCGAATTTGTGGATAATTTTTGAATTAGGGTTCGAATTTGTTGATAATTTTTCGAATTAGGGTTCAAATTTGTGTATAATTTCGAATTAGGGTTCGAATTTGTGGATAATTTTCGAATTAGGGATCGATTTTGTGTATAATTTTCGAATTAGGGTTCGAATTTGTGGATAATTTTCGATTAGGGTTCGAATTTGTGGATAATTTTCTAATTATTAGGATTAAAATTTATTGGATTAAAGTTTGAATTGTGGATTAAGTTTGGATTTGTGTAGTTTGGATTTTTTTTGTATGCATTAAAGTTTTTTATATGTATTGGATTTTAGATGGAAGATTTTTACGGTCCGGTTGATCCTTCTCTCCTTACCGACCAAGAAAACCATATAAGTAGTAGAATATGGGTTGGTGATCATCGAGATAAACTTTCAATCCGTCAAAGTACCTCGTTGCTTAATCAATGGGACTTAGAGCCTTATCAAATTCATCTTTTACAACATTGGGGTTTCGGAATGTTTACCAACCCAAAAGCCATTATGCAAAATGATGTGTCTTTAATTACGTCATTAGTGGAGCGTTGGAGGTCGGAAACCAACACATTCCACTTTACGTTCTGGGAGATGACAATGACACTTGAAGATGTGTACATGTTGACGGGCTTCCGGTTGTTGGAGAGGCGGTAACTTTGAGTGACACAATTAACATAAAAAAATCTTTGGTTACGTGATTGGCCGGATCCGACACTCTCATTTGAGGAAAGGGACAATGCTTTGGAGAGAGGTGGTGTGAAATTAAATTTTTTGAGGGAGAGATATCGCAAATGCCCGAATAAGGAGGATCGGGAGCTTCTAGCAATATATACACGGGGGTATGTGTTTTATTTGTGTGGGGCGATATTGTTCCCCACAAAATCAAACAATGTTTCTCATCCAAGATTAATTCCCTTGTTGATTGATACTTCTAGAATTTTTGGGTATGCTTGGGGTGCAGCAGCACTTGCCTATCTATATAGGAATTTATTTGAGGCAAGTCATAAGGATTGCAAGTCTATTTCGGGATGCTTGACAATATTGATGCTTTGGGCACGTGAGAGGTTGCGCCCGGGACAATCTATGCTAGCTGTTATTCCCAGATTACACACTTGTATAATTGTAGAAGGGGGGGTTGAATACAATTCTTGATATTTATAAATTTCTGATAAGAACTCCAGAAATCTATACTTAGATAATTGCTGTGGAAAGATTAATGCACAAACACATAAAAATCAGGTGGTTAAATGCACCACCTGAAGCTTTTATTCGAAGAAAACTCTGTGATACAAAAGTACACAACTTCTGTTTTACAGCTCTTTGCTTTCTAAGGATATTCAATAAAAACCCTAAGCAAATGTATCTGTTTTCTTAGTCTACAAAGAGTTGCTACACTTGGTTATAAATCCCAAGTTTTTACAAGTACTACTGGAATAAGATAATATTAATCTAATTCTAGTTGACTTGCTACTACACTCCAAATACACATGTAGCCGAAAGGTTGTCCTTGTGAACAGACATGTCTCTTGCACCTTTCTTGTATTCATAGTGTAAACGGAATACTTCTTTCTTGTAATAACCGTGAATATTTCGAATAAATTTTCC
The DNA here is from genome assembly GCA_036435485.1 of Saposhnikovia divaricata. Classification (NCBI taxonomy): domain Eukaryota; kingdom Viridiplantae; phylum Streptophyta; class Magnoliopsida; order Apiales; family Apiaceae; genus Saposhnikovia; species Saposhnikovia divaricata. Next base: position 248,928,317 of record CM071594.1, on the reverse strand, counting down.
TATCGTTATTTAAATTTTATTTAAGAGCGATTCGTTATAATATTTTAAATAGCTCTTTTTAAAAATTTTTGAGATTTTGAATATTCGTTTCATATTTAATTAGTTACATTTATTTAGTGTTTACTAAAATTAGAAGAATATTTAGGAAAATAGGATTTTTATTTTATTTTTGGATCGGTTTTATTTTAGAAAACGGAGATAAAATCTCGTTTTATTAACCAAGAAAGAGACAGGGAGACAGGATTATTATTTCCTGGAGCACACCTTTACTTTCCAGGATTTACTCCCCAAATTCTGCAACTTTTATTTTTTTAATAAACAGAATAAAGGTGTTATAATTATAGAATGATATAGAGAGAAAATGACTTATCTATTTTTTTTAAAAACAATACAGTCAACCAGAGAGGTTATATATTTTATGTTCACTACACGGCAAAACAAAAAGAAAACCACAGGCCTTGTTTTTTTCTATTCTCTCTGCAGACCAAAACAAGACCCAGGTAGTTGTTTTCTTTTTCTTAAGTTTTGTTTTACTGTATTATGCCCGACCAAAAACTAGTGCTCCGATTGTTTGTCTTCGTTTTGTACTACCGTGTGCAGTCGGAGAGGTTATTGATGTTATTATATATATATATATATATATATATATATATATATATATATATATATATATATATATATTTTCACGAAATTGGTTGTGGTATGAATTTGTGTTTTGGGTTGTGGTTCGGGACTTCTTGTAGTGTTTACAGTTCGTACGGTTTTCGGGGAAGGAAATAACGACCACCACCGTTGCGGTGGTGGTGTTTGTGGGTGATGTTGGAAAGCAAAGGAGGGAGGTTGAGAGTAATTGTTATTGTTGTGTTGTGTATGCGTGGCCGGAGTTATAAGGGCGAGAGGATAAAGATGATGTTTGTGGTTGTGGCGGAAGAGAGATGACAGAGAACGAGAGAGTGGGAGGCAAGAGAGATTGTTGTGGAGAGGGAACTAGAGGGAGAGATGAGATTGGATGCAGGGGAGAGAGAGAGAGGAAAAGAGAGAGAGAGAGAGAGAGAGAGAGAGAGGGAGACGGAAATCAGGGGAGGGGGGAGGTTCACGACGGCGGTGGAGGTGCGTGGGCCCCACGCGCCGCTGCGATGTCGGGAAGCAAAATTTCGGTACTGATTGTATAATAAATGGGATAAATAAAATAAAAATTATTTATATAATAATAATAATATAGAGTTAATAACAATATGAATAAAAAGAGATTAAATATTTTTTTAAAATTAGTTTTAATAATTAAGATATTAGTTTAAAATTTTGAAAAAAAAGAGATATTATTAATAAAGGAGGTTGAATATTGCTAAAATTGGGTTTTAATAATTGAGATAATAATTAAAAATTATGAGAATAAATCGAGTTTAATAAAATTTGTGATAGATTTATTATTTAATTAAATATTTTGTGACGTAAATTAGAGATTTATTGTTTCGTTAATAAAAGAGTGAATATAAATGAATAATAGCGTAAAATATGGTTTTTGTTTAAAAAGAGTTAAATTGTGTTTTTTGGACAAAAATTTGAGATTTAATAAATTGTCGATGAAAAGAGGATAATGGTGAATAAATAGGATTAAAATACGATATAATTTTAGGAGATTTTTAGTTATCGTTTCCGGATTATTTAATTAACCAGATCGAGTTAGATTAATTTAGAGATTAAAATCGAAGTATTATTTAATTAATTACGAGATTAAAATAGAGTATTGTCGTTGATTTCCGTAACCCTATTTTCGTTTTAAGTCGGTTTTACGGATAATTAATAGGATTTATTTTCGAGATTTAATTCCTGAGTTTCAAGAGAGATTTGTTTATCCAGGAATTATTTTTCCGTTAATTATCGTAGAGATTTTCGAGAGATATATTATTTAAATATTATATTAGCGGTTGAGAAGTATTCTATTTTTGACGAAGCGCTCATGTATTTTTGGTTGCCATTTTTAGAGAATAATTCACGAGCGGTAGACCGAAGCCGAGTTCACGGGTAGAGTACAAATTTTATCTACACTTAATTGCACTCCAAGATCGAGGCAAGTTCATTCCTACCCTAATTCTTAGAGATTTGAATTTCTGTTCGTATTATTTCATACCTTATATAATTTCGAGCTGTCAATTATGAGATTTAATTATCCTTTTGAGCATTATTTTCTCGTTGCGATATTTTGTTACTGTTAAAATTAGTTTATTTGTGAATTATATCCCTTATAAGCGTGGAATTAATTTCGTTGCTATCGGGTCGATCTCATTAATTCGAGACGACTATTATTATGATTCAGTGAAACTATTCTCATTTATTCGAGATAGTTAAATTTATTCCTTTCAGTCGAATTTATTGTACAAATTCGACAATAATTATTGATTATCTTTTAATTGGTTCGTCTCTCGAATCAATAAATAAGAGTTATAAAAATTAGGATCGTTAGAGTTTTACTCGTTGATCAAGTGAAAAATATTCTATTTAACGTTCATCAATTATGGGTATTATAAATATTCGAGGAGTACTATTTGTACAGTACGACTCCAAATTATTTCATTTTAAGACTATCCTCAATATTTCGAGATGGTTGACTTTATTGTCGAGGGTTGGCATCTTGTTCGTGTCAACCAATAAAATATTATTATTGAGAATTTACCTCAGTCCATTGATCGGATTGGTGGAACAATTGAGTCGGTCTGGCAGTCCGCCAGATTTGTAAATGTTTTCATGGAAGAATTATTTCGAGTTATCTGTTCATCAAATATTCGGGAATTCTGTATTCTACTGGTCAAATTTTGGGAAAGAGGCCCATTTTAGAGAAAGAGAGACTTGTGTACCGTTATGCGGACACGAGATATATTGGCACTATGATGCCAGGGTTTAATTAATAACCCCTATGATGCTAGCATTCATATTTTTATATTATATTGTTGATAGCGTATTGTAGCCGTGATCGGGCGAAGTGCGATATCATTGGAGGACGGTATTCCCGGTCGGATAGTTGATCGCCCCACCGAGATACCGAGAGGTGGAAGACCAGTTTATTCTTAAATCATGAGTCAACAGAGTTATATCAATCGAGTCTTTCGAGAATTCTATTTTCGAGATGAGTATTGAGTTATTCGAGTATTCTGCTTTCAAGATGAGTACTGAGTAAAAATCCAGATTTGTGATATTCAATTAATTTTGGGAAATCTTATTATAATTATATACCGAGTAAGAAGAGAACTTGTTGAGCACTGTAGTTGCTCATTCTTGCTTTTCAACATTTTATTCAGCTATCAAGAGGGAAAAAGGTGAGACGTCCAACCAGGGATCCAAGGGAAAGGAGAAAGCTCCAGGCTATGCTGACGGGAACTAGAATGTCTAGCTGGAATCTTTATCTACCTACTTCTGTAACCATATGTAAAATATTATCCCGAGATGTATTATGATAACAATGTGTGAGACTGATCTTGGATTTGCGGAGTGGGACACTTATGCTCCGTTGTATTATATATTTTGCTTTATTACTGCGTAACTTGTGCTACAGGATATTGAGACAATGTGACGACCCGGGTCTCCGGTCAGGGTGGATCTGGGGGCATCACATTTCTTCTGTGTTTCCAAAGTATGGCTGCCATACTGCTTTTTGTATCTACTATCAACCCATGTGATCTGTCAGTCAAACATGTCCTTATCAACTGCTAATCCCCAGCTTAGCATAGAAGATAGTGTAAATGATTATCCGTTGATATTGTACACTGACATTCGTTGATGATTTATTGAGCTATATCCGTTGATATTGAGACTTGAGCTGTATCCGTTGATAGAGTGGATTTGAGTTGTATCCGTTGATAGAGTTTTGTCTTCATCTGTTGATACACTTTCACTTAGACAGAATTACATAGCATAGCTTATTTACAATTGGCTACCCTATTCTGCCTATCCGTTGATGGTCAACATGACTGTGGATAAAAACACTATCAACTGATAACATAGAGATACTGCAGTATGCTACAAACCTCATCCGTTGATGAGCTACCTGTCAACCGATAGAGTTATAAATCCTCATCCGTTGACAGCTACAAAACCTTATACAATTTGATTGATTGTGAAGTTATCATCAAGTACAACATATTCCTAACAATCTCCCCCTATTTATACTTGATGGCAATAAAGCATAAATTCAGGACCTTGATGATAACAAAACATTCCTAAAGATATATATATAGAACAATGCAAAAATTGTATTAAGCTACAAAAATTAAAAACTGAAAGTTTGAGAAATTTACAGAGAAATGCTCCTCTAGACTGAGCAGATTTAAGACTGTTTCTTTTCTCTTGTTGGCATCACCCTTGATTTTCCTTCTTTGGCAGAGTTGGACTCAATCTGCATTTGGAGTTGCCTATAGAAGGCATCTTCTTCATCAACCTTTGGATTTAGCTTTTGTTGTAACCATCTGAGGTATTGAGAACTAGCCTTTGATAGTTGGTCTTCTAACCTGAAGAATCTCCTGTTACCATCTTCATCCCTGAACTCCATCATCCAGAAGGGTTGAAGGTGGATTTTCTGTCCATTGTATGGGATCTTCATCTTCCTTGGTAGACTTGATGGTGAGTTCCATTACCTCCTTATCTGTTCTATTCTATCCAGTATCTCCCCTTTTGCTATCTTGGAGAACTCTGTGTATCTCTTGATTGCAGAGAACACTTTGGTTAACATCAGATAATTTTCTCCAAGAACCCTCTGTAGTGGCCATGTCCTTTCCTTTCCTCCCTTGTATACAAAGACCAATCTATCAGGCAAATGTTTATATTTGTCAATTCCTCTTACTTCTGACAATTCATCCAGATAAAGATTCGTGCCAGAGTATTCTTCAATATCTGCCTGATAGATAAAATCATCCTTGTTTTCCAAGATTGGCTGCCTGACAATAGCAGGTACCCCAGCAACTTGAATTGGTTCCTTTGAAGGTTGCTTCCTTGGTATCCTTTTCTTCTGTATAGGCTTCTGTTGAGGCTTCAGCAAGAATGAAGGAACCTCAATGGAGTCAAGATTCATTGGTTCCTCTTTAGGTACTATAGGATCACCATGGAAATTCACAGCTGGATTGAATACTTTTACAGAAATAGGTTGTGATGAGCCAACTGTCTCCTTGCTTTCAATTTCTGGAGCGACAGGCCTCCTTGCCTTTGATTTCACTCTCTTAGATTTGGATTTGGGGACTGATTTCACTTTCCTTTTGGTTTTGGGGACTTCCTCAGGTTCCCTCATTTCATCCTCTACCTCATCCATTAACTCTTGAGCCAGCCTGGCTTGCTTCTCATCTGAGTTTTCATATTGATTTTATTCACTTGGATGAGCTTCCCTGAGAAGTCTGGAGGTCTCCTCTATTTTTGCTTCAACAAATCTAGGATGGCTATTGGATATATTTAAGACTTTTCCATTCCTTATTATTACATCCATCCATTCTCTTACACTTCTATTGGCATTTTCCTTGAACTCCTTAATTTGCTTTCCCATTAGCTTTCCTTCATCATCCTTGGGAAATGGAAAGTCCAATTGTAACTTGTTCTTCCCATTTGCCTTTGGTGGAGAGTAGGCTCTGGTTTTGATGTATGGTTCAAATTCTTTGACATAAGATAGTTCAGCATCATAGAAAGTAGGAGCTACAATCTCTGGAGTGAGCACCTTCAGAATTGTAGTTGATATTATTGGAGCTGAGGACTGAGTAGAGAACAGATTTGATACAATTGATTCATTGATCATCCTTTCTGTTCTCGTCATTCTTTCATTTGCCTCGTTGTTGATCTTTTCTAAGGCCTCTATTCTGGCTTGCCTTTCACCATCTGAGATTTCTGATAGGTCAGGAATCACAGGCAAAGCCTTTTGTTTCTTCACAGGGGAAGCCTCTATAGTAAATTCTTTTGGATTGACCACTATCATTGGCTGTTGCTCCCCCTCACTTTGTGCTATCTTGCTACTGGAAGCTGGAATTTGACTAGAAGTAGCTGCAACCTCTTCTACCTTTTTCTCCCCCTTTTTGTTAGCATCAAGGGTTGGAGATGAGGCTGCAAGCAGCCTTTCCAGTAGCTTAGTCTGTTTGGCTTGATTGGCAATGAGTGTCTGCATTTGAGATTCCATACCATCCACTCTGGAGGAGAGATGCTGAACAGATTTGGCCAGGCTATCTTCCTTCAATAGTTTTCTAGTCAGCACCTTCTGAGTGGTAGTAGAGGCTAGTGCCTCAATCCTGGCATCTAGTTCCACTTTCATTTCTCTAATTGCAGTTTGGACCTCCTCCTGTTGAGTTCTTTGAATGACCATGTGCATTTTCTGAAGTTTCAGGGAGTCCATTATTTGCTGAAGGACAGCCTTTCTCTGTGGATCTGCATTTTGGTGCTCAGCCCTAGCAGATTGATATTGCTTCACAATCTCCACATTGAAGTCACCAGCCACAGTGGCAGTAGAAAATAGCCAGTCTGGAATATCAGCCACATTGACTTCTTCATCATTTGCTGTGCTGTCACTGTCATCATTGCCAAACTCTTCACTGTCAGCATTTGAAGACAGAGTTGTCAAAGCATCCTTTGCTCTTTGTAGAGATTGTGAGGTGTGAACTAGGTGCATTGCCACCTCTGCCTCCACATTGCCCTGTTGTGCCATGACTTGATAGGCAGAAACAGGATGAGTAAAGGTTTCAGGATCCAGAGAGATGGAGTCAATGATTGACTCATATTCTTGTCGAAATTCCATCTCTTTAGAAGCTTCATTAACCTCCATTAACTCACTTGCAATGGCTGAATCTTCCTGCCTTATTTCTCATGTAGTCCTTTCTCTCCTCTCATCTCTCTTTTCTTGCATCAGGGGCTCCCCCTGGCTCACACCTCTCACACCCTCACCTTCACCTACTAAGGTGGAACTCTCTTGCTCTCCTTTTGCCTGACCTGAAGAAATGGTCAGCCTCTCATTATTTGCCTCTCCTTTTGCCTGCTTATAAGGCAGCCTCTCACTCCCTTCCCTCAATCCTAAAAGTGTTTCAACTACTGAGAACTCCTCCACACTTGACACAGGAATGTCAGATATAGCAGTGGTAGAGTGAGTTATCAACGGATAAGGGATATCCGTTGATGGAGTAGTTATAGCTGTCAACGGATGGCTAGACAGAGGCGCATCCGTTGATGGAGAAACACTTGTCAACGGATGAAGGATATCCGTTGATGAAGGAATGATAATATCCGTTGAAGTAAAAACCAACACTGAATCTGTGGAGATTGATTTTAAAGATGAGGCCACAGATGTTGTTGTGAATTCAGGAATGGAAGGTTGATGGCCCAACAAATCATCTAAAAGATGATGACCAGCAATTGCAGAGTGGGGCTTCTCCAGGAATCTTAAAGATGGAGAATCAGGAATTGATGTAGATATCATATCCACATCCAGAGATGGAGTTGGTGATGGTGGATTGTAATGTGTATCGATTTGAAGGTTAAGATCAAGGGGCTGTGACTCCACATTTATTGAAGTCACATCAAACTGAATTTGAGAAGGTACAGTTTGCTGTACTGTGTGTGCACCCTGTGCTTCCCATATGGTTTTAGATTTTACTCTTCTTCCATAGGTTTTTGAGTGAGAGCTAGTGTCCCTTACCCTTTTGTGCAGAGTTGCTGTAGAACTAGTAGTCACACCCTGTTGAGAGGATGTAACTTGGGCTTGGCTATTTGGTGCACTTTCCTCACCCACCTTATTCTTAGGGCTTGCACCCTGTCCCTCACCACTCACTACCTCCTTCACACTCCCCTCAAGAGTTGTGGTAGTTTTTGCAACAGGTGCTTTTTGAGAAACACCTGAGGTTTGTCTCTTAGATTTTGGTTTGGAAACTTTTGTTTTAGTCACTTGGGTAGGAGCCTGTTTGGTCACTACTACAGACTCCATTGGGACTGAGGAAGGCAAAGAAATTTGGGGGTTAGAGATAGGAGTTTCAAGGTTAGAAAGAGTTACCTGAACAATTGGTAGATATACCAATTGTACTTCTGCATTGGAGTTCATTCGAATTAAATCACTTAAGACTCTCTTCTCCTGAACAACACATGTGAACTTGCTATCCGGGTTAGCAATGGATAGCTTATTCTCAGATACATGCAGTGCTAAGAGCATCAGAAATCTAGCAAAATAGATATTCTTGCCCCTAGTTCCCTTTTTACCTAATTTTGCTGCTATCTCATACATGACTAGTGTGCCAAAGTTATAGAATTTATCAGTCAGAAGCATACACAGCATAACTAGCATGGAATGGGTAACAACATCAAAGTTACTAATTTTGCCTGAAAAAGTTTTAATGAAGGCATCACAAAAATAACTCCATTCTTTAACCATCCCTTTCCTAGCAATTTTTCATAAATTATCAGTACTAAGGGCATAATTCATGGAATTAAGCATGGCAACTATTTCAGCATCACTGGGTACTTTCAGACAGTTATTCTCAAGCAATTTTAAACAAGCAGTTATCACATCAGAGTTAACGACATAGTTTTTACCCTTTAGAGAAAAAGCAATTGTACCGTCTGTGCCATTGTACTCAGCAGATGCCCACACCTCTTCGATTACTTCGTGGATTAGAGGAGTGGTGGCAGTCATAGCATACGAAAGTTTACAGTTCTTCACAAAATTCATCATGGTGTGATAAGCTTCTGGGGCATTCACTGTATCGACATAGGCAGCGAAATTGTTCTTCTCATAGGTGAACCCAGTGGAAGACATCATCTTAACAATAGGCGCCATTGAAGAGTTTAAACTTTTGTTGTAGAGAGTTTTTGTGAAGAAGAAGATGCAGTTTACTTTAGAGAATCTTGAAAGTCGATAAAAGTGAGATGTGAGAGCAAAAGACAGCCTTTTATACTTTTCAAGAATTGAAAATGAAATAATTAAAAGTAATTACTCATTGGTCAAAAGTAACTGTCAAATAATAAAAGAAAATAAATATAACCAGTCCTATATAGATACACGTTTACCAACAGTTATATTTAAAAGAAAATATGTATATCAACGGATATGGAATGAACGGCTGAGAAACAGTTTATCCGTTGATGACGTGGATAAGCTGTTATCCGTTGATATACAATAATCTAGGAATGTGTTATGCTATCAACGGGTAAAAGGATATCCGTTGATAAGATAATTTTGCCTTGGACAAAATTTCTAAAGAAAAATTTTTCTGAGAGTTTTTAATTCTCAAGTAAATCAAAACACATTCCTAGCTGCAACGCAGTGAAATCAAATATCACTAGGAATTATGACAAGTTAAGCATACCTAGCTCACTTACCAATCTTGTGAATGTGGATTCATCAAGAGGCTTGGTGAAGATATCTGCAAGCTGCATTTCACTTGGCACAAAGTGCATTTCTACTGTACCATTCATCACATGTTCTCTAATGAAGTGGTATTTGATGTCAATGTGCTTGGTTCTCGAATGTTGCACTAGATTCCCTGTGATGGCAATAGCACTTGTGTTGTCACAGAAAATTGGAATCTTCTCAACTTTTAGACCATAGTCAATGAGTTGATTTCTCATCCATAGAATCTGTGCACAACAGCTTCCAGCAGCAATGTACTCAGCTTCAGCTGTAGAAGTGGAGACTGAGTTCTGTTTCTTACTGAACCATGAAACAAGCCTGTTTCCTAGAAATTGACAGGAACCTGTAGTACTTTTCCTATCAACTCTGCAACCTGCATAATCTGCATCTGAATAGCCAGTTAGATCAAAACCAGATTCTCTTGGGTACCAAATGCCAAGGTTTGGTGTTCCCTTGAGATACCTGAAAATTCTTTTAAAAGCTATTAAGTGAGACTCTCTAGGGTCAGCTTGAAATCTAGCACAAAGAGAAGTAGAAAACATTATATCAGGTCTACTAGCTGTTAGGTATAGAAGTGAACCTACCATGCCTCTATAGCTTGAGATGTCCACAGACTTTTCCTTAGTATTCAACTCAAGCTTAGTTGCAGTGGGCATAGGTGTTTTTGCAGAGGTACAATCCATTAAGTCAAATTTCTTTAAGAGATCATAAATATATTTTGTTTGACTTATGAAAATGCCCTCATTAACTTGCTTTACTTGTAGGCCAAGAAAGTAAGTTAATTCACCCATCATGCTCATTTCATACCTACTTTGCATAAGTTTGGCAAACCTTTTGCAAAGCTTCTCATCTGTAGACCCAAAAATAATATCATCTACATAGATTTGAACAAGTATTGAAGAGCCATTAATATTTCTATGAAATAAGGTTTTATCTACTGTACCTCTAGTGAAGTGGTTCTCCAAAAGAAATTGAGATAAAGTGTCATACCAGGCTCTTGGTGCTTGCTTCAAACCATAAAGTGCTTTCATGAGAAGATATACATATTCTGGAAATTCTGGATCCTCAAAGCCAGGAGGTTGATGGACATAGACCTCTTCTTCCAGTTCCCCATTTAGAAAGGCACTTTTGACATCCATCTGATAGACTTTGAAATTGGCATGTGCTGCATAGGCTAGAAAGATTCTTATTGCCTCAAGTCTTGCCACTGGAGCAAAAGTTTCATCGAAATCTATTCCTTCTTCTTGAGAGTAGCCTTTTGCCACTAATCTAGGTTTATTCCTCACAATTATGCCATTTTCATCTGTCTTATTCTTGAGAACCCATTTAGTACCTATGACACTTCTATCATCAGGTTTGGGCACAAGTTTCCATACTTTATTTCTTTCAAATTGGTTTAGCTCTTCTTGCATTGCTAAGACCCAATCTGGATCTAGAAGGGCATCTTCCACTTTCTTAGGTTCCTCTTGAGATAGGAAGCTACTGTATAGACATTCTACTTGAGTGGCCCTTCTAGTTTGGACTCTTGAATTTGATTCACCAATGATTAACTCAAATGGATGATCTCTAGTCCATTTTCTTGCAGGTGGAAGGTTTGATCTTGATGAGGTTGTTTCATTTCCATGAGCATGATCATGTTGATTTAGCATTGAATTTTGACCTTGAGAAACTTCCCCTGAGTTTGTTGTCCTTGCTGAATTTGGAAGTTGACTGTCAATGGATGCATCATTTTGCCTGTCGACGGATGCTTGAGAGTCTCTATCAATGGATGCATCTCTAATAATGTCAACGGATGCTCCAGAATGACTGTCGACGGATGCTTCATTTCCAGTGTAGGCATGATCTTCATCTGCCTTTGCTCCAGAATGACTCTGGGTGGATCTCTGTGGTCATGATCTTCATCTTCCTCATCATCATCATAGTACATTCTTCCTTCACCTTCATTCTCAAATTCCAACTTTTCATGGGAGCCTTCATCATTTAGGCCTAGAATCTTTTGATCATCAAACACAACATGTACAGATTCCATAACAATGTTGGTTCTTAGATTGTTGACCTTGTAGGCTTTCCCTGCTGCATATCCAACGAAAATAGCTTCATCTGCCTTTGCTTCAAATTTGCCCAAGTTATCTCCATGATTCCTTAGCACAAAACACTTACATCCAAAGACATGAAGGAAAGCTAAAGTTGGTTTCTTGTTGGTTAACAACTGATAAGGAGTCATTCCTCTAGCTTGATTGACCAAGGAAATATTCTGAGTAAAGCATGCAGTGTTGACAGCTTCAGCCCAGAAATATGTTGGTAACCTTGATTCACTTAACATTGTTCTAGCTGCTTCAATGAGAGTTCTGTTTTTCCTTTCAACAACCCATTTTGTTGAGGTGTTCTGGCAGCAGAAAACTCATGGACAATTCCATTCTCTTCACAGAAAATCTTCATTGTGGAATTCTTGAATTCAGTACCATTGTCACTCCTGATTCTTTGTACTCTGTCTTCAGAACCATTGTTTAGTATTCTGAGGTGATTGATGATGATTTCACTTGCACAATCCTTGGAGTGCAGGAAGAAGGTCCATGTGAACTTAGAAAAATCATCTACAATCACCAGACAGTATTTCTTCTTTGAAATAGACATGACATTTACTGGACCAAATAAGTCCATATGCAGCAATTGAAGAGGCTTAACAATGGATGACTCTGTCTTGCTTTTGAAGGATGATTTCTTTTGTTTCCCTAATTGGCAGGCATCACACAGTCCATCTCTGACAAACTCCAATTGAGGGATTCCTCTAGCAAGATCCTTTCTTACCAAATCATTCATCACTTTAAAATTCAAATGTGACAGCTTCTTATGCCATAGCCAACTCTCATCCTTACTTGCTTTGCTGAAGGATAAGTAATGGATTCTGAGCATGCTGAATTGAAGTCAGCTATGTAAACATTTCCTTCTCTAAAGCCTGTCAATACCACATTGTTCTCTTCCTTGGCATAAACAACACAGGCTTCTTTTGTGAACTTTACTTCATAGTCTTTGTCACAAATCTGACTGATACTCAGCAAATTGTGCTTCAAACCTTCAACTAAAGCCACTTCTTCAATGATGACATTGTCTTTTGAAATCAGGCCATATCCCTTAGTATATCCTTTGCTGTCATCTCCAAAGGTAATTCTAGGGCCAGCTCCTTCCTTGAACTCTGTGAGCAGGGTTGAATCTCCTGTCGTGTGCCTAGAGCATCCACTGTCTAGGTACCACAGATTCCTTCTGTTTCCCTGCACACATTTCAAAAACAAATCAAGCTGATTTTGGTACCCAAGCTTCCTTGGGTCCTTTCTTGTTAGCCTTTGACTTTGCACTCTTAGCATTCTTCAACTTAGGTGTAGATGCTTGAGTGATGGGGTTTGACAAATTCTCATTTGCATGAATATTTGATGCATGCATTTGAGAAAAATTGGCATACATATTATTCATGCTAGGAATGTTCCATGACATTTGTGGCACATTCACAGATTGAAAATAAGGATTAGACACATATGGCATGTTCACATATGGATTTGAAAAACTGGCATTTTGATACAAACCAGGCATTGCAGGCATACATGGCATTGTTTGAGGTATATGAACAGGAGCCTTGTTGACAATCTTGCAATTATAAGATAGGTGATTGACACTATTACAATTACTACAAGTTTTCCTAGGAGCAAACTTGTTAGGAGAATAATTGTTTTTCTTGTTGATACCTATCTTACCATTTCTATTCTTTTTCTTTTTACCCTCAATTTCTACCTTTTCATTATCTGATTTACCAACAGCCTTTTTGTTGTGTAAATCACCTGCCTTAGCCTTCCCACTGGATTTGGTTTTGCTACACTCACCACTAACAAAAATCTTGTTGACTGGACCATACTTGATATCCAGTTTCCCGAGTTCCTTCTTACTAACAAACTTTTTGTTAGTCGACGGATACCTCTCATCCGATGATGGTTCATCTGTCAACGGATGATCACTATCCGTTGATTCACAAATAGTCTCTAGATCCTCAAGGCCAGGTTCTAGCTCCTTTTTCTTTTGAGTCCAGGTATCCTTCACAAACGATTCTATTCCCTGGACTTCTATTATGTTTTGAGAAATATTCCTACAACTTTGAAATTTAGCAATTATCCCTTGTTCTTTTTCAAGCTGGTCTTTTAAAATCAGTTCTCTTTTTAACACAGCTTTAAGTTCACTTTTAGCATTATTACAATCAACTCTCATTTTCTCAAATTCTAGAAATTGAGCTTCTAGAGCAGCATTTCTATCACTTAAAAACAGATTAGAGTCTTTAATCCTATTGTTCTCTTTAGTAAGTGATTTAAGAGTAACACTTAAGTGATATAGTTCAGTAGACATTTCATCTATAACACTATTGCATTCCTCTTTGGTGAGCTCAGAGAGATTAGTAGAAAATACCTGATTGCTAGCTGAACTTGCTTCCTGCTCTCCAGAATCAGCCATTAAAGCAAGGTTGACAAACTCAACATCATCATCAGAATGATTGTCATCAACAGCCCAGTCATACTCTTGGGTCAAGAATGTCTTTCCTTTCTGCCTGAGAGGATCAAAATATTTCTTCTTATAGTCAACAGCCTTAGTTGACTTTCCCTTCTTCTCAGATCTAGGTTTCCTGCATTCACTTATCATGTGACCAGCAATTCCACAATTGTAGCATTTAATTTTGGATTTATCCACATAGTTGCTTGTGGAAAAATCCTTGTTAAATGGCTTGGCCACCCCAGAGTTTCTCTTGAATTTCAGTTTAGAGAATCTCCTAGATAGAAAAGCTAAATGCTCATCTATCTCATCCAATTCATCCCACTGAATGACATTCAATTCCTCAGACACCTTTTCCTTGCTCCTGCTTGATTCTGCTCTACCTTTACAACCCTCCCTGTTTGGTGTAGAACTAGCAGCTTCTGTCCTTTCCTCCTTTTGCTCCAAGTTGGCAACAAGTGCAACTGACCCACTTTTCTTTTGAGACTTCTCAATCTCTTCATCCTGCTCTATTTACAGCTCATATGTCTTTAAAGTTCCATAGAGCCTTTCAAGAGTAAATGTCTTGTACTCATGAGTGTTTCTTAGAGAAACAGTCATTGGCTTCCATTCCTTAGGCAGTGATCTCAAAAATTTGAGATTAGAATCTTTAACTTGATAGATTCTTCCATACAGTTTCAATCCATTTAGTAGCTTTTTAAATCTACTAAATGTATCATTCAATGTTTCTCCACTCTTAAAGTGAAAATGTTCATACTGTTGGATTAGTAGTTGCATCTTGTTTTCCCTCACCTGTTTTGTTCCTTCACAAAGGGTTTGAACAGTGTCCCATACTTCCTTGGAGGTAGTACAGTTACTAACATTGTCAACCATGTATGTTTCTAGACCATTGAACAGTATATTCATGGTCTTTTTATCTTTGTGGACTTCTACAATATCTTCAAGACTCCACTCAGAAACAGGTTTGGGAATGAGAGTGTCAAGCACACCTTCATCCAGGCCAACTCTTGTTGCAGTCTTCATTGGAACGTGAGGACCCTTGTCAATGCAATCCACAAAACCCTCATCAATAGACGAGAGATGTAGAAGCATTTTTACTTTCCAGTGAAAGTAATTCTCTCTATCAAGAACTGGAATCTTTACTCCATAATCCTTCTTAGACATGTTGGAAGTGTGTTGATCTTTAAACTTCAAATATGTTAGAAGCTTGCTCTGATACCAATTGTTATTCCCAGATTACACACTTGTTTAATTGTAGAAGGGGGGTTGAATACAATTCTTGATATTTATAAATTTCTGATAAGAACTCCAGAAATCTATACTTAGATAATTGCTGTAGAAAGATTAATGCACAAACAAATAAAAATCAGGTGGTTAAATGCACCACCTGAAGCTTTTATTCGAAGAAAACTCTGTGATACAAAAGTACACAGCTTCTGTTTTACAACTCTTTGCTTTCTAAGGATATTCAATAAAAACCCTAAGCAAATGTATCTGTTTTCTTAGTCTACAAAGAGTTGCTACACTTGGTTATAAATCCCAAGTTTTTACAAGTACTACTGGAAAAAGATAATATTAATCTAATTCTAGTTGACTTTCTACTACACTCCAAATACACATGTAGTCGAAAGGTTGTCCTTGTGAACAGACATGTCTCCTGCACCTTTCTTGTATTCATAGTGTAAACGGAATGCTTCTTTCTTCTGTGTTTCCAAAGTATGGCTGCCATACTGCTTTTTGTATCTACTATCAACCCATGTGATCTGTCAGTCAAACATGTCCTTATCAACTGCTAATCCCCAGATTAGCATAGAAGACAGTGTCAAGATTATCCGTTGATATTGTACACTGACATTCGTTGATGATGTATTGAGCTGTATCCGTTGATATTGAGACTTGAGCTGTATCCGTTGATATAGTGGATTTGAGTTGTATCCGTTGATAGAGTTTTGTCTTCATCTGTTGATACACTTTCACTTAGACAGAATTACATAGCATAGCTTATTTAAAATTGGCTACCCTATTCTGCCTATCCGTTGATGGTCAACATGACTGTGGATAAAAACACTATCAACTGATAACATAGAGATACTGCAGTATGCTACAAACCTCATCCGTTGATGAGCTACCTGTCAACGGATAGATTTATAAATCCTCATCCGTTGACAGCTACAAAACCTTATACAATTTGATTGATTGTGAAGTTATCATCAAGTACAACATATTCCTAACAATAGCATCTCAAACCGAGTATATATGGCCTAGGGCTTTGGCATGGGCGGTTGCTCCCGTTGGCCCAGGAAAATCTAAGTACTTCAATGTCCATCACAATATTGATGCATATCGCGGGATGTTCGATAACTTTGATGCACAATGGGTTAAGTGGAGGCCATATGCTCGCTTCTATCTGCCTTTTGATCTTCAATTTCAGTGGGCCCTTATAGCCGGTTTAGCTCATGTGCCCCTTGTGTTTTTTGAAGATGTTGAACATCAACTTCCGGAAAGGGTGGGAAGACAGTTTGGTTTTCCATTAAGCATTCCACCGCCGCCACCGGATGATATGTCAACGTTGAGGGCGAGATCTGAACATTCTTTTGTATATCAACATTATCTCAATTTTGCACGATATGTAGTTGTTTGGAATGAATTTGTGAATAATGGTATTGGTATTTTGGGACCACCTTTGAATGCCATATCTCTAGAGGAGTATATGGATTGGTACTATAATGTTACCAAATTAAAGATTTTTCCGCCTTCAAAACCAACCAAGGATCCGAAAATATTCCAACAACCGAAAGAAAAGTTCGACAATCCCAAGGCAATGGACTTGGTACGTATTTTTTATAACATGGAGTATGTTATTTGAGATAATTTCGTTGAATATTCTTGTATTTATATTCGTACTTTGTCCTTGCTTCATATGTATTGTAGATCATATGTACCGCGCGAGATATGAGTAGGCTTTGCTCTTATGATATGCCTGGGATTTTTCACGAGGAAATATTGCCAAACTTCGTGAATAAATTTGATGAATTAATGCTCGAGACATATGGCCCGACTTATGAAAGGCCCGATTTCAAGAGTTGTTTGCCTAAAAGAAAGGCAAGAAAGGCAAAAAAGACCCAAAAAGGAAAATTATTTTGAGGGGTAACTCCTGTTCATCCTCTATTATAGAGCGTATACGCTATATTATATAGCGTAACTCCTGTTCATCCTGACCGTTGACTGGACGTTTTAATGGTATAAGATGGGTCGGTTGGATATATTAAAATATTCAACTGTGGCTGGTGACCAGTTTCCTATATATATATATATATATATATATATATATATTATATAGTTAAGTTCTATGGAGACCAACTTTCTTAGTGGAGATCGGAGACCATATATCAATCAAAACATTGCAAAAACATATTCATTGAAAATCATGTTTTATGAAAATCACTACTACATTTATTTCACTGCAAATCTTGAAAATCATATATGTTTTACATGCAAATTTCAGTAAAAATCTTAAAAACCATGTATGTTCTGCAAACAAAATATTGCAGAACATATTGTTCTTCAAAACATGTTCTTCTAGCAAATCATATATTATTTTTAAGATTTTGAATAAAATAATAATGTTCATTGAACATTCTTTGCAATATATATGTTTTGCAATATTTTGAGTGCATAATGTATATGGTCTCCACGGTTTCCACTCAAATGTTAGTCTCCATAGAACTTATATATATATATACACACACACACACACACGCTCTATGGAGAACCACTCTAAACCGAGAACCTAAGAACCGGTTCTAAAAGATACACTATACATAATTATAATAAAGATACACTTACCATATTTATAACGTAGATTAAATTTGTAAATTAAAAAAAGGAAAGAAATCAGCAAAATTTGTAGTGAATCTCTATCAATTTTTTTCCCAAAAATTTAAATATTACACAATTTCATATCTTCCAAGAACCGCGTAATATAATCAATAATCAAGATTGGATATCCTCAATTTCCAAGTTCAAAATTAAAGTATAGGGAAGTTCAAATGTTGAACTTTTAAAGTTCATGTGCTAAACTTATTTAATTCAATAAAAATAAATACATTCTGTATATGAACTTACATATTTGCACTACATGTTCTATACATGAACTTTCAAGATTCCGAATTCACATGTGTAAGAACCCGGATTTTTGGTAGAATTAAAACTTTCATTATGTAATGGAGTACAAGTTTAACAGTGGTTCAAGTGAATGAATATATAATGAATTTTGATTCAAATGCTTATATGCCCTGAACAGTGCAATTGGTTGACAACTTAGATTAGAATAATCTATCTCCTGGAAAGTACAATATGATAAATTCCAAAGAGAAGGATTATTCTCATGTCATCCAAATCGATATCTGTTATAAGTCCAGTGGTTCCGTAAAAAGGTTAAGGAACGCTCGGGAAAGTGAGAGATCACTTTTCTAATTATAAGGAATAAAGTAAAGAATAAGTGATGAATAGTGTTTTGGGTGGAATTAGGAATATTATTAGACGACGCTATATAGAAGTACCCGGAACGAATTTCTGAGTTCGTATTAATGATCTA
This sequence comes from Saposhnikovia divaricata, assembly GCA_036435485.1. Classification (NCBI taxonomy): domain Eukaryota; kingdom Viridiplantae; phylum Streptophyta; class Magnoliopsida; order Apiales; family Apiaceae; genus Saposhnikovia; species Saposhnikovia divaricata. The sequence continues at coordinate 248,909,838 of CM071594.1, read as the reverse complement.
GGGTGAAAAAGAGGTATGTAAAAGCTATCGGATTCTAAAAAATAGCACTTTTATTTTCCCCGAGATTTCCCTGGACTCTGAAAGACTTAAGGATTTATTGAAAAGATTTAAGGAATTTAGATTCAAGAATTATTAAAGAGAATTGAAAATAATGATATAAATATTAAGGCGGATTTCGGTAAAACCCTAAGTAGAAATCTTCGAGATATTCCTCCGCACGATCAATGAATTGAGCAATAACCGGACAAAGAAACAAGCAGGGGATCAAGATACATGCATGTGCTAGTGGATAACATCAAGTAACTAAGTAGTTGCATGAGTAACTAATATACTTAGAGATCAACCAAGTACTTAGCATCACTTTCTCATCCTAGCACTAAAACAACAACACTTGTCCATCCAAATACATCATGCATGACATACCACCTTTAATAAAGCTACTTTAGGCAAGATATTATCCAAGACATCACAATAATTCATTCTCACACAAGCCAAGCAAGAGAAAAGCAAGCAAAACACAAACTCTCCCAAACTGCCCAGCAGGAACAGCAAGGAAAGAAAAATTCATATCTCCCAATCTAAAGCTCTACAAATCACCAAATTTTAACCATAGCTTCTCCACTCCATGGGTAACATTCGTTCAAAATTTCATGGCCAACAAAAGAGTGTAGCCTAGTCAAATACCTTCCCCAAGTTGAAGAAACCAAACTGTCCAGATTCTTGACAGTTTCTTTACCAACTTTCAAACGGTCATATCTCCTTCATTTCTCAATGGAATTTGGTTTTCTTTAGCTTGTTGGAAAGGTAGTAAGATGCTCTACAACTTTCCTTTAGGAGTCTCGTTCAGAAAATCATGGTAAGGCCCCCATTTTTTCAGTTCTTTGAACGTGTGAATATTAACTTTAAGAAACTAACTTTAGTTTTCTTGCTTCTTTGGTTGATCTAAGAAAGCTTAAGCACACCCAAGGACAAATCAAGGCTTAGTAAGGTCTTATCACTCTCCAAGGAAGGTATAATCCTTAAGAAACCTAGATCTTACTTTGAGATTATATATGTTCTTGGTGGTTTTTAGCTTAGCTATGGTGTTAGTGTTATTATAAGCATGTATCATGATCTTGTAGTTTATTTAATAACATGATGATCATTATGATGAAGTGTGAAATTTCTGGACTTATTGAGGTATATAACATGTGTATGAGATGTTTGGTTGCCCGGTGTGGCTTGGTGATTGATATAACAATTTTGGAACGTTCGATTTATAGTCGTCGTAATGCCGAATTTTTGTTAGCCCTTAGAAACTGTGTATGACTGTAGCCATAATTTTCTGACCTTGATGAATTTATGACATTACCTTATAGTTCTCGAGTCATAGATCGTTATGGCGAAAGCATCGAAACAAACGGACTTACGGTTTAGGAATTATGGCCAATTTACTAAAAGTGGTTCGAAACCGTAAGTACGAGTTCGTAACTGCAATTGAACCCCCTTAACAGGAATAATTTGGTTGCGAATCTTGGTAATTAAATATTAGAGATGATAAGGAAGGTGTAGGAGAAAACCTCGTGTAAAACGGATCGTTTTTCAATTTTGTAAAAATGTTTGAATCAAGGTTAAATGCGAACGAACCCTAAAAGCACACTTGGTTATAACTTTGGTAAAACACTTAGAAAACGGGCGATAAAACTCGAGGTATAATCTTGGTTCGTAAACAACCTACCTTAGCACTTATATGACTTAAGTATATACCAAGTGTAAGTGTAATGACGAGCCGTAATAACGAACACATGTCTGGTCAAAACGAGGTTAATAAAAGTACACAAAAAGGGTGCATAACGAGATAATTCGAAAACGTGTTTTAACCTAAGTTAAGTTTATACTTGGCTTTTTAAACAACGTTAAGTGATTAATCTCGACTATTCTGATTATGTATAGATCAACGAGCTGAACCAGGACACACTACCTCCACCCGACTACCAGGCAAGTGTTCAAACCTTTGAACCTGTTGTTGTGATAATATATGTATATGATTCTGTTTTACATATGTCATAGCATGCATGCCTGTTTTCAATTATATTGTGACTCTGGTTTCTGTGATACTTGTTCCTGATTTTAAATTGGCTTATAAGCTAGATATGATATATTAGTTATAAGCCGGATATTGCTAAGACCCTTAGAGAGGGGTATATGAGTCTTATTCTTCGACATAGACCGGGAATCAGTAATTTTTGATATATCATGATTATTATCAAAGGAAAATATTTTAGTAAATATTTTTCCATTATTTAGTTGATGAATATTATTTTGAATATTCGTCTGAGATTATTTACTTAATGAATATTACTTTGAATATTCTTTCGAACTTTATTCATTTAATGAATATTATTTTTCAATATTCATTTAAGGTTGATTTATCTATCGAATATTATTCGAATATTCATTTGGAACTTATTTATTTATTGAATGTTATCTCGAGTACTTATTTGATCACTATTCATTTAATGAATAGTACTTCGAATATTCATTTAAGTTTTATTTATTCGATAAGTATTATTAATTTAAATATTCATTATTTTATTCAATGAATATTATTGTAAGTACTTATTCAAGAATATTCTGAGCATTACTTTATAGTAAGAATATTCTATAAATATTTTTACTCCAATAAATATTCTTCAAATATTTATTTAATCCTTTCTAACTAGTTCTAAAAATGATTTACTTCCTTCAGATATTATCTTCGATCCTTGAATATTATATAATATATTCCTAAGTCTCTTTATGACTAAATGTATCAAGGAAGGTTCTTAAACTTCATTCTGCACTCGAGTCTATCTTCCAAAATATAAGGGAACCTTGCTTGAGAGCTGTTATTATTTTGACTGCCCGGTCATATACTTGTTAATCTATCCTTTTCACCCGCAACTTGGTTGCTATTTATCAAGTCGAGCTTCTTTGATTAGTTCCTCATCTTTCGAGGTGTAAGAATGTTGGGAACAAGTCGATATCCATTAACGAGCAACTGCTTGGAAAATATTGGGGAATTTTCCTTTCCAATTCGATACGACTACTTTGTGGAGTCTCATCAACAAGTATTATACTTGGGGAATGGGGACGAACTTTACGTTTCAGAGTCATGGATTTACTCGAACTAGGAGTATTTTTGTAAGAGGCTATGGGACAGTCCATCATTGAAATTGGTATAAGAGGTTGTGGGACAGTCCATCCTGGAAATAGGGTCCGAGTGACACCGATCCCGTCTAAGCCCAAAAATGGCTAGGGAGATCCGACGTATGGTGGTGTCCATATGTTCTTCCTTCTACCGGTAGAGAAACAAATTTTAAGATGCACAACCTGCGACTGATCATCGTAAGGGGGTGTCATCTGGCGCGACATACTCCAGTATTGGTTCACTATCCAGAATCTATTTTCTTTTGCAACAAGAAGTACCACTCTTATTAACAGGGTTGGAAATCTGATCAGAACTAAAAATACACTTTGAGTTACCTTGTAACTTCATCGTTTACATTATATTCGTACCATCTTCATAAATGCATAGCATATGGTTTCAAAATACTTTTGAACTGTTATATATGGTGTTGTTCAGTCATATTATTGTTGTTGGGCTATTGCTCACCCTTGCTTTACTATCCTATCACAACAACAGCTAGGTTTGATGGCCCACGTAAGGCGCACTCGGCGCAAGTAGGTGGCACCAGCCAGAGGACTACCCGCTGAGTATTTCGCTGCCATTGCTAAGGTAGCCTAGATTGGCAGCTTTTGTTTTACCAGCTTAATTATATGTATAACTAATGTTAATCAACGGCAAGAACTTTTAAACTTGTCATTTTGGCTTGTAATAACTTTTATTCGTGGACCCTATAATTGGAGACTTATTTCAATTTCATCTCTGGGACTATAATTGTTGTGTGTGTGTGTGTGTGTGTGATTGGATATTATTGCGGGGTCACTGCATGTTGTTTATTTATTTGGACTCAAGTCAAGTGTTTTTTATGGAAATTTAGATCGTAACGACCCGATCCCTGACCCCGGATCTGGGGGTGTTACAACATGTAAGACAAACACGTTTAAATGTAAAACTTTCAAAGTTCAAGTGCGGAACTTATATAATTTTATAGAAATAAGTACGTTCTACGTATTTGCACTACATGTACTTCACATGAACTTTTAGTTTCAGTTCCATAACATTTAAAATTCAAGTGTTGAACGAGTAGAAGTAATATTGTGTGTAAGAAGACACGTATAGATACGTAGAAGAAGAAACATACAAATAATATTGTGTATTTTACAAAAAATCTTACAATTATTTGGTTACGTTTTTTATTGATTTGTGAATATTCTACATTAATTATCTTTGAGAAAAAAATCTTAACCATTAATTGAATACTGATCTAACGGTTAGTAATGGATCTCCGGTTCTCTTTTAGGTAGTGGTTCTCATTTGAATCAAACCCTATCTTTTTTAAAGGGCTTAATGATCCTAAAGTTAATGCTAGGTAATTACCTAAATTTAAGACATATTATAATACAATCAGAAGGCTATTTTTGTAAATGCATGGTGTGAATTTCATTATTACAAAAATGTCATCTACCTTTTATACTCAATATGCTGATACCTTTAGGTAACTTATCTAAAGGTGACTTAACATTTTCCTCTTTTTAAAAAGATTAGCACAAATGTATTTTTCTCATTGTCTCCATATATATAAACGATTTAGGTCTTCCAACACCATCTTTCTTCTTATTAAACATAGAAAATCAAGGACCCTATTTGGCAATTAGCTAACGGTTTGTTGTTAGCAGTAGCGGATTAAATTAACTGTTTTGATTAGCGGATTGAGTTAATTGTTTTTTACTAGCAGATTGAGTTAGCTATTTTGAATGAAATTGTTTGGTAAATTGCTGTATGATTAGCTATTTATATTTTAACTAGACACATTTCAAATATCTAATTCAAAAGACTCCTCCAAGTAATATTTTGAAAATTAATGGATGGGATCCAAGGGTGAGAATCACACTAAATTGAGAACCTAAGAACCGATTCTTAAATACAATAAAGATACAATATACATAAAAATAGTAAATATACACTTACCATATTTATAATTTAGATTAAATTTGTAAATTAAAAAAGGAAAGAAATCAGCAAAATTTGTAGTCAATCTCTATCAATTTTTTTCTTAAAAATTTAAATATTACACAATTTCATATCTTCTAAGAATCACGTAATAAAATAAATAATCAAGATTGGATATCATCAATTTCCAAGTTCAAATTTAAAAAATAGGAAAGTTCAAAAGTATAATTTTAAAGTTCATGTACGAAACCAATAGAAATAAATAAGTTCTGCGTATGAACTTATATATTTGTACTACATGTTCTAAAAATAAATTTCCTAGATTTCCGAATTCACCTGTAAGACGTAAACACGTTCAAATGTAGAACTTTCAAAATTTAAGTACGGAACTTATATAATTTAACAAAAATAAATATGTTCTACGTATGAACTTACGTATTTGCACTTTAATGAGAACTTTCAGTTTCAGTTCCATAACATTTAAAGTTTAAGTGTTGAACGAGTAGAAGTTATATTGTGTGTAAGAAGACACGTACATATACGTAGAAGAAGAAACATAAAAATAATATTGTGTATTTTACAAAAAAGCTTACAATTATTTGGTTACCTTTTTATTGATTTGTGAATATTCTACATTAATTGTCTCTGAGAAAAAAATCTTAACCATTAATTGAATACTGATCCAACGGTTATTAATGGATCTCCGGTTCTCTTTTAGATAGTGGTTCTCATTTGAATCAAATCCTTGGGTCCAAATGGCTATTTCAATCTGCTAACTAACAAACACCAATATTAGAGGATTCATTTGTTCAAACCTCTAATTTACTTCAATCTGCTAATTTATCCCAAACCGCTAACTTCCAAACACAATATAGATGTTTATATTATTTTTTTAATTGTCTTTAATTGTATTCGATTTTACCCATTGTTAACGTCAATTATGTTCGTTTGCTAATTACATTCGTTTATATCATGAATTATGGGTTTATTTTAGTTTGTGCGCTCAAATATAACTTAGTTTGTCCTGTATTTTTTTAGATTAGTGTTTTTTTCTGTCAGAAATGACTTACTCGTACATAAATTATACCGTAATACAATTTTCGGGATAAGTGATCTCTTTCTTTCAAAAAAGTTTACCATCTAACCCAAAAGACACGCATGTTGCCTTCGTACACTTAGACAATAAAGCTTTAAAGATTATCACATACTTTCCTCTACCTAGATTCTAAATACTTACGGTGTGTTCCCAAATTTAAATTTGGATCGAAAGAGAAAGATTTGTACTTATTTATTTTCTCTAACTTGTTCTCAAGATTTTTTGAGGAAAAGAAAAGAATCAAAAGGGAGGATAAATATTGGTCAATTTCTCTCAAAATGAGATGACTGAGAGAGAAAGATAAATTGCACTGATAAATATATTGAATATTTGAAAATATTTCCGCTTTCTCTTATTTCCTTAAAAAATTCAAGAACATGAGAAAGAAAATTTCGTATCAAATCTTTTCTATTCTTTTCTCCCAAATTTAATTCCTTTCTATTCTTTTTTTCATCTAAAAAACTCGGGAACATAACGTTCATAATTATCAGAGATTCAGAGTGCATGGTCTTTTTATTTTTTGCAAATTATTTATTTCTTCACATCTTAATTCTATAAAGCATTCAATTATGAATAGTTTATTCATTTTGTTTTGTACATGTTATTTGACAATGATTTTTTTTATTATTCTTAATTTATTTTCGGTCTGCTTTTACGTTAATTCATTCAATTTATTGTTTCTAAAACTCCTCAATTTATAAATTAAAAATCAAATTTCATTTTTAAGATCCAAAAGTTTAGGCAAGGACATATTTAAAAAGGGCAAGAATTTATATATAAATAAGTTAAATAATATCCAATTCTAGATTCATATCAAATCCACATCATTTCGAGTTTAAAAAATAAATTTAAAATTAAAATTCACTCTCTTTCAAGTTCGAAGAATAAATTGAAATTTAAATCCAAATCAAAAATTTTGAATACCATGGAATCTAATCGATAGGTTCGAGTGGGATAATTGGATTATTTTATCATACCTAATATATATTCATATAATGAATAAGATGATCGTTTTTTTAAAAAAATTTAGTGCTTAAAATTTTATCATCATGTATGGTTATATTTTATTTATTTTAATATTTTTTGTCAAAAAGATATTAATTTATTATTTCAAAGGGTGTCGGCCAAAAAATTTATTGTAATATAAATCGGTTTAACTGAAAAGAAAATGTAAACTTTTATTTTGTTACCTACGTATATATTTAATTTGTATATTACATAATGCATTAACTAATTTATATGATGTCACAAATATTTGTTTCTCAATTTTTTTTAGATAATCGACATTTTAAAATTTTAAAAAAAACAATAAAAGACCATTGCGAAACACGGTTTCACTACAAGAAAAATGACCTTTTCCTACCGTCAAATCGGTAGGAAAAGGCCCAAAATCGGTAGGAAATGCTGCATTTCCTACCGGTCCCATGCGGTAGGAAATGCTTAAGTGGGAAATGACTTTGGTAGGAAATGATATTGACCGGGTCAACGTGGGTCCCACATAATGATGTGGCATGCCACATGGCGGGGACCCACATGCCAACTTGGACGATGATGTGGCGACATGTCAGATGCCATGTCATATGACACGTGGGTGGGCCCCGCACACGTCATCAGCCACGTCAGCTGCTGACGTGGAAATTGTAGCAAGTGCAGAGCCATTTCCTACCGACCACTTTTGCACACTTCGGTAGGAATTGTTCCAGACACCTTGTAAAATTGCATTTCCCCGGCCATTTCCTACCGCTATTTATTATTTCCTACCGTTCTTATGAATGCGGTAGGAAATGTTTTGAAGACGGTAGGAAATACTAGGTTTCGAATTGTAATAACGGTGGGAAATGGCTTGAAGGCGGTAGGAAATACTGGGCAAATTTTTTAAAAATAAATGTTCTTCATTGATTCAAAAGCATACACATTGCATAACAAAATCAATATCTAATTCACAAGCATACAATCAAAACCAAAAATCAAACATCTATCATAAATCATAATCCGCCTTCATCACCATAAAATTAACAAATTAAATTTACATCTACAAATTATTTGTACAAATGTACTAAAATACAACCATTACAACAAAGCAAAATAAAAATTTAAAAACCTAAACTAATCACTCTTGAAGTGGTCATCATAATTGTCTTTGTCATTGCCTTCTACATCGCCTTCATCCGAATAGATCTCTTTAGCCTTCTTCCGAAAAGTTCTTCTAATTTGTATCAAGTCCTAACAATTTACATAAAAAATGGAACAAAAAATTATACATATATACATACACAAATGAAAGATAATGAGCTCAAATAGCAAACAAAATGAAAGTTTGAACTAATCAAATTGAAGAATACTATATGTAATTCAAACATACAAATATTATTCAAATTGAACTAACACAAACACACACATATTATATGTAAATCAAATGGATATATAAAAGAGGGTAAAGATTTGTACCTAAATAATGGTGATGAAGAAGAAAATCGAGATGAAAAAAATGAAAAGAGTTGATAAGAATGGTAAAAGATGGAGAGGTGGAGAAGAGAGTTGAAGTGAAGGGGAATGAAGAAAGTTATTGTTTTATAAATCTGAATTACACATTTCCTACCGCACTTCTATATTTCCTACCAATTTGCGGTAGGAAATGACTTTGGGCGCCATTTTGAATTTTGATTTGGGCGCTCATTTCGAATTTTTGGTTTAGGCGGTCATTTTAAATTTTTCGTGAATTATCATTTCCTACCGACTTGCGGTAGGAAATGACTCTGGGCGCCATTTTGAATTTTGATTTGGGAATTTTGAATTTTTTGTGAATTATCATTTCCTACCGCATGATACCATTTCCTACCGTAAACCGGTAGGAAATGGGAAAAAAAATGAAAAATGAGACAGCGGGATTCGAACCCACATCTCCAACGAAATTTGTACTACCTCCAACCATTATGCTAAAGTGTTTCTTGTGTTTTAATTTTACTCTAAAATTATATTACCACAATACCTTGTTTATCACTTTTTCTTTAAAAAGTCCTTACAAATGAACTTTAAAAATCACAATTTTTTGCAAATGTCACTAATTCACAGTGATCTTAAAATTCTCATGGTTGGATCGTTAAAAAATAGAACTAGAAAAATGGATTAGTACAAATTATTGTTAAAATAGGGGTTTTTCCTTATAAAATCACGTCAAATGAATTTTAAAAATCACAATTTTTTTCACACATGACTAATTTGCAGTGATAATGAGATTCGTATGGTTAAATCGTTCAAAAAAAATTTTCTCAAAAAATAAAGTCCAACCCTAGTAACCCTAAATATAACCCCTAAACTACAACCATAAGTTGTGGAAGCTAAGTTGTTAAAGATGGTGAATAATTTTTTTTAAAAAAATTAATTTGTAAGTGCATAATTTTGTTTTGGAACTACGCGCACTAATATACAACGAGTTTAACAAAATAAATAAAAAAGGTTGAAATTATTTTGTAATAAATAAGGGTTAAAGTCAAATTAATAGTTGACCGTTAAATTAATTAATCAAATAAATTTATTAAATTTTAAATATTCTGGAATAAGATTTAAAAATATTGATTTTGACTCCCATCTGATTCGATTGTCGAAATTCTATTTCAAAATTATAGAATCATGAATCGGGAACGAAAACTAATTTAGGGGTTAAAATCAAATTACTAGGTGACCTTTAAATTACTTAATCAAATAAATTTATTATTTTTCTTAAAACTTTGGAATAAAATTTAAAAAGATTGATCCTGACTCCCGTACGGTTTGATCGTCGAAATTCTTTTCAAAATAATCGAATCAAGAATCGGGAACGAGAACTAGTTTAGTGGTTAAAGTCAAATTACTAGTTGACCGTTAAATTACCCAACCAAAAAAATATATTATTTTTTAAAAAAATTGGAATAACATTTAAAAAGATTGATCTTGACTTCCGTACGGTTAGATCGTCGAAATTCTATTTCAAAATGATCGAATCAAGAATCGGGAACGAAAACTAGTTTAGGGATTAAAGTCAAATTACTAGTTGACCGTTTAATTACAAAATCAAATAAATTTTTAAAATTTTTAAAATTTTAGTATATGATTTAATAAGATTGATCTTGACTCCCGTATGGTTCATCGTCAAAATTCTATTTCAAAATGATCGAATCAAGAATCGGGAACGAAAACTAGTTTAGAGATTAAAGTCAAATTACTAGTTGACCGTTTAATTACATAATCAAATAAATTTTTAAAATTTTTAAACTTTTAGTATATGATTTAAAAAGATTGATCTTGACTTCCGTACGGTTCGATCATCGAAATTCTATTTCAAAATGATCGAATCAAGAATCGGGAACGAAAACTAGTTTAGGGATTAAAGTCAAATTACCAGTTGACCGTTTAATTACATAATCAAATAAAATTTTAAAATTTTAGTATATGATTTAAAAAGATTGATTTTGACTCCCGTATGGTTCATCGTCGAAATTCAATTTCAAAATAATGGAATCAAGAATCGGGAACGAAAACTAATTTAGAGGTTAAAGTCAAATAACTAGTTGACCTTTAAATTAACTAATCAAATAAATTTATTATTTTTTTAAAATTTTAGAATAACATTTAAAAAGATTGATATTGACTCCCGTACGGCTCGATCGTCGAAACTCTATTTCAAAATAATCGAATCAAGAATCCGGAACGAAAACTAGTTTAGTGGTTAAAGTCGAATTACTAGTTGACCGTTAAATTACACAACAAAATTTTTTTATTATTTTTTAAAAATTTTGGAATAACATTTAAAAAGATTGATCTTGACTTTCGTACAGTTCGATCGTCGAAATTCTATTTCAAAATGATCGAATCAAGAATCGTGAACGAAAACTGGTTTAGTGGTTAAAGTCAAATTACTTGTTGACCGTTAAATTAGCTAATCAAATAAATTTATTATTTTTTTAAAATTTTGGAATAACATTTAAAAATATTGATCTTGACTCCAGTATGGTTCGATCGTCGAAATTCTACTTCAAAATATTCGAATCAAGAATCGGGAACGAAAACTAGTTTAGGGATTAAAGTCAAATTACTAGTTGACCGTTGAATTAGCTAATCAAATAAATTTATTATTTTTTAAAATTTTGGAATAACATTAAAAAAGATTGATCTTGACTCCTGTACGGTTCGATCGTCGAAATTCTATTTCAAAATAATCAAATCAAGAATCGAGAACGAAAACTAGTTTAGGGGTTAAAGTCAAAGTACTAGTTGACCGTTAAATTACCTAATCAAATAAATTTATTATTTTTTTTAAAATTTTGGAATATCATTGAAAAAGATTGATCTTGACTCCCGTACGGTTCGATCGTTGAAATTTTATTTCAAAATAATCGAATCAAGAATCCGAAACGAAAGCTAGTTTAGGGGTTAAAGTAAAAAAATAAAATAAAATTAGTGAATCTAGTGTGACATGCATCACAAAAATAGTGAGTATTAATATTTGCGTTTTTATGTATTTTAATTCGAATTTTATCTTTTTTCCTATTTTTTATTTAAATTTTTAATGTAATTCACAAATTTTTATTTTTATTTAGTAGATAAGATTTTAATTTTTTGCACAGCTCATTTCCTACCGATGATCGGTAGGAAATGTCCACCGACACGTCAACCAATCAGAAGCCGCCAAGTAGACATTTGCTGGTGAATAGGTAAGGCATTTCCTACCGCCTACACGCGGTAGGAAATGCTACACATAAAGCTACACTGCCACATGGCACTTGGGGCACACAACACTCATTTCCTACCGATGTCGGTAGGAAATGTGTCACTCATTTCCAACCGTAGTGAGACGGTGGGAAATGGTATGAGTGAAACGACGTCGTTTCATTGCGGCCGGACATTGACGTGGCTTTGCGGGTCCCACTCGACTCATTTCCTACTAACTTCGGTAGGAAATGTGGAGGCATTTCCTACCGGCTATGGATCCGGTAGGAAATAATCGTTTGACTTGAAAAACGGTAGGAAATGGTCGGTAGGAAATGCGTCGGTAGGAAATAAACGGTAGGAAAAGGCCGTTTTTCTTGTAGTGTTTAATCACTAATTATAATTATATTACATTTGAATCATTAAACTATAATGGCATTCTGTGATTAGTTTGATTAATTAAGATCATGTGCATACAAATTATCAGTCTAGTAAAATGTAACGCATATGTTTTTTAACGATGACAATTACATGATTTTAGGGTTGAAAGCTATCAAATTTTGTAGTTTTCGAAACAGAATCATGTATATATATATTTGGTGCTGCCGTGCTGTCAACCAAAGTATGTAGGAAGATAGTAGATAATTATTTTGTATATAAAACGGTTAGTTAATTACATTAGTGTGATATCTTTGACATGTTGGAATATGTCTAAAAATAAATTTGTGGATTTGATCCAAATCCAACTATATCATATGGAGTTAAGATTTATTTGTAGTCCAACAAATGGTAGTAGAATATATTCGAGTGGAACTATATCATATGGAGTTCAGATTTGTTTGTAGTCCAACAAATGGTAGTAGAGCCAAAGATTAGGAAGGATTTTGGGGAATAACGGGTTGTAGTTGTATGGAGGCACTGTCCATGATTGAAATTTTGTTTGGTTTATATAAAATGTGGACATATTTATCATATGAGGTAATAGTCGAGGCCCTCTCAACATGTGATCGTGATTGAAAATTTATTAAAATACTTATTATCGAATTTTTTTCTAAAAATGATCATATGTATATTTTGTGGGTATAAAATGGTACAAATATGAACAAATTTATCACACGACGTAATAGACCAAAGGTTATTGGTTAATTGATCATGATACTTAAAATTTACAATTTATAGCTAATAACTTGTTATTGTGTTTCTATCTATACAAGTTATTGTGTACTAAATTATAATAAGGTAAATTATGGAATAATTATTTTTAATCAAGCATCAAAAAAATAAGGACGATTAGATGTTTAATAAATGAATGAAATTTTTTACATCTAATAATACTAAGAGATATTCTATATTTTATATCTTAACTAATTTATCAAAAAAAATTTGAGATTTGAATCCCAGGCAATACATATCAAAGTTAAGAATTTATATTTCAGTTTTAAAGAAAACATCTTATAACTAAACTTATATTAACTTAAAATAAAATTATTTTATATATTAAGAAAAACCCATATATCATACAAGTTATTAGCTAATATTATTAAATACATAACATTGAAACTTTCATCGATATTCTAATTACATATTGTAATTAAATATTTATATTATTTATTTAAAGAATACAAAGAAAGAGATAGGGTTTCTTTCCTTAAAATAAATATTATTATATGCTACTTTAATATTGATATTATGGAAAATTGCATACTAAAATATAAAAATTAAAATATTAAAAATTTATCCGTGTACTCTAAAATATATTAAATAAAACAATTTATATTATTTAATCATTAAAATGTACTAATCAATAAAATTTCAATTATGTATAGACTTTTTTTGTTGGGGCAATTATTTATAGACTTAATGGTTTATGAATAAGGTGAACTGAATTAAAGGAGCTTGTATATCTAAGTTGAACGAGTATAGCTGAAGCCTAACAAATTTAAAGTTCAACCCGGGCTTGTTTGCTAAGCGAAATGAGCCAAGGTCCAGATCTTTACGCAGCTCAATTCGCTCAGCATCGTCCATTTTCCCACATGCAAAAAACCCACTCTCTGTTTGGTGTTTCGCTTGGCCCAAAACAAAAACATAGCAGGATAACTCACTACCTAAATTCCTCTGTCAGATAGATACATTTGTAGATTAGGATCGCATTTATTATCTTTGTAGATATGATGATGATCCTTGCGAAATCTAAATTTCAATCTCTAGAAATTAATGCTATCATCTACACTCTTTTTTATTTTTTCTTTAAATTGGGCTCATTCTTGATTTATTTCTCACTCGAGCCTGTTTGCTTATATATTCAGAGGGTTGTAAGTGTGTGCGAGCTGAACTTAGGGTTTGAAATCTAGAGTAGAGAGACAATGGAGGGAGTTAGGGGTCAGTATCTACAGAATCAACACAAGGGCTTGGCGTTTGGATCACTAAATTTTAGTGATCATCTTGGTCTTGATGTATCTAGTAACAAGAATGCTGATGTGTTGAGCCAGGAGGTTCAGAATATAGCTCCGAAAGATTCGATCAAGGCAAGTGATGGGAATGTCGAGGGAAACCGTAGACACTTCTACCCATTGAGGCCCGAGGCTGAGAATTGCCTCTTTTATGTGGAAAATGGCTGGTGCAAGTTTGGGAGGAATTGCAGATATAACCATCCTTTCAATAGGAGAAGCCAGGTATAACTAATTTAACTTAATTGGCTGTCTTTAAAGAGGTTTATATTATTCTTTTTTTAATTAATTAATGTGAAATGACCAGGTTGTGAATCAGGGTACACATATTTATACAAACTCTGACAGTGTAGAGTTGGGCAGAAATCATATTTGCATGAATATTTATCCTTTTTCTTGGTACATTAAGAATATTCGTGTAGATTCATTAAACCCTAGGATTCTTATTGGTTTTCTTGGTAGAAAGTAAAATATCTTGGTAGGATTGGATGACGCCCTTTTTAGTGCGACTGTGGATCTGTTTGTTTTGATGTCATAAATGTAGGCGGTGGGGTATAGAAGAATCAATGTAAAATAAGGAAGATTGGTATCCGATCGTGTAGGTTACGTGAAAAACCTTGTCGTGACTAGACTTGTCGCTACTTGTCGTGACAAAGACTTGTCACTTCTGGTCGTGATAAGTCTACTTGTTATGTCTAATTAATAGAGGTGGATGGGGTTATGCTTGTCCTCTATACGTGCATCAGAGGGCACAAGCATATTCTTGACATGTCCTGAAAGTCACATACGTGAATTCACAAGAATCAGCCAGATCTGACTAGTTCTTGTCTGTACTGAAGAAACTATTATTGAGAGATGAGCTTCAGAATTAATGCTACCTTAGAAGATAAGAAAATTTTAATGATGCCATTTTCTGCGACATAACCATATAAGCTTTCTTGAATTTTCATGACAGTTCCCCTAAGTAATGTCACAGAAGAAGTGTATAGATCAGAGTAACGAAAAGCCTTTTTTAATGGTTTTTGATATGTACATTAAGCTAAATAAGTTACTTTAACACCTAAAGAAGTAATTAATCAGAATTAAAGAGTCATGTTACATGTTTTATATTATACGTTTTTATATATATATCTGGAGCTTTGGAATCATGTTGTTTTCATGTATGCTGTTTTGATTTCACCTTTTTGCTGGCTGAGTATAAGGAGATAGCAAAGCTGAATGAAGAGAACTTAAATAGGATGGCGCAAGTCGAGTGCAAGGTTATCAGTATTTCAGTATCTATATATGAATATTTGCTTCCATATTTAATAATCTGTGTATCTGATCTTTGTTGGTTTCGTATATACAATCTTGTTTTTGTCATGTCAGACAATCATCAATCACCTATAAGTTCAATCTGTGACCAACCTTTGATCTATCACATCTCTAATTTCGGTTCATAAACACCGCTTCAGGACAATATGCACGTTGTTGGACTTTTAGTCCATATACTGCATTCATATCTTTGTACTCTCTATGCATTGATTTATTCTCCGAATAAGTTAGTTGCACCTATAATTTTAGAACATACATTTCCGATCCCGTTGTCTTTACATGCATACAATATACTTATTCTGATTGCAGGTGATCACAAAGAGAGCACAAGTTTAATATCTATTTGGCTGTAAGATATTTTTGTGCGTTAACCTTCAAGCATTTTAAACAAGTTAGAACTTTAAATGATGTTCATTTTTTCTTCATTCTCTCCGAGGTGTTTAATTACCTTTGGAAGCCACTTCATTGCTCTTCTGAATAATGATAATGGATTATGTTTGTATGAGGGTAAAATCCAGTAAGTTAAGAAAATGTGATCTAGTTAGTATCTGCTAAAAGATAAGTCCTTCTCTAATATTTGCTAAATGTGATATGTAATAGATATAAGTGTGTATATATATCATAACTTGTTTACTTTCTCTTTACAGTCTTCATATTTTTTCTTGCTTTGTCGTGTAGTACTATTTAACACCTGAAGGCTGCAAGCATGGAAAAGCTTGTAGATACAATCACAGTGGGCGGAAAACTGAGGAGGCTCCAGTTTTACAGTATAATTTCCTTGGGCTGCCAATTCAACCAGTACTATCCTGTCATTTCTTTTACCTTTTAGAATTCAGATGTTACTTACACCTTGAAGGACATGATAGTTATCTTTATCCGTCTTTCTTCACAACTCGAGTATGATATTTTAGAATTAGATATGAAACTAGAATTGAAACTTCTCAAGTTATCCAAATCAACCCTAACATATTTTATACTTTGTACGGGTATTTAATGTCAACCTAAAGGATTTTATAAAAATTTGTTAATGTATGTTCCTTACAACACAATCATAACTCAAACCTGGTTTGAAAGAGACAAATGTATCTACAGTTTTGAAGGAAAAGACTTGACATCTTCAATTTGCAATACTTTTGATTTAAGTAATTAATCTTACTGTGAAAATCTCTGACATTGTTTACAATTCATCATATCAGGGAGAGAAAGAATGCCCACAATACAACAGAAATGGTTCATGCTATTATGGTTTGAACTGTATGTTTGATCATCCAGATCCTTCATTAATGGGAGAAGGATATACTGGCTGGGAAGATGCTATGCCGTTCTGGCCATCAGCAGTAAACGGATTTGGTCCGTTTGAGACAAATATATATCAGCCAGCACAATATGCTCTATACTCTGATTGGAATGGATATCAGGTATTTAATAGTACATGGAAAACATTTCATTGCATAATACAAGTAATAGTTGTGGATTCAGACAGACAAAGTTTTATTCTGATGTTATCTTAATTTGAGTTTCTATGCTATTTCTCCTTTATTGAAGGTTCCTTTAGAGAACCATGGGGCCCCTACTTACATAGCATCAGGAGGGATCCCGTTTACGCCTCCACCAGTATCCAGTAAGCCTGAAACATCTGATGTTAATTCCTCTCAGCAGCAGCAGAATCCTAAACCAAAAAAGCAGCTTGCACGCAATTTTAAATCTGGCTTTGGGGTTCACCACCCCAAAACTTCCTCCTGTCCTGTTAATGACAAAGGCCTGCCTTTAAGGCCTGTAAGTTTTCTTCCCCTAATAATGTACTGAAACATTAATAAATGTCTTTCTATATTTTCATAAATGACTTGTACATATACATATTTGCATACAAATAACTTCAAATATTACCATTTTTTTCATTCTTAATAAATTTAGGACACGAAGGTCTGCGCATTTTATAATCGTCTTGGAATGTGCAAGCGTGGAGCAGGTTGCAAGTTTGACCATCCTGTACCTCAAGCCAATATGATAAATTCCAAAGAGAAGGATTATTCTCATGTCATCCAAATCGATATCTGTTATAAGTCCAGTGGTTCCGTAAAAAGGTTAAGGAACGCTCGGGAAAGCGAGAGATCACTTTTCTAATTATAAGGAATAAAGTAAAGAATAAGTGATGAATAGTGTTTTGGGTGGAATTAGGAATATTATTAGACGACGCTATATAGAAGTACCCGGAACGAATTTCTGAGTTCGTATTAATGATCTAGGGTGAAAAAGAGGTATGTAAAAGCTATCGGATTCTAAAAAATAGCACTTTTATTTTCCCCGAGATTTCCCTGGACTCTGAAAGACTTAAGGATTTATTGAAAAGATTTAAGGAATTTAGATTCAAGAATTATTAAAGAGAATTGAAAATAATGATATAAATATTAAGGCGGTTTTCGGTAAAACCCTAAGTAGAAATCTTCGAGATATTCCTCCGCACGATCAATGAATTGAGCAATAACCGGACAAAGAAACAAGCAGGGGATCAAGATACATGCATGTGCTAGTGGATAACATCAAGTAACTAAGTAGTTGCATGAGTAACTAATATACTTAGAGATCAACCAAGTACTTAGCATCACTTTCTCATCCTAGCACTAAAACAACAACACTTGTCCATCCAAATACATCATGCATGACATACCACCTTTAATAAAGCTACTTTAGGCAAGATATTATCCAAGACATCACAATAATTCATTCTCACACAAGCCAAGCAAGAGAAAAGCAAGCAAAACACAAACTCTCCCAAACTGCCCAGCAGGAACAGCAAGGAAAGAAAAATTCATATCTCCCAATCTAAAGCTCTACAAATCACCAAATTTTAACCATAGCTTCTCCACTCCATGGGTAACATTCGTTCAAAATTTCATGGCCAACAAAAGAGTGTAGCCTAGTCAAATACCTTCCCCAAGTTGAAGAAACCAAACTGTCCAGATTCTTGACAGTTTCTTTACCAACTTTCAAACGGTCATATCTCCTTCATTTCTCAATGGAATTTGGTTTTCTTTAGCTTGTTGGAAAGGTAGTAAGATGCTCTACAACTCTCCTTTAGGAGTCTCGTTCAGAAAATCATGGTAAGGCCCCCATTTTTTCAGTTCTTTGAATGTGTGAATTTTAACTTTAAGAAACTAACTTTAGTTTTCTTGCTTCTTTGGTTGATCTAAGAAAGCTTAAGCACACCCAAGGACAAATCAAGGCTTAGTAAGGTCTTATCACTCTCCAAAGAAGGTATAATCCTTAAGAAACCTAGATCTTACTTTGAGATTATATATGTTCTTGGTGGTTTTTAGCTTAGCTATGGTGTTAGTGTTATTATAAGCATGTATCATGATCTTGTAGTTTATTTAATAACATGATGATCATTATGATGAAGTGTGAAATTTCTGGACTTATTGAGGTATATAACATGTGTATGAGATGTTTGGTTGCCCGGTGTGGCTTGGTGATTGATATAACAATTTTGGAACGTTCGATTTATAGTCGTCGTAATGCCGAATTTTTGTTAGCCCTTAGAAACTGTGTATGACTGTAGCCATAATTTTCTGACCTTGATGAATTTATGACATTACCTTATAGTTCTCGAGTCATAGATCGTTATGGCGAAAGCATCGAAACAAACGGACTTACGGTTTAGGAATTATGGCCAATTTACTAAAAGTGGTTCGAAACCGTAAGTACGAGTTCGTAACTGCAATTGAACCCCCTTAACATGAATAATTTGGTTGCGAATCTTGGTAATTAAATATTAGAGATGATAAGGAAGGTGTAGGAGAAAACCTCGTGTAAAACGGATCGTTTTTCAATTTTGTAAAAATGTTTGAATCAAGGTTAAATGCGAACGAACCCTAAAAGCACACTTGGTTATAACTTTGGTAAAACACTTAGAAAACGGGCGATAAAACTCGAGGTATAATCTTGGTTCGTAAACAACCTACCTTAGCACTTATATGACTTAAGTATATACCAAGTGTAAGTGTAATGACGAGCCGTAATAACGAACAAATGTCTGGTCAAAACGAGGTTAATAAAAGTACACAAAAAGGGTGCATAACGAGATAATTCGAAAACGTGTTTTAACCTAAGTTAAGTTTATACTTGGCTTTTTAAACAACGTTAAGTGATTAATCTCGACTATTCTGATTATGTATAGATCACCGAGCTGAACCAGGACACACTACCTCCACCCGACTACCAGGCAAGTGTTCAAACCTTTGAACCTGTTGTTGTGATAATATATGTATATGATTCTGTTTTACATATGTCATAGCATGCATGCCTGTTTTCAATTATATTGTGACTCTGGTTTCTGTGATACTTGTTCCTGATTTTAAATTGGCTTATAAGCTAGATATGATATATTAGTTATAAGCCGGATATTGCTAAGACCCTTAGAGAGGGGTATATGAGTCTTATTCTTCGACATAGACCGGGAATCAGTAATTTTTGATATATCGTGATTATTATCAAAGGAAAATATTTTAGTAAATATTTTTCCATTATTTAGTTGATGAATATTATTTTGAATATTCGTCTGAGATTATTTACTTAATGAATATTATTTTGAATATTCTTTCGAACTTTATTCATTTAATGAATATTATTTTTCAATATTCATTTAAGGTTGATTTATCTATCGAATATTATTCGAATATTCATTTGGAACTTATTTATTTATTGAATGTTATCTCGAGTACTTATTTGATCACTATTCATTTAATGAATAGTACTTCGAATATTCATTTAAGTTTTATTTATTCGATAAGTATTATTAATTTAAATATTCATTATTTTATTCAATGAATATTATTGTAAGTACTTATTCAAGAATATTCTGAGCATTACTTTATAGTAAGAATATTCTATAAATATTTTTACTCCAATAAATATTGTTCAAATATTTATTTAATCCTTTCTAACTAGTTCTAAAAATGATTTACTTCCTTCAGATATTATCTTCGATCCTTGAATATTATATAATATATTCCTAAGTCTCTTTATGACTAAATGTATCAAGGAAGGTTCTTAAACTTCATTCTGCACTCGAGTCTATCTTCCAAAATATAAGGGAACCTTGCTTGAGAGCTGTTATTATTTTGACTGCCCGGTCATATACTTGTTAATCTATCCTTTTCACCCGCAACTTGGTTGCTATTTATCAAGTCGAGCTTCTTTGATTACTTCCTCATCTTTCGAGGTGTAAGAATGTTGGGAACAAGTCGATATCCATTAACGAGCAACTGCTTGGAAAATATTGGGGAATTTCCTTTCCAATTCGATACGACTACTTTGTGGAGTCTCATCAACAAGTATTATACTTGGGGAATGGGGACGAACTTTACGTTTCAGAGTCATGGATTTACTCGAACTAGGAGTATTTTTGTAAGAGGCTATGGGACAGTCCATCATTGAAATTGGTATAAAAGGTTGTGGGACAGTCCATCCTGGAAATAGGGTCCGAGTGACACCGATCCCGTCTAAGCTCAAAGATGGCTAGGGAGATCCGGCGTATGGTGGTGTCCATATGTTCTTCCTTCTACCGGTAGAGAAACAAATTTTAAGATGCACAACCTGCGACTGATCATCGTAAGGGGGTGTCATCTGGCGCGACATACTCCAGTATTGGTTCACTATCTAGAATCTATTTTCTTTTGCAACAAGAAGTACCACTCTTATTAACAGGGTTGGAAATCTGATCAGAACTAAAAATACACTTTGAGTTACCTTGTAACTTCATCGTTTACATTATATTCGTACCATCTTCATAAATACATAGCATATGGTTTCAAAATACTTTTGAACTGTTATATATGGTGTTGTTCAGTCATATTATTGTTGTTGGGCTATTGTTCACCCTTGCTTTACTATCCTATCACAACAACAGCTAGGTTTGATGGCCCACGTAAGGCGCACTCGGCGCAAGCAGGTGGCACCAGCCAGAGGACTACCCGCTGAGTATATCGCTGCCATTGCTAAGGTAGCCTAGATTGGCAGCTTTTGTTTTACCAGCTTAATTATATGTATAACTAATGTTAATCAACGGCAAGAACTTTTAAACTTGTCATTTTGGCTTGTAATAACTATTATTCGTGGACCCTATAATTGGAGACTTATTTCAATTTCATCTCTGGGACTATAATTGTTGTGTGTGTGTGTGTGTGTGTGATTGGATATTATTGCGGGGTCACTGCATGTTGTTTATTTATTTGGACTCAAGTCAAGTGTTTTTTATGGAAATTTAGATCGTAACGACCCGATCCCTGACCCCGGATCTGGGGGTGTTACAACATGTAAGACAAACACGTTTAAATGTAAAACTTTCAAAGTTCAAGTGCGGAACTTATATAATTTTATAGAAATAAGTACGTTCTACGTATTTGCACTACATGTACTTCACATGAACTTTTAGTTTCAGTTCCATAACATTTAAAATTCAAGTGTTGAACGAGTAGAAGTAATATTGTGTGTAAGAAGACACGTATAGATACGTAGAAGAAGAAACATACAAATAATATTGTGTATTTTACAAAAAATCTTACAATTATTTGGTTACGTTTTTTATTGATTTGTGAATATTCTACATTAATTATCTTTGAGAAAAAAAATCTTAACCATTAATTGAATACTGATCTAACGATTAGTAATGGATCTCCGATTCTCTTTTAGGTAGTGGTTCTCATTTGAATCAAACCCTATCTTTTTTAAAGGGCTTAATGATCCTAAAGTTAATGCTAGGTAATTACCTAAATTTAAGACATATTATAATACAATCAGAAGGCTATTTTTGTAAATGCATGGTGTGAATTTCATTATTACAAAAATGTCATCTACCTTTTATACTCAATATGCTGATACCTTTAGGTAACTTATCTAAAGGTGACTTAACATTTTCCTCTTTTTAAAAAGATTAGCACAAATGTATTTTTCTCATTGTCTCCATATATATAAACGATTTAGGTCTTCCAACACCATCTTTCTTCTTATTAAACATAGAAAATCAAGGACCCTATTTGGCAATTAGCTAACGGTTTGTTGTTAGCAGTAGCGGATTAAATTAACTGTTTTGATTAGCGGATTGAGTTAATTGTTTTTGACTAGCAGATTGAGTT
Organism: Saposhnikovia divaricata; assembly: GCA_036435485.1. Taxonomy (NCBI): domain Eukaryota; kingdom Viridiplantae; phylum Streptophyta; class Magnoliopsida; order Apiales; family Apiaceae; genus Saposhnikovia; species Saposhnikovia divaricata. Next base: position 248,887,068 of record CM071594.1, on the reverse strand, counting down.
AGCTATTTTGAATGAAATTGTTTGGTAAATTGCTGTATGATTAGCTATTTATATTTTAACTAGACACATTTCAAATATCTAATTCAAAAGACTCCTCCAAGTAATATTTTGAAAATTAATGGATGGGATCCAAGGGTGAGAATCACACTAAATTGAGAACCTAAGAACCGATTCTTAAATACAATAAAGATACAATATACATAAAAATAATAAATATACACTTACCATATTTATAATTTAGATTAAATTTGTAAATTAAAAAAGGAAAGAAATCAGCAAAATTTGTAGTCAATCTCTATCAATTTTTTTCTTAAAAATTTAAATATTACACAATTTCATATCTTCTAAGAATCACGTAATAAAATAAATAATCAAGATTGGATATCATCAATTTCCAAGTTCAAATTTAAAAAATAGGAAAGTTCAAAAGTATAATTTTAAAGTTCATGTACGAAACCAATAGAAATAAATAAGTTCTGCGTATGAACTTATATATTTGTACTACATGTTCTAAAAATAAATTTCCTAGATTTCCGAATTCACCTGTAAGACGTAAACACGTTCAAATGTAGAACTTTCAAAATTTAAGTACGGAACTTATATAATTTAACAAAAATAAATATGTTCTACGTATGAACTTACGTATTTGCACTTTAATGAGAACTTTCAGTTTCAGTTCCATAACATTTAAAGTTTAAGTGTTGAACGAGTAGAAGTTATATTGTGTGTAAGAAGACACGTACAGATACGTGGAAGAAGAAACATAAAAATAATATTGTGTATTTTACAAAAAAGCTTACAATTATTTGGTTACCTTTTTATTGATTTGTGAATATTCTACATTAATTGTCTCTGAGAAAAAAATCTTAACCATTAATTGAATACTGATCCAACGGTTATTAATGGATCTCCGATTCTCTTTTAGATAGTGGTTCTCATTTGAATCAAATCCTTGGGTCCAAATGGCTATTTCAATCTGCTAACTAACAAACACCAATATTAGAGGATTCATTTGTTCAAACCTCTAATTTACTTCAATCTGCTAATTTATCCCAAACCGCTAACTTCCAAACACAATATAGATGTTTATATTATTTTTTTAATTGTCTTTAATTGTATTCGATTTTACCCATTGTTAACGTCAATTATGTTCGTTTGCTAATTACATTCGTTTATATCATGAATTATGGGTTTATTTTAGTTTGTGCGCTCGAATATAACTTAGTTTGTCCTGTATTTTTTTAGATTAGTGTTTTTTTCTGTCAGAAATGACTTACTCGTACATAAATTATACCGTAATACAATTTTCGGGATAAGTGATCTCTTTCTTTCAAAAAAGTTTACCATCTAACCCAAAAGACACGCATGTTGCCTTCGTACACTTAGACAATAAAGCTTTAAAGATTATCACATACTTTCCTCTACCTAGATTCTAAATACTTACGGTGTGTTCCCAAATTTAAATTTGGATCGAAAGAGAAAGATTTGTACTTATTTATTTTCTCTAACTTGTTCTCAAGATTTTTTGAGGAAAAGAAAAGAATCAAAAGGGAGGATAAATATTGGTCAATTTCTCTCAAAATGAGATGATTGAGAGAGAAAGATAAATTGCACTGATAAATATATTGAATATTTGAAAATATTTCCGCTTTCTCTTATTTCCTTAAAAAATTCAAGAACATGAGAAAGAAAATTTCGTATCAAATCTTTTCTATTCTTTTCTCCCAAATTTAATTCCTTTCTATTCTTTTTTTCATCTAAAAAACTCGGGAACATAACGTTCATAATTATCAGAGATTCAGAGTGCATGGTCTTTTTATTTTTTGCAAATTATTTATTTCTTCACATCTTAATTCTATAAAGCATTCAATTATGAATAGTTTATTCATTTTGTTTTGTACATGTTATTTGACAATGATTTTTTTTATTATTCTTAATTTATTTTCGGTCTGCTTTTACGTTAATTCATTCAATTTATTGTTTCTAAAACTCCTCAATTTATAAATTAAAAATCAAATTTCATTTTTAAGATCCAAAAGTTTAGGCAAGGACATATTTAAAAAGGGCAAGAATTTATATATAAATAAGTTAAATAATATCCAATTCTAGATTCATATCAAATCCACATCATTTCGAGTTTAAAAAATAAATTTAAAATTAAAATTCACTCTCTTTCAAGTTCGAAGAATAAATTGAAATTTAAATCCAAATCAAAAATTTTGAATACCATGGAATCTAATCGATAGGTTCGAGTGGGATAATTGGATTATTTTATCATACCTAATATATATTCATATAATGAATAAGATGATCGTTTTTTTAAAAAAATTTAGTGCTTAAAATTTTATCATCATGTATGGTTATATTTTATTTATTTTAATATTTTTTGTCAAAAAGATATTAATTTATTATTTCAAAGGGTGTCGGCCAAAAAATTTATTGTAATATAAATCGGTTTAACTGAAAAGAAAATGTAAACTTTTATTTTGTTACCTACGTATATATTTAATTTGTATATTACATAATGCATTAACTAATTTATATGATGTCACAAATATTTGTTTCTCAATTTTTTTTAGATAATCGACATTTTAAAATTTAAAAAAAAACAATAAAAGACCATTGCGAAACACGGTTTAATCACTAATTATAATTATATTACATTTGAATCATTAAACTATAATGGCATTCTGTGATTAGTTTGATTAATTAAGATCATGTGCATACAAATTATCAGTCTAGTAAAATGTAACGCATATGTTTTTTAACGATGACAATTACATGATTTTAGGGTTGAAAGCTATCAAATTTTGTAGTTTTCGAAACAGAATCATGTATATATATATTTGGTGCTGCCGTGCTGTCAACCAAAGTATGTAGGAAGATAGTAGATAATTATTTTGTATATAAAACGGTTAGTTAATTACATTAGTGTGATATCTTTGACATGTTGGAATATGTCTAAAAATAAATTTGTGGATTTGATCCAAATCCAACTATATCATATGGAGTTAAGATTTATTTGTAGTCCAACAAATGGTAGTAGAATATATTCGAGTGGAACTATATCATATGGAGTTCAGATTTGTTTGTAGTCCACAAATGGTAGTAGAGCCAAAGATTAGGAAGGATTTTGGGGAATAACGGGTTGTAGTTGTATGGAGGCACTGTCCATGATTGAAATTTTGTTTGGTTTATATAAAATGTGGACATATTTATCATATGAGGTAATAGTCGAGGCCCTCTCAACATGTGATCGTGATTGAAAATTTATTAAAATACTTATTATCGAATTTTTTTCTAAAAATGATCATATGTATATTTTGTGGGTATAAAATGGTACAAATATGAACAAATTTATCACACGACGTAATAGACCAAAGGTTATTGGTTAATTGATCATGATACTTAAAATTTACAATTTATAGCTAATAACTTGTTATTGTGTTTCTATCTATACAAGTTATTGTGTACTAAATTATAATAAGGTAAATTATGGAATAATTATTTTTAATCAAGCATCAAAAAAATAAGGACGATTAGATGTTTAATAAATGAATGAAATTTTTTACATCTAATAATACTAAGAGATATTCTATATTTTATATCTTAACTAATTTATCAAAAAAAATTGAGATTTTTTTTTTTTTTTTTTTGCTAAGTTAATATATATTAGAAAAAAAGAGCTACAGAGGGGTTAACCCTTGGTCTATGACAAGGCATAGATAGAAGAAAAGAAGACACTCTACATACCTAGGAAGGCAAACTGCAACAGGGAACGCTAACCTAGAATCAAAAGATTAAATCTGGTCTACTAATCACAATTTTTGAGAACCATGTGGAGCTTACAAGCCTTGATCTAGTATCAACAATAATTACATCAAGAAGCCGTTTCGGGCCAAAGCTTCCCTTGTCATGCTTCCTTGCATTCCTTTCCCTCCATATGAAGTAGCTAAAGATTTGTAACATAAGCAAGGCCACCTTCTTCTTGGAGGCGTCCTGAAGATTAAGGACGTTGTCCTGGAAGTCAGTCCAAGTGTGTCCAGCAACACGTAAATTTATCGTAGCTAGCATATTTGTGAGAACGAAGCAACTGTACGGGCATTGAAGGAACAAGTGAGTATCCGTTTCTCGACCCATTACGCACAGGAATCATTGTTGGTCAACCTCCATACCAAATCTAGCGAGCCTTGCTAAGGTGTAGAGCCGTCTGTGACATAGAAGCCAGTGATGGTGTGCATATCTGTCCACCTTTAGCTGATGCCAAACTGCCTGGTACCAATGGACCTGTTGAGTTCGATGCCTCAAACTTTCCCAAACGTGCCACGTCTTAACCTTCTTAATGTTCAAACCGTCCCAAAGAATTATGTCCCGTGCTTCCAGATTGAAAGAAGGTCTATCAAAGGAATTGATCCAGTGCAACAAGTCAGTGTCGAAGTGATGATGTCTCTCATTAGGCTGTGGAAGTAACCAACACCCTGTGGCTATAATATCATTTACCGAAGAATCGCGATGCATGCCGCTTTGGTAAATAATAGGAGCAGAAACCTGCTTTGTAAGGCAACAATTACGCCACCATGGATCAAACCAAAGCGAAATAGATGAATTTATATATCAAAGTTAAGAATTTATATTTCAGTTTTAAAGAAAACATCTTATAACTAAACTTATATTAACTTAAAATAAAATTATTTTATATATTAAGAAAAACCCATATATCATACAAGTTATTAGCTAATATTATTAAATACATAACATTGAAACTTTCATTGATATTCTAATTACATATTGTAATTAAATATTTATATTATTTATTTAAAGAATACAAAGAAAGAGATAGGGTTTCTTTCCTTAAAATAAATATTATTATATGCTACTTTAATATTGATATTATGGAAAATTGCATACTAAAATATAAAAATTAAAATATTAAAAATTTATCCGTGTACTCTAAAATATATTAAATAAAACAATTTATATTATTTAATCATTAAAATGTACTAATCAATAAAATTTCAATTATGTATAGACTTTTTTTGTTGGGGCAATTATTTATAGACTTAATGGTTTATGAATAAGGTGAACTGAATTAAAGGAGCTTGTATATCTAAGGGGTCATTTGTTAAATTTGGACCGTTAAATCTGGATAGTTCAAATTTCTGAATGATTTCAAAATCTGGATATCGATGAATATTAATGTTTGGTATATAAATTTCTGAACCAGTTCATATGTTTATATTTCTTTTACAATATTTGAATTAATTGACAAAGTCTAAAAGATATACTATTGAGTAAGAAAAAATTGCGGCTATTTAATATTTTTTAAAATTAAATATAAATATTTTAGTATTGTAAATTTGTTAAATATAATTCAAATATAGTTGATACTAATAACTTTCAATATATATGACAAGACTTTTTCTAATATACTTGATAAAAATATAATTTATTGCATAAAATACAATTCCACGTATACAATTAAAAATATAACTACAAATACAATAAAAGTAAAATTAGAGTAAATAATCAAGGGAAGAAATAATGTTAGAAACATTGATGGTAACCTACCTACAAGGCTACAATGTTCTGAACGAGTGGGGTAAAAAAATTTAGTATATGTCATTCAGGTAAATAAGGATCGTCCAGACATTTAAAAATATACTACAAACAAGATTTTAGCTTTGTCGTCCAGCAAAACTCTTCGTTCAGATCTGTTCAGGGGTTAACAAACGGGCCCTAAGTTGAACGAGTATAGCTGAAGCCTAACAAATTTAAAGTTCAACCCGGGCTTGTTTGCTAAGCGAAATGAGCCAAGGTCCAGATCTTTACGCAGCTCAATTCGCTCAGCATCGTCCATTTTCCCACATGCAAAAAACCCACTCTCTGTTTGGTGTTTCGCTTGGCCCAAAACAAAAACATAGCAGGATAACTCACTACCTAAATTCCTCTGTCAGATAGATACATTTGTAGATTAGGATCGCATTTATTATCTTTGTAGATATGATGATGATCCTTGCGAAATCTAAATTTCAATCTCTAGAAATTAATGCTATCATCTACACTCTTTTTTATTTTTTCTTTAAATTGGGCTCATTCTTGATTTATTTCTCACTCGAGCCTGTTTGCTTATATATTCAGAGGGTTGTAAGTGTGTGCGAGCTGAACTTAGGGTTTGAAATCTAGAGTAGAGAGACAATGGAGGGAGTTAGGGGTCAGTATCTACAGAATCAACACAAGGGCTTGGCGTTTGGATCACTAAATTTTAGTGATCATCTTGGTCTTGATGTATCTAGTAACAAGAATGCTGATGTGTTGAGCCAGGAGGTTCAGAATATAGCTCCGAAAGATTCGATCAAGGCAAGTGATGGGAATGTCGAGGGAAACCGTAGACACTTCTACCCATTGAGGCCCGAGGCTGAGAATTGCCTCTTTTATGTGGAAAATGGCTGGTGCAAGTTTGGGAGGAATTGCAGATATAACCATCCTTTCAATAGGAGAAGCCAGGTATAACTAATTTAACTTAATTGGCTGTCTTTAAAGAGGTTTATATTATTCTTTTTTTAATTAATTAATGTGAAATGACCAGGTTGTGAATCAGGGTACACATATTTATACAAACTCTGACAGTGTAGAGTTGGGCAGAAATCATATTTGCATGAATATTTATCCTTTTTCTTGGTACATTAAGAATATTCGTGTAGATTCATTAAACCCTAGGATTCTTATTGGTTTTCTTGGTAGAAAGTAAAATATCTTGGTAGGATTGGATGACGCCCTTTTTAGTGCGACTGTGGATCTGTTTGTTTTGATGTCATAAATGTAGGCGGTGGGGTATAGAAGAATCAATGTAAAATAAGGAAGATTGGTATCCGATCGTGTAGGTTACGTGAAAAACCTTGTCGTGACTAGACTTGTCGCTACTTGTCGTGACAAAGACTTGTCACTTCTAGTCGTGATAAGTCTACTTGTTATGTCTAATTAATAGAGGTGGATGGGGTTATGCTTGTCCTCTATACGTGCATCAGAGGGCACAAGCATATTCTTGACATGTCCTGAAAGTCACATACGTGAATTCACAAGAATCAGCCAGATCTGACTAGTTCTTGTCTGTACCGAAGAAACTATTATTGAGAGATGAGCTTCAGAATTAATGCTACCTTAGAAGATAAGAAAATTTTAATGATGCCATTTTCTGCGACATAACCATATAAGCTTTCTTGAATTTTCATGACAGTTCCCCTAAGTAATGTCACAGAAGAAGTGTATAGATCAGAGTAACGAAAAGCCTTTTTTAATGGTTTTTGATATGTACATTAAGCTAAATAAGTTACTTTAACACCTAAAGAAGTAATTAATCAGAATTAAAGAGTCATGTTACATGTTTTATATTATACGTTTTTATATATATATCTGGAGCTTTGGAATCATGTTGTTTTCATGTATGCTGTTTTGATTTCACCTTTTTGCTGGCTGAGTATAAGGAGATAGCAAAGCTGAATGAAGAGAACTTAAATAGGATGGCGCAAGTCGAGTGCAAGGTTATCAGTATTTCAGTATCTATATATGAATATTTGCTTCCATATTTAATAATCTGTGTATCTGATCTTTGTTGGTTTCGTATATACAATCTTGTTTTTGTCATGTCAGACAATCATCAATCACCTATAAGTTCAATCTGTGACCAACCTTTGATCTATCACATCTCTAATTTCGGTTCATAAACACCGCTTCAGGACAATATGCACGTTGTTGGACTTTTAGTCCATATACTGCATTCATATCTTTGTACTCTCTATGCATTGATTTATTCTCCGAATAAGTTAGTTGCACCTATAATTTTAGAACATACATTTCCGATCCCGTTGTCTTTACATGCATACAATATACTTATTCTGATTGCAGGTGATCACAAAGAGAGCACAAGTTTAATATCAATTTGGCTGTAAGATATTTTTGTGCGTTAACCTTCAAGCATTTTAAATAAGTTAGAACTTTAAATGATGTTCATTTTTTCTTCATTCTCTCCGAGGTGTTTAATTACCTTTGGAAGCCACTTCATTGCTCTTCTGAACAATGATAACGGATTATGTTTGTATGAGGGTAAAATCCAGTAAGTTAAAAAAATGTGATCTAGTTAGTATCTGCTAAAAGATAAGTCCTTCTCTAATATTTGCTAAATGTGATATGTAATAGATATAAGTGTGTATATATATCATAACTTGTTTACTTTCTCTTTACAGTCTTCATATTTTTTCTTGCTTTGTCGTGTAGTACTATTTAACACCTGAAGGCTGCAAGCATGGAAAAGCTTGTAGATACAATCACAGTGGGCGGAAAACTGAGGAGGCTCCAGTTTTACAGTATAATTTCCTTGGGCTGCCAATTCAACCAGTACTATCCTGTCATTTCTTTTACCTTTTAGAATTCAGATGTTACTTACACCTTGAAGGACATGATAGTTATCTTTATCCGTCTTTCTTCACAACTCGAGTATGATATTTTAGAATTAGATATGAAACTAGAATTGAAACTTCTCAAGTTATCCAAATCAACCCTAACATATTTTATACTTTGTACGGGTATTTAATGTCAACCTAAAGGATTTTATAAAAATTTGTTAATGTATGTTCCTTACAACACAATCATAACTCAAACCTGGTTTGAAAGAGACAAATGTATCTGCAGTTTTGAAAGAAAAGACTTGACATCTTCAATTTGCAGTACTTTTGATTTAAGTAATTAATCTTACTGTGAAAATCTCTGACATTGTTTACAATTCATCATATCAGGGAGAGAAAGAATGCCCACAATACAACAGAAATGGTTCATGCTATTATGGTTTGAACTGTATGTTTGATCATCCAGATCCTTCATTAATGGGACACTACACCAAATCTGCTATCAGACAACACTGATCAGACAACACTCTGCAAAAAAAGTGTTGCCCGAAAAGATCAGACAACGGTTCCCGTGTTCAAGAAAAAAAAGTATTGTCTGATCCCAGTTTTTACAATGAGCAAAAAACCATTGTCTATTAGATGAAGTCATACAACGGTATTTAAAATGTAGTGTTGCACATATTTCATGTTTAGACAACAGTTTTCCGGAACCATTGTCTGAAAATGTTTCAGACAAGAGCACACAAAACTGTTGTTAGAAGGAGACAACAGTTTTTCTGATCCGTTGTTTGAGTTTAATTCAAACAACACACAGAAAATACAGTTGTCTGACTCTCGCCATTCATACGACGGTTTTTGGGACTATTGTTGGAATCAGACAACAGTTTTTCTGTTACTGTTGTGTAACATTTGTTTAAACAACAGGTTTTTATAGTGTTGTCTGAGTTAAAGCTATTAGACAACTCTTTTAGGCTAATTGTCTATTGTTGATTCAGACACCGGTTTGTGCCTCATTAATCAGATCTTGATTCTTACATAATTACCAAATTCATAAATGAGATTCAAACAAAACAAAGATTCATTTCATAAACCCCAATTCAACTTACAAAAAATAAACTAAACAAATACTACAACCCCAATTCAACTTACAAAAACAAACTAAACAAATACTACAACCCCAATTCAACTTACAAAAATTTTGCTAACATGAGTGGTCTCCACCCGAGTACGCATAAAAGCAATGTCTTCTTCTCTAATTGCAGTCAAGAGATAATGGATTGGTTTGACAGTGTTTATCACATTCCTCATGGCCTTCTACCTGTGAAATTCTTAGGCGTGCCTTTGATTACCACCAGGTTATGCATCAACGATTGTATGCCGCTTATAGACAAAATCTCTGCAAGGATTTTTACATGGACGAATTTTTTCCTATCTTTGGCTGGTCGAACTCAACTCATTCGAGCTATTCTGTTCTCTATTCAAAGTTATTGGACTAACCACTTCTTGCTGCCAGGCGCAATACATAAAAAACTGCAAATTGTTCACTAGGTTTCTTTGGTCTGGAGATATTAATAAAAAGGGAGGAGCTAGGGTTGCTTGGAACCACCTCTGCGTCCCGCACTCTGAAGGGGGTTTAAATCTTAAAAATCCTAAAGACTGGAACAAGGCTCAAATCTTGTTTCATCTCTGCCGTGTTGCTCGATGTTCAAAGTCTATATGGGTTCAGTGGATTTGGAACACTTCTTTAAAACGCAATCACTTCTGGACCATGGACATACCTACGGATTGTTCGTGGATTTGGAAACGCATTCTGAAGCTAAGACATCTGGCCCGCCAATTCTTGGTTTACAAAATTGGGAATGGCTATGGCACTTCGCTTTGGTTTGACCCTTGGTGGAGTAATACTTGCCTGGCTACTAGAAACACAGATTTAATCATCCGTCAATGTGGGTTGCCTGCTACTTCTACAGTTAACTGCCTTGTGCATTCTGGCTCGTGGGTTCTGCCAATGCCCACTCGTCGCCATCACCATATTGATCCAGGTCTCCATGCTTGGTTAACAGGGTTTGTGCCGCCTGATTTTGATCTTCACAAAGTCGACCTAGTTCTTTGGGCTGGTATTAGTCTTCCCAAGCTTAAAATCTAGCATATTTGGGACTCCATTAGATTACACATGCCTGCGGTCCCGTGGTACTCTCTGGTTTGGCATAAAATGAAAGTCCTCAGGTATGCTCATGTCGCTTGGCAGCTATGCCTTGGTCGTCTTCCCACCCTTCATAGGTTAGCTTACTTTGGCATTGACACTCTTCAGCACTGTTATTTGTGCGTTGGGGGTATCAAAACCCATGACCACCTCTTTTCATCTTGCACTTACGCTTCATTCTTACTGGAAAAGCTCTCGGCTATTCTTCATACTCCTTTGCTAGCTGGTACTTGGCTGGAGGTTCTGAATGTTTGGGGCTCTATTACGGACGCTTATCATAGAAATCTAGCTTTACTTGCTGCTCAGACCTTCTCATACCACCTGTGGCGTGAACGTAATGCCAGGGCGCATGATAAAGGTTATATCAGTCCTGGGAGGCTTCTAAATGGAATCATGGTGGACATTAAGGCTCGATGTCATTCCTGTGTTTGGTTCAATAATTGTCACAATTTTGAAACATTCAGCACTTGGATAGATTCATATATAGTTTCATAGTTTCTTAGTTTGGGTTGTTCTGCCCTTAGCTCTTGTTGCTTTCTATGTGCAATCTTGTTTTAGATTGCTCCTAGATAGTTCGATCTATGTACTACTTTCAGCAAGGGTAAATCCCTGCCCATTCTTTTAATATATATATCAATTTAGCAAAAAAAAAAAAAAACTAAACAAATACAAGACAATCCACATACATGAATCAAATTTACTACACTTCATAATTTTGTGCAGCAACTAATGATTCTTTTTCAGAAGGAAATTTATCAGTTACAGTATCATTTACAACAATAACGTCAACACCTTCTGCCGAAATGTCATCCCCATGATTGGAAATATGGGGATACCAGTAGTCAATGAACAGCAGCCAGAATTTTGATTGATAGGTTGTCCGTGAATCTGTACGGTTCAAGGCTTAACATTGTTCGCTCCTGGTTGGCTAGCCATCCTGCACACGAAGTAAAAGTTATAAGACATAATCAACAATACAATAAGTTCAAAAGCTATTTGTCTTCATATTGTCAAGCATACATGTTCTTAATATCGACAGTCATGGTCATGAAAGCCTCTTCAACATTTGTAGCACTTTTGGCACTTGTTTCCATGAAAGGGATTCCAATTTCATTTGCAAATGCCTGAAAAGAAAAGAAGGGTCAAAACAGCCGAAAATTACGAGACAGTTAATTAAGGCTTTGCTACACTCCAACAGTAGGGGGAGTTAACACTATAAGGGAGATACCCTTTTCAGAAAAGAATGAATAAAGGCATACATACAAAATATGCAGAGTCTCTTTACTTGAGCTGTTTCAGTGGACACAACCTTCTGTGATGTAAGATCACATTTATTCCCAACTAAAAGCTTGTTTACACTCTCACTGGCATACCGATCAATTTCACTTAACCATTGCTTGACATTGTTAAAGCTTTCTTGATCTGTAACATCATAAACTACATAGCAGGGAGAAAATAAATTTAAACATATCAGCATTATTACATGTAGTTGCAGATCTGAAATAATGCCAATTGAAAGAAGAGAATGGTTTGCTTACAATGATGCCATGTGCTCCACGATAGTAGCTGCTAGTAATTGTCCTAAAACGTTCTTGTCCAGTAGTATCCCACTGCAAGAGCATGAAAAAGTTAGAACTATTAGCAGGCTATAGTTATTTTATAGGATGATTTATTACTTAGGAACTCTTGTTTTAATTGTGGTCCTTTTAAGTATTTAGAATACTTGATCAGTTCTTGCACACACAAGGTATATGATAAGGTATACAATTTTAATTTAAACATTTGTAAGAAACCTCCATACTTAACGTCTAATCATATTTATCAAAACTAGTTTATTGATGGTACATAGGCAGGTTTATAGTAAATAAAAGAGGTGCAGTGCTTAGTTCATGTTTAAAGAATTACCTGATCACACTAGCAATATAAGATGGAACAATTGTATTTGGACCTCCCGTCGTTTCATCAAAACCATCTTGCATCACTGAGCCACCACATTATTGTTGAAAGTGTAGGTAGAATATGTTGAGACAGGTAGATTTATAAAAGAATTTAAATAAGTATTCATACTTGTGTATAGTTGTTGTGAGGAACCATTTTGAAAAGAGATATCAGGTTGTCAAACCTATCTGTATAGGCGTGAATGGATATGGAACCACACATAGTTATGAGTAATACAGAAGTAATTGAGCACTACAGACAAGAAGCCGAAAATTTGCATTGTCATCTATATCATACTCCTAATCTACATATTACGAATCCACAATCAACTAAAGAACAGATCTACCCAATGTGATATTCATATCGAAGTCGAGCCCAAAAGCTGTAAATAATTGAAATGTTAGGTGAAAAACCTAAACTTAAAACAATATAAGCATGAATTCCAAACATGAAATCCAAGTGACAACTAATAGTTTAGAAAGTTAAACTGCAATTAAAAGCACAAGTTATTACCGAATCACTTCCAGTTGTTGCAGATATAACCATGTTTACATCAGAAAGAAAAGGAGCAGGTAAATCCGAGACTGACTTCAGTCCATAAGTATCCATTACAAGCACTTCTGGTGATGAAGCAAAAGTGAAATATATCCTCTATTTGTCCTTATAAGAAACATGTAAAACATAATTAATAAAATGCACAACAGTCTACAAGAACCAAATCCCTAATTTGAAGAACCAAAGGTCCAAAGCTTTGACCCCTCAAATCCCTAATTCAGTTGTCTTTGTAATTTGAAATCTAAGTAATTGAAGCCCTAACAAGTCCTAATTGAACCTGTAGGTACGAAAGTGAGAGAATGAATTTGGAAGGGAGACTGGGAGAGTGAAAGAGAGGTGTATTGAGAGAGTAAGAGGGAGAAAGAGAGGGAATTGTTGAAATTTTGGGCGGAAAAATTGCCGCTCTTGCAATTGCAATTGCAATTGGTATTGTGCCTTCTTGTAAATGTGATTGTGCTGTCAATTCTTGTCTATTTTAATTTTTTCATCCGATATATTGTTTACATTTTTTAAAAGAAAAATTATTAATTATACGTATTTTATTAATTTATAAATTTATTATTTTGAAATTTTAAGATTATTATTTTAAAATTCATATTTTTACATTTTATGTATAAAAATGCTGCTTCTCGTAACGGGGTCAACTATCGATTTGACCCGTACTGCTAACTAGTGCTTTGTCCCGGATTGTTGTTTTTATTTTTTAAAAAATACTTATCGACGATCCAACCGCACGTATGTCAATATATATCTAATTTAGTGATATTCCCAAGTTTTTAAAAAATAATAAATTTATTTGGATGGTAAAAGTGGTAGTCAACTATCAATTTGACCCGTACTGCTAACTAGTGCTTTGTCCCAGATTGTTGTTTCTATTTTTTAAAAAATACTTATCGACGATCCAACCACACGTATGTCAATATATATATATATATATAATTTAGGGATATTCCCAAGTTTTTAAAAAAATAATAAATTTATTTGGATGGTAAAAGTGGTAGTCAACTATCAATTGTTTCAAACAGTCTGTGTACTTTAACCTGCCGAGGTAGAGGAAGAAAAAAACAATTGAAGAGAGGATCCAAGATGGTATCCACAAGTTTATGAAAGAAGAAAGAGAAAAGATTGTTCAAGAGCGGGATGAGTTTTGGGCTGCGGAGATGGAGAATATAAAAGCTCTTTTCGGTGGAAAGCTTACAAATTAACGAAATTAATCATGAAAAACATTTAATATTTAGTCCTAAAATTTGAGAAATTAATCAGGTAAATCATTGTTAGAGTATTAATATTTAAGATATATGTCCGTAATTAGTCCTAACAAATAATTATCATCACATAATAACTTTTGTGTGAAGACTAATTTAATAATCTTGTTATTTTCAATTTAAGTCACAGAGGCCCTTGTTTTTTTTTTGCTAAATTAAATATATATAAAAACAAAAGGGATTAACCCATGCCCAACGACAAACCGAAGGGGGGACTATCTAAGAGCAATCTAAATGGAAGATTGCAACTAGAAAGCAAACAATCCGGAAACCAGTTAGCAATCTAACCAGTTAGCAAAATTAGTGTCAGTAGCAATACTAACAAACCAAGAAGAACTGGCTAATCTCGCTTTAATGTCTATAACAATACCATTTAACAATTTCCACGGGTAAACATATAGTTTGCCAAGCCACTTTTGCACCCCCTTTCTTATCAATATCACCTTTCCAGAGGAAGCGAGTAAATAAGGATTGTAAATGTCTGTGGACAGCCTGGGGAAGCATAAAATGTTTCGTCCAGTAAGACTGAGTAGCAAAAAGAACTGATTTAATCGGTTGGGCTCTTCCAGCGAAAGAGAGAAACAAGGTTGTCCATGGGTAGATCCGAGAAGTGATCTTATCAATTAGGGGGATACAATCATTCACATTGAGCATGGAGGATACAGGTGTGAAAGTTTTAGATCTTTACAACGCCAATGATACTTAAAATCAGGAGGAGTTGCATTAAGCATGCAGGAGAGAACATTCATAACCACTGTGAAGAGATAACAAAGATATATGCACTGGTGCTCTAATTATCAATATCCCTTCGTGTATAATTGATGATATTTTTAGTTGAAACTACATAATTGTTTTAGCCTATAAACGTTAAATAAATATTATTGTTCTTATTTTTCGGTGTCACTATTTACTAGGAACCACTGGTCGATAACTGTTGTGCATCCTGAAACACAAGTGGTTTACCACATGGACCCTCTGAAGCGTAGATTAGCAAGTGCAGAATGGATTGAGGTGGTTGATACGTGGGTACCTCTCAGAACTTAAAATTAATTTTTAATCTACTTTAACAATTAATAAAAATGTATAGTAATTTGATTTATAATATATTGTCGTAGTGCGATCAAATTTACAAGGAAAGTTCCAGGAAGTTGGTGGTG
The DNA here is from genome assembly GCA_036435485.1 of Saposhnikovia divaricata. Taxonomy (NCBI): domain Eukaryota; kingdom Viridiplantae; phylum Streptophyta; class Magnoliopsida; order Apiales; family Apiaceae; genus Saposhnikovia; species Saposhnikovia divaricata. The sequence continues at coordinate 248,871,551 of CM071594.1, read as the reverse complement.
AAGAAAATCACTTGGGAGATATGCCAAGTGATTTATCATCGATTTTCCTGATTTTCATGAGTTTCTTGTACGAATGTATAAATTCTTTTTACGTGTTGATTAGGGTGTTCCTCTCCAAACTGGAACTAAGGACTGTGGCTTATTTGTGATGCGGTATATGAAAGAGATATGCACTGATAAGGAATTCAGTTTTCATATTAAGGTAAAATACACATATTTAACCCTGACTAATGTTCTTGTTTTTGGTATTGAAAGTATATAAATTATAATGTTGTTTTCCTGCTTTTCAGTGGCAGCGGAGGGGAAACCTTGCTTACAACAACGATGACCTCAATGGGATAAGGATCGAATGGGCCAAGTATTTCATGAAGAACCATGCACGTTGAACACACTACACCATAGATGACTTTCCACAACACTTTTGCAAGGTGTTGCCGTTTAAAAAAGTGATGGCGTAGCTATTTTCATCTTTACCTACTACAACACAAAGTATTTGTGTTAGCGTAGACTTGAAAAGTGTTGGCGTAGATGTTTTTACAAAATCATGTATTTATTTTTCTTTTTTATTTTATATTATAATGCTGACTGAGCGCCGACGTGGCAGTGGACCCCACACATTGACTGGACTTTGCTGACGTGGTAGTGGGCCCGACCTGCCGACGTGGCAGTGGGTCCGCATGACTATTTATTTATTTATTTTTTAAATTAAAAATAATTCATATAAAACATTTACATAAAAATATTAATATTTTAAATTAAAAATAAATAATATTTTACATAAAACATTAAAAAAATTGTGAAATGAATTTATTTATTATATCAAAAAATATTAATAGGAATAAAAATGATGATTTTTTTGAATAATCTAAAATTGAAATATTTTGTTAGAAAAAAAAGTTTTACAAAATTCAGCTGATGAAATTAACAAATAAAAGCTGGTACAAAAGAAAAGAAAAAAAACAGCTAATAAAAATTCAGTGAGCGGGATAATATACGGCCTAAAATTTGGATTTCCCCTTAGAAATATTATTCCCCGCCCAGCCGCCCTAGAACATCTCCCCTAAATTATTTTCCCATCTTAAAACATTTCCCCCAAATTACTATAACTCGTCTTTCTCTCTCACTCTCTCTCTCTCTCTCATCTCTCTCTCACTCGACACTCTTGCTCATCTTTCTCTCGTTCATCTCTCTCTCACTCGGCCCTCTCTCTCACCCGCATCTCTCTTTCTCTAAATTAAACCCTCACTTTTCTTTAATTAAACCCTAATTAATCTCTAAATTAAAATAGAGAAGAGGAAGCTCAAATCGTTATCTCTAAATATGCAATTAGTAAGTTTTTGTGTTAATTTCTTGTTTTTCTTGTAGATTTGTTTGTATTACTTGTGTGTGTTTCTTGTTTGTATTTTTGTTTCTTGTTAATTTCTTGTTTTTCTTGTAGATTTTGTTTGTATTGCTGCAGTCTCAGATGCTTGTTAATACAAGAAGTGCCAAATGACATTAAATCAATTAACAAGCCTTGTTTATTTGCAGGTTGGCGCATTTTCAGTTCTGAAAGAACTTGCCATTGTCTTGCCTCACAGCGTAGCTGACCATGTTGGATCTCTCATTCCTAGAATAGAGAAGGCCTTGCCTGCACTACTACAAATTTGAGTTTAGGACATGGTACTACAATAACGTTTTAACTATACGTTATGGAAGTAGTTCACTTGCATAGCGTTTTTCTTAATAAACGTTATGGAAGTAACAATTGAAAAATTAGAAAAATCAAAATAAAAACGAAAAAATGCTACAATAGCGTTTTTTGTCCAAACGTTATGCAAGTGTGCACTTCTATGACGTTTATTGAAACGCTATGGAAGGTAATGTATTTTAAGTAATTTTGAATTAATTTATTTTGTAATTGTTGATACTTGGGCAACGCTTCAAGAAACGTTATTGTAGTAAGTGTATCCCAAGTAGTTTAGTATCATCTTTTATAATTAAAACAATAATACCCAATCGATTAAAAACCCGGCCTTGCTTTTCTCTTTTCTCTGAAGAACACCCAAAATTTCAACGATTTCATCGGCGATTTTCAACCGCGACATCACCGACAACTTACGAATTTGCTGTTTTACAACCCATCAGATTTACAACCCATCAGAGAACAAACATATTACGAATTAGGTATTACGAATTTGCTGTTTTACAACCCAGAGAACGAATACCCACAAGAACCCTAGCTCTCCCCCTATCTCATTCAATCGACTATCTTCACACTCGATTTGTTGAATTAGCTTATGAATTAGCTTCACCCCTTTCCCTAGTTTCTTTTCTTGCTTTTATTTCGACTATCTTCTCACTCGATTTGTTGTTTGGTCCACAGATTCGGAGTTTGAAGGCTCGGAGTTTGGAGTTTGGAGACTTGGAGCCGCGAGCTACGAGTTTTGAGCTTGGGTTTGCGTGTTTTGAGCTTGGTACAACAGGTATGTAATGTTCTTATTGTAATGTTTATCTATGTATGTATGTTAATTACGATAATTAACCTTACGACTTGTAGTTCCTAGATGATTGTTAGGGTTTGTGGATTTGGGTGTAAAGGTCTATTTGTTGGGTTTCAACTGTTAGAACTTGTAGTGTCAACTGTTAGGAACTTGTAGTGTTTTTATGTATGGTTGATGAATGAATGAAGTGGTTGTTTCAATCTATAATGTTTAGCTTTATATGAAATGCTATTGTGTTGTTTATGGAATAGCTATGCAAGAAAGTATGCATATTAATTTTCTACTTCAATAACGTTTATAGAAGTGTTATTGAGGCATTCACTTGCATCACACTTACTTCCTTAGCGTTTCAATAACAGCGACCTAAGTAACATACTACAAGAACGTATAAATAAACGCTATCGGAGCTGAGTGCACTTCCATAGCGCCTACTTGCATAGCGTTTAAAAACGCTATGGAAGTTTAAAAAAAAACGCTATGCAAGCCAGTTTCTGTAGTAGTGGTGTAAGTACAGCTTCTTTTGTAACTAGTGTAACTTGGGCTTGCTGTGTCTTACTTGTTCTGTTTTCTGTACCAGGACAAGTCCTACACCTCTATTTTGAAAATCGAGGCTTTTATATTTACAAGATTAGTGTTAGCTTCACAATCTTCTACTATGCTTTACCCTTACATTAAAGTAAATTTATATATTTTATATATTTTAATTGTCTTCATCAATTATCACAAAAAACATGACTTTGTGATGTTTGCGCTATAGATCAAAATATTTCGATCACTAAATTCGTATATCAAAAAACATGACTGAGTGCAGCTTCCTAACACTTTAATGAGTATATCAAAAAATGTCTGATTTTTTTGAATGATATGCACCTACTTTCCTCTTGGTTATTCTCATATTGATGAGGGTCCTGCTCCCCGATCTGATGTATAGTGAAGAAATTGTAATGCCGATATAATTGCATTTTCTAATCTTTGTTATCTCGTCGTCTAATAGGTTCCTCCTGTATCTGTGACCTTACAACCATGTCACGAGACCCTTCCAGTAGGAGTTGTGTTGTCGGTAAGTTCATTAGGTCCTGACTCCTGACAAAGGGTATACTTATGCTTGGCAATCATTAAATGAAATTGAAGTCAAATCTGTCATAGAATAAGTTTTTTCTATATAAGCAGATAGTTATAAACTTCTGTACCATTTATGTTTAAATTTTGTTTATTGATACTCAAGTTCTGTATCTTTTGCGTAACATTCACTTTGCATATAATCTGACAAGACATTGAAAATTATTGCAACCATGGTTCCTGATACATAATTCTCCAGAGTTGTTGCAAACATATATGTGAAACAAGCATAATTCGGTCACTAATCGGAATACGCTTTCGATTTCAAACATTTATGCTTTACCCAAATGACAATGTTTACTAATCAAAGAACAGGAAGTGAAGCAAGCAAGTTTCTCTTCTACTACAAGCATCGCAGCACAGAAAGCCTGTGAGAAGTGGCGCTTATTCGTTTTATTTGTCAAAATGTAATAGTAAGTTATTTGTCAAACTTTTAAATGTATTATGTATTGTTTCAAACTTTCAAATGTATTTTTGGTTCATCTGTCATGATTTTACAGATTGAACCAATCTGTGAAACAAGCTTCAGATGTTACTAGAGGGGGCTTCTTTGCCCAGGTATTTTTCCTCTACATTTCCTCCGTTATCACTTGGTCTTTATCTTAACATTTTGTTTCTGTACTTATTTCTGTGATGCATGTAGTCTTTTTGGCTCATTCTTTTCTCTTGAAAACCCAGCCTGCAGATAAATTTTCGACGGAAATATGAGGCTTTTGATTTTTTTTAATTCAAGGCGAGTTGGTCCGTATGCCTCTCTAACAGTTTTTGCTTGCCAAGGGTATCATTGCTGCTGACGGGAAACATGTGTGCTTAAAATGGCCTGTTATTAATTTTATAATCTGGTTTAGATTTATTTCTTCCTTGACTTATTTCAGTACTTCTTGTTATTTCAGAATGAACATTTTCAGTAAACGGTGGTGGCCGTTAGTTTTATATTTTGTGGAATAGTTTTATATTTTGTCTAACGGAGTAGATATGTTGGTATGAATGTTATGGTTGTATGGATTTGGATTTTATGGTTGGAATTTTAGTAATGTTATTTACTAAAGGTTGTAGACAATGCCATTTAGTAATTTGTTTATTTTGCACATTTAAATTATACCTTTGTCTAATGTACTTGTAGACAATACTATGAAAAACCAAAGTATTGTCAAAATAGAACCTAGACAACAAGAAAATGAATAGAAGCTTGTGTTACAGTTGCTCAGACAACACACAAATGTAAACAATAAGATAAAAGTACTTGTATTACAGTTACTCGCACAACACATAAATGATAATGCTAAAATAGAAAAACTTGTGTCAAAACAGCTCAGGCAACGAATCTAACAATTAAAACCCTTGTGAACAAAATATTCAGACAACACTTTATAAAACTCTTACATTGTCTAACAACAAAAACTACAATTGTTTCTGTTCAAGTAAACCGTCAAAAACTACAATTGTTGTCATATTCATACAACACTTTTTAAAACAATTCCATCGTCTAACAAACGAAACAACAATGGTTTCTTTCTATAAAACCATTGTGAGAAAGTATTTAACACAACATCATAGATATAGAAGACCATTGTCTATAAAACTATACTGCAACCCAACCAATTAATGTTGTGTTGGATGCAAACGAAATAGACAACACAACCAAAACAAGAAACCCTTGTCTAAACATGCCTAGAACAAAGGTTTCTGAGTTAAGGACCATTGTTGTAATGTAGTTTGTACAATACTTTTTAAAAGCATACTGTTGTTGTTTCTGGTATTCACACAACGTTTCAGTAAATATTGACTGTTGTCGAAGAAGGCTCACACAACGGTTTTGGTACCATTGTCTGATATAGGCATCAGACGGCGCCTCAATAGACAACAGGAAAACAGGGCATCAGACAACGGGCAAAAACCGTTGTCTGAGCCTGTTTTCCTTGTAGTGGGAGAAGGATATACTGGCTGGGAAGATGCTATGCCGTTCTGGCCATCAGCAGTAAACGGATTTGGTCCGTTTGAGACAAATATATATCAGCCAGCACAATATGCTCTATACTCTGATTGGAATGGATATCAGGTATTTAATAGTACATGGAAAACATTTCATTGCATAATACAAGTAATAGTTGTGGATTCAGACAGACAAAGTTTTATTCTGATGTTATCTTAATTTGAGTTTCTATGCTATTTCTCCTTTATTGAAGGTTCCTTTAGAGAACCATGGGGCCCCTACTTACATAGCATCAGGAGGGATCCCGTTTACGCCTCCACCAGTATCCAGTAAGCCTGAAACATCTGATGTTAATTCCTCTCAGCAGCAGCAGCAGAATCCTAAACCAAAAAAGCAGCTTGCACGCAATTTTAAATCTGGCTTTGGGGTTCACCACCCCAAAACTTCCTCCTGTCCTGTTAATGACAAAGGCCTGCCTTTAAGGCCTGTAAGTTTTCTTCCCCTAATAATGTACTGAAACATTAATAAATGTCTTTCTATATTTTCCTAAATGACTTGTACATATACATATTTGCATACAAATAACTTCAAATATTACCATTTTTTTCATTCTTAATAAATTTAGGACACGAAGGTCTGCGCATTTTATAATCGTCTTGGAATGTGCAAGCGTGGAGCAGGTTGCAAGTTTGACCATCCTGTACCTCAAGCCAAGTCGGTCCCTGCTGCTGAATCAGCAGAAGCTCAGCTTCCCGCAGCTTCCCAACCCCACGACTGAAGATAAAAAGTAATGAAGCCATGCAAGAAGGGAGTACTGTTGGGACTCATAAAATTCGGAGATGCACTAAAAAATATATAAAGTTGTTATTTAGCTGATAGGGTTCTGTAATTGCTATGTTTGTTTGTCAACAAGCAGTAGTCGGCATCTTATTGACGGTAGTTCATAAAATATGAAATTTAGTTAGTTGGGTCACTAGGTCAGCATTCACAAAATTGTATGTTGCCATGTGCTGAAAGTTGAAAAATATGGTAACATTGTGATTCCATGATTGCGAAAGTAGAAGAATTCTAACATGAGCTTACTGTATTTCTTCATATATAAAATATGCAGTCGTGAGTTCACTCACCGTGTGAAATCTGTGTTGTGTCTATGTGGAAGCCAACTTCCAGGAAGTTGAAGTTCTTCAAAAAGGAGGCAATCTGGTAAATGCATCCATACATTTGTTATCAGATAAGAAGGTTTGCTTCTTCAGCGTGCAAGGGAAACATTTTTGAATGATTGGGACCCACTGAGGCACAGATTTCCTAATGGCAGGTGGAAGATGCTAAAATGTGTTCTAATTTGTACAAAAGATGCTAAAATTATTTGCACTGAATATGGCATTTTAGTAATGTTTTTTTTCTGTTGTTTTGCAGCAACAACAGAAAACTTAGGGAGTGGTATTGTATTAGGACTTTTAAAGACTTTTAATGATTTTAAAAGTAATGGGGTATTCAATTCTAACATTTAAAGTGTCTTTAAAAGTATGATGTTATTCAATTAAAATCATATCCAACCCTCAGAAACATTTTAGTTTAAATTGATAATGGCAATGTATAAATAAAAATTATAAAAAAATGTAAAAATTCCTCTTAAATAAAACTTTGACCAACCTCGTTAAGTTGATTATATTATTGAACTTATAGCGACCACTCCACATTATTTATTATCATATTAAAGTAATTTATTCTATATATTACAATTTATTATTTTTAAATTATAACCAATCATTATAACCAACTCCATTAAAATACATTACTTTACCGATTTAACAAAATTTACATAATTTTTATTTAACATTATTTTAACCAACACCTCTCAACATATTCTAAAAGGTAATATTTGCTGATATCGTTTGGCAACTACAGTTATAGATTTATAGGCTGTGATTTTGAATTTCGAATAGCATTATACACAATTTGGTCAGTTTTTCTTACTTCGAATTCATTACATAGAATCAATAAAGTCATAATCAAGTTACTCAAGTTAACCAGGTCATTTGATGCTACCAAACCTTTTTTCCACAATGATTATTTGTCAAGTGAAATGATGAAATCTAATATATATCATTCAACAAAAAATAAGTGAAAATTGAAATGGTGAAATCTACTAGTACTACCTGCCGTTTGGGGAATAACATTGTCAAATGGCTCATCATCCTTTCTGAAATGTCCCCTAGAAGTAAAGCAAAACATACATACATGATTCATAACCCATTAAAATCATATCCAACCCTCAAAAACATTTAGTTTATAGTGAACATGGCATCATGGTATAAATAAAAAAATATTAGAAAAACGTAAAAAAAAATTCCACTCTGATGAAACATTCCTCTTAAATAAAATTTTGACCAACTCCACTAAGTTTTTTTTTTTTGACAGAAATAACAAAATATATTAAAGAGAATCACTTCCTTTTTAAGGTACAACAACGAGAATGTAAAAAATTTATCTCCTAATTTACAAAATTAAGAGACAAAGTTTTACATACTAGAAATTAAAGTTGATAATATCTATTGAACTCATAACGACCATTCCACATGATTTATTATCATATTAAAGTAATTTATTCAATATATGATAATTTGCTATTTTTAAAATATAACCAATTATTATAACCATGGAATACATTACTTTACCAATTCAACAAAATTTATATAATTTTTATTTTACATTATATTAACCAACACCTTTCAACATTTTCTAAAAGGTAAATATTTACTGATATCATTTGGCAACGGTTACAGATTTATAGGCGGTCATTTTCAATTTCGAATAGCATTGTACACAATTCGGTCAGTTTTTCTTACTTCGAATTCATTAAATACATAGAATCAATAAAGTCATAATCAAGTTGCTCAAGTTAACCAGGTCATTTGATGCTACCAACCAAACCTTTTTTCCACAGCGATCATTTGTCAAGTGAAATGATGAAATCTAACATATCATTCAACAAAAATAAGTGAAAATTGAAATGTTGAAATCCACTAGTACTACCTGCTCGTTTGGGGAATAACTTTGTCAAATGACTCATCCTTTCTGAAATGTCCCCTAGAAGTAAAGCAAAAAATTTCTCTGAACAGTTTTTGTATTACAAATCCTAGGTCCACATTGTGTTTTGGGTAGTGTCAAACATCTGCCACCACTGAATTTCTTTTAGTGGAACATATCTTAATTTTTCACTAAAGTTTGTTTGGATTTTATTTTATCAAATTGTTCAAATGACACGTATTTAGACTTGCAAAATATACGAATTTGGTTCAAATTCTGGTATTCAAATACAAGGTCGACTTGAAAGGCCCAGAAGAAGGATGCGAATCCAAATGGAAACCAAAAATATTAAGCACAATAACTTCCGCTACATCTACCATTCATTTGCACAAATTCTGTACATACAAGTGTACATTTAGCTCAAAAAGGATCATTACAAGCACACATCTGAAGCAGCTGCAGCGACAATAATAAATTGCGACATAAGTTGGCCATCTCTAGTGGATGGGAAGACTACTAAACTCCCTGCAACTCGAAGAAAAAATGAATGTAATTAGGGTTCAACATTTGCTTTGTTCCCAGCAAGAATGATGGAAATTTCGAGACCATGGTTAAATGCTTGATTAAGGAGCACGCGTCTGAAACGTAGAAACAAACGGAAACCAAGATAACACGATGGCTATGGGTGCAAAGATTATCAATCCCATCCCAGCATCATACATTCGGGCAAATTCACGCACACAGTCCCATAAACCTCGAGTGCAAAGATTATCAATCCCATCCCAGCATCATACATTCTGGAAAATTCACGCACAGAGTCCCATAAACCCAAGCTCCACACTATTCTTCTCCAAGTTATTTGGCTTTATGTAGGAAGGATGCTAGGAGAAGAATCAATACCGGGATTCTTAGGATACATGATAAGTGGATTTTATATCCACTTGGAACGCTTCGAATCGGCTTAAATTGATTAACTTCGCCTCAAGTATGTTGTGTTTTTTATTCGTTTTTAGTAAGAATGGTGCAGGGTTACTATCTTAAAGTGAGGAGATACATTTGCATGTTTCATGGTGGATTCACGCTCAAGAGAAGAATGGGAAGTGGCAAAAGAATCCGAAGAGAAAACGGATGAGAAATGAGCAAATTGTGGAAAATTCGGATTTTCCGGTAGGTTGCGCAGTCAACACTGTTTTGGCCATATCTGGAGTTCTAGAAGCCCGTTTTCAGCGAACTTACTGTCCACGCGAAGCTTGGGAAATTTTCTTGAAGAATAAATCAAAATCAAAATTTTGTCAGAATGTTAGTGCGCAGGGTGCCCACCAGAACGCTGAAATTCCTGTTTTTCCTGATTTTTAGCTCTAATTCGAAATTAATTTGTATTTTTAGGTAGTTACTTGCTGGACAAGTTATCTAAGGCCTATTTAAACTCATTGTATCATTGTAATTCATATCATTACTTAGAATAACATAGAGGGAGACGAGAGATACTTGGAGAAGGATTCCCAACGCTCGTGATAAGCAACGGAGATCTAGATCTACTTCATCTTTTCTATTCTTCTATGCTCGTTTTGGATTTGTTTTCTAAACCTTATTACTCTAGCATAATTATTTTTATTCATACTTTGTTTATTATCATGGTTTCATCAGATCCCATGATGACGAGCGGTTCGACTATGAACTAATCGTTGTCATGGGATTCTAACGGATTTATCTATATAGTTTAGTAGTTTGTTTGATTTAAAGATTTGTGTGTGATGAATTCTTGATATCCTTGTATGGTTGTGCTTATTCTTCTTGGATGCGTAGCTAACATCTAAGTTATTTTGTTAATCTCTTGTGAAGCGAGAGTGGATCTTGAGATTTAGAACTTGTCATGCTAGCATAGGTTCATGATTGTTTATCAACGTGATTCGTAGTGTAGATGAGAATACTTATGTTGCCCTATGTGATCAATATGGATAACTTGTGCTTAAACCGTTATGTTTTCAAATCTTATAGAGATATAGGGTCTAAACATAATTGGTGTCTACCCATCTTCTATCTCTTTTGTGGATGTATGAGTAGTTTGGTATTCGTATACTGAGAGGTAGCCTATACTTTTTTCGTGTTGTCTGATCAGATATCATAACCATCACATACTTTGATTAAAGGCATCAACTCTAAGCGAAGTAGTTATTGAAGTTAGGATCCCATGTTTTGTATCTCATAAGTAAATCAGTTTTAAATCTCGTTAGTTAATTAGATCTAATTCTTGTTAATTTGTTTCTTAGTTAATTTTACACTACACCATAAAACGGCTATTGCAACGACAGGAAAACATTGCCTTAAGGCCTATATTCGTTGCAGTAGAGTTTATGGCAACAAATTTGCAAAATTTGGGCGTTGCATCCGGTTGCCTTGCAATAGGTCGATTTAGCAACGTTTTTGATACCATACAGCAACATAATTAAATCATTGCAATAACTTTCAGTAGCAACGTTTTAGACTCTATAGCAACAATTAAAAACTATTGCAGTAGCATAAGAAGGTAATTTATTAACACTTAAATGCAACATTTTTCAGACCAATTGCAATGATTTTTTATAGATTAATGCAACGTATTTTGACCCTATTGTAACATTTTTTTCAAAAAAAATTGGTAGGAACATGCTGAAAATACAGTAAACCAGGCCATTTATAGCCACAATCCAAGCATCATTTGCATCTCATAAATCAGGGCAACTTAATGCCAAATATCGAATTACATGTGTTTGTTCAAAGTCAAATAAAATTACAATTCTTTACATCAAATTTTCCTAAACAATTATTATATTGGAAAACCAAAATAAAGTTAAAAACTACATATGCCAATTGCTTTTTCCATATATTTGGCTTGGCTTTTGCAAATCAACAACGAGAAATCCGTGATGAGCTTATAAAAGTATTGCACCTTGTGTCCTACAATGCATACGCCTGCAAGTACAAAAGTTACTAATTATGAGTAAAACATTAAACTCTAAAAATTGCGAATATTGCGAATTTGCAAAACAAATTCAAAATAAGCATTTACACGGGATGACAATGCAAAATAATCTGCTGTATTTACTATATCAATACCACGAGGATAACTCCCGTCTACCAACATTCTCCTGAAAAGCAGCTGCTGCTGCTGCTCGTCTACAATTAACATAATCACAAAGTATTGCGTAAAGTATAAAGAGATTATCACATTTTATTTTGCAAACCACTAAACATTTAGGGAAAAAAATAAACATGAGAGATATGATATAATGATAAGCAACTCGCGATCATAGCATCCAACTGTTAATAGGTGAGGGGCAAGCTGTTCCAGTTGACTTCCAAGGACATACATAAAAATGGACTCATAAAAGGCAACCAAAATACTGAATAAGATAAACCATTCAGAAAACAGACCTAAGAGTTCTGGACTTGAACAGTGAGCTCCTCTATATTCACGCCTAATACATTATTGCCGGTTACTGTTTCATGAATCTTATAACAGATGCTAATTTCTCTGAACTCTCTCTTGTACTTTGCTCTTTCTCACCCTACTCCCGATTGATACTTCCAAACCTAGCAGAATGGGAAAAACAGAAGTTACAATATTGAACATGCCCGGAAAATCACAAAGATAAGCTTAATGAGGAGATTCCAAACAGAGAGGAAAACAAAATGAATTTCTATTCAGTAGCAACTGATACATAAACTTAGATATAGAACATAAATTCATAATATTACAATCGAAAATCATTTCAACTACTTTAGCAAACATAACACCTATTATGTAAATTCTCACAACCCTTAGACCGATCTCTTTTTTTTTTCTGTCTATGACCATAATTGGGAATATTGAATCTCTGTGAAGAATTCTGTACAAACTTGATTGAAGCTTAACCTAAAATGTAGGTACCCAAGACAGTTCCACCCTTATTGTTTTCTTAAAAAATTGCCTCCTAATCAGAGGTAACAGAGCATTATTACTCGGATGCATCCTGATCTTCACTTTTACTGGTTTTCCCAACCTGGGGTGTTTTAAAAGCTGTAAAATGGCAGGAGAAGAGTAAAACAGAATTAGGACTTTCCAATCAACTTGTCAACCATAAACAGAAGAGCACAATGTAGTCTTTATAAAGACTACTGGAAGATTATATGTAAGAAATTGAGTAAATTAACTTGGCACTTAGAACCCAGTTGCAGTCTAGTGTACACTGTTCCACAAATTACACATAACACTGCATTTTCTAGTCCGTTTGTACATTAATTACAGACCTGAAAGTGCCAAGTATCAGGTGTAATTTCTAAAATAGTATACACCAGTTGAGGTGAATTAGAGCAAAAACTTTAAACAAATGAAGTGGTTCATTTTATTCTTGAATAGGATCAAGTGGCACAAAAAAGAACAACTTTCAACACTTACAATTGATACAGGATCTGGCAAGGCAAGTTAGCCTTGATTATGTGTTAGCCTCAGCTAACGGACTTGTCTTCTCCGTACCAACCATAGGAATGTCCCAAACACGTGCAATACCATCTGAAGATGCTGATGCTACTATATATGGCTCATCATCGTTAGCACCGCAACTCTTAGAGAGCACAACTATACCCTTCACACGTGCCGAATGACCATCCTCGATACAGTATGCTACCTTTCCGGTACTTGTGTCTTGATCTTCTTATACTCTCCACCAGTTAAAAGGATTCCATTCTGCCAGAATACAAATAAATTTCGAGAAATGAGATTTCCCTACCGACATAGAGTTGAGATTTGTTTTCTAATGTCTTTTGTAACTATGGCAAATTAAAAATGAATATTGTACATTATGGAATTATGTAATGTAAAAATGCAATAAGACGCTATGCAATCAGTTTAATTTGCTGATCATCGATATGTTCTGGACTGTGGTACACTGCTGTGCAGTGTGATGAACACCTAGAGTTCTGGAGAATATGCTTAGTAAATAAAAATTAAAAAGAAAATGATTACCCAACTACTATTTTCATTATATATTATGCTAAGAAATATTGCAAAGAAGTGCCTACACAAATAACAGTGCACCTCCGAATCGTTAATTTATCTAGAGAAAACAAGGGGAGATTACAGTTGTATAACAGATAACAGACCAAACAAAGTATAAAACTAGTAAACAAATCAACTGCCTTGTTTAAATTTACTTCCAACTAAAGGAGGAAGACTAACTGATGCTTGCCTTGTTTTGGACAAGTAAGAAAACAAAAGGCTTCACAAGAGTGAATAGATCAAGTTTTTAGTCAGACTAAAACAGCCTTGTGTTCTTTTGGCTTCATAAATTCCTTTAGAAGAATATATCTAATTACCATTGGCAATTACTAGATAAGCAGGTAGCATTGTTGTAAGGTTGTTGCATGACTGTGTGCCATAGATGGTTTTCCAGATGGATGAAACTGTTAGGGATAGATAATAATACATTTACAGGTTTAGTTGGCAGTTATAGAAAATGATTACCTGCATCCAGTACATAATATGACCTAATCGCAGATGATCATATTGGTATATATAAACCACTATGATTATAGATGCTCACCAACTTATAACAGCAATTATATGACCTAATCTCATACGATCGTATTGGTATATATAAACCACTATGATGCTAAATGCTCACCAATTTATAACAGTAATTATGTAGCACGAAAAGAATGCCAGTTCTAGAATTTATCCAGCAGGTTACCATGTTTAAAAGTCTAAAAGAGATAGGGACATAATTAATTTCACTATAAAGACTATCATACTTGTATATAGTCTCAATGGTTTATAGTTGCACAGTTAATAACTATCACTTTCACAACCAATTTTGCAATACCTGTAGCACGATTCTCAGGTACTTTGAACAATTTTTAAATTACGAGTCTATGATTACCTGAGCTTCTCAGGAGTCTTGTCATTAGTTGATTCACTGATAAAGACATATAATCAAAAAGTTAAAATAACTTTTAACTCCAATCTACTTGGGGGCTGAGTTATTTTCTGTAATGTTTATTCATAATAAGTTCAGGGAGAAAGTAGATCTCATACTGATAACAATGGTAATTGGTATATGAGAATCTTGAAAGAGAAACAAATCTTCTTGTTAAAAGTATATTACTTCTAGGATTTACTCATATCAAGAACAATATGCACTCTGTTAAAATAAATTACTGTTATATAGCATTTTAAGTTGTAACTTGTAAGCTACTGTAAATCAATTTGAAAATGAAAATTTAGCATAGTTGTACAACTCAAAAGCAATATTATAAATGTAATAGCAGAACACTTTACCGAACACTGTTTTTGTTTTCTTATTACTCATTTTCTTTGCACAATGATAAAAAGAGAAGGATTACAATACTAGAAGAATACATCATCAGTGTACTTCCAATATACAAATGAATAACTTCCACAGTTCAATTAAAATATTGCAATTACACTGAAGAGAATAAAATGAATAATCATACTATAGACAATCACTGTGATTTAAGGCAAGATAAGCTTACAGATCATAACCCAATAACCAATAAGTCAAAGGTGAAACCCAATAACCCCACTTCCACCAATTTGGAATTTCACCTGTCACAAAGGAATCAATTTTTGTGAGTTAAAATAAATTCGCAAGTTATCTTTACAAAGTTCAAGCTACAACATCTAATTCCCATCCATTTAGTATGATATCTAAAGGAAAATTTTCACAACTAAGTATATGTAGTTTCATATTTTACTTACTTTTAGGCAGGATGAAACCGCCCAAAAGAAATACAAAAGAAGGGCCCCTCCAGTGTTTGCAATGACCATGGTTCATCAGACTCCAGAAATTAGCCTAAAAATCCCAGCAGCCATTTGCTGGACAAGAAATATCAGCAGAAACTGCTTGAAGAACCTGAGAAAGTTTACAGTATACAATCCTATTTCATAATTTTCTCATACAAAATAATATCATTCAACAGTAGTAAATAATTAATTACTATTACATGATTGGTTAGTAGTAGTTATCCGCTAGCTTCCGGGGCGAACCCAATTGTTCAACCTAAGAACAAATTAAAAAAATTAAGGTTTCGAGCTCAAAAATTCCCAATTGAAAATTAAATTGAACTAACTGAAATCAAACACAAGCTTACCCACTTACCAATTTGAGCTTTAAATAAATCGAATTGAGTTCATAGTTTTGCAGCTTCGAATCGAACAATCTCCGGTCGATTGATTTTCGAGAAAGAGAAGGGTCATAATGAGAGTATAGAGAGGGGGAGGGGGAGAGAGAGAGAGAGAAGGGCAAGATAAGCCTCTCAATTGAGTATTCGAGTTTGAGGATATGGGATCCATGTTCAAGTGTCTCCGTTGCGTTGTGTTTGTGTGTTAGTTTTTTTTTCTTTTTTGTTTTGTTATCTTGGTAAGTCCGGCAAAAGAAATCCCGCTCAACATCTTTTAGAACACATTTAAAAGGCCGCCAATTTTTTGGGCCCAAAAATCATATTTACTGCAACGATTTAAGAAAAATATTGCAATAGACTGAATGTTTTTAACTTTCTTAAACTTTTTAATGCAATTGCAACGTTTTTCAAAGGCGTTGCAGTTTATGTGATTTGGTTTCTCAATAGCAACGTTTTTTGACAAACCTTTAGAAATATGGTTGCAATAGGCAATTTATGGTGTAGTGTTAGTTAATCAAGACTCAAATTTGTTAATTGTCTTAGCAGTGAATAAAAACCATACATTGTTGCATAGGTGCATTAACTGAATTGAAACCTAAACCAGATCTCTGAGGGAACGAACTCAACTTAATTCTATATTACTTGTGACCACGTACGCTTGCGTGATTTTGTGTTAACAATACATAAGAGATGGAAGCTTCAAGTGCAACCTTTTCAACTAGGTTGCATTTGCATCTCATAACATTTCCAACCAGGCTGCGATTGTGATAAGTGGATTTTATATCCACTTGGATCGCTTCAATTCGGCTTAAATTGATTGACTTGGTCTCAAGTTTGTTGTAGTTTTGATGTGTTTTGTTTAAGTGTGTAGGTTTGCAAGAATGTCAATTAGGGTTGATGTTTCCGTCAATTTTGGAGTTGAATTCGAGCTTAAGAATGAAGAGTGGAGTCATGTTGTGAGTTACCATGAAGATTTCAAGGCTAGAGAATTGAAGACGGAAGCATTTGCAAAAAGAACGGAAGGAAAAGACGAAGAAACGAAGAAACGGAGCAGAAAATTGCAAAACAGCCGAAGGCTGCGCCTGTGGCACGCAGGCAGCGCGTGAGGCAGGAGGATGAGGCGCAGGCTACGCCTGGGCCACGCAGGCTGCGTGCGTGATGCTGAAAAATTCCAATTTTGCCCTTTTCGAATTCTTGTTGAATTTTAGGAAGTTTCTTGCACCTAAATCGAATTCTAATTGTATTATAAGGTATTTTCTTGCTGGGCAAGACTTCTAGAGCCTATTTAAACACATCCTATCATTGTAATTTATATCAATTACATAGCATAACATAGATTTGCAAGGGAGAATAGGAGAGAAGGATTCAACGCTCGTGACAAGCAATGGATCTCGATCTACTTCATCTTTTATATTCTTTTCTTAGGCGATATTCTGGATTCTAGATTTGTTTTATTAATATCATTATTACTTTTATTCATATCTTGTTTATTATCATCTCTTCATCAAATCCCATGATGACGAAAGGTTCGATTATGAACTAATCGTTGTCATGGGATTCTAACAGATTTATCTATGTAGCTTAGTAGTGTGAGTGCTTTAAAGATCTGTGTGTGATGAATTCTTGATATCCTTGTATGGTCAATCTTCATACTTTTAGATGCGTAGCTAACATCTAAATTGAATTGTTAATCTCTTGTGAAGTGAAAGTGGATCTTGAGATTTAGAACTTGCCATGCTACATAGGTTCATAATTGGTTATCAATATGATTCGTAGTATAAGATGAAAATACTTATATTGCCCTATGTGATCAATATGAGTAACTTGTTCTTCAACCTTTATTTTTTCAAATTCTATAGACATACAGGGTCTAAGCATAATTGGTGTCTATTCATCTTCTATCTCCTTTGTGGATGTATGAGTAGTTTGGTATACGTATGCTGACAGGTAGCGTGTACTTGTTTCGTGTTATTCGATCAGTTATCAAAATCATCACATGCATTGATTAAAGGCATCAACTCTAAGTGAAGTAGTTAATGAAGTTAGAGTCCCATATTTCTTCTCATATAAGAAGTTCAGTTTTAAATCTCAGCAGTTAATTAATTCTTAATTTGATAAATTGTATCGTAGTTTAGTTTAGGTAATTAAAACTCTAATTTGTTACTTATCTTAGCAGTGAGTTATAACCATACATACATTAACTAAATAGAAACTCAACCAGATCTCTGTGGAACGAACTTAATCTATATTACTTGTGACCACGTATACTTGCGTGATATTATGTTAACAAGTTTTTGGCACCGCTGCCTGGAATCATCTGTGTTTTATTTTAGTTTATGTGCTTGTCATCAGTGGTCGTTAAAGTTCACTGACACTCGGATTAGTTACTTACCTATCTTGTTTAGTTCGGTGTATTTCAGGTACTTGAGTGTTTGAAAATGGCAGGCGAGGAGTTGCCATGGTGGGCATATTCGAGGACATCCATGCCTCAGCAATGTGAGCAATGTTTGGGCGTTCATGAGACCTCACAATATTGTTACTACGAAGGAGTTGATCCATATGTCACTTATGAGGAACAACCATATTTTCAATACCATCCTCAACAGTACCAGAAAGATGTTCCAAATATGTCATATTTCTTTGGTAGTGAAGAGTTTCAACATCAGCAACCTACTCCTACTTTTCAGTCAGATGAGGTTGATGTTATGGAGGAGATTAGGATGCTTGCAAAGAGTAATGAGAGGTCTATCAAATTTTTGGAGACACTAGTTGCTCAAGTTTTGAGTGCCTTGGAACAAGAGAAACAACAATTCATACTAGCGGCAATTCCAGAAAATAACGGTGACTTGGAGCAAGGTACTGCATGCATAATTGAGGAAGACAAATTCCAAGGTGAGGTGAGCGTTCACAAGCCATATGAGGAATTTGATCATGCTAGTATGGTGGATGATTTAGAAAGGGCACTATTTGGGACAGACACTGGTGAGCTACACAAATTTCAAGAATTGGTTTGTGCGTACCAAGAGGCTGATGACCGTGGGAAATATGCAGGTCTTCTACTTGTCTCAGAGTATAAAAATGGAGGTAGCGCATTAGAGCCAATGGAGGAAGTTCTCTTTGAGGAACCAAAGGTTTCAGCAACTTACATTTACCCTCCATTATATGCAAGCGAAGCCCGCGAATGTGTGTTATTCTAAAAATTGATAGATTTTGGGTCAACCGATGAAGGTATTGGAATAGGACATAGTTGTTATACGAATAGGCCAAGTGAGGAGAAGGGGCAAAAAGTGTGCCGCCGTGATGACGATAAAGTCTCATGAAGAGATTACCAGGCCAACTATTATCGTCCTTAATGGAGGCTTTGACGTAGTCCAGCTAATTGACTCTAAACAAGCGCTTCGTGGAAAGCAACCCATGTGTTAGGTATGTAGTAGTATGTAGTAGTGTGTCATTTGTTCATGTAGGAAATCATATTTTGCATGTTAGTAGTAATTCATTCGTATTTGTATTGCATGTTTGTTTCATGTAGGACATTCTGTTTTTATTTTCGTTTTTCATGTGAGTCCATTTTAGTTGCATTTTCATAGCATGCATATTTCATGATCCCTTAGGACGAAGCTAATTCTGATTGGTTGGTAGATGTCTAATTGAGTGTGGTATTGATGAATAGAGGGTTGATTTATAGTTCTTATGAATTGATTTGCATGCTTCAGAAACAAAATCTTTTCACAGTCTCATCGTTTGCTTTTGGGCTAGGTTGAGGTTATGCTTGTTTGGTTGCTTTGAGATTTAATCACTTGTTTATATTTAGAATTTTCGTTATTCCCTTGATGGCGTAGGAGCACTAAAGTCTAAGTTTGGGGGAAAACAGGAATTTCATGCTAATTGTAAATATTTGTCAATAATGGCTAGGCGTCAAATGGCTAGTAGCCGGCTCATATTTATTATGAGTAGTCTAGGGTTGGAATTTAGAATTCTCATTCCAGATTGCATTGAAAAAAAAAAGAAAAAAAAGAATATGAGAGTTGTTTAGATGCAAAATTAGCCAGGGTGAGCTCTTTAATACTCGAGCAATTAAGTTCTAGGGGACTTTGTGCCTAGTGACCTAAGGCTTTTATAGTCTGGGATCCACTAACCTAACGCTCGCTACATGGGTATTATTGTATAAGCCTTTTGGGGTCTCATCCATTGCACGGTTAAATAAGCATGCTTGTATATTATATGTCGTAGTTGTTAGTAATAAAGCATGAATTCCTAGCTAACTTGAATAAGGATGGAGGTGTTTCTAGGTTGTGAAGTGTTTACAGTCTATTCTGTTTATAAACCTGTGATTGTCTTGGCGAAGAATGAGTATGGTTTTGATCTAGTTTTGGGAGTATTTCTGATGAGCATCGCACACACGCACGTTTCTGTCATGTATTGTTAGAGTACGGGGACTTAGTCGAGCTCTATTTGGATTTAGTTGCATTCTTTGAGATATTTGCTTGCTTGTTGGTTTTGGTTAGTTTGAAGGGGATCGTTGCATTTTCATACTAGTTGCATTCATGCATTGCATTGTTTTTGCATTGTTTAGTTAGATGGATTTTGTGGGTACATTCGCTATAGGCCCTCACGAGACCTCACTCGTCCACTAGGGCTGCCTAGGGGTTTAAAGGACTTGTTGCATATGCCAAATGCAACAGCGATCACCTACGGAAGTGGTACTAGTTAGTTGTAAATAGTTTATTTGTTTATGCTTGAGGACAAGCATCGATTTAAGTTTGGGGGTGTGATAAGTGGATTTTATATCCACTTGGATCGCTTCAATTCGGCTTAAATTGATTGACTTGGTCTCAAGTTTGTTGTAGTTTTAATGTGTTTTGTTTAAGTGTACAGGTTTGCAAGAATGTCAATTAGGGTTGATGTTTCCGTCAATTTTGGACTTGAATTCGAGCTTAAGAATGAAGAGTGGAGTCATGTTGTGAGTTACCATGAAGATTTCAAGGCTAGAGAATTGAAGACGGAAGCATTTGCAAAAAGAACGGAAGGGAAAGACGAAGAAACGAAGAAACGAATAAACGGAGCAGAAAATCGCAAAACAATTGAAGGCTGCGCCTGTGGCGCGCAGGCAGCGCGTGAGGCAGGAGGATGAGGCGCAGGCTGCGCCTGGGCCACGCAGGCTGCGTGCGCGATGCTGAAAAATTCCAGTTTTGCCCTTTTTCGAATTCTTGTTGAATTTTAGGAAGTTTCTTGCACCTAAATCGAATTCTAATTGTATTATAAGGTATTTTCTTGCTGGGCAAGACTTCTAGAGCCTATTTAAATGCATCCTATCATTGTAATTTATATCAATTACATAGCGTAACATAGATTTGCAAGGGATGATAGGAGAGAAGGATTCAACACTCGTGACAAGCAACGGATCTCGATCTACTTCATCTTTTGTATTCTTTTCCTAGGCGATATTCAGGATTCTAGATTTGTTTTATTAATATCATTATTACTTTTATTCATATCTTATTTATTATCAGGTCTTCATCAAATCCCATGATGACGAAAGGTTCGATTATGAACTAATCGTTGTCATGGGATTCTAACAGATTTATCTATGTAGCTTAGTAGTGTGAGTGCTTTAAAGATCTGTGTGTGATGAATTCTTGATATCCTTGTATGGTCAATCTTAATACTTTTAGATGCGTAGCTAACATCTAAATTGAATTGGTAATCTCTTGTGAAGTAAAAGTGGATCTTGAGATTTAGAACTTGCCATACTACATAGGTTCATAATTGGTTATCAATATGATTCGTAGTATAAGATGAAAATACTTATATTGCCCTATGTGATCAATATGAGTAACTTGTTCTTCAACCTTTATGTTTTCAAATTCTATAGACATACAGGGTCTAAGCATAATTGGTGTCTATTCATCTTCTATCTCTTTTGTGGATGTATGAGTAGTTTGGTATACGTATGCTGACAGGTAGCGTGTACTTGTTTCGTGTTATTCGATCAGTTATCAAAATCATCACATGCATTGATTAAAGGCATCAACTCTAAGCGAAGTAGTAAATGAAGCTAGAGTCCCATATTTATTCTCATATAAGAAGTTCAGTTTTAAATCTCAGCAGTTAATTAATTCTTAATTTGATAAATTGCATCTTAGTTTAGTTTAGGTAATTAAAACTCCAATTTGTTACTTGTCTTAGCAGTGAGTTATAATCATACATTGTTGAATAGGTATAATAACTGAATAGAAACTCAACCAGATCTCCGTGGAACGAACTTAATCTATATTACTTGTGACCACGTATACTTTCGTGATATTGTGTTAACAGTTTACATCTCGTGTCATTTTCAGCCTAGGTTTCATTTGCTTCTTATATCACAAGATGATAATCTATGTATACGAAGTGAAGATTAATCATATATTTGAAAGCCCAATTATGTATCCCAATATGTTATCCTTATTGGAAAAATCATGGGTAGTTAAGCTTGTCAATACACTTTTGGATTATAGATTCTCCATTACAAGTTTGGAGCGCTAACTCCTCTCTAAGCGCAACCTCAGTTATCCCATAATGCGTTCCAATCAAGTTGGCATGCAAATGTTACTAAATTAATTATCTTCTACGAGTTATCATGACAACATGGTCAAGTCCTTTCGGGGGCATACCCATCAGGAAGAGATGGAAGCAATGACCACAAGTCTCCAATACGAGTTGGCATGCCAACTCCTCTCCGAGTGCGCCCGTAGGTAATTTTCTAATCTTATCGTCATATCTTATTTTTGTTATTCAAAGGTTTGAAAGGAAGTGGAGGATATGAAGGCCGTGCTCCAAAGAATTGTTAGAAGTTATCTAAGGAGACATTTGTAACTAAGTTGGGAAGCCTTGTCATCTCCAACCTGGTCATCTCCAACTTGTTCACCTCCAACGTAGTCCTCTCCAACTTAGTTAGAGATGCTTCAAGTTGTTACAACCTATTCAGGTCCAACCCAGCTGAAGTGTTTGTATATGATATTCTAGTCAAGTCCAAGGATGCGTTTTCACAGAGAGGTTGAAGTTGCAATCGTAACCCTCCAATACAAGTTTGAACGCCAACACCTCATTAAGCGCATTTACAGGTAAAAACCAATGTTTTTACAATTTCTTGTCATGGTTTAGACTTTTGCAAGTAATGGAGTGAAGTTATTCATGGGATTATAAGAAATTATATAAGGAAGTGCTCCAGACAAGTTGGTTTTGTAACATCACCAAGTCCCCTTGAAGCGCACCCTTAGGCTATGTTTGGATTGGGGGTTGGGGAGGGATGTGTTGGGTTGGGAGGGGTTCAAATTTCATAACCCTTGTTTGGATAAAAATTTAAAATGAAGGGTTGGATTTATAGAGGTTGGTCAAGGGTTGGGAGAGGGTTCTAATATAATGGAAATGGGGGAGCACTTCTCGTCCATTGATATAACAGAGCAAATGATGGTATAACACCCCGATTTGGGGTGTTGGACATTGTTGCCCAACGCTTTATTAATTTTTTTATTTATTTTTTATTTTTTTATATTTTCTTTTCAGTCAGGTACAAACAACATTAATAAGCAAAATAATTTATTTTCATTATTATTTTGTATATTATATATATTATGTAATTAATTGATAAATGTTTTTTGGAAATTCTTAATTAAAAAAGGTTTTCAAAATTTCAAAAAATACTTTGGGGATAAAATTCCAGGGAAAAAATATTTTCCGAAAAAAATATTTCCCAAAAAATATTTTGGAGAAAATATTTCTGCAAAAATAATTCTGAAAAAAATATTTTCCGAAAAAAAAAATATCGGAAACAATATTTTTTGAGATAATATTTTCGGAAAAAATATTTTCCGAGAAAATATTTTCGAATAAATATTTTCCGAGAAATTATTTTCGAATAAATATTTTCCGAAAAGATGTTTTTGAAAAAATATTTCCGAAAAAAATATTTCGAAAAAAAATATTTCCGAATAAATATTTCGGAAAAAAAATATTTTCGAATAAATATTCCGGATAAAAATATTTCAGAGTGAAAAAAATGTTTCCGAAAAAATATTTCTGGAAAAAATATTTTCAAAAAAATATTTTCTGAAAAAATATTTCCGAAAAAAATGTTTCTGAAAACTTATGTAGCTCAATGGTTATAACACTACGCCATAAGTGGGCTAACGTAATACTTTTTGATAGCGTTACGTGAAATAGTGTTATAATAGGTAGTAAATTTTGACCTGTTGTAACACCTCTCAACTAGTGTTGCTTTGGTCCATAATTAGTCTTACAGTAAGCGTGACGGTGTTGCATACATGTAACACCACAATAAAGTGTTAAATTAGTTAATTTTTTTTATTTTTTTCATTTCCAACTTATTGTGGGCCCCACCAGCAATACCAATAGATGGACCCCTTAAAAAAGTGGGTCCCACAGGTGGACCCCACAAAAAGGTGGGTCCCACACATGGGCCTCACAAAAATTATGGGCGACACTATTGGGTCCCACGAAAAGGTGTTATATTTTAAATTTTTATATTAATATTTATTTATTCATGATTAAATAAAGGGTAATGATTTTTAAGTTTTGCAATTTTTAGTTTAATTTTGAATTTTGGGTTTGAATTGTTAGAATAATCTGTTGTTAGTATAGATGATATGAGTAGATTCATTATGATTTCTGGAAATTTTTGATATTTAAAAGTATTTTTAAAACATTTTCGGGATTTTAAAACAATTTCCCACTATTTTAAAATCACTTTTAAACAGAAAATAAACTAATTAGGAATTAATTAACCCTAATTAAATTAATTAAAATCCATTAATGACTAATTAATAAAATTATTCGACAAATAATTAAATTCATTAAATAATTAAATTAGTATTTGAAATTAATTAAAAGTATTTAACTCTTAATCACTATGGAATTAAAAGAAAATAATAAATAAATGATTTTTCAAAATTAAGTAGTTAAACAGATAATTCAAAAATAATTCTGAATTTAAAATTATATTTTTTGAAATTAAATTCTGAATTTGAAAATATAAAATTCAGATTTTTTGAAAAATTCTATGGTAAAAATAATTAAGTGAAAAGGTAAATAAAAATTACCTTTCCAAGGTAAAAGTAACTTCTTTAAAAGTAAAATGGTAACTTGTTAAAAACACTAGGATTTTTACTACATCAGCTAAAACAAATCAAGCCATTCAAATTAATTAAAAACAGAATCCGATCCGGCGGCCACATTTTAACAACCAACAGCCACCAAATATTAGCACATCTACGGAGCATCAACTACACATCAAAACATGTTCAAAACCCAACCAAAACGACGCAAAAACAGCAAACACCGAGGGTATTCGGCGACCACGACCAAAACTCCGGCCAAAATGGGTTTCGACAAAAATCGGGAACCAAATCATACGTTTTGGTTGTTAAATTAAAGCTGGGATCACAACAGAGCTAACCATGGTCTTAAATTACATGGAAAATCATTGGATAGTAAGAAAAATCGAATTAAAACTTCGGTTACAACTCTAAACTCGTAAATCACATAATCGGAATCAAACAACGAAATTGAACACATATACAAGTTGTTTATAACCTCCAGAAGCTATACAAACAATCAAAATCATTGTACAATCACAGAATCGAAAATCCCCAATTTGAACAAAGAACCCTACTTTCTATAAATAATTTCGTCAAGAACTAAGAATCGAAATTGAGTGATATTGAGAGAGAAATCAAGAGAGAGAGGGAGAGATGAAGAGAGAGATGAAGAGAACTCGAGAGATGTAAGAACCCCAAATTTTGGATATAATTAAAACTTTTTATTAAGTAATGATAAAATGAAGAACAATGATTCCGACAACAAGGTCACCAGCTCTAATGAATGGTGGTTTCAAAGAACAATGATTGTAATGAATGGATATTGCTTTGGACAATGATCCTGATGCATTGGTATATTGTCAGAATAGAGTAATTCGATGGTTGAGAACCTAGATAAGAATAATCTACCATCCAGGAAGGAGCTAATGGATCCTTGAAAGGAAATGAGTACGTGCATAGTGTTTCCCATACGTGCATAGTATTTCCCGTACGTGCATAGTGTTTCCTGTACGTGCATAGTAATTTGGTGGATGAATAGTGATTTTGTAAGTTGGAAAACTTTTCACGCCACCCTATGTACGGGACGTGATATGGATGTTTCGAAGTCATATTAGTAATACGCGGAGGAAATAAGTGAATGCAGAGACGATCGGAATTCAGAAATTCCAAATTCTTTTTCGGTATAATATTTGACCGGACAGTGGATTAAATATTATTATAATCCAAGAATTGAGATATTAACTTTGAGGATTTGATATTTTGGAATGTTATTATATTTGATTTAAGAATGAAGGTAGGAAACCACTAAGGAGTGGTTATGGCTACAAGGTAATTATTGATATGTGGAAAGAATGAATGGAATTCGACCTTATTATGTTTATGTCTTGAAGAATGCTAAAGGGTGACAACTTAGGTAAGAATAATCTATCTCCTAGGGGAATAAGATATGGAAATTCCAAGCAGGAGAATATTCTCATGTCATCCAGATCGATAACGATTAGTCCAGTGGTTCCGTGAAAAGGTTAAGGAACGATCGAAAGAGATCAGGGACAATTGTACCACCCTAAGAGGTTGAGTAAAGAAAAATGGATGAATAGTGATTCTGGGTGGACATAGGAATATTATTAGACGACACGATATATAAGTATCCGGAACGAAATTCTGAGTTCGTATTAGTGTTCCAAGGGGAAAAAGAGTGTATGTAAAAGCTGTCGGATTCTTAAAAATAGCACTTTTATTTTCCCCGAGATTTCCCTGGACACTGGAAGACTTAAAGAATTATTGAAGGGATTTAAGGAAAATAGGTTCAAGAATTATTAAAGAAGACGGAGAATAGTATTATAAATGTTAAGAAGGTTTCCGGTAAAACCATAACTAGAAATCTTTGAGATATTCCTACGAACGATCAATCAAATTGAGCAATAACCGGACAAAGAAACGTACAAGCAACCAAGGATGCATCCTATATAGATAGTGGATTATGACATCATCACTTTATCAAAATATCTTGCACCAAAATGCATTTAACCAAGGTCTTAAGTGCAAAAACACAAGAGTTAGGGACTTGGATGCAATTTCTAAGGATAAGGAAATCTAAAGAAGACCAATAGAAGCTTGACACCTCACTTAAAGGAGATGCATCCAAAGATATTAGTGATATATCCCTTGTATTAGCATTATTGATCATAAACCAAGCAAAGCAAAAAGGCAAAACCCATTTCCTTTGCCAAAGAAGGCATTCGGCTTTTTCAAAAAAGGGGAGATCAAAATCCAAGTTCCAACCATCAACCATTGCTCATATTTTGTAGGTATGATCCATATTTCATAATTAAGATATGGTATGATTTTGAGATTTTAATTCCAAGCTTTGCCTGGGTAGAAAAATCCTCAAAGATGAGCAATGAATAGTGAAATCAAGAAACTAACTTTGTTTTCTTGATTTTGTTTGATGATTCAAGTGGTATTAAGGCTAGATAAGGATCATACAAGGCTTACTAGGTGATAATCACACTCCAAGGAAGGTATAAAGCTCTTGAAACCCTAACCCTTGTTTGAGATTTAAGCATGTTTATGATAGTTATAACTTAGTTATGGTTATGTTAAGATTATAAGCATGATTATGTATGGATTTTTGGATTAATGATATAAATAGCTAGATGAACGGAAAGGCATTGCTTGGCCTCAGTTCATGTATATAAGTCATGTATATGTTGTTTGGGTTGGATACTATGTTTATGGGAAGATTCGGAATTGGTAGATATTCGATTTACAGCCGTTATAAGGCCCGATTTTGCAATACCATGTTTTGTATGCCATTCTTCATGTCGAACCCCTACTGTCCAGAGACCTTATCTGCCATGATAGGATAGGTAATGTTCTAAGCTTCGTTTTGATATAAAGATCACGTGAAACGGACTTACGGTTTAGGATTTATGACCAAATTACTAAAAGTAGTTCGAATCCGTAAACGAAAGTTCGTAACTGTAATTGAACCCTCGTAAACTATGTAACGTCATGGCGAACCTTGGTAAATAAATACTAGAGGTAAAAAGGAAGGCGTGAAAGAAAACTGTATGTCAAAAGGATCATTTTTCGATTTATTAAAAATGTTCGAGTCGAGGTTAAACGCGAACGAACCCCTAAAAACCCGCTTGGTTATAACCTTGGTAAAACGCTTAGAAAACGAACGATAAAACTCGGAGTATAGTATTGGTTCGTAACGATCGACTTTAGAACTCATATGACTTAAGTATGTCCCAAGTATAAGTACAATGACATGTCGTATTAACGAACGAATGTCGGGTCGGATCAGTGATAAAAGTAATCCACTAAAAGGGGTATAACGAGATAACTCGAGAACGAGTTTCGAATTAAGTATAACTTAACTTTTAATATGTTAAGTGATTAATCCCGAATGCCTTGGCTATTTATAGATCACCAAGCTGAACCGGGACCCGCTACCACTACCCCTTACCGTACTCGACTACCAGGCAAGTTTCAATTCCCTTCTTTTAGGCTGTTGTTGTGATTGAACAATATATATATATGATTGCTGATATACATATGCCATTGCATGCATGCCTACTTTCAAGTTGAATTGATATACTTGTTCCCTGAATGTTATTGTTGGCTTATAAGCTAGATAGTTATATATCAGTTATAAGCCGGTTATTGTAAGACCCTCATAGAAGGGCGTATATATCTTATTAATCAAAAATAGACCGGGAGTCAATATTCCTTGATATATCGAGATTACCTCGGAAGAAAATATTTAAGTAAATATTTTCTATTATTTGGGCGACGAATATTATTTGAATATTCGTTCGAGACTAATTATTTTAACGATCCTTACTTCAAATAATTATTTGAACGTAACTATTCAACGAATAATATTTCTCAATATTCATTCAGAGTCGAATTGATTATCGACTATTATTTCGAATATTCTTCTAAAGATGAGACTATTAAATGAATATTATTTTGGATATTCTTTTAGATTATTATTTTATTAAATAAATATTATCTCGAATATTCCTTAAGGCTTGGATTACTAAATGAATATTACTTGATATTCATTTAGGATATTATTCATTAAATGAATATTACTTTTGAATATTCATTTAAATTCCTAATTAATTATGAATATTACCTTAAATATTCTTTTCAGGTCTTATTAATTAATGAATATTGTTTTGAATATTCATTTAAATATTTATTTATTCAATAAATATTCTCCTGATATTTTTTTTCAGGGATTATTTTGAGAAATACTCTGATTTAAGACATTCTTTCATATTCCTAAATATTCTGTAAAATATTTTAATTCAATAAATATTCTCTGAATATTTATTCCATACTTAGAATAACCTTAATAAGGGTTATCTTCTTCGATTATTACGAAAAATATTTCGGAGTCATATTATTATTAATCTTATATCAAGAAAGGTTCTCAGACATCATTCTTCTTCGAGTCTGTCTCCTTAATAATAAGGGAACCTTACTTGGAAAATGTTATTTATCTTGTCGACTTCCCGGTCATAAAGTATTCCCTTCACCCGCAACTCGGGTGCTGTTGACTTATTAAGTCATTGCTTACCTTCTCATCTTTCGAGGGGTAAGATTACTGGAACAAGTTAATATCCGTTACCAAGTAATAGCTTGGGAGTTATTGGTAAATTTTCCTTTCCAACTAGATACGACTACTTTGTGGAGTCTTATCAACAAGTATTATACTTGGGGAAAGGGGGACGAACGTTACATTCAGAATCATGAATTCTATTTGAACTAGGAGTCGTGTAAGAGGCCGAGTAGCGCCGGTCCATCCCCTTTGGCCCAACCGTTGGCCGGGGAGAGCTAGTAAGGCGGTATACAAGTAAAGCCGTCAGTTCTTCCTTCTACCGGTAGTAAATCTAAATTGAGCTGTACGATCTCGACTGATCATCAAGATTGGAACAGCGGGCGCGGTGAATACTCCATCATTGGTTCATCATCCAAATTTATTTATTTCCTGCAACATGATTACTGTTGGCAGAGTTGGAAAAGGGTCATAACTGGAATTGCAACCTTTTCTTGCAAACTCCTCTTCTTAATAACAATAAGAATATCTCGCTTACTTTGATGTAGCAAGATATTTCTACAAACAAATACTTTAAGTTACCTTGTAACTTCATCGTTCATATTATACTGGCATCATTTCCGTAAATGCATGGCATATGGTTTGAAAGATACTTTTGAACTGTTATACTTTATCGTTCAGTTATATATTATTGTTGGTGGGCTATTGCTCACCCTTGCTTTATTATTATATCACAACAACAGCTAGACCAGATGACTCGCACAAGGCGCACTCGACGCGGGCGAGGACGATGAGACTACCAGAGCTGAAGAAGAAGCTATTGGTAGGATATATTTATTCTTTCAGTACCAAGAATATAGTCTAGTATGACTTATGTAAATGGATGGCAAAGAGTA
Source organism: Saposhnikovia divaricata (assembly GCA_036435485.1). Lineage (NCBI taxonomy): Eukaryota > Viridiplantae > Streptophyta > Magnoliopsida > Apiales > Apiaceae > Saposhnikovia > Saposhnikovia divaricata. The sequence goes on along the minus strand of CM071594.1, from coordinate 248,841,261 downwards.
TGTAATTATATTGAAATTCTTTTGGATTGTAAGAACTCATAATGTGATTAATAAAAATTTGATTGTGACTCTGATTTCATCTCTGGGACTATAACGGGTGTGTTTTATATTGTTGTGTTGGGTCATAGAGACGTAATTTATTTTATGTTAAGGATAGTTCAATTGTTGTGGACAGAATTGGAAACCGTAACCACCGGATCCCGGACCCCGGATCTGGGGGTGTTACAGAAGTGGTATCAGAGCGTACGTTATAAACCCCAGAGATGAGGTGACGTTAAAACAATAAATTCAATAAGATAATAAGAACTCTTGCCAAGTTCATAGTCGGACTACTTAATGTAGTGATGACATATAAAAACCCTTATGGGAACTCGTAAGTATAATGATAGTAACTTAGCTCGATATCGTGTCGACGAGTAAGGCGACTGACCTTGAGGCATACGAGCAATAGCGCGATGATGCTTTATATGCTAAAGATCAGCGGGTAATTCGATGGAGTACCCTACTGGAGACCTGGAAGAGGTTCCAGCAGATAAGGAAAAATCCTGTTAGGATAAGGAGCTTACCCATGGGTAATGAGGGTCGCAGCCAGAATGACTGTGATGATTAAGATATGGTGCTCAGAAAAGTGAGTATAAAGAACCGAGATATTATTAAGAGATCTGAAGATGCATGTTGAATTCATAGCCGGACTACCAGATGTGGTACCAGCAAGAAAGAAGGATTGGAAGAATTACTTGAGATCTTATACGGAAATAGATGAGAATCCTTAGAGATTTTCATCTTAACAAAGAAAGAGCTAGAGGGATGTATGATTACCAAAGACATCGATTTAGGGCGAGGAGCAAAGTCCCTAGGAATAGTTGAGAAGGAGGCAGTAAGTGCCATATCATTTGATAAATGAATAAGTATGAATATGGTTAGTAATAATTCGCCATGAGAAGGCAGATGTCATAGGTTGTAATTTATGGAACCAAATTGAGGTTGATGAAATTGTTTAATTCAGGAAAAATGTCCATTTTATGAATGAGTCAGTTAGAAAGTGAAAACATTGGGAAGTGACAGCATGATTGGATAAAGTTATATAAGGAAGTAGTAAGCAAGACAATGATCTCAGAACCTACCGGAAGATAAGACCAGTGAGTCAAGATGAACTCGTAATGAGACTACTGCCAGAGACTGAGTATAGAGTTAATTCAACTCAGTTAAATGATGAACCAGAAACGTTATATGCATGTGATTCAGAGCAATATTAAATTCCTTCTTCTCTTTGAATGGATTATAGTAGTTACCTTAAGTTTACTCCGACATGGAATTATAATAGATCAAGTAATACGATCAGCAGTTGAAGAGGAAAATGTGAGAAAATCTTCCTGGAGCTAAAAGGTGAAATTGGTAATGACCAAGAGCTGGCATTGCTTAATGGAAAAAGGAGACTTTGTGCTTCCAATGACGCCTCGCATAAAGGGTTAGGTAGACCGACATTTGGTAGTATTGAATATCAGGACGTTGTGACAGGTTTCAGTTTGAAACTATTGATTCCCTTTTAAGGGATGGATATAATTGATTCCTCTCCAGTGGGTAAACTTCCAATCCGATGATGATTATTTCGTTAACTATGACTGCTTATGATTCCACCTGCTTGGAGGTTCATAGAACTATTCCTCAGGTTTCGAAACTGGTCTCCTTAATGTTACCAGTAGGTGGTTAGATTGATCAAAATTTCCCTGAGTCTGGAAAGGAATTCGGTGAATTTTGGCAAACCTTGTCTTTCTGATTATCAGAGAATGTCATGGAAGAGAGTAAAAAAATTGGAGCAAACCCTGTGATTTGGGTAAGGATGCTGTAAAATGGGTTAGTAAACGGACCCTGAGCATTACAATCGACGGTAGTGATAAAATGATGAAGTGAGATTGGACGAAAATAGGAAATGTAAGTAAGAAACCAGCCGGACTGAGAAATTCCAGGATTGACTTAAATGAAAAGGCTGTTATGCCAGGAATGGTAAGCTTGTGTGGCACGCAGGATTGATAAGAATAGTTGAAAAGATAAAAGTGGAGGAAAGGTGACCGGAGACGGTGCCGAGTAGTCCATTAATACTTATATGGAGTAAAGTTTTGGAAAGGTAGAAAAGTATCAAAGAAGAAGGCACTATGCCGGCAATTGCTAGAAAAGTAATGCTATTAGCCAACCCCTAAAATCATGTATTTTTATGTGTGGCCAGTTGAGGCCAAGTCACAACGGACTATAAAGCGACTAGACCAGCAATGAAAAGACAAAGCAGGGTTGCTTCTAAGAAAGCACCGACTGCAAGGGCTTCTGATATAAAGGAAACATTAATGAGATCGTTTGAATCTTCTGCCGAACAACCCATGTTTTGATTGGGAATTCACTAGACCTTTTTGGGATGGGGTCACCCGTACTGAAGTGACTCATGTGTATATGGTTGTCCAAGATTTCGAGTAAAATGGAAGTATAGTGACTTGAGATGTATGATGTTAGGGTATCATGAATACCATGAATATATTATGACGGAGGAAAGTAAACAACGAAGGTATATGAAGAGGGTATAGAAAAGGTCAGAAATTGAACAGTATGCTATAGGAATTTTATCTGAGGCAAGTACCTTTGCGAAGAACGATAAGCACCAAGAGATTCACGTTGAACTCGACCAATATCTTCCAGAACATCCTTGCTACCATTACCAAGTTCTGTAAGAGAGCAGATAGGCATACGTTGCCTTTTGGAAGGCCAAATAGGCTGACAACTATCTGGAAGAAGAGGGTGGCATTAAGCCACCGATCGATTATCAAATGAGAATGATTGAAAAGAGACCTTTATTAAGGATACATGATCCGATTGCCAATTATAAGATGCAAGAATTCCTTGGCAGTTGAATTAAGGATAGGATATCCATAAATTAAGACAAACCCTGGGAAATGCACAAGGGGTGGCATTAACCCTAATAACGACATTATGACTTCAGATGTTATGAGCTGGACTTGCTAAGGCAACAATGACCGGTAAGGATTATTAAAAAGAGTTCTGGAAAGAACATAGATAGAATTATTAGAGTATTGATCAATGACATTTTGATATACCCGGTACCCAGAAAATACCGGAGGAATGATAAGGATGGCCTATGAAACCTTACAAGCAAAAAGGTAATATTCCGAACTTCAAAATGGAAGTTTGGTAAGGGATGTATGACATCGTAACAATAATGCCAGATGAGGCATGTATGAAACCCTGAGGAAGTATGGATTGAACCTATAAAGGTTGAGATTATCCTAAGATAAGGAAAGAACTAAGAAGAGAAGTATCCTAAGTAGGATTGGGAATAAACGTGATAAAGTTCCCACGGGTAGGTGGAAGCAATGACTTATGGAGAAAGACTGATAAATATATTTTTCTCCATCAGCAGAACTTAAGGGAGAATACTTTCACCCAACAAAGATGGGAATGAGGTAGAAATGTTTGAATTGGAATATATCCAAGGAACAAGGATTACCAGAAATTATTATTATCAGGAAAGGCCAATGAGGTGGCCGACAGTCTAAGTATAAAGGAATAATTATAAATGTTCATACCGAAGAAACAAAATGATATTTGGAAAGACCTTGAAGGTCATATTGGAGTGGAGGAAGTTACATTCCTTCTGATGACTGTGCAAGAATTAAAGGTAATAATAGTTTAAGTAAAGATTCGATTCCTGATGAAGTCTTAAGCATATTACGTACCTTAGAAGGTCCCGTTTTGAGGCAAACCAGGACCATGGTACAAAATTGATGAAGTAAACCATTAAGTTTCCAGTCTTTTATGGAAGATGCATAAGTGATAGTTTCATCAACCGGGCCTAGCTGCGATGCTTGAAACTCTTCTGCAATTCTATCTGCTTCACGTTATATCTACATCAAGTTCAGGAAGTGTTCCTTATGGATAAGGAATAATGATTACTTTGTCTCCCTAAGGGATTTGAAACCCGTAGGGTTAGCTATTAACGCACAACGTAAACAACAAGCGATGATGATTCTTCTAAGAAAGGAGATGACAACGTAAAGATAAAGAAAGTGCTGCTATTAATGAGTTAAGCGGCATGTTGATGAATGACAAGCAAGTTTGTGTTAGTGTACTTCTGCGCAAACAAGATAGAGAATATGAGGTTGATGAATCATGATGCTAAATGTATTCCCGTGGAAAGAATTAATGGGACTTGGAGGGAAGGGCAGTTGAGCCCGAGACTGGCCACCTGAGAGTTTAAAAGTGTTCGGAAGGTGGTATTCGAGCCAGCCTTACCCCCAAAAACTTATAGCACGGTCATAACATGTTTTCATGTGGCAAGGCTACGCCAGTAAAATGCAGAACTCGATAGATGATAAGAGTACGAGCAAGTAGATATATGACCTGATCTGACTCACGAAGAACAACCTGTGGAAAATCACGGGTAGAAAAGAACAAGTAATGAGAAACAAGTTTGGCAGAAGAAGATTATATTGGATTTAAGTTAACGGAATCGGCCAGATTCATTTCGGAGGATTTAAATTGGAATAATGTGGCGATTATAGAGTAAAGGTGACGGGATACCAATAAGGAGGTACCAAGTGCAAAAGATGTCTCAATAAAGAGATGAAGGTAGAAGTAAATAACAGAAGTAAATAAGAATCAGATAATAAGAAGGATGTGATTGGTAAAGAAAAGGATGGGGAAGATTATTATGGAATGTGAAGCAAGGAATGTTATGAATGGATTAATAAATGGGCTTTCTAATGAGTTCTCGGGATGACAACCTGATAGGGTTAGTATTATAAATATGAAAAAGCTAGTAGCGTGACATGGAATGTCAGTAACAATGATGTCAAGCAAGAAATCCAAGATTTAACCTGAGAGGTTGAAGGATTTTCCAAAAGTGAGTGTTGCTAAGCTTAAACAAGAGTATAGGTCCATAGAATGATGGACAGAGCAGCGAGGATATGTTGACACGTGAGGTTACGATAAAGTAGTATTTGATACGGACACGATTATTTTCTCCTCTAATGAACCTCTATAGTTCAGAGGTAAATTCTAAGTATAATATTTTGAAATCATGAAAACTTTCTATAATTCTTTGAAATTCTTTTCTTTTCTTCTCTCTTATTCATCTTCTTTTTGAATTGAGAAGAACAACCCTTTAAGGAGGGGAGGTACTGCTACGTGACTATCTGTCTATGTGATAGAAGTCTAAGTGGAATGCCATGACTTGTTTAATTGCTTGTCAAGTACTAAAGGCTGGCCCCCTTCTGTACTAACTATGCAATATAACAAATGTTCAATTGATCATAGTGATCTCTCAATAAATCTTTCCACTTCTCTATATTGATCGAGATTGCGAAGATTAAAGCGATCAGGAAATGCACAGTACGAGCGAGGTTACCTCCGAATCGTAGGGTGATAGTGATACCAATGTTACTGCAGGTATCAATAAGGATAAGACTGAGTAAGAGTATAACCCGGATAGTGAGTTGTACGAAAAGTAGCAACGTTGATGGAAAAAGGATACAGTATGGATTGTAGCACTAGAAGATGTGCTGAGGAAGGGTAGAACGACTCTTTGCTTCCTACCTGATTCCGGGACGGAATCCTTTTAAGGAGGGGAGACTGTAAGAACCCCAAATTTTGGATATAATTAAAACTTTTTATTAAGTAATGATAAAATGAAGAACAATGATTCCGACAACAAGGTCACCAGCTCTAATGAATGGTGGTTTCAAAGAACAATGATTGTAATGAATGGAAATTGCTTTGGACAATGATCCTGATGCATTGGTATATTGTCAGAATAGAGTAATTCGATGGTTGAGAACCTAGATAAGAATAATCTACCATCCAGGAAGGAGCTAATGGATCCTTGAAAGGAAATGAGTACGTGCATAGTGTTTCCCATACGTGCATAGTATTTCCCGTACGTGCATAGTGTTTCCTGTACGTGCATAGTAATTTGGTGGATGAATAGTGATTTTGTAAGTTGGAAAACTTTTCACGCCACCCTATGTACGGGACGTGATATGGATGTTTCGAAGTCATATTAGTAATACGCGGAGGAAATAAGTGAATGCAGAGACGATCGGAATTCAGAAATTCCAAATTCTTTTTCGGTATAATATTTGACCGGACAGTGGATTAAATATTATTATAATCCAAGAATTGAGATATTAACTTTGAGGATTTGATATTTTGGGATGTTATTATATTTGATTTAAGAATGAAGGTAGGAAACCACTAAGGAGTGGTTATGGCTACAAGGTAATTATTGATATGTGGAAAGAATGAATGGAATTCGACCTTATTATGTTTATGTCTTGAAGAATGCTAAAGGGTGACAACTTAGGTAAGAATAATCTATCTCCTAGGGGAATAAGATATGGAAATTCCAAGCAGGAGAATATTCTCATGTCATCCAGATCGATAACGATTAGTCCAGTGGTTCCGTGAAAAGGTTAAGGAACGATCGAAAGAGATCAGGGACAATTGTACCACCCTAAGAGGTTGAGTAAAGAAAAATGGATGAATAGTGATTCTGGGTGGACATAGGAATATTATTAGACGACACGATATATAAGTATCCGGAACGAAATTCTGAGTTCGTATTAGTGTTCCAAGGGGAAAAAGAGTGTATGTAAAAGCTGTCGGATTCTTAAAAATAGCACTTTTATTTTCCCCGAGATTTCCCTGGACACTGGAAGACTTAAAGAATTATTGAAGGGATTTAAGGAAAATAGGTTCAAGAATTATTAAAGAAGACGGAGAATAGTATTATAAATGTTAAGAAGGTTTCCGGTAAAACCATAACTAGAAGTCTTTGAGATATTCCTACGAACGATCAATCAAATTGAGCAATAACCGGACAAAGAAACGTACAAGCAACCAAGGATGCATCCTATATAGATAGTGGATTATGACATCATCACTTTATCAAAATATCTTGCACCAAAATGCATTTAACCAAGGTCTTAAGTGCAAAAACACAAGAGTTAGGGACTTGGATGCAATTTCTAAGGATAAGGAAATCTAAAGAAGACCAATAGAAGCTTGACACCTCACTTAAAGGAGATGCATCCAAAGATATTAGTGATATATCCCTTGTATTAGCATTATTGATCATAAACCAAGCAAAGCAAAAAGGCAAAACCCATTTCCTTTGCCAAAGAAGGCATTCGGCTTTTTCAAAAAAGGGGAGATCAAAATCCAAGTTCCAACCATCAACCATTGCTCATATTTTGTAGGTATGATCCATATTTCATAATTAAGATATGGTATGATTTTGAGATTTTAATTCCAAGCTTTGCCTGGGTAGAAAAATCCTCAAAGATGAGCAATGAATAGTGAAATCAAGAAACTAACTTTGTTTTCTTGATTTTGTTTGATGATTCAAGTGGTATTAAGGCTAGATAAGGATCATACAAGGCTTACTAGGTGATAATCACACTCCAAGGAAGGTATAAAGCTCTTGAAACCCTAACCCTTGTTTGAGATTTAAGCATGTTTATGATAGTTATAACTTAGTTATGGTTATGTTAAGATTATAAGCATGATTATGTATGGATTGTTGGATTAATGATATAAATAGCTAGATGAACGGAAAGGCATTGCTTGGCCTCAGTTCATGTATATAAGTCATGTATATGTTGTTTGGGTTGGATACTATGTTTATGGGAAGATTCGGAATTGGTAGATATTCGATTTACAGCCGTTATAAGGCCCGATTTTGCAATACCATGTTTTGTATGCCATTCTTCATGTCGAACCCCTACTGTCCAGAGACCTTATCTGCCATGATAGGATAGGTAATGTTCTAAGCTTCGTTTTGATATAAAGATCACGTGAAACGGACTTACGGTTTAGGATTTATGACCAAATTACTAAAAGTAGTTCGAATCCGTAAACGAAAGTTCGTAACTGTAATTGAACCCTCGTAAACTATGTAACGTCATGGCGAACCTTGGTAAATAAATACTAGAGGTAAAAAGGAAGGCGTGAAAGAAAACTGTATGTCAAAAGGATCATTTTTCGATTTATTAAAAATGTTCGAGTCGAGGTTAAACGCGAACGAACCCCTAAAAACCCGCTTGGTTATAACCTTGGTAAAACGCTTAGAAAACGAACGATAAAACTCGGAGTATAGTATTGGTTCGTAACGATCGACTTTAGAACTCATATGACTTAAGTATGTCCCAAGTATAAGTACAATGACATGTCGTATTAACGAACGAATGTCGGGTCGGATCAGTGATAAAAGTAATCCACTAAAAGGGGTATAACGAGATAACTCGAGAACGAGTTTCGAATTAAGTATAACTTAACTTTTAATATGTTAAGTGATTAATCCCGAATGCCTTGGCTATTTATAGATCACCAAGCTGAACCGGGACCCGCTACCACTACCCCTTACCGTACTCGACTACCAGGCAAGTTTCAATTCCCTTCTTTTAGGCTGTTGTTGTGATTGAACAATATATATATATGATTGCTGATATACATATGCCATTGCATGCATGCCTACTTTCAAGTTGAATTGATATACTTGTTCCCTGAATGTTATTGTTGGCTTATAAGCTAGATAGTTATATATCAGTTATAAGCCGGTTATTGTAAGACCCTCATAGAAGGGCGTATATATCTTATTAATCAAAAATAGACCGGGAGTCAATATTCCTTGATATATCGAGATTACCTCGGAAGAAAATATTTAAGTAAATATTTTCTATTATTTGGGCGACGAATATTATTTGAATATTCGTTCGAGACTAATTATTTTAACGATCCTTACTTCAAATAATTATTTGAACGTAACTATTCAACGAATAATATTTCTCAATATTCATTCAGAGTCGAATTGATTATCGACTATTATTTCGAATATTCTTCTAAAGATGAGACTATTAAATGAATATTATTTTGGATATTCTTTTAGATTATTATTTTATTAAATAAATATTATCTCGAATATTCCTTAAGGCTTGGATTACTAAATGAATATTACTTGATATTCATTTAGGATATTATTCATTAAATGAATATTACTTTTGAATATTCATTTAAATTCCTAATTAATTATGAATATTACCTTAAATATTCTTTTCAGGTCTTATTAATTAATGAATATTGTTTTGAATATTCATTTAAATATTTATTTATTCAATAAATATTCTCCTGATATTTTTTTTCAGGGATTATTTTGAGAAATACTCTGATTTAAGACATTCTTTCATATTCCTAAATATTCTGTAAAATATTTTAATTCAATAAATATTCTCTGAATATTTATTCCATACTTAGAATAACCTCAATAAGGGTTATCTTCTTCGATTATTACGAAAAATATTTCGGAGTCATATTATTATTAATCTTATATCAAGAAAGGTTCTCAGACATCATTCTTCTTCGAGTCTGTCTCCTTAATAATAAGGGAACCTTACTTGGAAAATGTTATTTATCTTGTCGACTTCCCGGTCATAAAGTATTCCCTTCACCCGCAACTCGGGTGCTGTTGACTTATTAAGTCATTGCTTACCTTCTCATCTTTCGAGGGGTAAGATTACTGGAACAAGTTAATATCCGTTACCAAGTAATAGCTTGGGAGTTATTGGTAAATTTTCCTTTCCAACTAGATACGACTACTTTGTGGAGTCTTATCAACAAGTATTATACTTGGGGAAAGGGGGACGAACGTTACATTCAGAATCATGAATTCTATTTGAACTAGGAGTCGTGTAAGAGGCCGAGTAGCGCCGGTCCATCCCCTTTGGCCCAACCGTTGGCCGGGGAGAGCTAGTAAGGCGGTATACAAGTAAAGCCGTCAGTTCTTCCTTCTACCGGTAGTAAATCTAAATTGAGCTGTACGATCTCGACTGATCATCAAGATTGGAACAGCGGGCGCGGTGAATACTCCATCATTGGTTCATCATCCAAATTTATTTATTTCCTGCAACATGATTACTGTTGGCAGAGTTGGAAAAGGGTCATAACTGGAATTGCAACCTTTTCTTGCAAACTCCTCTTCTTAATAACAATAAGAATATCTCGCTTACTTTGATGTAGCAAGATATTTCTACAAACAAATACTTTAAGTTACCTTGTAACTTCATCGTTCATATTATACTGGCATCATTTCCGTAAATGCATGGCATATGGTTTGAAAGATACTTTTGAACTGTTATACTTTATCGTTCAGTTATATATTATTGTTGGTGGGCTATTGCTCACCCTTGCTTTATTATTATATCACAACAACAGCTAGACCAGATGACTCGCACAAGGCGCACTCGACGCGGGCGAGGACGATGAGACTACCAGAGCTGAAGAAGAAGCTATTGGTAGGATATATTTATTCTTTCAGTACCAAGAATATAGTCTAGTATGACTTATGTAAATGGATGGCAAAGAGTATGTAATTATATTGAAATTCTTTTGGATTGTAAGAACTCATAATGTGATTAATAAAAATTTGATTGTGACTCTGATTTCATCTCTGGGACTATAACGGGTGTGTTTTATATTGTTGTGTTGGGTCATAGAGACGTAATTTATTTTATGTTAAGGATAGTTCAATTGTTGTGGACAGAATTGGAAACCGTAACCACCGGATCCCGGACCCCGGATCTGGGGGTGTTACAAGAGAGTTCTGGAAAATAAATCACCGACTGAGAAAAAATGATTTGGGGGAGAAATACACAGTTGATTTAGGGATTTGAGGTTTAAAAGGCTTTTCGGAAATTTTAAAATGCTGAAATATTAACTCAAATCAATTAAACAACTTTTAATAATTCAAATTTAAATGGAAAAATTATGAAATTTAAACTTTTCATTTTTAAAAATAAAGAGTACAAAATTATGAACACCCACATATTTTTAAAATATTTTTAAGATAAAAAATGAATAAAATATGAATTTTACAAGTTTTGATCATTTAAATACAATAAAATTCTTAAAATTATTTTAAAATTCGTAAACACCGGAAATAATTCTCCCCCTAATTTTAAAAACAAAATAAATATACAAAGATAATATTATAAAATATTTCATGATTTTTAAAAGGGCACGATCCAGATTCACGGATTAGTTTTTTTGAATCATTTCTTCGACGATCGAACCGTACGGATGTTAATAAACACTCATTTTAGTGTTGGGAAAAAATAATCAAAAAATAAAAAGGTCGGGTTGTACGACATTTTAACAAAAACGTAGTAAAAGTGTTGCTTCCTATAAAGGGACACGATTCAGATTCACTGAATAATTTTTATGAATGATTTCTTCAACGATTGAACCGTACGGATGTTAATAAACACTCATTTTTGTGTTAGCAAAAAATAATCAAAAAATAAAAAGGTCGGGTTGTACGAGATTTTAACAAAAACGTAGTAAAAGTGCTACTTCCTATAACGGGACACGATTCAGATTCACTGAATAATTTTTATGAATGGTTTCTTCGACGATCGAACCGTACGGATGTTAATAAACACTCATTTTTATGTTGGGAAAAAATAATCAAAAAATAAAAAGGTCGGGTTGTACGAGATTTGAACAAAAACGTAGTAAAAGTGCGGTTTCCTATAACGGGACACGATTCAGATTCACTGAATAATTTTTATGAATGGTTTCTTCATAATCTTCAGTAGATAAGGGAGCAGAAGGCTATGGAGCAGCGAACCGTAAGGATGTTAATAAACACTCATTTTTGTGTTTGGAAAAAAATAATCAAAAAATAAAAAGGTCGTGTTGTACGAGATTTTAACAAAAACGTAGTAAAAGTGTTGCTTCCAATAACGGGACACAATTCAGATTCACTGAATAATTTTTATGAATGGTTTCTTCGACGATCAAACCGTACGGATGTTAATAAACACTTATTTTTGTGTTGGGAAAAAATAATCAAAAAATAAAAAGGTCGGGTTGTACGAGATTTTAACAAAACGTAGTAAAAGTGTTGCTTCCTATAACGGGACACGATTCAGATTCACTGAATAATTTTTAAGAATGGTTTCTTCGACGATCGAACCGTACGGATGTTAATAAACACTCATTTTTGTGTTGGGAAAAAATAATCAAAAAATAAAAAGGTCGGGTTGTACGAGATTTTAACAAAAACGTAGTAAAAGTGTTGTTTCCTATAACGGGACACGATTCAGATTCACTGAATAATTTTTATAAATGGTTTCTTCGACGATTGAACCGTACGGATGTTAATAAACACTCATTTTGTTGTTGGGAAAAGATAATCAAAAAATAAAAAGGTCGGGTTGTACAAGATTTTAATAAAAACGTAGTAAAAGTGCTGCTTCCTGTAACGGGACACAATTCAGATTCACTGAATAATTTTTATGAATGGTTTTTTCGACGATCGAACCGTACGGATGTTAATAAACACTCATTTTTGTGTTGGGAAAAAATAATCAAAAAATAAAAAGGTCGGGTTGTACGAGATTTTAACAAAAAAGTAGTAAAAGTGCTACTTCCTATAACAGGACACGATTCAGATTCACTGAATAATTTTTATGAATCGTTTCTTCGACGATCGAACCGTACGGATGTTAATAAACACTCATTTTTCTGTTGGGAAAAAATAATCAAAAAATAAAAAGGTCGGGTTGTACGAGATTTTAACAAAACGTAGTAAAATTGTTGCTTCATATAACGGGACACGATTCAGATTCACTGAATAATTTTTATGAATGGTTTCTTCGACGATCGAACCGTACGGATGTTAATAAACACTTATTTTTGTGTTGGGAAAAAATAATCAAAAAATAAAAAGGTCGGGTTGTACGAGATTTTAACAAAAACGTAGTAAAAGTGTTGTTTCCTATAACGGGACACGATTCAGATTCACTGAATAATTTTTATAAATGGTTTCTTCGACGATTGAACCGTACGGATGTTAATAAACACTCATTTTGGTGTTGGGAAAAGATAATCAAAAAATAAAAAGGTCGGGTTGTACGAGATTTTAACAAAAACGTAGTAAAAGTGCTGCTTCCTATAACGGGACACAATTCAGATTCACTGAATAATTTTTATGAATGGTTTCTTCGACGATCGAACCGTACGGATGTTAATAAACACTCATTTTTGTGTTGGGAAAAAATAATCAAAAAATAAAAAGGTCGGGTTTTACGAGATTTTAACAAAAAAGTAGTAAAAATGCGGTTTCCTATAACCGGACACGATTCAGATTCACTGAATAATTTTTATGAATGGTTTCTTCGACGATCGAACCGTACGGATGTTAATAAACACTCATTTTTCTGTTGGGAAAAAATAATCATAAAATAAAAAGGTCGGGCTGTAGGAGATTTTAACAAAAACGTAGTAAAAGCGCTGCTTCCTATAACGGGACACAATTCAGTTTCACTGAATAATTTTTATGAATGGTTTCTTCGACGATCGAACCGTACGGATGTTAATAAACACTTATTTTGTGTTGGGAAAAAATAATCAAAAAATAAAAAGGTCGGGTTGTACGAGATTTTAACAAAACGTAGTAAAAGTGTTGCTTCCTATAACGGGACACGATTCAGATTCACTGAATAATTTTTATGAATGGTTTCTTCGACGATCGAACCATACGGATGTTAATAAACACTCATTTTTGTATTGGGAAAAAATAATCAAAAAATAAAATGGTCGGGTTGTACGAGATTTTAAAAAAACGTGGTAAAAATGCGGTTTCCTATAACGGGACACGATTCAGATTCACTGAATAATTTTTATGGATGGTTTCTTCGATGATCGAACTGTACAGATGTTAATAAACACTCATTTTTGTGTTGGGAAAAAATAATCAAAAAATAAAAAGGTCGGGTTGTACGAGATTTTAACAAAAACGTAGTAAAAGTGTTGCTTCCTATAACGGGACACAATTCAGATTCACTGAATAATTTTTATGAATGGTTTCTTCGACGATCGAACCGTACGGATGTTAATAAACACTTATTTTTGTGTTGGGAAAAAATAGTGAAAAAATAAAATGGTCGGGTTGCACGAGATTTTAGCAAAACGTAGTAAAAGTGTTGCTTCCTATTACGGGACACGATTCAGATTCACTGAATAATTTTAATGAATGGTTTCTTCGACGATCGAACCATACGGATGTTAATAAACACTCATTTTTGTGTTGGGAAAAAATAATTAAAAAATAAAAAGGTCGGGTTGTACGAGATTTTAAGAAAAACGTAGTAAAAGTGCTGCTTCCTATGCGGGACACAATTCAGATTCACTGAATAATTTTTATGAATGGTTTTTTCGACGATCGAACCGTACGGATGTTAATAAACACTTATTTTTGTGTTGGGAAAAAATAATCAAAAAACAAAAACGTAGTAAATGTGTTGTTTCCTATAACGGGACACGATTCAGATTCAGTGAATAATTTTTATAAATGGTTTTTTCGACGATTGAACCGTACGGATGTTAATAAACACTCATTTTTGTGTTGGGAAAAGATAATCAAAAAATAAAAAGGTCGGGTTGTACGAGATTTTAACAAAAACGTAATAAAAGTGATGCTTCCTATAACAGGACACAATTCAGATTCACTGAATAATTTTTATGAATGGTTTCTTCGACGATCGAACCGTATGGATGTTAATAAACACTTATTTTTGTGTTGGGAAAAAATAGTGAAAAAATAAAAAGGTCGGGTTGTACGAGATTTTAGCAAAACGTAGTAAAAGTGTTGCTTCCTATTACGGGACACGATTCAGATTCACTGAATAATTTTAATGAATGGTTTCTTCGACGATCGAACCGTACGGATTTTAATAAACACTAATTTTTGTGTTGGGAAAAAATAATTAAAAAATAAAAAGGTCGGGTTGTACGAGATTTTAACAAAAAAGTAGTAAAAATGCGGTTTCCTATAACCGGACACGATTCAGATTCACTGAATAATTTTTATGAATGGTTTCTTCGACGATCGAACCGTACGGATGTTAATAAACACTCATTTTTCTGTTGGGAAAAAATAATCATAAAATAAAAAGGTCGGGCTGTAGGAGATTTTAACAAAAACGTAGTAAAAGCGCTGCTTCCTATAACGGGACACAATTCAGTTTCACTGAAAAATTTTTATGAATGGTTTCTTCGACGATCGAACCGTACGGATGTTAATAAACACTTATTTTGTGTTGGGAAAAAATAATCAAAAAATAAAAAGGTCGGGTTGTACGAGATTTTAACAAAACGTAGTAAAAGTGTTGCTTCCTATAACGGGACACGATTCAGATTCACTGAATAATTTTTATGAATGGTTTCTTCGACGATCGAACCATACGGATGTTAATAAACACTCATTTTTGTATTGGGAAAAAATAATCAAAAAATAAAATGGTCGGGTTGTACGAGATTTTAAAAAAACGTGGTAAAAATGCGGTTTCCTATAACGGGACACGATTCAGATTCACTGAATAATTTTTATGGATGGTTTCTTCGATGATCGAACTGTACAGATGTTAATAAACACTCATTTTTGTGTTGGGAAAAAATAATCAAAAAATAAAAAGGTCGGGTTGTACGAGATTTTAACAAAAACGTAGTAAAAGTGTTGCTTCCTATAACGGGACACAATTCAGATTCACTGAATAATTTTTATGAATGGTTTCTTCGACGATCGAACCGTACGGATGTTAATAAACACTTATTTTTGTGTTGGGAAAAAATAGTGAAAAAATAAAATGGTCGGGTTGTACGAGATTTTAGCAAAACGTAGTAAAAGTGTTGCTTCCTATTACGGGACACGATTCAGATTCACTGAATAATTTTAATGAATGGTTTCTTCGACGATCGAACCATACGGATGTTAATAAACACTCATTTTTGTGTTGGGAAAAAATAATTAAAAAATAAAAAGGTCGGGTTGTACGAGATTTTAAGAAAAACGTAGTAAAAGTGCTGCTTCCTATGCGGGACACAATTCAGATTCACTGAATAATTTTTATGAATGGTTTTTTCGACGATCGAACCGTACGGATGTTAATAAACACTTATTTTTGTGTTGGGAAAAAATAATCAAAAAACAAAAACGTAGTAAATGTGTTGTTTCCTATAACGGGACACGATTCAGATTCAGTGAATAATTTTTATAAATGGTTTTTTCGACGATTGAACCGTACGGATGTTAATAAACACTCATTTTTGTGTTGGGAAAAGATAATCAAAAAATAAAAAGGTCGGGTTGTACGAGATTTTAACAAAAACGTAATAAAAGTGATGCTTCCTATAACAGGACACAATTCAGATTCACTGAATAATTTTTATGAATGGTTTCTTCGACGATCGAACCGTATGGATGTTAATAAACACTTATTTTTGTGTTGGGAAAAAATAGTGAAAAAATAAAAAGGTCGGGTTGTACGAGATTTTAGCAAAACGTAGTAAAAGTGTTGCTTCCTATTACGGGACACGATTCAGATTCACTGAATAATTTTAATGAATGGTTTCTTCGACGATCGAACCGTACGGATTTTAATAAACACTAATTTTTGTGTTGGGAAAAAATAATTAAAAAATAAAAAGGTCGGGTTGTACGAGATTTTAACAAAAACGTAGTAAAAGTGCTGCTTCCTATGCGGGACACAATTCAGATTCACTGAATAATTTTTATGAATGGTTTTTTCGACGATCGAACCGTACGGATGTTAATAAACACTTATTTTTGTGTTGGGAAAAAAATAATCAAAAAACAAAAACGTAGTAAATGTGTTGTTTCCTATAACGGGACACGATTCAGATTCAGTGAATAATTTTTATAAATGGTTTTTTCGACGATTGAACCGTACGGATGTTAATAAACACTCATTTTTGTGTTGGGAAAAGATAATCAAAAAATAAAAAGGTCGGGTTGTACGAGATTTTAACAAAAACGTAATAAAAGTGATGCTTCCTATAACAGGACACAATTCAGATTCACTGAATAATTTTTATGAATGGTTTCTTCGACGATCGAACCGTACGGATGTTAATAAACACTCATTTTTCTGTTGGGAAAAAATAATCAAAAAATAAAAAGGTCGGGTTGTACGAGATTTTAACAAAACGTAGTAAAATTGTTGCTTCATATAACGGGACACGATTCAGATTCACTGAATAATTTTTATGAATGGTTTCTTCGACGATCGAACCGTACGGATGTTAATAAACACTTATTTTTGTGTTGGGAAAAAATAATCAAAAAATAAAAAGGTCGGGTTGTACGAGATTTTAACAAAAACGTAGTAAAAGTGTTGTTTCCTATAACGGGACACGATTCAGATTCACTGAATAATTTTTATAAATGGTTTCTTCGACGATTGAACCGTACGGATGTTAATAAACACTCATTTTGGTGTTGGGAAAAGATAATCAAAAAATAAAAAGGTCGGGTTGTACGAGATTTTAACAAAAACGTAGTAAAAGTGCTGCTTCCTATAACGGGACACAATTCAGATTCACTGAATAATTTTTATGAATGGTTTCTTCGACGATCGAACCGTACGGATGTTAATAAACACTCATTTTTGTGTTGGGAAAAAATAATCAAAAAATAAAAAGGTCGGGTTTTACGAGATTTTAAAAAAAAGTAGTAAAAATGCGGTTTCCTATAACCGGACACGATTCAGATTCACTGAATAATTTTTATGAATGGTTTCTTCGACGATCGAACCGTACGGATGTTAATAAACACTCATTTTTCTGTTGGGAAAAAATAATCATAAAATAAAAAGGTCGGGCTGTAGGAGATTTTAACAAAAACGTAGTAAAAGCGATGCTTCCTATAACGGGACACAATTCAGTTTCCCTGAATAATTTTTATGAATGGTTTCTTCGACGATCGAACCGTACGGATGTTAATAAACACTTATTTTTGTGTTGGGAAAAATAATCAAAAAATAAAAAGGTCGGGTTGTACGAGATTTTAACAAAACGTAGTAAAAGTGTTGCTTCCTATAACGGGACACGATTCAGTTTCACTGAATAATTTTTATGAATGGTTTCTTCGACGATCGAACCATACGGATGTTAATAAACACTCATTTTTGTATTGGGAAAAAATAATCAAAAAATAAAATGGTCGGGTTGTACGAGATTTTAAAAAAACGTGGTAAAAATGCGGTTTCCTATAACGGGACACGATTCAGATTCACTGAATAATTTTTATGGATGGTTTCTTCGATGATCGAACTGTACAGATGTTAATAAACACTCATTTTTGTGTTGGGAAAAAATAATCAAAAAATAAAAAGGTCGGGTTGTACGAGATTTTAACAAAAACGTAGTAAAAGTGTTGCTTCCTATAACGGGACACAATTCAGATTCACTGAATAATTTTTATGAATGGTTTCTTCGACGATCGAACCGTACGGATGTTAATAAACACTTATTTTTGTGTTGGGAAAAAATAGTGAAAAAATAAAAAGGTCGGGTTGTACGAGATTTTAGCAAAACGTAGTAAAAGTGTTGCTTCCTATTACGGGACACGATTCAGATTCACTGAATAATTTTAATGAATGGTTTCTTCGACGATCGAACCATACGGATGTTAATAAACACTCATTTTTGTGTTGGGAAAAAATAATTAAAAAATAAAAAGGTCGGGTTGTACGAGATTTTAAGAAAAACGTAGTAAAAGTGCTGCTTCCTATGCGGGACACAATTCAGATTCACTGAATAATTTTTATGAATGGTTTTTTCGACGATCGAACCGTACGGATGTTAATAAACACTTATTTTTGTGTTGGGAAAAAATAATCAAAAAACAAAAACGTAGTAAATGTGTTGTTTCCTATAACGGGACACGATTCAGATTCAGTGAATAATTTTTATAAATGGTTTTTTCGACGATTGAACCGTACGGATGTTAATAAACACTCATTTTTGTGTTGGGAAAAGATAATCAAAAAATAAAAAGGTCGGGTTGTACGAGATTTTAACAAAAACGTAATAAAAGTGATGCTTCCTATAACAGGACACAATTCAGATTCACTGAATAATTTTTATGAATGGTTTCTTCGACGATCGAACCGTATGGATGTTAATAAACACTTATTTTTGTGTTGGGAAAAAATAGTGAAAAAATAAAAAGGTCGGGTTGTACGAGATTTTAGCAAAACGTAGTAAAAGTGTTGCTTCCTATTACGGGACACGATTCAGATTCACTGAATAATTTTAATGAATGGTTTCTTCGACGATCGAACCGTACGGATGTTAATAAACACTAATTTTTGTGTTGGGAAAAAATAATTAAAAAATAAAAAGGTCGGGTTGTACGAGATTTTAACAAAAACGTAGTAAAAGTGCTGCTTCCTATGCGGGACACAATTCAGATTCACTGAATAATTTTTATGAATGGTTTTTTCGACGATCGAACCGTACGGATGTTAATAAACACTTATTTTTGTGTTGGGAAAAAATAATCAAAAAACAAAAACGTAGTAAATGTGTTGTTTCCTATAACGGGACACGATTCAGATTCCGTGAATAATTTTTATAAATGGTTTTTTCGACGATTGAACCGTACGGATGTTAATAAACACTCATTTTTGTGTTGGGAAAAGATAATCAAAAAATAAAAAGGTCGGGTTGTACGAGATTTTAACAAAAACGTAATAAAAGTGATGCTTCCTATAACAGGACACAATTCAGATTCACTGAATAATTTTTATGAATGGTTTCTTCGACGATCGAACCGTACGGATGTTAATAAACACTCATTTTTGTGTTGGAAAAAAATA
This sequence comes from Saposhnikovia divaricata, assembly GCA_036435485.1. Lineage (NCBI taxonomy): Eukaryota > Viridiplantae > Streptophyta > Magnoliopsida > Apiales > Apiaceae > Saposhnikovia > Saposhnikovia divaricata. The sequence goes on along the minus strand of CM071594.1, from coordinate 248,821,522 downwards.
ATCAAAAAATAAAAAGGTCGTGTTGTACGGGATTTTAACAAAAACGTAGTAAAAGTGCGGTTTCATATAACGGGACACGATTCAGATTCACAGAATAATTTTAATGAATGCTTTCTTCGACGATCGAACCGTACGGATGTTTATAAACACTCATTTTTGTGTTGGGAAAAAATAATCAAAAAATAAAAAGGTCGTGTTGTACGGGATTTTAACAAAAACGTAGTAAAAGTGTTGTTTCCTATAACGGGACACGATTTAGATTCTCTGAATTATTTAAATGAATGGTTTCTTCGACGAACGAACCGTACGGATGTTAATAAACACTCATTTTTCTGTTGGGAAAAAATAATCAAAAAATAAAAAGGTCGGGTTGTACGAGATTTTAACAAAAACGTAGTAAAAGTGCTGCTTCCTATGCGGGACACAATTCAGATTCACTGAATAATTTTTATGAATGGTTTTTTCGACGATCGAACCGTACGGATGTTAATAAACACTTATTTTTGTGTTGGGAAAAAATAATCAAAAAACAAAAACGTAGTAAATGTGTTGTTTCCTATAACGGGACACGATTCAGATTCAGTGAATAATTTTTATAAATGGGTTTTTTCGACGATTGAACCGTACGGATGTTAATAAACACTCATTTTTGTGTTGGGAAAAGATAATCAAAAAATAAAAAGGTCGGGTTGTACGAGATTATAACAAAAACGTAATAAAAGTGATGCTTCCTATAACAGGACACAATTCAGATTCACTGAATAATTTTTATGAATGGTTTCTTCGACGATCGAACCGTACGGATGTTAATAACACTTATTTTTGTGTTGGGAAAAAATAGTGAAAAAATAAAAAGGTCGGGTTGTACGAGATTTTAGCAAAACGTAGTAAAAGTGTTGCTTCCTATTACGGGACACGATTCAGATTCACTGAATAATTTTAATGAATGGTTTCTTCGACGATCGAACCGTATGGATGTTAATAAACACTCATTTTTGTGTTGGGAAAAAATAATTAAAAATAAAAAGGTCGGGTTGTACGAGATTTTAACAAAAACGTAGTAAAAGTGCTGCTTCCTATGCGGGACACAATTCAGATTCACTGAATAATTTTTATGAATGGTTTTTTCTACGATCGAACCGTACGGATGTTAATAAACACTTATTTTTGTGTTGGGAAAAAATAATCAAAAAACAAAAACGTAGTAAATGTGTTGTTTCCTATAACGGGACACGATTCAGATTCAGTGAATAATTTTTATAAATGGTTTTTTCGACGATTGAACCGTACGGATGTTAATAAACACTCATTTTTGTGTTGGGAAAAGATAATCAAAAAATAAAAAGGTCGGGTTGTACGAGATTTTAACAAAAACGTAATAAAAGTGATGCTTCCTATAACAGGACACAATTCAGATTCACTGAATAATTTTTATGAATGGTTTCTTCGACGATCGAACCGTACGGATGTTAATAAACACTCATTTTTGTGTTGGGAAAAAATAATCAAAAAATAAAAAGGTCGTGTTGTACGGGATTTTAACAAAAACGTAGTAAAAGTGCGGTTTCATATAACGGGACACGATTCAGATTCACAGAATAATTTCAATGAATGCTTTCTTCGACGATCGAACCGTACGGATGTTAATAAACACTCATTTTTGTGTTGGGAAAAAATAATCAAAAAATAAAAAGGTCGTATTGTACGGGATTTTAACAAAAACGTAGTAAAAGTGCGGTTTCATATAACGGGACACGATTCAGATTCACAGAATAATTTTAATGAATGCTTTCTTCGACGATCGAACCGTACGGATGTTAATAAACACTCATTTTTGTGTTGGGAAAAAATAATCAAAAAATAAAAAGGTCGTGTTGTACGGGATTTTAACAAAAACGTAGTAAAAGTGCGGTTTCCTATAACGGGACACGATTTAGATTCTCTGAATTATTTAAATGAATGGTTTCTTCGACGATCGAACCGTACGGATGTTAATAAACACTCATTTTTCTGTTGGGAAAAAATAATCAAAAAATAAAAAGGTCGGGTTGTACGAGATTTTAACAAAAACGTAGTAAAAGTGCTACTTCCTTTAACGGGACACGATTCAGATTCACTGAATAATTTTTATGAATGGTTTCTTCGACGATTGAACCATATGGATGTTAATAAACACTCATTTTTGTGTTGGGAAAAAATAATCAAAAAATAAAAAGGTCGGGTTGTACGAGATTTAACAAAAACGTAATAAAAGTCCGGTTTTCTATAACGGGACACGATTCAGATTCACTGAATAATTTTTATGAATGGTTTCTTCGACGATTGAACCATATGGATGTTAATAAACATTTATTTTTGTGTTGGGAAAATAAAAAGGTTGGGTTGTACGAGATTTTAACAAAAACGTAGTAAAAGTGCTGCTTCCTATAACGGGACACGATTCAGTTTCACTGAATAATTTTTATGAATGGTTTCTTCGACGATCGAACCGTACGGATGTTAATAAACACTCTTTTTGCACTAAATCACGCAAGCGTACGTGGTCACAAGTAATATATGAATAAGTCAAGTTCGTTCCCACAGAGATCTGGTTAGGTTTCCATTCAGTTCATGCACCTATGCAACAATGTATGGTTTTTATTCATTGCTAAGACAATTAACAAGATTGGGTTTTGATTAACTAAAATTAACTAAGAAGCAAATTAACAAAACTAAAAATTAATTAACTAATGAGAATTAAAATCGAATTACTTATACGAGAGAAAACATGGGATTCTAACTTCATTAAATACTTCGCTTAGATCTGACGCTTTTAATCACTATTTGCAATAGTTATGATATCTGATCGGATAACACGAAACAAGTACACTCTACCTGTCAGCATACGTATACCAAACTACCCATACATCCACAAAAGAGATAGAAGATGAATAGACACCAATTATGCTTAGACCCTATATGTCTGTAGAATTTGAAAACATAACGGTTGAGGAACAAGTTATCCATAATGATCACATAGGGCAACATAATATATTTCTATTTATGCTACAAATCATGTTGATAAACAATCATGAACCTATGCTAGCATGACAAGTTCTAAATCTCAAGATCTACTTTCACTTCACAAGAGATTAACAGATTAGATGTTAGCAACACATCTATCACTTAAGCGTAACCATACGAGGATATCAGATATACATCACACACAGATCTTTAAAGCATCAAGATACTAAACTACATGGATAAATCCGTTAGAATCCCATGACAACGATTAGTTCATAATCAAACCGCTCGTCATCATGGGATCTGATGAAACCATGATAATAAAACAATATCTGAATAATAAATAAGAGTAATAGAGTAAGAAAGGAAATCCCAAAAACACCCAAGAGTATCGCCTAATTAGAAGAAAACAAAAGTAGATCTAGATCTCCGTTGCTTGTCACGAGCGTAGGAATCCTTCTCCAAGTCTGAATCTCCGTCTCTCTCTGTGTTATGATGAGAATTCGTCGTTTTATGATGAAGGATGATGTTTATATAGGCCCCCGACAACTTGTCCTCCAAGAAAACGTCCAAAAATCTAATTAAAAATCGAATTCTGGACCAATTTAATATTTAATTCACGTCAGGCTCAGGCCCTGAGCCTCAGACCTCAGGTCCTGAGTTTACTGCTTGAAATATCCTTGTCCAATTAAGGCCCTGAACCTACCAGCTAAGGTCCTGAGTTTCCTTTAATTGCTTCTTTCATCATGCATTCTTCTCTCTAGCACCTTGTTTTTTTCCATAATTCATTAAAAACACCAATTACTAATGGAAAAGTAATTTCCTGCCTGTACTAGTAGTCCTGCACAAACTTCACTAAAATACGTCAAAAATACCACACACTCGAGGTCAAGAAATCAATTTAAGCCGATATGAAGCATTCCAAGTGGATATAAAATCCACTTATCAGACTCATTTTTGTGTTGGGAAAAAATAATCAAAAAATAAAAAGGTCGTGTTGTACGAGATTTTAACAAAAACGTAGTAAAAGTGCGGTTTCCTAAAACGGGACACGATTCAGATTCACTGAATAATTTTAATGAATGGTTTCTTCGAAGATCGAACCGTACGGATGTTAATAAACACTCATTTTTTTGTTGGGAAAAAATAATCAAAAAATAAAAAGGCCGGGTTGTACGAGATTTTAACAAAAATGTATTAAAAATGTTGCTTCCTATAACGGGACACGATTCAGATTCACTGAATAATTTTTATGAATGGTTTCTTCGACGATTGAACCATATGGATGTTAATAAACACTCTTTTTTGTGTTGGGAAAAAATAATCAAAAAATAAAAAGGTTGGGTTGTACGAGATTTTAACAAAAACGTAGTAAAAGTGCTGCTTCCTATAACGGGACACGATTCAGATTCACTGAATAATTTTTATGAATGGTTTCTTCGACGATCGAACAGTACAGATGTTAATAAACACTCATTTTTGTGTAGGTGAAAATTTTTGGCAGATATTTTCCCCCCAAAATGAATAATTTAGACACAAACCGATATTACTCCCCCCAAAACACTCCCCTTTCCCCAAAAACACTCCCTCAAACCTCACTGCTCCCTCTCTCTCTCTCTCTCTCTCTCTCTCTCTCTCTCTCTCTCGCTCTCTCTCTCTCTCTCTCTCTCTCTCTCTCTCTCTCTCTCTCCCTCTCTCTCGACAAACCTCTCGGTCAATTCTCTCCTCAAACAACCAGTTCTTGATAAACCCAACTCAAGCTCAAGCTCAAGCTCAAGCTCAATTCATTTTGCTGGATGTATGTGTTCCTGATTTTGTCACAAACATATTTTGATTATCAAATTTTGTTTGTGACAAAATCAAGGAACACTTACATCCAGCAAATCTCAAGCTCTCTCAAGCTTCTTCAGCCTCAATTTTGAACAACTAGGTTTGAGAGTCAAGATTAGGGGTTATAAATCTGAGAAACCCTCGTTTGTTTTGGGTTTTAAAGAGAGAGACCCAGAGAGATGGTGAGACTAATGGCGGACTTGATACGGAAGTTCCTTCACTTCTTCAATGCTCTTCGTGAGCGTGAATTAGATCTTCGAGGTACATCTCTCTCTCTCTCTCTCTCTCTCTCTCTCTCTCTCTCTCTCTCCCCTTCGTGAGCGTGATAGATATAATTTTATTCATTGTATTTTGATTCTTATGCTCCATATTTTATTTTGATGTTGCTTGTTAAGATGTTTTTATTTTTGTTTTCTTAAGAAAGAGCTTATATAGGAACATTGGAGGTAAGACTTCTTGTTTGCCAATTTTTTATTTTCTGTTCAGATTTATTTGGTAGTGGTTTATGTTAGTCACAGAGGCATGCCTGAATACATCTAATAACAAGCCTAAGTATGTGTAATGCTATGCATTACCTACATGACCTCTTAACTGAGGGAACCTCTAGTTGTAGAGTTTCTATTTGTTCTATACTTGTAATAGGCATCAAATTCTAGTTGTGTTACTGTAATTATAAAGTCAAGAATAATGCTTGAAAGAAGTTCCAAGGTTCATGCCTCAAGCAAGGAGATAAAGACTGCCAAATAATCACAGTTGGGATTTGAAGAAATGAAGAATTTGCCTAAGTACCAATTCGAGAAGTACATTTGTCTATTCGAGAAGTCTAGCATTCGAGAAGTCAGAGATTCGATATCTCAGAAGACACTATTCGATATCTCTGAATACACTGTTCGATATCTCATTCGATATCTCAGAGATTCGATATGTCTATTACTCTATTCGAGAAATCATGGAGTCAACAAGTCAAAGCATCATTCGAGTTCTCTAAGAGTCAACAAGTCAATGATCTATTCGATGCCTCAAGGACTAAAGAAGCTATTCGACATCTCAGGGATTCGATATGTCAAAATGCTCTATTCGATATCTCAAGGAGTCCCAGAGAAAAGAGCTATTCGAGAAGTAATTCGATATGTCAATACAACACTATTCGAGAACTCAGAGTTATCGATTAAGTCAATTCGAGTTCTCGAATTAATCACTTAGCCACTTCTCGAATACATTCTTGGAGACAAAATACTGAAGAATTGTACAAGTCAGAAACCTGCAACAAGCCAAGACACTTTATTTGACTATGTACTATAAAGCAGATTGGAAAGCCTACAATGAAGCTTGGAGAGATAAAACAAAGGGACAAGGAGCTAAAGAAGTGGATCTGAACAGGCTTTGCAAAGTCAAATCTGTAGCCGTTTGGACTCTTACTCAAATGAGATAGACATACTGAAAAGTAGTTTGTTTTACCTACCTTATTTGTAGTAAGTAGGTGTATCCATGTCTATAAGGATACAGCCTCACTTCCTTAGGAGATAAATTTTTCAAGGTACATCACAAGAAATATCTCTCTAAGAAAAACGAAGCTGAGAATATTACCATTTGTATTCACAGATTGTAGCAAAATCTTTATCTAATAAAATATTAGATTAAAGTGATATTGTGTTGTGTTTGTCTTTGTTATCTGTTCTTACATTTTTTACACATTCAACACATATCTTGCTGCAAAGATTCAAGAACAAAGAAAAGTTCAAGAATCCATTCACCCCCCTGTATTCTTTTACCGTATTCAATACTCAACAAGTGGTATCAGAGCAGGCTGTTTAATCTAAACAGAAAACGATCATGAGTTCGAATACACCAAAGACTACAGGTACAGTGAAGGTCCCTAAGTTCGACAAAGAGAATTACAACCTCTGGAAAATAAAAATGCTGTTGTTCATCAAAGCTGCCAATCCTCTCTACCCTGACATCCTCAAAATGGTCCATTTGTACCACAACAAGAAATTGCTGAATCTACAGTGGGCACAATAGTCATTCCTAGATCATATGTTGCAAAAGAGCCATCCAAATGGATGGACTCAGAGAAGGAAAAGGTTGCCCTAGACAGTCATCTCATGTTGCTGATAGACTCCATGGATATGTCGATGTTTGCTAATATAGCATCATGCACATCAGCCAAGGACATGTGGAATCACATCGAGGTGTTATGTGAAGGGACAGAGGAGGTAAGAGAAAATAGGAAACAGATACTGGTCACACAGTATGAAGCTTTCATGGCACAGTCCAAAGAAAGTATTAGTGATATGTTTGAGAGATTTCACAAACTGGTGACTGAGCTTCAAATGAATGGGAAGGTTTACAGCACTAAGGAATTAAACATGAAGTTTCTACTATCTGCACCAAACCATCTAGAGCAAAGGGTCATATCTCTGAGAGAAAGAGATTTGAACAAAGTCACATATGATGTGCTCTATGGGGTTTTAAAAACTCATGAGCTTGAGTTGCTTCAGAAGAGGGCTATCCAAGCCAACCAAGGCAGAATGATAAACACATCCTGTGCCTTGATTTTCAACAAATCCGTTCAAGACCTGGAGGCATCTACAAGTCAATTGAGAATAGAAGAGATAGTAGATGATGAAGAGACTGAAGAAGAAGTGACTGAACCTGTTGATGAAAAGGAAGAAGATGAGTTCTATACTCTTGAAGAGTTGGATGCCATGGAAAACACTTCATATGCGTTTATGGGTAGAAAATTCCCAAACATCAGATTTAACAGGAATCAGCCCTTCAAGTCTAGATCTCAAAATCATTCATTCAACAAGAGCAGGGCACCTGTGAAAGTAAACAAAAACAAATTCAAAACCAGCTATGTGGATAGGTCATCCGTGAGATGTTATAGATGCAATGACCTAGGGCATTTTGCCAGTGAATGCAAGAAGCCTAAGAAGAAGGATAAGGAGTTTCTTGAGCTTGAAGCTAAGTATGAGGCTCTGCTAAAGAAGCATGCACCAGGTAAGGCCTACATAGCTGAAGGGAAGTGTTGGGATGATTCTGATAGTGATGGAGAAGAACAAGAATTCTGCAACTATGCCTTGATGGCCAACTCCAAGGAAGAACCATCTGAATCAGACTCTCAGGGCAAAGAAAGTGAAAGAAAGGTCATGTGGATTTTGGACAGTGGATGCTCAAACCATATGACTGGTGATATGGCCCTGCTATCAGAGTATGAGGAGAAGGCTGGCCCAATGGTTGCTTTTGGAGATGACAGCATTGGCAACACACTGGGATATGGCAAGTTGGAAATTGGAAATGTCATCATTGAAAATGTAGCACTGGTCAAGGGACTCAAGCACAATCTACTGAGTGTTGTTCAATTTACTGACAGAGGCTTCAAAGTGAATTTTGACAAAGATGAATGTTTGATCACCCACAAAAAGACTGGTGACTTTGCTCTATCTGGAGTAAGGAAAGGAAGCCTATTTGTAGCCAATATGAACTCTGCAAACAAGGACAAAATCTGTTGCTTTTACTCAAAAGCATCAAATGAAGATAGTTGGCTGTGGCATAAGAAGCTATCACACTTGAACTTCAAAGGCATTAATTCTCTAGTCAAAAGAGAGTTAGTAAGAGGCATGCCCACACTTGAATATTGTCAAGAAGGAGTGTGTGAAGCTTGTCAAAAGAGAAAAATGAAAAGATCAAGCCACAAGTCAAAGACAGTGACATCAATAACCAAGCCCCTACAACTAATTCATATGGACTTGTTTGGGCCTGTCAATATTATGTCACTAGGAAGGAAAAAGTATGCTCTGGTGATGGTTGATGATTTCACAAGGTATACATGGGTAGAATTTCTGGCATCAAAAGATGAGGCTCCCCAAGTAATCATTGAGCATATAAAGAAAATTGACAAGGAAGCAAAGGCCAACAATGCAAGTGTGATTGCATTAAGAAGTGATAATGGAACAGAGTTCAGAAATGCCATGCTTGAAGCATTCTGCAAAGAAAATGGTATTTCTCAACAATTCTCAGCTCCAAGGACTGCACAACAAAATGGAGTTGTTGAAAGAAAGAATAGAACTCTGATTGAGGCTGCTAGAACAATGTTACTTGATGCAAAGATGCCTACATGTTTTTGGGCTGAGGCTGTGAGCACTGCATGCTATATCCAAAACAGAACCCTCATCAACAAAAACACTGGAAAGACACCTTACAACTTGATGACTGGAAAGAAGCCCACCCTAAAGTATGTTCATACTTTTGGAAGCAAATGCTTTGTGTTAAAAGATAACTCAGAATATGTTGGAAAGTTTGATGCAAAAGCATTTGAAGGAATTTTTCTTGGCTACTCTATGGAAAGAATTGCATACAAAGTTTATGTCATCACTCAAAAGAAAGTTATGGAAAGCACAGATGTGACATTTGATGACAACAAACTACCTGGATTAGAAGAAGCCAATGATGAAGATAAAGATCCTTTGAAGTTTGAAAATCTAGATGATTTTGATGAGGAGATTGAAACTGAATTTGAGCCCACAATTCAACAAACTCAAGTGAATGAAGAACCTGTGTCAACCAATAATGAAGAAACAAGCATCCAAGACACACCTGTGATTAGTGGAAACTTCACAGGGGGAGGAAATGTAAATGATCATGATCTGGATGATGAAGCAACATCAAGGCTGAGAAATCAATCTGAACATACAAGGAAATGGGATAGATCACATACTGCAGATCAGATAATTGGAGATCCAAATACAGGAGTGAGAACAAGGAGAGCAACTCTAAATGAATGTCTCTATGGTTGCTTTCTATCCCAAGTTGAGCCTAAGAAACTTGAAGATGCATTGTTGGATCCTGATTGGATAATTGCTATGCAAGAGGAGCTAAACCAATTTGAAAGAAGCAAAGTATGGGAACTTGTGCCTGCACCAAAGGGTAGAACCATTGTTGGAACAAAATGGGTTCTAAGGAATAAGATGGATGAAAATGGTGTAGTCATAAGAAACAAAGCAAGGTTGGTTGCAAAAAGATACTCTCAACAGGAGGGCATTGACTATGATGAGACTTTTGCCCCTGTTGCCAGACTAGAGGCCATCAGAATTTTCTCGGCATTTGCTGCACATTCTAATTTCAAGGCCTATCAAATGGATGTCAAGAGTGCATTTCTGAATGGGGAGTTGGAAGAAGAAGTATATGTGCAACAGCCACCTGGCTTTGAGGATCCACAATTCCCTCACTTTGTCTACAGATTGCTTAAAGCATTGTATGGACTTAAGCAAGCTCCTAGGGCATGGTATGACACATTGTCACAATTTCTACTTGAGAATCAATTCGCTAGAGGCACACTAGACAAGACACTGTTTTACAAGAAACATGGTGATGATATTATCTTAGTTCAAATCTATGTGGATGATATCATATTTGGCTCTACAAATGAGAAGCTGTGTGAGAAATTCTCTAAGCTCATGCAGAGCAGATATGAGATGAGTATGATGGGAGAATTAACATTCTTTCTTGGGCTGCAAGTGAGTCAAAGGAAGGATGGCATTTTTATAAGTCAAACCAAATACATCAAGGATCTATTGAAGAAATTTGATTTAGAAGAATGCTCACCTGCAAAGACACCCATGGCCACTGCTACCAAGTTAGATGAAGATAGTAAGGGCAAGAAGGTAGATATCTCAATCTACAGAGGCATGGTTGGTTCTCTACTCTACCTCACTGCTAGTAGGCCAGAAATCATGTTTGCAACATGCTTGTGTGCAAGGTTTCAATCAAATCCAAATGAATCACATATGATAGCAATAAAGAGGATTTTCAGATATCTGAAGGGCACACCAAACTTGGGGTTATGGTATCCTAAGGACACAGGGTTCAATCTGGTTGGTTATTTTGATGCTGATTATGCTGGATGCAGAGTGGATAGGAAAAGCACCTCAGGTAGCTGCCAGTTTCTTGGACAAAGGTTAGTCTCTTGGTACAGCAATAAACAACAATCTGTGTCAACTTCCACAGCTGAAGCTGAGTACATAGCTGTTGGAAGTTGTTGTGCTCAAGTGCTTTGGATCAGAAACCAACTTATAGATTATGGACTTGTGTTGGAAAGAATTCCAATCATGTGTGACAACACAAGTGCAATCTCTATAGTTTCCAATCCTGACAATCATTCTAGGACAAAGCACATTGACATCAGATATCACTTCATAAGGGAGCATGCAACTAATGGAACCATTGAGTTACATTATGTTCCCACAGAGAAAACAACTAGCTGACATATTCACTAAGCCATTAGATGAATCCACCTTCACAAGGTTGGTTAGTGAGATTGGAATGCTGAATTCTTCAAATTCTGGCTGAGTGAATATATCAACTAGATTGTTGCAGCAGTAAATACTTACTTTATCAAATGCTCAATATTTTTAAAGTAAGTATTGGCTGGATTATTATTTATAAATATTCCACAATGCTGCATATGTTGAAAATCATACATCTTTAGCTTGAAATTTCTGTGAAATTTTGAGAGAATCACTATTTAATTTAGTAGAATATTCTTCAGTGAATATTTCTGGTAAATTTTAAAAGATAGTGAAAATTGAATTTTATGAGTGAAAATTATAGTTCGATAAGTCAGACTTCTCGAATGGTTCATTGTTTTGTCATGGCTCGAGTTCTCGAATAGGCCTATCAAGAACCCTCCTGAGTTCTCTAATAGTGCCTTTTGGAGAAATCGAATAGCACACTTTGAGTTCTCGAATAGAGTATTTTAGTTCTCTAATGATGGAGTTCTCGAATACAGTATTTGAGTTATCGAATCATTTGAAAAGGCTGATTTCTCGCTGACACTTAATCGCTTTTTGGATTTATATTCAAAAATTCATTTCGCTCATAAAAACATATTTTATTTAGCTTAGAATTATTTTCTGAGTTAAATAACTGCCAGCTGTGAGTTACAAACTGCTTGAGATATCGAATAAGCCTTTCTTGACTTATCGAATAGCTGTTTTATACTTCTCGAATGACTGACTTGTCGATACAAAACTTATATCTAATCGACAACTCAAGTCACTCACATATATACAATTCCATAACTGTTCAAATCATTTCATTCAATTTCTCAGGCAGCTAAAGTTCCAAAACCTCTGTAAACCCTAACGTCAAAAGATAAATTTCTTCTTCAACCTTCATTCTCTTCTCATATCTCTGTGTAACAATGGCAAATACCTAACTCACAATTCCTAAACACACCAATTTCATAGCAATAACCAACGATGTTGAAGCACCCAATGCAAACTTTAAGTGCTTCGTTCGATGGATGGCTGAATCATACATCAAGGATGCACTCTCAGCTAACCCAACTCTGTATCTAGATTTACTAGAACAGTTTTGGAGAACTGCTACTGTGGAGGTCGTGGCCCTAGAGAATGCAATAACTTCATACGTAATCTATTGCAAGATTCAGGACAAGGAAATCACCATCACTACTGAAAATATGAATCAAGCACTGGGGTTACAACAAGGAGTGTATGACAGTCAAGCAACTGATCAGGAATTGGAAGATTTCTTTGATTTTATCAACTACTGAGATAGAATCAAGCTTGGAAATTTGAATAGGAAGTACTTGAGGAAGGAATGGAGCTATGTCTTTGCCACTCTTCTTCAAGTCTTCACAGCAAGGAAGTCTAGCTTTGATCAAATCAGCACTCCTGTTCAACAAATAGGATATGCTCTTGCACATGGGAGAAAGATTGATGTTGGTTTGATCATAATGCAAGAATTGTATGGGAGACTTGGTAAGAACTCAGCAAAGAGAGGTAATGAAATTTTCTTCCCTCGCTTTATTCAATCTGTACTTAATTTCATAGATGTTAAATTGATTGAATTGCCTGAGTGAAAGGCATATGACTCAGCCTATTTGTAGTTTGAGGATCCTAATCCAATTAAACTAGATTGTAATAAGTAAATAATATCAACTGTCACAAGAATCTCAAAAGATGATAACCGTCAGAAGAAAAATCAATAAGTCAATCTACAGTTTTGATGTTTTACACTGGAAGAAGATTCAGATATCTGATCAGGCCTCAAGGTAGCATTGAAACAAGTGGATTCATTTAAGAAGACAGAGATTTCTATTAGTGACAAGAAACAATTTCAGTACCGAATGATTGATGAGAGTGAAGAGTATAAAAAGACCACAGTGTTAAAAGTCACGATGAAGAACAGAGATTGGAGTTAGTCGTTCATGAACCAGACAGTACATCGAGCGTCAACATCATGCCAGTGTATGTTCCTTATCATAATTACGTGGTTTTCCGCAGAGTATTGACTATTAAAGAATTTGTATTAATTCTATTTTAATTGATTAAGTCAAGTAATTAAGTTAATAAATAAATTAATTCTATCAGAATTAATATATTTGTTAAAGTGATTATTAGATTAATTAAATAAGAATTAATATGAAAAAGGATTAATTAGTTAAATGATTTTTAATAAGTCATTTAATTAATTATAAACTGAAAAATATGATGATATAACTATCAAACTGATAGTTATACCGATAGTCATATTCAGTTTATAAAGGAGATAGTCATATTCAGTTCAAAGGAGATAGTCATATACAGTTCAAAGGAGATAGTCATATTTCATTCAAATGGTAAGTTATACCGAATGTTATATTGACATGGTAAGTTATACCGAATGTCATATTGAGCTGGATTGTTATACCGAAAGTCATATTTAAACTGGACAATCATATTACATTGATTTGATAGTCATACCGATTGTCATATTAATGTAAAATGATTGTCATATCAGTTTAAATCAAGTAATATGACTATGGCTGTGTATTTAAGGAAGCAGAATGCAGAAGATGAAAAATCAGTCGAGCTCATAACAGAAATAACACACAGCAGCCATTCTCTCTCTCTCTCAAGCTCAAGAACACCTCCAAATTTAATTCTGTAAATTCAAGTTCATCTCAGTTGTAATATCCTATCCATTGGAACTTGTTTACTTGTGATTCTTGTACTACTAGCGAATTAAGTTTCCTAGTTCACAAATTGATATCTTGATTTTATTAACTAAATTAGCAAAGTTCATGTTGAATTTTCTAATTATTTATTAATTACTTGATAATCATTTGGACTGATTTTGTAACACCCATCAAGTTAATATATTGTTATATTCAACTTGAAATTTTTGTTATATTATTCCGCACAAAATATTCGTTTAAGTGAAAATTATTTAACGATTAAATTTTGAGAAAATGGTATAGATTGTATTCAACCCCCCCTTCTACAATCTTATCGGACCTAACAATTGGTATCAGAGCCTATTGATTGATACACAAATCAAGATCCTATTTTTACTCAATCAAAAATCAAGCTCGAATTTTTAACTCTCTTAAAAATTCATAATGTCAGCCAAAGGCAATGTTAAAATTCCTATCTTTAATAAAGATAACTATGATATGTGGAAAAACAAAATGGAGTTATTTCTTGATGTAGCAAACCCAAGATTTTTGTGGGTTTTGGAAAATGGACCAGTAACTCCCATGCAACATGATACTGAAACAGTTGTAAATGGAACTGTAACAGTCCCTGCCAAATCCTATCCAAAGGACCCTAAGAACTATACCTCTGAAGATAAGGCGGAAGCTGGATTGGATAAAAATTTGAGACTCATTCTATTGGATTCCCTATATGCTGTAATGTATAGCCATGTGAGGAATTGTAAAACTGCTAAGCACATCTGGGAAACTATTGAGATCATTAATGAAGGGACTGATGAAGTCAAGGAAAATAGACTTCAAATTCTGACTTCTGAATATGAACACTTTAGAGCTGGCCCTAATGAAGGCATTCAGGAAGTGTTTGAAAGGTATAACAAGATAATCAACAACTTGCAAGTTCATGGCAAGCAATATACTCAGAAGGAGATCAACATGAAGTTTTTACTAACTATGCCTACTCACTTAGAGCATAGAATCACTGCCATCAGAGAATCTAGAGATCTAACTCAAGTTGCTCTTGAAAGGCTATTTGGTGTTCTGAAAACATATGAATTAGAACAAGTACAGCAAAAGGAATTCTATGGCAAAGGCAGAATGGCAAATTCTTCTACAGCTCTAGTGGTTGAGGTTCCTAAGGAAGTGGAAACTAAAGTTGTTCAACCTAACAGTTTCAACAAGGAACAAACTGAAGTAGAACTTGGCCAAACACCAGCTACTCAGGATGGTGGAGAATTTTATTCACTTGAAGAGTTGGATCAATTGGAAGATGAATCTATGGCAATGATGGTGAGACAATTCAGTAACTTCAGATTCAGAAGAAATCCAAAGTTCAGGTTTAAGTCAAATAACAGATTTCAGAGAGGAGGTTCTTCATCCTCTAGTAACAGGGGAGGTTATAAAACTGGAACTGTTGACAGAAGCAAAATCCGTTGTTTCAATTGTAATGAGTTGGGACATTTTGCTACTGAGTGTCAGAAACCCAAGCAAGCACAGAAGAAAGATTATGCTTTTGAAAAGAAGAAAACTGGAAGAGCTTATGTAGCTGCTGGTAAAAGTTGGGATGACACAGATAGCGAAGATGAAGAATATGGAAACTTTGCGTTGGTGGCAAATGCTGAATCTTCAACTTATTATACCACACCGGTAATTCTTACTGATGCTCAGTTAATTGATAGTTTACGTAGTTCCTTGAATAATGCACAAAGAGGGTACGAGAGAATAAGTCTTGTTAACACTAACCTTGAAAATCAAATGTTAGATTTAAAAAAGGTGCAGGTTAATCAAGATAAGAATATAGAAGAAATAGCTCGACTTAACTACAGAGAAAAGGGTCTAGGAGAATACATGGTAAAACAAGTTGATAGGATTGCTGAACAAGAAACCAAGATTAGAGAACTTGAAACACAGGTTAGAGCTTGTTATAATACTGTTAAAGTTTCTAAAGATTTCTTCAACAAACAAGCAGTAGAACGAACTGTAGGAATAGGATTTGATTACAGTCAAGCTGTTGGTTCTTTGAGTAATCATTCTCCTAATTCTATCCCAGCTAAAGAAAGAGGTATACCACATATTCTCAAGAATGTTGAAAAACCAATGTTTACAAAATCTGATGTTGGCCCACCAGATATTCGTTCTATGGTTATACAAGAAGAAATGAGAAATGAGGATAGTGCAAATGGCACAGTTCTTGTTAAGAATAAATGTGTTAAGGATAAAACTGTTAAGAACTATAATACAAAGAATGTGTCATCCAAGAAAAATGTCACAGTATTTGTTAAGGCTAAATCAGTTGAGGACGTTAACATAACAAATGTTTCATCCAAGAAAGATGTACCTAAAGTACCAGTAGAAGTTGTTGAATCAGCTAGTTCTTCTAAGACTGGATTAGGTAGTAATAAGTTAAAACAGAAAAATACCATGTCTACTATTGATTCTAATCATAAAGCATGTGGTATTATCAATTGTATGTCTTGTGCTTTTAACAGTATGCGTGCTTATTTTAATGGTAATTATGCATGTGTTAAACAGAATGCTCCTCGACAGCACATGAACAGGAACAATAATGTTTGATCTAAGACTGCTTTTCCTCCTCAAGTTAGGAGAGAGACATTTGCACCTAAGACTAAACAAAAGATTACCAAGAATGTCTACCAGGTCAAATGTCCAGTTAATGACACAAGTGTTACTGCTGCGAGAGAAACATGGATACCCAAGATTAAACAAAAGATTTTCAAATCTATTTATAAGGTTTAATGTTTATTGACTAAAGAGGTTAAACTTAAAAATGTTGTTTTGCCTGATAAAGGTCAATACTTTAAATACGCAGGACCCAATCAAATTTGGGTCCCGAAGAAGGTGTAACTCATTTGTCATTGCAGGGTATTGAACAGGTTGATCGAGTAACCTGGATCTTGGACAGTGGATGTTCAAGGCATATGACTGGAGATAGAACCCTGCTGACAAATGTGGTGGAGAAGGCCGGCCCAGTAGTTACCTTTGGAGATAACAGCAAAGGTAGAACTGATGGATATGGCAGACTTGAAGCTGGAAATGTTATCATTGATGAAGTTTCTTTTGTGAAAGGACTTGAGCACAATTTGCTCAGTGTCAGTCAATTCTGTGATAAAGGTTATGAAGTTCATTTCAACAAGAAGAATTGTCTAATTTCACACAAGAGACATGAAAAGCCACAACTGACAAGAGTTAGAAAAGGCAATCTGTACGTAGCCAATATGAACTCAGGAAGCACTGAAGAAGTCACTTGCTTCTACACTAAAGCATCTAATGATGAGAGTTGGCTATGGCACAAGAAACTTTCTCATCTTAATTTTAAGACAATGAATTCTCTGGTCAAAAGAGAATTGGTGAGAGGTTTGCCTTCAATGGAATTCACTCAAGAAGGACTGTGTGATGCATGTCAAAAGGGCAAGCTAAAAAGGGCAAGTCACAGGAGCACTGATACATCTTCAATAACTGAACCATTACAATTACTTCATATGGATTTGTTTGGTCCAGTTAATGTGATGTCTATGTCAAGGAAGAGATATGCTCTAGTGATTGTTGATGATTTTTCAAAATACACATGGGTTCTATTTTTGAATTCTAAAGATGAGACTCCACAACTGGTCATTGATCACATTAAATTAATTGAGCGAGATTCTACGTATCCAGTGAGAGCTATAAGATCAGACAATGGAACTGAATTCAAGAATGCAGTTCTAAATGACTTTTGCACTGAGAAGGGTATAACCAGACAATATTCAGCTCCAAGAACTCCACAGCAAAATGGGGTAGTGGAAAGAAAGAATAGAACCTTGATTGAAGCTGCACGTACTATGCTAAGTGAATCAAGGCTTCCATTGTACTTTTGGGCTGAAGCCATCAATACTGCGTGCTATACCCAGAATCGAACTCTAATCAATAAAGATCAAATGAAGACACCCTATGAAATTATGGCTGATAAGAAACCTTCACTCAAATACTTTCATGTATTTGGAGCAAAGTGCTTTGTGCTTAAAGAAGGTGATGATCAAGGTGGTAAACTCGATACCAAAGCATTTGAAGCAATTTTTATTGGTTATTCAATGAGAGCATACATGGTGTATGTGATTGATGAACAGAAAATGATGGAAAATGTCAATGTAACATTCGATGACACTAAACTCCCTAGTATCCAAACTGAGAATCCATCTGAGAAGCTATCTTTCGATGACATGACAGATACAGATTCAGATGATGACAACGCACCTGAGATTTTTGCTGATGCTAATGACAACAATGATGATCAGGGTAATGGTGATGAAATCAATGATAGTAGTCAAAATTCCTCTGACTCTAATAATCAATCATCATCTAGTTAACCTAGCAACAACTCAGGGGGAGAAAATGAAGGGTCAACTGGTCACACACAACATCCCAATGAAGGTAAAGGCGAATCATCAAGATCTAATCTTCCCAGATAGACTATTTGGAATAGAGCTCATCCTTTTGAGCTAATTATTGGTGATCCAGTTGTTGGTGTAAAGACTAGAAGAGCTTTTCAGAATCAATGCAATTATTCAGGGTTTCTATCTGAAATGGAACCTAAGAAAACTGAAGAAGCTCTTTCTGATCCTGATTGGGTGATTGCTATGCAAGATGAACTCAATCAATTTAAACAACAAGAAGTTTGGAAGCTGGTACCCAGACCTACAGACAGACCAGTAGTTGGCACAAGGTGGGTATTCAGAAACAAACTTGATGAAGATGGCAAAGTGACGAGAAATAAAGCAAGACTGGTAGCAAAGGGTTACTCCCAATCTGAAGGCATTGACTATGATGAGACCTATGCTCCAGTGGCTAGACTTGAGGCCATAAGAATATTCTTGGCGTTCGCAGCATTTTCAAACTTTAAAGTTTATCAAATGGATGTCAAGAGTGCTTTCTTGAATGGCAAGCTAGATGAAGAGGTTTATGTAGAACAGCCCCCTGGCTTTGAAGATCCAGATTTAATTGACTATGCCTACTTCCTTTTCAAGGCTGTCTATGGTCTTAAGCAAGCACCAAGGAAATGGTATGACACTCTATCTGAATTTTTACTTGAAAATGATTTTGTTAGAGGTGTCATAGACAAAACTCTCTTCACAAAGAAACATAAGAATGATACAATTATAGTCCAAGTCTATGTGGACGATATAATATTCGGGTCTACTAATGATCTTTTGTGCAAGAAATTTGCGAAGTTAATGCAGGGTAGATTTGAAATGAGCATGATGGGTGAGCTGAAGTTCTTTCTTGGATTGCAAATAAGTCAAAGGACAGATGGAATATTTATCTGTCAATCCAAGTATGTCAAAGAGCTTCTCAAGAAGTATCAAATGGAGGACTCTTCTTCAGCAAAGACACCATCATCCACAGCTGTCAAATTTGGAGCATGTGAAAATTCTGCCAAGGTAGATATCACAAGCTACAGAGGTATGATAGGCTCATTACTTTATCTTACTGCGAGTAGACCTGATATTATGCATGCTACGTGTTTGTGTGCAAGGTTCCAATCGGATCCTAGATATGTTCATCTCATTGCTGTTAAACGAATTCTGAGATATTAAGGGTACGCTTAATCTAGGCATCTGGTACCCTAAAGATTCTGGTTTTAATCTTGTTGGATATACAGATTCTGACTATGCAGGAAGTGTTGTGGATAGAAAAAGCACATCTGGGAGTTGTCAATTCCTAGGTGGTAGACTAGTTTCCTGGTACAGCAAGAAACAACAAACAGTTTCCAACTCAACGGCTGAAGCTGAATATATAGCTGCTGGAAGCTGTTGCGCACAGATTTTGTGGATCAGGAATCAACTGAGAGACTATGGCTTTGTGCTTGATAAAATTCCAATTTTATGTGATAATACAAGTGCCATAGCAATCTCTAACAATCCTGTGCAGCACACAAGGACAAAGCATATTGACATCAGGTATCATTTTATTCGAGAGCATGTCATGAATGGTACCGTGGAGTTATTTTTTGTACCTACGGAAGAACAAACAGCAGATATTTTTACTAAGTCTCTTGACGAATCCACATTTACCAGAATTGTTGGTGAGTTGGGTATGTTAAATAGTCCTAGTAATTAAACTGGTTAATATCTGAGGTTTGATCTTTAATAATTTACAAGTGATTGATGTGTTAATATTTGTTATTAAATCACTTGTATAATTATTTTATCAACTTATACTCTTGCTTGTTTCATCTTAAATCATTGTTATTATCTTCTGTACATATTTTTAATTACTTATTGTATTTTTAGATTAACTCATTTTCTTTAAAAATATTTTTCTCGAATTTTACAAGCTGTAATTTATGAGAAATCTATTTTTCTTGAAAATGTTATTGTTTTAAATTTAGTTTAATTATTTTTGTTGCTTAAATAAATCATAGGTTCTTTTTGAATAATTTTCTATATAGAAATTGTTTTATTAGAAAATTTATAGATTTATTAACTCATCAGAAATAATTATGTAAATATTTAGTATATTATTTGATTTGTAGTGTTTGTCCTTTTGTTATTAATGTTTGATTTCGTAAAAGGGACTACATATGATCGTTTTTATAATTTTTATTAGGTTTTATAGTCATAGTGTAAATTAATTTGCTATTTTTTGGCTTGTGTAAATAATTAATGTGATTTTCCTGTTAAAATTTTGTTGATATTCTAAATATTGGTTAGTTATATTAACTGTTTTGTTAGAATATAACTATCGGTATAACAATCTACTTGATTGTTATATTCGAATTTGTGTTAGTTATATTAGTGATAAGTAGTGTAATATAACTTAGTAATAAAATAGATATAATTTTTGTTTTTGTTTAAATATAACTGTTAATTAGTTTATAGTCATATTGTGTGTTTTTCTAGTTATTTAACTATCGGTATAACTGTTGATTTGATTGTCATATTATGTGTTTTTCGGTAGTTATATTAGAGATTTAAGTGTTATATAACTTACTGCCAAGGATAGTCATATTATGTTTACACGTAATATAACTATCGGTATGACTATCACCCGATAGTCATATCACAGTCATTTGATATTTAAGAAGTAAGTTATATTCATCAGTTATATCTTTATTATTGTTATATTGGCGTGTTAAGTCACCCAAAACAGTCGAACGATACATACACAATATACACACAATTTTCGGTCGAATTGCTGCCCAATTTTCATCTCAAAACACGATTCTAAGGATATTAATCGATTACCCAGTCTATAATCTTCAAAACCACGGTTAAAATGTAAGATTTGGTCGAGGTTTTGGATTTTGAGTTTGAAAAGTTCGAATTTTTGATCTAAAAATCTGAACAAATGGTGATGATTTTGTAAAATCTAAAAATATATGTGTGTTTGTATTGCAATCAAGATCTTTGCCTAAATTTTTCAGAATTTTTGATAAAGATTTTGATTTTTCGAATTTTTATTTATTTATTAATTCGAATTTGGTAATTTAATTGGGTTAAATTGTTGAATTTTGCAGATTTATTAATTTTAATCCCTGATTTGGAATGGCTGGTGCGTATAATAATTTTGAGCTTGTGAATCACAATTATATTGGATATTTTAATCCCGAGGATTGCCCAGTGGATCGGTTCAAGCCCTGGATAAAATTTCTAAACGAATAAAATATTTGTAGCCATTCTATAACTGCAAATGTTCCCATGAAATATGGTCCACTCAAACTAATGTGTACTACAGCTGTCTCAGATGAAAGATCATTTTCATTCGACTTTAATGACAAGACATATACAGTGGATGAATCTGTCTTCAATGCTGCTCTGAGGCTTCCTACTGAACAATTTGCTGAAGTGCCTTCAAATGATGAGTTGACTCAATTTTTCACAAATCTCAACTATCATGGTCAACTGAATCTTAAAGGACCACTCAAAAGCAATCTTGTTCAAGAATGGAATATCTTCTTCGAGATCATAGCAAAGGTGTTTGCTAATTCTACAAAGAGTAACAATACTGTCATCACAGGTATGTTACAGTCAATTGGTTTCTCGATTGCTCACAATAGAAGAATCAATTTTGGCAGCTTGATATGGCCTATTCTACTAAATCGATTGAAGAAGGGTACAAAGAACTTTGGAAAAGGTAAACTGGTTAAGTGTCATTATCCTCGGTTTTTTACACTAATTTTTAATCATCTTATGCCTAAGGATCAACCTGCTCCGTTTCCAAATGATCGAATTCAATGGTCTGGTAAACCAAACAAGAAGTTCTACACCAGGCTGGATACTTCTAAGGTCTTGTTGCATGTTCCTGTAGTCATAACACCATATATGTCTACATACATAAATTTGCCAAATGTCATGCCACAGCCAGATGCTGAGATACCTTTAATTCAACAAGCTCCACAGCCTGAAGCAGAACAAGTTCCAGTACCTCAACCTGATTCTGAACCCTTGAATACTCTTGAACATCAACTTCCAGTGTATCAACCCACTCAGAATGAAGATGATGTACATGTCAATGATCAAGTATTTGACCCAACTACTTTCCAATCTCAATATCTTTCTGATAGTCAAATAATTGTGAGAAGTGACCAAGGGATTGTAGATCCACAACCTTTATCCCAGGTCAATGCACCAAACACTGATCCTAAATTCTCCAAACACTATCGTAGAAAGAAATTGTCATTCAAAAGAGCTATCCCTAGTAGTGATATCTTGAGTGAAACAGATTTGCCATCACAAAAGAAAAGTAAAACCATGTCAAAGGCAATCTTAAACCCATTCATTCCTTCAAGCTCACCCCTGTTACTCACAATGGGGGAAGATATTTTCTCACATGAAGCTGAAAACATTGTTATGCAAGTGGAGCAAGTTATAGTGCCTACCATTGTTACGGCAGAAGAACCTTCACAGGTTGATCGGGATTTGCGAACTCCCATTGCACCACCACTGACCTTCCAAGAGGAGGCTAGGGTGATCTCTAGTGCAGGTACAATGGATGCAGCTCAGGATTATGAGAGGAGTGATGTGAGAATTACTTCAAATCTGAGTGAAACACTAGCACGTGAGGTGAGTGATACTCAGAGAGCGATTGAGGTGAGAGCACACAATGACACATACACTTTATCTCTCATCGCACAACTCAATTAAATGAAAGAAAGTCTTGCTCAAGCTGAAGAAGACAACAAAAACTTGAGGTTTGATATGGATAACATGAGAACTATCTTCAACAACAAAATCAATGCACTTAAGCTTTCTCAACAACAGGCAATCGAAGACTCTGGAGATGTCACAGTGGCTCAAGATCTTATTATATCTTCTATGTCTAATCAGATTGAAGATCTTCAGAATAACATGAATGAAAATCACTTAACCACTGAACATCGTCTCAGTCAGATTGAAAATCAAAGTGATCATCAAGCAAAGGGGTTGAGACACTTATATAATATCATTAGCAGAACTCACTCACTTACAACAGAAGAGAAGAAATTCTTTGAAGGTAGTGATGGAAGTGACCCTGGAGCTGGTACAAGTCACAAAACTGTAGAGGATTCCTCAACTAAGGGGGAGAAATCTAGAGGGGGAGGAAGTGCAAGTAAAGAGAAAATTGAAGATAGGAGTGAAGGGAAGAAGAAGACAACTCATCAAGCAGCAGAACAGGAAGATGATGATGTAGAAGGTTTTTACTATACAGGTGAACCTGATATTGATCTGTTTGCTGACTTACAGTTTCCTGATGTTGGTGAAGAATTTGATGAACCAGATCTCAGTTTTTGGGATGATGAAGAGCAAATAATTCCTGATTCTGTTGAAACACAACAAATGAATTTTGAAGCAAATAAAGAACTCGAACAGAATGAAGCTAATCTGGCTATGAGAGAAGAAAGACTCAAGAAGACACTCGAACAGCTAGCTCATAATGAAAGACTTCAAAAGGCAGAACAGGAAGCACTTCAAAAGCAACATGCTCAAAAGCTGGAAGCTAGGAAGATGTACATCAAGTACAAAAATGGTGATAAGTGGGAACGTGCTCAAAAGGTAATTGACTCACCACAAACTTCTGACTATGATGATCGTCGGATGATTGCTATTTTTGAAAGCTTTAAAAAGAAGAACCCTATACATGATATGTATTTGAAAGCTTTAAAGACAGAAATTGTGAGAATAACCACTGCATCTGATCCTAAGAATGGTGAGCTACTTATCTTTGTTGAATGTCATAAGCACGGATCTCACAAAGTATCGCTTCAGTTCTTTTATGATAGATCTCTGTCAGAGCTTTGGGTGTTGAGACCAAAAGTAAGAACATCTTCTGAACTAGGCATACTGCTTCATGAAAAATTTCAAGAGTTTGCTGAAAGAGCTGGTCCTGAAGTTATAAATGACCCTCCACAAGTTAAAATTCTTAAGGGAGAAGTTATTCATACTGTTAATCTTCAGACAGACGAATTGTATACACACCTTGCCAGACATTTGGTATATGTTGAATATGCTCTTCGAAATCATGGTTTTGCATCACAAGAAAAGATTGAAGCTGCAAATCATATTCGATCCTATGCTCAGACCAACATGAAGAAGTACAAGCAGTATCAAGGTGAGTTGAGAAAGAAACTTGGAATACCACTGGTTTATCCTACAGATGTGTCATCCAGAAGGGAATTACTTGTTGACTCAGAGTTGATCAAGCATCTACCTGATATGGATGAACAAGAAGAAGGAGAAATCAACGAGGAAGAAGGTGGTAAATGAAGATTAGCTCTACAAGTTATATCATTAGAGCTTTGATAGAACAAGATAGGATAATTGTCTTATATGATCAGTCTAGAGGATCATCTATCTTGTATTTATCTTTTCTGTTTGAATCTGGATAATGTTAATATAAACCAGAACTTTTACATTATTTACTTAGCATTTAAAGTGTTTTCTTTTACTTGTTTAATTGGGATTAGTTGAAGAATCCTCTAGGTATTTGCTTGTTATTGTATAACAAACAAATAGGGGGAGATTGAAAGGCATATGACTCAGCCTATTTGTAGTTCGAGGATCCTAATCCAATTAAACTAGATTGTAATAAGTAAATAATATCAACTGTCACAGGAATCTCAAAAGATGATAACCGTCAGAAGAAAAATCAACAAGTCAATCTACAGTTTTGATGTTTTACACTGGAAGAAGATTCAGATATCTGATCAGGCCTCAAGGTAGCATTGAAACAAGTGGATTCATTTAAGAAGACAGAGATTTCTATTAGTGACAAGAAATAATTTCAGTACCAAATGATTGATGAGAGTGAAGAGTATAAAAAGACCACAGTGTTAAAAGTCACGATGAAGAACAGAGATTGGAGTTAGTCGTTCATGAACCAGACAGTACATCGAGCGTCAACATCATGCCAGTGTATGTTCCTTATCATAATTACGTGGCTTTCAGCAGAGTATTGACTATTAAAGAATTTGTATTAATTCTATTTTAATTGATTAAGTCAAGTAATTAAGTTAATAAATAAATTAATTCTATCAGAATTAATATATTTGTTAAAGTGATTATTAGATTAATTAAATAAGAATTAATATGAAAAAGGATTAATTAGTTAAATGATTTTTAATAAGTCATTTAATTAATTATAAACTGAAAAATATGATGATATAACTATCAAACTGATAGTTATACCGATAGTCATATTCAGTTTATAAAGGAGATAGTCATATTCAGTTCAAAGGAGATAGTCATATACAGTTCAAAGGAGATAGTCATATTTCATTCAAATGGTAAGTTATACCGAATGTTATATTGACATGGTAAGTTATACCGAATGTCATATTGAGCTGGATTGTTATACCGAAAGTCATATTTAAACTGGACAATCATATTACATTGATTTGATAGTCATACCGATTGTCATATTAATGTAAAATGATTGTCATATCAGTTTAAATCAAGTAATATGACTATGGCTGTGTATTTAAGGAAGCAGAATGCAGAAGATGAAAAATCAGTCGAGCTCATAACAGAAAATACACACAGCAGCCATTCTCTCTCTCTCTCTCTCTCAAGCTCAAGAACACCTCCAAATTTAATTCTGTAAATTCAAGTTCATCTCAGTTGTAATATCCTATCCATTGGAACTTGTTTACTTGTGATTCTTGTACTACTAGCGAATTAAGTTTCCTAGTTCACAAATTGATATCTTGATTTTATTAACTAAATTAGCAAAGTTCATGTTGAATTTTCTAATTAGTTATTAATTACTTGATAATCATTTGGACTGATTTTGTAACACCCATCAAGTTAATATATTGTTATATTCAACTTGAAATTTGTGTTATGTTATTCCGCACAAAATATTCGTTTAAGTGAAAATTATTTAACGAATAAATTTTGAGAAAATGGTATAGATTGTATTCAACCCCCCCTTCTACAATCTTATCGGACCTAACACTGGGTTAGACAAAAATAGAATAGGCTATCCGAAATCCATGACCAAACTCATTTTTGGTAGCTTGGAGACTAGGAATGATGTGGATGTAAGGCTCAAAATAACTCCCCTTATGGAGAGTTTATTTAGGACTTACCCCCACAACATGCCAATATGTGCCTCAAAATCTGAGTTAGCTAGGCCCAAGCAAGTAGAGCAAAATGCTAACCCAGGTCCTGCTAACCAACCCTCTCAGCCAAACACAGAGACAACTGCATCATCCTCTCAAAAGGATGATGTTAGTAAAAAGAAGAGAAAATAGGTTGCTTCTGAACCTCTAAAAATCTTAATTGAAGCAGCCTTGGCTATAGAATTAGGCATAGCAAGTGAGGAACCTGAGTCACCCTTACTAAGACCAAAGAAGAAGAAGAAGTATAAAACCACCTCCTCAGTCACCCAAATGGCTGAAGTTGTAAAATCAGGGGCAAACAGCTCACTAGGTGTATCCTCTCAACAGGGTGCATCTATAGAATCAAGCATTCTCCCCAATGCACCTACTTGTACAGAGTCAGCACATGGGAGTGATAAGGCTGGCACAACACTGAGTGGAGAGCACATCACAAATGAAACTCCCTCTATCTCTCAGGGGGAGTTGCCAAAATCTAATCTACAACACACTTCTCTTCCAGAATCTACCACTCATATTTCTTTGAAGCCTGCAACTCAAGCAATTGAGGAGCAAGGCATTGATCATCAAGAATTCTTTTCTCTTGATAAGCCAATGGATTCAAGTGACTTGGTGCATGACACCTTGCTCATCACCCAGGTACCACATTTAGATGGTCAGGGAATGCATGCTGGGGCATCTCCTAATGACACCATCACAAACACAGAGGATTCACTAGTTTTAACTAGAGACTCTGTGCCTGTGTCAACTACTGTTGTAACTCATCCCACTTCTGTGGAGACAACAGTAGCAGAGTCTTTTCATCCGGTTACAGAAGTTGCATCTATAACTGAGGAGTCTAGCTTGCCTAACTCTAGCTCTCACTTTTTGTCCCAATGGCTGAAGCCTGTGCAACATGACAGTGCTTCAGGATCAGGATCTGTTCCACCACAAATGTCCATTGAAGCTCTCCAAAGCTATGTTGTGGATCAGATTCATGAGTTTGTCAAAATAGCCCAGAACCTTGTCACCTCCAACATCTCAAATCCAGATTATGAAGCCATCCTACTATGTCATAGGGATGATGTGGAGATGCAGAAGGCCAAGATTATTGATGATGCTGAGAGAGATGGCAATGTAGATGCCTGGATGCAAGGAAAGTATGATGTAACTCTCAGTGAAGCACTTCAATATCTTAGAGAGGAATACACCACTTCACTGGGTTCAAATGTAAAATCCCTGTCCCCTAGTGAAGTGTATGAAGCTGTCAATGATTTTTACAAGGGTTTCCTCAAGGCTGCACACTATCTTGGCAAGGGAGTCAAAACTGAAGTCAACAAGGTGAGTGACAAGACAGCCACTTAGTAGAAGAGATAAAGAGGGCCTTTGATGCCAAATTTCCTCATCTAGATAGTGTGGTCAAAGATATCAGACACTTCAACACCACCTGCACCAAGATGGATAATAGTCTAGCTCTCCTTAAAGATACAGTCACAGGTCTAGGAAGCAAATTTCAAATTTTATCTGATCAGACTACAGATGCCAATGCCATGCTAAGGACACTCTTTGCAAATCAATATGGAGACAAGCTGGTAACTGAGGTTCCTGTGCATGAGCTGTCTAGATTTGAAGTGCAGAGACTTAAAGAACAATCCCTGTCTGGCTTCAAATCTAATGCATTATTCAATAAGGTAGATGCACTTGAAAAGGAGGTAGCTATTCTCACTCAGTCCAATGCTCATCTTACAGACAAGGTGCAAACTCTAGCAGTTGAACACTCAAGCCACCACCACAGCTGATGTTCTTCTGCATCAACAGTCAATGCTGTCTGCAATGATGAAGCACATGGGTCTCCCTCTACCTGAAGAATCTTCAACCCCAAAGGTCAATACTACAGCCTCTATGCCTGACAACAAGCCTAAGAGGGAGAAGAGGACATCAAGGAACTCAAATACAAATACAAAGGGGGAGAAACCACCAGTAAAGGGCATCAAAATCACTGAAGGTGCTCATCAGAGAGCTTCAAAATCTCTAATTCATGTGCCTGGCAAAGGAAAAGACAAAATTGATGAGCCTCCTACTTCTCTGCCAGTTGTCACTCTACCAACTGTGCACATCACTACTTCCAGTGGTCAAAAGCAAACTATTACAACCACAGTGGTTGCAGGGAGTATGCCATCTGATAAACCTTCACTCTCCATATCTAAAAGTGCCAAGCCTGTAGAAGTGAAGGTGGTCACTGAGGCCAAGCTACAAGAAATTGTAAACTCAAATGTTTATCATGATGATGCATTCTTGGAGTTTCTGAAAGTCTCAAGAGAACAGGCTGGTGACACTCAAATGTATCTAAGGAGCTTGAAGGATCAGATCGATTACTTCACTGTGGTACCTAGAAAAGTTAATAGCTCATGGCTCAAGGAAGTAATGATGGTAGCAAAATCCAGAATCTGGCATCTAACCTACAAAACTCTACATGCCTTGAAACATTCAGAGATAGATGCACTGATAGACATCATAGAGAAGAGGAATGTAAATGAAAACAATAAGAGTCTGTATGATGACTTGAGGAATGGCCAACCTTCAAGGCTGCCAGAAGTGATTAAGAAGCCATGGACCATTATCTATCAGTCTGGCACCAGAATTGAAGAGATTAAACAATTGGTCATTCCAAATGATCTCACCTCTCGAAATCACAGACTCATTATTGCCATCATTGATCTACTGCAAAAGAAGAATGGGGACAAGTACTGCTAAAGAGATAGAGGCACTGCACATTCTCAGATCATACATTGCAACTGGTGTAATTCCAAAAATGGCCAAGCTAAGGAGGAATAAGGATGATGAAGATGAAGACAAGAGTGATGGGAGGAGAAGTCATCACAGGAGTGATAAGGGGGATGAGGACAAGAAGAAGAAGAAAGACAGCAAGGATAAGAAGGATGATGACCAAGGCAAAGTCTATGAGAGGAAGAATGGAAAATAGCAAGCCTTAGGCATTGCTAGCAGTAATCTCACCACAACACAAGACTCTAAGTCTAGGGTGAATGCTGTTAGTAATGACCTACCAAAATCTAATCCCATGGCTTCTGCAATTGTTTTACACCTCAAGAAGAGAAGAAGATTCAAGTCAAGAAACCATCTGTACATTTCAAAAAGCATACTGCTAATGGAATACTACAATGGTCCACAAACAAAGGTCACATGCTACTGCCAGGCAACCATGTCAAAAGGATCAAATTCAAACAAGCTGCAAGGAAACCAAAGCTATCCAAGTCAAGGACTATGACAATCTATCCAGGCTTAAAACTCCAACCACTAGATGAAGACCAACTGCAATTCTTACAAGCTCAAAGAATCTATCATGTTGCCATTGTTGATAACTGCCTTGAGATCAAATATACTGATGGAAGGGAGGAGAAATTCAAACAAGGAGGATGTCAACACTGGGGCAAACTACATGACATAGAAAGAATTATTGCATTGTTGAGCTCAGAAGATAAAGTGGAAAGAGTATGGAAGCTGGAGCTAATTGATTTTGTGAAAATGAAGAGAGATCATAAGGAGAAAATCAGAAAAGAGTGTCTTGAGAAATGGCTAGCAAGGGAGAAAGAAATTGAGACACCGGAAATTGAAGCAGAAAAGCTAAGGGTAAGGGATTGTGTAGAGTTCAGTTTAACCCCTATGTGGTGAAGTATAGGAGGAGAAATGGGGATCAGGTCCACATCAGAATGAATCTACTCAACCACTATCCTGTAAACATTCTGAAACCAGTACTTGAAGATTTGAAAGACTGAATTTTGCTTGAGGAACTGGATGCTATGACAGAAATAATAAAAGCTATGGATGAGAATACAAGGAAGGAGAAAGAAAGAAGACAGAAGGCATATGATGATTTGCAAGCCAAAGCTATGGAAAGGGAAACTAATGACAATGGCTAGTACTTCATTATAGGCTGTAAGATTACTCACCCTGTAGTTCTATTCACATTGCTGATCAAAATTCATACATGTACTGTCAAGTTTTATCTTTATGTATGTTAGGCTTGTTATCAGACATGAAATTGTGACTAAGGGTCTTACTCACAATTTGGGGGAGATTGTTAGTCACGGAGGCATGCCTGAATACATCTAATAACAAGCCTAAGTATGTGTAATGCTATGTATTACCTACATGACCTCTTAACTGAGGGAACCTCTAGTTGTAGAGTTTCTATTTGTTCTGTACTTGTAATAGGCATCAAATTCTAGTTGTGTTACTGTAATTATAAAGTCAAGAATAATGCTTGAAAGAAGTTCCAAGGTTCATGCCTCAAGCAAGGAGATAAAGACTGCCAAATAATCACAGTTGGGATTTGAAGAAATGAAGAATTTGCCTAAGTACCAATTCGAGAAGTACATTTGTCTATTCGAGAAGTCTAGCATTCGAGAAGTCAGAGATTCGATATCTCAGAAGACACTATTCGATATCTCTGAATACACTGTTCGATATCTCATTCGATATCTCAGAGATTCGATATGTCTATTACTCTATTCGAGAACTCATGGAGTCAACAAGTCAAAGCATCATTCGAGTTCTCTAAGAGTCAACAAGTCAATGATCTATTCGATATCTCAAGGACTAAAGAAGCTATTCGACATCTCAGGGATTCGATATGTCAAAATGCTCTATTCGATATCTCAAGGAGTCCCAGAGAAAAGAGCTATTCGAGAAGTAATTCGATATGTCAATATAACACTATTCGAGAACTCAGAGTTATCGATTAAGTCAATTCGAGTTCTCGAATTAATCACTTAGCCACTTCTCGAATACATCCTTGGAGACAAAATACTGAAGAATTGTACAAGTCAGAAACCTGCAATAAGCCAAGACACTTTATTTGACTATGTGCTATAAAGTAGATTGGAAAGCCTACAAAGAAGCTTGGAGAGATAAGACAAAGGGACAAGGAGCTAAAGAAGTGGATCTGAACAGGCTTTGCAAAGTCAAATCTGTAGCCGTTTGGACTCTTACTCAAATGAGATAGACATACTGAAAAGTAGTTTGTTTTACCTACCTTATTTGTAGTAAGTAGGTGTATCTGATAGAGTATATTTTTATATATATTTTAGATGATTTTATTCTCATATTTATTGTATTTTGCATTGATTTGGATTTTTATTTAATAGATTTTATTGTTTTATTGTAGGAAATAAAGAATTCATGACTTGGAAGGATTTGGAGCAAAAAGAGCTATTTTGGAGATAAAATAGGAGAAAATTCGTATTATTGGGCTGCACAGGCTGCCTGCACTGTTTGGGCCATATCTTGTTTTTTTTTTTTTGAATTTTATAATATATAATTTTTTTGTTTTTTTTTAATCATCGAAAACTCATCCCCACACTTAAGTGGTTCATTGTCCCCAATGAACTAATGAACAAGATACAAAACTACAACTAAAAACAAAATAAAACTACACTAAAAAGAAAAGAAAGAAAACTCCCCTGGAATCAAGTTGTCGGATGTGAAAACCACCCCTCATTCGCTTAGAAGCCACCCACTCACCACTTCCGTAGGTGATCACGGTTGCATTTGGCATAAAACTCCCGAACCACTCACTAATCATATGAACCAAACCAACAAATTTTTCTCGCAAAAATCCCCTTTCCTTAGCAATTAGCCTCACAGCAACCGATTAAATTTAACCTCCACCGTCGAAAATAAAAATTTCCCAACATTAGCACTATCTCTCCCATGTTTACGAGCCAAAAGAATCAATACCCAACTCACAAGAAGCTCCACCAAAAATTACCAAGCAATATCACACCAAAAATACCCCAATATATCACGAATAATATAAATCCCAATTTACAAGAACACAAATTCGCAATCAAAATAAAATTGGAGAGAAGAAATAAACCCACTACGAATTGGAGAGGTGAACTTGCAATTAATTCCTCTTTAGAATTGAATTTTTGGAGATTTAAAGAAAATAGAAGAGGAATTGGATTTGTATGGAAAGGTGTGTATATATATATAAGATGATGGATAGGTTGAATAAAAATTTCAATTGTGTAGGAGAGATTTGGAGAGGTTAGGATTTGATGTAGGATAGATATAGGAATTTAGAATTGAAGAAATATGAGTTAGGATTAAATTTGGGGGAATTTTGGGGGTTAAAACAACAATTTTCGGGGGAAAAAAAAATCTGGAAGGGGTGTAACGCAGCCGCAGGCTGCGTTTTAGGTCTGCAGACTGCGCGGGGGGCAGTAACGCAGGCGCAGCCTGCGTTACAGGGGGGCAGACTGCGTAATAGTCAGTAACGCAGGCGCAGCCTGCGTTACAGGGTTGCTGCCTGCGAAAATCACCTTTTTTTTTTTTTTTTGAATACAACACTCAACCTTTTTTTTTTAAATACTAATGCATGGGTTGCCTCCCAAGTAGCGCTTCTTTAACGTCAATAGCTTGACGTTACTTCCTCAACTCATGGCGGTTTCAAAAGAATAACTGAACCGTCCTCAATAAAAAAACCATTCATACGAACATTGACATCTTGTTTTCTTGCTCCCAACACCACCTTTCGTTCACTCTTCATCTTGATTTTTCCACCCTTCGACTTCTTCACTTTTTTCTTCCTCACTCCTCTAAGGTGCTTCTCCGACTCGACCGGCTGAACTAAACTTTCTTCTTCCTTATCATCGGTTTTCCACCTTCGCAACATGTTATCATGCCCCTCTTCAAAAATCAATAGCTCATTATTCAAAAGGACATACCTCAAATGTGGTGGAAGCTTCCCAAGCTTGACATTCGAGAGATCTCGAAACTGAAGAACTGTCAATAGAACCACTAATCTTTAAAAAGTTTTCAATATGAGCATCAGGATCTTCAACAGACAATCCACGAAACTGAATTCCACCAATTGATTTCATTGTTGAAGGTTGCAAATCAATATTAGTGACATGTAGATCTCTCACCAAACTTACAGGAGGTGTAGAGAGGTAATTATCAGCCTTCATAACTTGATCTCCACACAAATTCTTCACCATAAGAACGGTATCATTATTCTTTTGAAGATCACTTTCTTTCATAGAAGGACTGTTCAAAGAGTTGGAAAATTTAAATTCCATTTTCTCATCTCCAACTTCGAAAGAAATTTTCCCTTGCATCATATCAACTTTCACACCAGCTGTAGCCAAGAAAGGTCTCCCAAGAATGATAGAATTTTGTGCATCTTCCTCCATCTCTATGACAACAAAATCACATGGAATAAAAAACTTTCCAACCTTAACAGGGACATCTTCAAGTACACCAAGAGGATATTTCACACTTTTATCTGCCAATTGTAGAGATATACGCGTAGATTTTAATTCACCTATATGAAGCTTGTTACAAATCGATAAGGGCATAAGACTGACACTTGCTCCAAGATCACATAAAGCTCTCTTGATCTCCAAATTCCCAAGTTTCACAGGAATAGAGTAGCTACCTGGATCGGCTAGCTTTTTAGGAAGATTGTTTTGCAAGATGGCACTGCACTCTTCCGTTAATGAGATAAACGAACTTTCTTCAATCATTCGTTTGTTTGACAATAATTCCCTAAGAAACTTCCCGTAAGAAGGCATCTCCTTGATAGCATCTAGAAAAGTAATATTAAGATCTAGCTTTTTCAAGATATCCTTGATAGCATCTAGAAAAGTAATATTAAGATCTAGCTTTTTCTAGATCTTAATATTACTTTTCTAGATGCTATCAAGGAGATGCCTTCTTACGGGAAGTTTCTTAGGGAATTATTGTCAAACAAACGAATGATTGAAGAAAGTTCGTCTATCTCATTAACGGAGGAGTGCAGTGCCATCTTTCAAAACAATCTTCCTAAAAAGCTAGCCGATCCAGGTAGCTACTCTATTCCTGTGAAACTTGGGAATTTGGAGATCAAGAGAGCTTTATGTGATCTTGGAGCAAGTGTCAGTCTTATGCCCTTATCGATTTGTAACAAGCTTCAGATGGGTGAATTAAAATCTACGCGTATATCTCTACAATTGGCAGATAAAAGTGTGAAATATCCTCTTGGTGTACTTGAAGATGTCCCTGTTAAGGTTGGAAAGTTTTTTATTCCATGTGATTTTGTTTTCATAGAGATGGAGGAAGATGCATAAAATTCTATCATTCTTGGGAGACCTTTCTTGGCTACAGCTGGTGTGAAAGTTGATATGATGCAAGGGAAAATTTCTTTCGAAGCTGGAGATGAGAAAATGGAATTTAAATTTTCCAACTCTTTGAACAGTCCTTCTATGAAAGAAAGTGATCTTCAAAAGAATAATGATACCGTTCTTATGGTGAAGAATTTGTGTGGAGATCAAGTTATGAAGGCTGATAATTACCTCTCTACGCCTCCTGTAAGTTTGGTGAGAGATCTACATGTCACTAATATTGATTTGCAACCTTCAACAATGAAATCAATTGGTGGAATTCAGTTTCGTGGATTGTCTGTTGAAGATCCTGATGCTCATATTGAAAACTTTTTAAAGATTAGTGGTTCTATTGACAGTTCTTCAGTTCGAGATCTCTCGAATGTCAAGCTTGGGAAGCTTCCACCACATTTGAGGTATGTCCTTTTGAATAATGAGCTATTGATTTTTGAAGAGGGGCATGATAACATGTTGCGAAGGTGGAAAACCGATGATAAGGAAGAAGAAAGTTTAGTTCAGCCGGTCGAGTCGGAGAAGCACCTTAGAGGAGTGAGGAAGAAAAAAGTGAAGAAGTCGAAGGGTGGAAAAATCAAGATGAAGAGTGAACGAAAGGTGGTGTTGGGAGCAAGAAAACAAGATGTCAATGTTCGTATGAATGGTTTTTTTATTGAGGACGGTTCAGTTATTCTTTTGAAACCGCCATGAGTTGAGGAAGTAACGTCAAGCTATTGACGTTAAAGAAGCGCTACTTGGGAGGCAACCCATGCATTAGTATTTAAAAAAAAAAGGTTGAGTGTTGTATTCAAAAAAAAAAAAAGGTGATTTTCGCAGGCAGCAACCCTGTAACGCAGGCTGCGCCTGCGTTACTGACTATTACGCAGTCTGCCCCCCTGTAACGCAGGCTGCGCCTGCGTTACTGCCCCCCGCGCAGTCTGCAGACCTGAAACGCAGCCTGCGGCTGCGTTACACCCCTTCCAGATTTTTTTTTCCCCCGAAAATTGTTGTTTTAACCCCCAAAATTCCCCCAAATTTAATCCTAACTCATATTTCTTCAATTCTAAATTCCTATATCTATCCTACATCAAATCCTAACCTCTCCAAATCTCTCCTACACAATTGAAATTTTTATTCAACCTATCCATCATCTTATATATATATACACACCTTTCCATACAAATCCAATTACTCTTCTATTTTCTTTAAATCTCCAAAAATTCAATTCTAAAGAGGAATTAATTGCAAGTTCACCTCTCCAATTCGTAGTGGGTTTATTTCTTCTCTCCAATTTTATTTTGATTGCGAATTTGTGTTCTTGTAAATTGGGATTTATATTATTCTTGATATATTGGGGTATTTTTGGTGTGATATTGCTTGGTAATTTTTGGTGGAGCTTCTTGTGAGTTGGGTATTGATTCTTTTGGCTCGTAAACATGGGAGAGATAGTGCTAATGTTGGGAAATTTTTATTTTCGACGGTGGAGGTTAAATTTAATCGGTTGCTGTGAGGCTAATTGCTAAGGAAAGGGGATTTTTGCGAGAAAAATTTGTTGGTTTGGTTCATATGATTAGTGAGTGGTTCGGGAGTTTTATGCCAAATGCAACCGTGATCACCTACGGAAGTGGTGAGTGGGTGGCTTCTAAGCGAATGAGTGGTGGTTTTCACATCCGACAACTTGATTCCAGGGGAGTTTTCTTTCTTTTCTTTTTAGTGTAGTTTTATTTTGTTTTTAGTTGTAGTTTTGTATCTTGTTCATTAGTTCATTGGGGACAATGAACCACTTAAGTGTGGGGATGAGTTTTCGATGATTAAAAAAAAAACAAAAAAATTATATATTATAAAATTCAAAAAAAAAAAATTTAAAAAAATTTAAAATCCCAAAAATAATTCTAGCCATGCAATTTGATTAGTTGTTGTATTTTGCTTGATACACCCATGCATGCGTAGAATTCTTGTGTTTATGGATTCTTTTGTATGAGAAGTGACGTGCTTTGTTCTTGTGCACAAACTTACACTAGCAAGTTGAAGCTGGTAGACTTAATTGGATGTAGTAAGTGATTAGAATGACATGAATATGTGTAAGATGACTTGGTTTTCATGCTTTGAGTACAAGTAGGTGCGTTAAAGAGTCTTGTTACTTGGGATTGATTATGTTTTGTCACACCAAGTGAGTTTTGAGCCTATATGCATATCTTTTGCATGATTTTTCGTTTGCTTGAGTGTCCACATGTTGTTTACATTGTTAGCACTTACTTGAGATCTTTCTTGAAATGCATGATATTACTTGATGATGAGATGATAAAGGCACTTAGGTTTAACCTCGTATTTCCCATAATTCCACACCTTTTATACATGATCAATTAGTTAACCCGTTGAGCTTAATCCTATTCTTTCGGTGACACACCACATTACTTGCCATTATCCTTTTTATTCTATTGGCCTTACATTGAATTTGAACCTAAATTGTCAAAGGCTAGTATTGTGCTTAAGGGAGTAATAAGGTGTTCATAAAAGGGGGGTATTGATGATCATACCATTGGGGAATATTGATTTTGGTTGATGCTTGTTAGTCGAAATTCATAAAAATATCTATGGATCATTGTGCTTATTCCTTGGCTCTCAGAGAAAAAAAAAAGAAAAAAAATAGAAAAAAAAAGAAAAAAAAAAGAGAAAAAATAAATAAATCTGAGAGCATTCTTATGTTTGTATGATCCTTCTTCATTCGACTAGTCAAGTTATTATGTAAGGGTTATTGAAAAATCCAAGTGTGGGGAAGTATTTTTGTGGTTTTAATGGAAAGGGAATGGAATGAATTATATTGTTGGGTACTAGCTTTTGACATTTAACCTGTTTTAGCTTTACTTGACATACCTGGTCCCTAGCCCACGCTACAACCTGAATAAAGACCTTTTGATTGTCATCGGTGATGTATGTTGTGTTGAGAGTGAGATTGATTGCGAGTGTCAAGTTGTGTTTATGATTTTGTTGGAATTGAGTGATACACTTAACCTTGTTCTTGAGTGAATATTCGTTTTTGAGTGAAAGGTGAGTTATTACTTGTTTTGGCATAGGAGATCCCAGGTTTAGATTTAAAGATGTATTTCTTGTGGGCTTAGCATGATTACCAACGATTTTTACACTTGACATGAATTTTTATGATCTTCTGCATGTTGGTTGAGTAGACTACGTGAATACTTGCACTTTCGACACCAGGACATCGTATGTTTGCTTTGATTCTTAAGTTGATGTGGCATGAGAGGACTTGTGTGTGTGGTGTTGTGTTAGCATTGATCTTTTGCATGGTTAGATGAATTTTGTGGGTACATTCACTATAAACCCTCACGAGACAACACTCGTCCTACTAGGGCTGCCTAGGGGTTTAACGGCTTGTTGCATATGCTCAATGCAATCGTGTCATCTACGAAAGTGATGTTAGGACTTAGTTTTTATTTCACTTATTTGCCCGAGGACGTGCAAATGCTTAGTGTGGGGATGTTTGATAGAGTATATTTTTATATATATTTTAAATGATTTTATTCTCATATTTATTGTATTTTGCATTGATTTGGATTTTTATTTAATAGATTTTATTGTTTTATTGTAGGAAATAAAGAATTCATGACTTGGAAGGATTTGGAGCAAAAAGAGCTATTTTGGAGATAAAATAGGAGAAAATTCGTATTATTGGGCTGCATAGGCTGCCTGCACTGTTTGGGCCATATCTTGAGTTCCAGAAGTCAGAATTTAACGATCTTACTGTCCACGCGACAGCCTTGTCAGTATCCATGTCTATAAGGATACAGCCTCACTTCCTTAGGAGATAAGTTTTTCAAGGTACATCACAAGAAATATCTCTCTAAGAAAAACGAAGCTGAGAATACTACCATTTGTATTCACAGATTGTAGCAAAATCTTTATCTAATATAATATTAGATTAAAGTGATATTGTGTTGTGTTTGTCTTTGTTATCTGTTCTTACATATTTTACACATTCAACACATATCTTGCTGCAAAGATTCAAGAACAAAGAAAAGTTCAAGAATCCATTCACCCTCCCCTCTGTATTCTTTTACCGTATTCAATACTCAACAGTTTACTTTTACACTTTTATGTTTGATTTGCAGAGTTCTTGCCAAACCTTCATTCTTTGGTACTTACTAACAATCGTCTTGTTAATTTGGTTGAGATTGACCCGCTTGCGTCATTCCCCAAACTGACGTTTCTTAGTCTTCTTGATAATAACATCACAAAGAAACCCAACTATCGCCTGTATGTCATCCATAAACTGAAGTCTCTAAGACTGCTAGATTCCAAGAAAGTGAAACTAAAGGTTAGTTTTCTATTACTAATCAACCAGTGTTTTGATATAAATGTGATCGACATAAAGGGTGAATGTCTAATTGTTGAAAATGCCATGGAATTGAATGTTAGGTATCCTGTAATAGAGTAGTACTGGATATAGGTAATGCGAGAACAGAGACACATATATCCTATTTGTTAACCAGTAGGGTCAAATATTAATAATCTGATGAGTAGAGAAAGAATCAAAATGTCAACAAATTCACTGATGTGTTAACCTTCCGAAATTCCGAATCAAATTGGTGATAATTTGTTAATATGAGTTACTATGTAAGTTTGCTTGTAATAGGCCAACCTTGAACCACGTAGGACATGCAACTTGTAAGTTTTCTTTAGCGAATGAACCACGTGGGCTGGGTATGACACAATTTGTTCCTTTGTTCAGTTGTCTTAGATAGTTTGTCTAATTCCTGAGTTCAAGCAACGGTTGCAGTGTTCTTATGTTTGTGTATCTTGGTCAATCGTTTACTTTTTTAAGATGAAAATTATTTGAGTTACAAATTGGAGAACTCGCAATTATGTAGAAAGGGGCTCTACCCAGTTTTAAGACATCTTACTGGATAAAATTTGCCATTTCATAGTCTGGCAGTGTGCTCCATATTCAACATGAACTCAGGAAGCTTCCATGCATCGCTTGATAGAGTTGAGCTGATCTTAACCCATACAACAGAATATGTGCCATATAACCAGGTACCTCCTATCTACCGATCTCTAGTCATCTCTATGATATATAAATTAGGACCTTGTGCTTGTCCTGAGTTATTAAATATTAATTGCTTTCTATGTTTAAGGTAATTACAATTGAAATTCCATATCTTTCTAGGTACGTAGTCTTATCTTTGATAGTAAGGTATACGGTAATAATTGCTATTGGGAAAATGGTGTACAGTGACTAAGAATTACCACTTAATTAATTCTGAGTTAATTATTTTTACGAAACATTTCGTAATGGTTCACATGATCACTTGTCACTATTTACTAGCATTTATTGCATTATGTTTTCTTAACTAAAATGAATGCACTAAGGACTTATTGATGCCTGATTTGTATGTGCTTAGAATAGAATTACAATTCAGTATTTGTCCCGTAAGCAAACAATAAACTTACTCTAGTTTACCAGAATTATTGGTGCCACTTTCAAATAAGTTGAATGTTAGCCTCCTATGGGTTATGGAAAATAAGTTGTTTATGCCAATTTTTCTCTTGTATTGTTTTGCAGCTATTTGAATTGATGGGATAAAAAATCATCTATGGTTCCAGAAGAATGATGTGTCTGTAAAGCTTGCAGAAAATGAGAAAGTCAGTTTAGATGATGTTTGTGTAGTTTTTGATGACACTGAGTTCGACCTAGTTTTCTATTTTGTTTTGAATGTTAGTTGAAATAGTTTGGAGTGGTTGAAAAAGGCATTTTAATGGTTGAATTTTCTTTGAATGTTGGTTTAGACTTGTTGGTTGAATGTTGGTTGGACATGTAATGGGAATTTTGCATATATAAAGCAGCTATTTCAATTTTTTTTTGTATCTTAGTGTTACATTTGCCTATTGTATTGTTACATTATAATCTTATTTAGTGTTACAATAGAAATGTTACAGTGTTACAATAGAGAGTGGGTCCCACACATGCCACGTGGTAGTGGGCCCCACACATGCCACGTGTCAGGTGGGCCCCCCCACATGCCACATGTCAAATTGCCTCGAGTCAGGATGCCACGTGTCAGTGGGCCCCACTTTTGGTCCCTCGGAGTAAGTTCAAATGTAACATTACAAATCCGTTACATTAGGTGATGATAGTATTACATTAGCGACATAATGTATTGCTTTATTAG
Organism: Saposhnikovia divaricata; assembly: GCA_036435485.1. Lineage (NCBI taxonomy): Eukaryota > Viridiplantae > Streptophyta > Magnoliopsida > Apiales > Apiaceae > Saposhnikovia > Saposhnikovia divaricata. The sequence continues at coordinate 248,780,773 of CM071594.1, read as the reverse complement.
TGTTACAGTAGATGGGCAAAAGCGTTACAATAGGCACCTGTTGTAACGCCCGTAAATGTAACGCCTCCAAGTGTTACAATAGAACTATTGTAACGGATTTTGGGCCTATTGTAACATTACACGGGAGTTACAATAGGCCACTTATGGCGTAGTGTAAGGATGAGTTTCTTCGAGGAGGACATGAGTTCAATTTCCCATAGAACGTAATGTACTCAAATGTTTTGTGTGAATAAAAGAGTTTATTTATGCATAAATCATATGAGCACTAAAAAGAAGATGTTTTGTAACATATAAATATATTGTATAGGATATAACATAATTTCTTTTAGAGCAATGATAAAAGGACATAAAACAATATAAGTCATCATTAACATATTTACTCAAAAGTTAAATTAATAGCAAAAATAGGAAAAAGGACATCGGGTTTAAGTAATACGTTTTTCAGTTCAAACTCAGAAATTTATGTAGCTCAATGGTTATAAGGATGAGTTTATTTGAGGAGGACATGAGTTCAATTCCCCGTAAGAATTTACTCAAATTTTTTGTGTGAATAAAAGAGTAGTGACAGAAATTTTCTAAAATCTAAGGGTAAAATTGTACTTTCATAGGGAGTTTATTGGCTCAAAATTACCCCTGATGTGTTATATTTATATATATAAGACGACTAGAACTAACTTTAGTCCTTTGGAGTAAAGTTTTTAACATTTGTTTCCAAATTATAGAATTAGAACCAATTTTAATTAGCATTGCATTGACTCTTAAATCCATTAGTTAAACTTACATGCAGCTATTTACTTGGTAGAAAACAACATATCTTGGTACTTAAATTCATCTAAAATTTCAAATATTTATTCCACAAAAAAATTTCTATTCACAAACAAGAGAATTCTTGTTTTGATCGTATAAATATTTCTATTTATATACAGATTTAGAGCGTAAAGTTTTTTAAATGATTAAATCAGAGGATTATTTATGAGCATCTCCAATGGGAGAGATCTCTTAGGTAAAATTTAAAATTAATTACCATAAATAAGAATTATAAAGAATGTGTAAAAAAATTTGCACTCCAATGGGACAAAACCATTATCTATAATTATAGATAATCTCTTGATGTTGGCTATATTTGTCGAACCTCTAAAGACCTGTAGTGAATTGCCACATCATTTATTTCTATATTAAAATTATATATTACATTAATAACAACTTGAAAAATTAATAACATACCATTTTTAAAATATAGCCAATCATTATAGCCAATACCCTCAGAACACAATGTTTTACAGGTTCGACAAATTTTACATAATCAATATTTTATGTAATTTAGCCAATCATTTTTAGTTAATGACATTGGAGATGCTCTAAGAGCATCTCCAACCATGGAGAAATCTTAGTTAAAAGTGGGTTTGAATTACCATAAATAAGAATTATGGAGAATATGTAAAAAAATATTATCTCCAATGGGACATTTCTGTTAGCTATAATTTTAGATAACGCCATCATATTGGCTATATTTGTCGAACCTCTAGAGACCTGTAATAAAACTCCACATCACCTATTACCATATTAAAATAAAACATTCTATGTTTAACAACTTAAAATTATAATAACATACTATTTTTAAAATATAAACAATCATTATAGCCAACTCCGTTGGAGTACAATACCTTACAGATTCAACAAATTTTACATAATCAATATTTTATATCATTTTAGCCAATCATTGGAGATGCTCTAAATGTGTAAAAGTTTATACAAAATTTATAATTTTTCTAAAATAATAAATTTTTTGTATAATATATTTATTTACTATATAAATATATAATTTTGTGATATGATTTTCTTAGTTTATAAAAGTGAAATATGATATGATTAAATTTTTTTGCATGTTATTCATTTGGTCTTATATATTGATATTTCATGAAAAGTTATTAATTAAATAAAAACTATATCATGGCACTATAAATGTATACTCTTTTTTAATAAATAAAATCCCTTTTTAATGGTACTACTTTGTACCAAATTTTGTTCGCACCATATTTTGGTTTCACCCCGTAATACTATTTTTCCTAGAATTCTATGTTATTTTTTAAAATCCTATGCGCATACCCTTTATTAATAAGCAAAATCCCTTTTTAATGTTACTATTTATACCAAATTTGGTTTACACCATATTTTGGTTTCACCCACATATTTCTATTTATCATAGAATTCTCTATTGTTTTTTAAAAATAAAAAAAAATCTATTATAATTATAATTTTATAATAGAATTCTATTTACCCTAATTCTATGTTGTTTGAAATAAAAATCCAATTATAAATATAATTCTTTTATTTGGATTTTTTTATAGAAAAAGGTTATGATAAAAAAAACGTCAACAATACAATGTAAAACACAACAAATACGAGATACAATCGATGATTACATATGATATAACTTTTTACAAAACACTCTAATAACTTATTATTAAACACCAACTATTCTATAACTTTGACTAATAAGCGAAATCCCTTGTAACGTACATTGCTACCATATGTTGTATTTTGTTGATTTTCTTAAAATAATCTTAAATAAATAACAAATATAATATCTTATTAATCGGTGTATATATGGTACTTCCCCTATATTCGTATCTCCCATACTTATTATTCTAATGTAATTACAATTCTATTATTATGAACTACTAAGCTGTATAAATAACATATTAAAAAAAAAGCTGTATAAATAACAAAATTTCCTTTTACACTTTTATAATTTTATAAAGTAAATTTTATAATTAATTAAAATAGCCTTTATAAGAAAATAATAAATGAATTATCTACACCTGTTATCATTTTGTATGTACTAATTAATAAAATTTAAGTCATTATCCAATAAGCATAAATCTCGACTCAGCTGGCTCCTTAACCCTCCATGTTCATCACTAAAATAAAACATATATTTTATAATAAATGTTCAGCTGGCTCCCAATCTTTTGGCAGTTGTTTAGCCCTATATTCGTGCATTGCAGAACCCACTGTGGGTCAGGTGGGGCAATCTAGAGAAATATGGGCTTTATGGCCCAAACAAAAACATGACACCCTTTACATAACCCACTATTTGTCAGGTTGGCCAATCCTGACAAATATTGGCTTTCTGGCCCAAACAAAAACATACCCCCTCTTAGTATGTAGTAGAAGCATCTAAATTGATGAAAACAATGTATAGTAAAACGTCGTTAAATTAATACTCGATATCTAATTTTTTTTAAAGAATTAAATGAGATTACATTGTATTATTTAATTACGTGGCTAAATATTTATAGAATTAAGTTCTATTATAATTTATAAAGCATGTTGAATGAAATTACTATTTCATTCAAAATATCATGCATATTTTGTTAGTTTGGCAAAATAGGTGGATTTAAAACATGTGCTTGGTAAATGTACATAATTTTCAAATTTATATATGTTGTATTTATAAAATATATATAATTTTAAGATTTAAAATAATAAATTTTATAATATAAGGACGATATTATAAATTTAATCTCAATTAATTAATAACCTCGTTTAATTAATAGAATTCGGCGGCTTCAATATTAATTTAGAGAAGTTTTAGTGTAAGATGAAAACAATGTAAGAGTCCCAAGTGTTGTACAACTAGCTACCTAAATTTCTCTGTCAGATACATTTGTAGATTAGGATTACATCAAATATATCCTTGTAGATATGATACTTGTAGATATGATACTCATAGGATACTCTTTGCGAAATCTGAATTTCAATCTTTAAAAATTAATGCTATCTTCTTGACTCTTCTTTTTTTCCTTTAAATTAGATTCATTCTAGATTTATTTCTCACTCGAGCATGTTTGCTTTAATATTTACAGAGATAGAGGGTTGTTAGTGAAGAAGCATAGGGTTCGAATGCTAGAGTGAGTACAGGAACAATTATTGGAGGGAGTTAGAGGTCAGCACATCTAGAATCAACACATGGTATTCGGGTTTGGATCATTGAATTATAGTGATCATTTAGGTCTTGACGACTCTTGATCTATCAATTAAGAAAAATGCAACCTCATAATTTAGCACTCAAAGATTCGATAAAGGGAATTGGTGGGGCAACAAATCCATTTAAAAGGATAAGGAGAAGTCAGGTATAACCAGTCAATTTGACTTGGTACTTCTTTTTTATGATTTACTATGTTTGAGATATGATGTTTTCATGTATATGTGCTGTTTTGATTCAAAACATATAGCATGTAAATTAAGAGAAGGTAAAAAAAAATCACCATTGACAAAGTTAAACCAGTGCCATATGTGACAAGACAAAATGAGGAAGAACAAAAATATTTAGAATAGCACTATAACTTGATTAAATACATCTTAATCTCATTAATTAAGTTCAAAAAAAATGTTTGTCTATTTTTTAATGTTGTTTTAATCTTAAGGAGTTAAGATATGGAAAAATGTTTCACGACGTTTCTTGTCATAAGAAAATCCAAAGACAACATATAATAAGATGAAGCATTAGGTAAACGTAATGAACATAAAATCCCCTTAAATGTAAAAACCCCCTTGTACAAATTGTGCAAGAACTTCTTCTCCGCTTGCACTTTTTTCCAAGCTTTCATACACCCTGAAGTGATCAAGAACTTCGGAATTTACAACACTACAATGAGAAAACAATCTAGTTTAACAATAGTTAGTTGTAAACTTCTCAATTTATTTCAGAATATATATACCTTCTCTAACGTAGAATTTCTCTTAACATCAATGTTGCTTGGCCCAACAAGCGGTATTGATTTTGTCCGGCCAAACTGGATTGTTAGAACCTTCCAAAGGGAGAGTGGTGAATCCCCAATTGTATGGAGAATCTAAGTCAACAATTGGGGATTCACCACTCTCCCTTTCGAAAGCTCCAACAATCTAGTTTGGCATAACTGAACCAATATCTTTTGCTGGGACAAGAAAAGTTGATGTTCGGAGAAATGTCATGTCGGAGAAGTTTTTACTTATCTATTGTTTAAATAGTTTGTTTTCATTTAGTGGTGTTGTAAATTTTGAAATTTCCGATGTTTCAGTGATTCCCATTATGTTAGAAATACTCTAGGGGATGTTAGTGATTCAGATCTATCTCAAAGGAAATGTTTTCATTCGATGGTATCTAGTGCAGAATATTCTCAAAGGATATGGTCACCATTTATAGAGATCAGATGTGAGTACATGAAGACCTTCAGAAAGGTTACTCACTGAATTTTAAGCCTATCAATTCCTATGCTCAATGATCAAGTATTCCCGATGTGATTAATGTTGAAGGCTCAAGGCTTCATAATCCATTGGGAACTAACATATATATTGTTTCTGATCACGAGAATGAATTATCAAGCATAGTAGCTTGTGCTATAGCCTTATTGAGGGATCCACCAGTTTGGTAGATCTTAATGAATATTCAACCAAAGATAATGGTATGGATGCTAAATCATACAAGAGATGACATTGTGTTTCCTGACCCTCTTCCTTGACTTTTACTTATTGATCATCATTTGGTTCCCTTACTTCAGATGACCTTAATCCATCAACTGATGTTGCTTCGGATGACTCAAGCTAATCGAGTACTAAAGGACTATATCTATCAATTTCCTTAATTTACTTTCATGATATACACCCAAAGGTTTCTATGGGATTGAGCAATTGGGAAAGGTAAATATTATGTAGTATCTCTATATGCCACCAAATTTCGAGATTTACGGAAGTCGTATTGTTCATATGAAGTTGATTATATTAAATAACACCACCTTCGCAGGTCCCGAAATTTGGTGGCATACAGTGATACTACAGAATATTTACCCTTCCCAATTGATCTGCTCAATCCCATGGAAATCTTTGGGTGTATATTATGAAAGTAAATTAAGGAATTTGACAGATAGAGTCCTTTAGTACTCAATAAGCTTGAGTCATTGGAAGCAACATTAGTTGATGAATATAGGTCATTTGAAGTAAGGGAACCAATTGATGACCAATAATTAAGAGTTAAGGAAGAGGGTCAAGAAACACTAAGTGATCTCTCATATGATTTAGCATCCACTCAATTATCTCTGGTTGAATCTTCATTAAGATCTACCAAAACTTGTGGATCAATCAACAAGGCAAGAGCACAATCTACTGTGCTTGATAATTCATCCTCGTGATCAGAAACAATATATTTGTCAGTTCTCATTGGAATATGAAGCTTTGAGTCTTCATCATTAATCATATTAGGAATTCTTGATCCTTGAGCATAGGAATTGATAAGCTTAAAATTCAGTGAGTAACCTTTCTAGAGGTCCTTCATGTACTCACACCTGCTTTCAGTAGATGGTGACCAGATTCATTCAGAATTTTACGCACTAGATAACATCAAGAAAGACCATTTCCTTTGAGATAGATATGCAAATATAGATATACCTGGAATAAAATTATAGCATGGATACTTTCATTTCATAACCGACCAAAGTGGTCGGTTATGTTTGTTAAACCCGACCAATTGACATAACCGACCAGCCTTTATGATCGATTTTATTTGTTAAACCGACAGATTGCCATTATAACCGATCAAACTGGACGATCGGTTTTAAACTGTTTTCTTGTAGTGACTATGACCAAGTTGATTATATCTATTGAACTTATAGGGACCACTGCCCATTATTTATTATCATATTAAAGTAATTTTGTATATATTACAATTTGTTATTTTTAAAATACAACCAATCATTATAACAAGCTCTACTAAAGTACATCTTTAGTTATATTATTTACATAATATAGGTAATCATTATAGGTTTAACAAAATTTACATAATTTTTATTTTACATTATTTTAACCAACACCTTTCAACATATTCTAAAAGGTAAATAATTGCTGATATCATTTGGCAACAACCGTTATAGATTTATAGGCTGTGATTTTGAATTTCTTATTTCGAATGGGATGGCTATTCTGTTCTGCATTAAATACATAGAATCAATAAAGTCATAATCAAGTTATTCAAGTTAACCAGGTCATTATATATGTATTACAGTATGCAGGTTGCGTAAATAATATGTGCAATACACACATTGTAGTACATTATAATATATATATAAAAGTATCTGGTCTACAATATATTAGTCCTAACTAGAAGGTGATACATACACATACATAATTTTGTGATAATAATAATATCAATGAACTCGTGATATAATTTTATTAATTTAAAAAAGTGAAATACGATATGAATAAAAAAATTGTGTGTTATTAATTTCATGAAAAGTTATTAATGAAATATAAAATCATATCACTGTAATATGATAGCACTTTACATATATATTAAATAATAATAATAATAATAATAATAATAATAATAATAATAATAATAATAATAATAATAATAATAATAATAATAATAATAATAATAATAATAATAATAAAGTCATTATTTTCTATCCCATGAATAAAACAAATCGAGTTTAAGTCGAATAAGAGTAACTCGAGATGGTCAATATGGGTTTAGTCCTTGCGATACCCACTATTTGTCAAGAGACCTAATCAATATTTGCTATCTGGCCCAAACAAAAACATACCCCCTTCATGCTAGGAGCATTCAAATTTTAGCCCTATATTGGTACATTGGGAACCCACTATTTGTTAAGCGCGCTTAAGTTTCACTCCCGACCAATATTTGCTTTCTGGCCAAAAAAAAACATCCAAATTGATCTTCATAGTAGGAGCATCCAAATTGATGAGAAGAATGTAAGAGTGCCAAATGTCATTTGACTCGTTACCTAAATTTCTCTGTCAGATACATTTGTAGATTAGGATCACATTAAATATATTTTGTAGATATGATATTCTTATTTAAATTGGGCTCATTCTGATTTATTTTCTCACTCGAGCCTGTTTAATTTGCTCATATATTCAGAGATAGCGGGGTTGTAAGTGAGTGAGTGAGCTTATATAGGGTTCTAATTCTAGAGTAGAGGAACAAAGGAGGGAGTTAGAGGTCAGCACATCCACAATCAACACATGGTCTTACCGTTTGGATCATTAAAATTTAGTGATCATCTAGGACTTGATGTGTCAAGAGAAAATTTAATTAAAAGCTCTTAAAGATACGATGAAGGGAAATATGAATTTTGAGGGATGTCTTAAGGAGTCAGAACTTGTGGAGCATATAAGCCATCAGACCATATATTAGACCAGCTACTACTATACCCAATCTGACCAGATGCTGAAAATTGGCTTTTTTTTTATGGGACATGGGTGGTGCAAGTTTAGGGGTAATTGCAGATATAAGCCATCCATTCAATGGCAGAAGCCATGTATAACTAATCAATTTAAATTAGTAATAATTTCTTATGGTTTATTTTTCATGTATATATGCTATTTGATTCAAAATATGTAGCAATGTGAATTAAGAAATGTAAAAAAACAATACCATTAATTGACAAAGTTAAACAAGTGCCATTGTGACCATACAAAATGAGGAAGAACAAGAGCATTTATAATACCACTATAACCTCGTTAAATACATTACTAAAACTTTATTATTAAGTGAGTTTAAAATAATGTTTTCAATTATTGATGTTGTTTTAAATCTTGCGGAGTTAAGATTTGTCAAATGTTTAATTCTTGTTATGAAAAATAAATCGAGAGATAACATACCATAAGATAAAGCTATAGGTAAACGTAATGAAAACATAATATCATCTTAGATGTGAAACTAATTAGAGGTACCAACATTGAGAAAGTTACATGTCCAATTTGTGCAAGAACTTCTTCTCTCCTTGCACTTTCGTTCAAGCTCTCACACACCCCAAAAATGAACAAGATCAACTTCGAAATTTACAACACCACAATTAAAAAACAAACTATTGTACAATAATAAATTGTAAACTTCTCAATTAATTTGATTATACATACCTTTTCCAACATGGCATTCTTCTGATTATCAACTTTGTTGGGCCCAGCAAGCGATATTGGTTTTGTCCGGTTAAATTGGATTGTTGTAGTCTTCCATAGGGACATAGGGAGAGTGATGAATCCCCAATTGTACGGAGAATCTAAGTCTACAATTGGGGATTTACCACTCTCCCTATGGAAGGCTCCAACTATCCAATTTGGCTGGACAGAACCAATCTCGTTTGGTGGGGCAAGCAAACCTGATATTCAGAGGAATGCCATGTTGGAGAAGGTACAAATATTCATGTTAATTGAGAAGTTTCCACTCAAATATTGTTGAAATAGTTTGCTTTATAACAGTGGTGTTGTAAATTTTGAAAGTTCTTGATTACTTCTGGGGTGTATGAGAGCTTGGAAGAAAGTGCAAGCAGAAAAGAAGTTCTTGCACATATTGTACAATTAATTTTGGCAATAAGGGTGCATTTAATTTTTACATCTAAGTGGATATTATGTTTTCATTACGTTTACCTAAAGCTTTGTCTAATGATATGTTGTGTCAAGATTTAATTATCATAACAAGAAACATTATGTCATATCTAACTCTGCAAGATTAAAATGATATTAGGAAATAGACAAACATTTATTTCGAACTCACTTAATGAGGTTATATAAGTGATATATTTTACGAGGTTATGCTACTCTGAAGGTTCTTGTTCTTCCTCATTTTATATTTTCATATATGGCACTTGTTTAATTTTGTCAATTGTGATGTTTTTTTACCTTTCTTAATTCACATGATATATATGTGCACTACTTCATCAAGTTACCGTGCAGTTTGACCTAATTTCTGTGTTGGATCTTTATTAGTTCAATTATGAGATATATATGTTGTTTTCAAGTATATATGTTGTTTTGATTTTACATTTTTGCTTCCAAGCTAAACTAATCTGTGTATATGTTCTTGTTGGTTTCATATGTAAGTACAGTCTTGTATTTGTCGGATCAGTTGGGTAGCTCTTCTAATCTCGGACAGCTAGCATCATTTGAAGCAGTCATTAGTCTCACCTACAAGTTCAATCCGTGACCAATCTTTGATCTATCACATCAATAAGTTGAGTACATGAACAGTATTGCTTTAGGACAATTTGCACCTTGTTAAATTGTTAGTCCATATTGCATTCATATCTTTGTATGGTAATGGCCTGAGGTAATGCACTCTCGGTGCATTGATTTTTTCTCCAAAAAGATTAGATGTACCCGTACTTTGAGAATATATATTTTCCCTTGTCTTTGGATGCATGAGATATACTTATTCTCAAGGCACGTGACAAATAGAGCACAAGTTTACTGTCTATTTGGCTATAAGATCTTTTTCTATGTTAGTCTTGAATCATTTTAAACAAGTCAATATAAGCATCTTATTTGATATTCATTTTTAGTTTGTATGAGGTAATATTCAAGTAAGTTAAAAAAATGAGATCTAGTTAGTATCTGCTAAAAGTAGAGCTCTTTACTGTGATATGTAATATATATTGTGTGTATATCATAACTTGTTCACATTTCTCCTTTGCAGATATAAGTGCATGCTGTTCGGTTTATTGTACTTTTGTTATCTCCAGGAATGGCCTTCTTCTCTTAACAGTTTCTTTTTATTCTGTTTGCTTGTCTTGTAGTACTATTTAACACCCGAAGGATGCAAGCATGGAAAAGCTTGTAGATTTAATCACAGTAAAAAGAAAACTGAGAAGGCTTCAGGAAGATTATTGCATAAGCCAAATTAGTTCACTACAAGAAAAACTCGATCATACAATACCTTTCACACAACGGTAAAACAAATACCCGTTGTCCCGAAAAACAAATAACAGTGAATGTTTTGTCCTCGTAAAACTGTTGTGTGAGACGTTGAACAGACAACTATTATCCATGTTTTTGCAAACTGTTGTCTATGTGGAGTCCTCCAATTTAGTCAGACAACAGTTCTTAAATTGTAATGTTTTCTTACATCTTTAACACAACACTCCAAAACCGTTGTTAATAAACTAACTAATAGTAGCCTGAGACAACGGTTTTGGTCTTTACTTTGTGTAATTCAAACAAGTGTTTATTATAACCGTTGTCTGAATAAACTTAAACAACGGATCTTACATACCATTGTGAAAAAGAAAGCTCACAGACAACGGTTTTATGAAATGTTGTCTGAACTACTGAAATATTTGAATTAAAGTGGGTGGCAAATAATGAAATTTTTGGTGGGATATGAAATAATTTGATTGAATTTGTGGGAAATAATGAAAATTTTGAATTGGATTTGGTGGGAAATCATAGAATATTCAGACAAATGTTTCCTAATAAAAAAAATGTTGTGTGATAGTGAAACACAACATCGTTTTTCATAAAAACCGTTGCGTAATGTTTTATACTTTTAAATCGTTAAACAACAGTTTGCGTGTTTTACTATGTTTTTGTTAAAATCTTGTACTACCCGACCTTTTTATTTTTTGATTATTTTTTTCCCACAATAAAATGAGTGCTTATTGACATTCGTACGGTTCAATCGTCGAAAAAAGCATTCAAAAAAATTAGTCAGTAAATCTGGATCGTGACCCGTTATAGGAAGCATCACTTTTCCTATGTTTTTGTTAAAATCTCGTATAACCCGGCCTTTTTATTTTTTGATTATTTTTTCCCAACACTAAAATGGGTGGTTATTAACATTCGTACGGTTCGATCATCGAAAAAAGCATTCAAAATAATTATTCAGTGAATCTGGATCGTGCCCCATTATAGGAAGTATCATTTTTACTACAATTTTGTTAAAGTCTCGTACAACCCGACCTTTTCATTTTTTGATTATTTTTTCCCACCACTAAAATGATTGTTTATTAACATTCGTACGGTTCGATCGTTGAAGAAATCATTCAAAGAAATTATTCAGTGAATCTGGATCGTGTCCAGTTATAGGAAGCAACACTTTTACTCTATTTTTGCTAAAATCTCGTACAACCCGACCTTTTTATTTTTCGATTATTTTTTTCAGAACTAAAATGGGTGTATATTAACATTCGTACGGTTCGATTGTCGAAGAAATCTTTCAAAAAAATTATTCAGTGAATGTGGATCGTGTCCCGTTACATGAAACAACACTTTTACAACTTTTTTATTAAAATCTCGTACAAGCCGACCTTTTTATTTTTTGATTGTTTTTTTCAACACAAAAATGAGTTTATATTAACATTCATACGGTTTGATCGTCCAAGAAATCATTCAAAAAAATTATTCAGTGAAACTGGATCGTGTCCCATTATAGGAAGTAACATTTTTACTACATTTTTGTTAAAATCTCGTACAAATCGACCTTTTTATTTTTCGATTATTTTTTTCCAGCACTAAAATGGGTGTTTATTAACATTCGTATGGTTTGATCGTCGAAGAAATCTTTCAAAAAAATTATTCAGTGAATCTGGATCGTGTCCCGTTACATGAAGCAACACTTTTACAATTTTTTTGTTAAAACACTACAAGAAAAAATCGACCACACAACGGTTTTTATCCGTCGTCTAAAGCCCTCATTTTCCGTTGTCTATTGGAATGCCGTCTGTTACGCGTATCAGACAACACCAGCATAACCGTTGTCTGTGTTGCAGAAAGACAACGACAGCGTTTCTTAAAAATGTTGTGTCATACTTGGATCACACAATGGTATTTAAATTTGATGTATTGTCTGATTATGTTTTAACAAGGGTTCCTTCAGACATGTCTATTGTCTAATACCTGGATCATACAATGGTTTTTTAAATTTGGTTTATTGTCTGATTATGTTTTTAACAAGGGTTCCTTCAGACATGTCTATTGTCTAATACCTCGATCATACAATGGTTTTTAAATTTGGTCTATTGTCTGATTATGTTTTTAACAATGGTTTCTTCAGACATGTTTATTGTCTAATACCTGGACCATACAATGGTTTTTTAATTTGGTCTATTGTCTGATTATGATTTCAACAAGGGTTTCTTGAGACATGTCTATTGTGTACTACCTGAATCATACAATGGTTTTTTAAATTTGATTCACACTATGGTTTAATTTAAATTATTTTCCTATTTTTATTCATAAACAATAACAAAAATACAAAATCAAAACATTTACAAAAAATCCAAATATTACCAAAATTACAAATACACAACTTGTCCACAAAAATAAAATAAAAGGACAAAATCAAAGCCCCATCATACTAGAACTTAAAAGAGGTTAAAACAGGCGAGTCATCCCCTTGAGGCAGAGCATTGCATTCACCAAAGGAATCCAGAAGCACACACATTAAGTGTTTGGTACAATTCTCTCCAAGTGACACATCATCTTGCACAACATGAATATTTGACTGCTCTATTCTCCCTCCCTTGAAAAACTCTTGCAAGTCTGACTTGGATTGTTCTGCAGTTACGGGTTTAGTTGATTTGGATGCTTCAAGCACTGGAAGTATCAGCGTTGGCATTCTTATGTGACTGCAAATGGAAAAGCAAGCTGATTATTACATATAATATTAATAGAAAAATAATATTACTCACCAGTAAAATCATCACCGAGTTTTCTATAATCACACTTCTGCTATATGAAGCTTGGCAGTTACTGTTTCCTCTTAGGCCCTTGGCATATGGATACTCGGTGTTCGATAGCTGAACTATTCAGAAATGATCTTCGACTTTTCTCTTTGTTCCCCCCGCCCATTTTTCCTATTATACCATCACTGATCTTCCACTAAGTTTGTGGAATTCAGAAAGTCCTACATGTTTCCGCAAGTCTCTGTTACTGATTTTGGCATTGGAAACGGCGCAATTTTACTTTATCTCTAAGCTCTTGAAATGCCCTCATTGTTTCCGCATCAAAACCTCCTGCAAACTGCACAAGTCCAGGATACAAATTATTCATAATCTACAACAAAACTTGCAGGCACCAAGCTTCAATATAATGAAAGGTTAAGATGAACATTTATACCTGATGTTCCCAAAAGGCGAACTTTACTCCTTGAACTATCAATTCTTCTTCTTCAGAGTCACCACCTACCAGTTCAAGCTCCGCTGAGACTCTTTTCATGTACTTCATTGCTAATTTTACAGATGCAAGCTTAATCTGGTCAAGGCCACAGAAACATTAGTTAGGCCCTGTTTCTGATCTAGATCTACTTAAGTTTGTCTATTGAGTAAAAAGTTACAAGCAGCTTAGAAGCACAAGCATACAGCAACTAGATAAATGAAGTCATGGATATAGAAACATAAAATAGTGCTCCTAGTTCCAATGAATGGGTTCAAAGTGCCTAAATTTCATTGAATCCAAATCATTGAATGATATGACTACATGTTTAAGGATTATGTTTGGTCCTCTCAGCTACTAAATAGTAGACAGACTGGTGAGGTAGTAAGAATCAGTATTTATATGGTACTAAGGGAAACATTGATTGCAATATGATTGTTTTAATCGAGAAAAATTAGAAAAAGGTGGCAACAACATGATTAGATTTACAAAAAGAGTGGAAGGCATCAGAGCCCGTCTTAAATTAACAAAACTAAAGAGGAAATTTGTTACCTGACTTGTAAATCCAGAATTTAGCATCCAATCAATTGGAATTTGGAACCCTTCATAACGTTGAGCAGCCAATTCTCTAGTGCGTGAGAGATTGTAAGCACTGTTCTCTAGTCTGTGCAATCACAGTTGTGTACTGGTTTAGCATGAAACAATCTCTCTGACCATGTAATTCTATTAAAATACAAAGCTAAGCTGTTATCTTACTTCTCAAATAAGGCTTGCATTTTTTTGAGAGCAGGGACGAAAGGTAATTGAGGATCATCCTTAAAAGAAGATGCCTCGGATACCAGCTTATTGACATCACAATACCCAAACGCTGCTTCTCTTAACGTATCCGCTTTTTTCTCTGGCCATTGAAAGTGTTTAAGCACTGCTCTCTCATCAACCTAAAAGTAATAAGTCAGTCAAAGTTATATATGATTATGCTACAGCACAGCACAATTTAGACAAGTGATAATAGTAGTAGAGGATTTCGGTTACCAGGTAAGAAAGCTCTTCATCAAGCCATTTAACAAAAGCAACTACATCTTTAATGTCTGTAAATTTAGCCTCCTCAACTTCTTTGATCAAGAACCTAATAAAATCGCCTTGCGTTTCAACATCTGATTTAATCTGAATTGAATACAACATAACACTTTGTTACAAATACAAAAAGTAATCTCACAGACAATTATAATGCAACCAAAATTTTACAAATCCAGAAAAATGATATGATTTAGAACTAATTAACTTACAATCAAGATTACAACCGATCAAAGAATATACTGTATTGTATAAACTAACACTAAGCTAAGATAGGCAAAATTTGCAGCGGCACAATAAATAAAAGCATGACAATAAATCGAACTTACAGCAAGCAAATGGGCTGACCGGTTCTCAATCTCCCCGATCATATTCCGTGTAGTGGCAGTCACCAGCATCCCATCACTCCCTCCTCCACCGAGTGTGGCAAGGAAGCTATTAACTATTTTATATAACAGATACATGATTAATATACTTGCACCCAACAAAAACTATATTACCTTTAGGAGGAGTTGCTACTTTGTAGTTGAACCAAAGAGTGATATGCTCCACCGCGAATTGATAAAAGATCTTGGCCTTCCTCTACCTTAGTAGTGAAATTAGGGTTTCGAGCTTAAAAATCCCCAATTGAAAATTAAATCGAACAAATTGAAATTAAACACAAGCTTACCCACTTACCAATTTGAGCTTTAACTAAATCGAATTGAGTTCATAGTTTTGTAGCTTCGAATCGAACAATCTCCGGTCGATTGATTTTCGAGGTGATCCTGTGAGTCGAGAGAGAGGGGTGAGAGTGGAGAGAGAGGTGAGGTGAGAGTCGAGGTCGAGAGAGAGTGATAGTGTTTAGGTTTAATTTGTTTTTATTTTTTTGTTATGATATTAGAAAAATGAGGGGGGAAATACAAAAAATTTGGTTAAGGGGGAAACAGAATTGGCTATAAGCGGGCAAATAAAACATTAAAGGGGGAAATAAAATTAAGGGGGGAAATATTTGAGAGGGCGCGCATGTTCACTAGTATATTGACCAGTATCCGGAACTCGTGCTTTGTCACTGATTGTTATTTCTATTTTTTTAAAAACTATTTCTCAACCATCCACCCGTACGGATGTTAAGATATATGTAATATATTGATATTACCAAATTTTCAAAAAATAAAAAATTAATTTGGTTGGAGATCTTAATATATTGACTAGTACCCGTAACTCGTGCTTTGTCACCAATTATTGTTTTTATTTTTTAAAAACTATTTATCGACAATCCAACCGTACAGATATTAGGATATATCTAATATATTGATATTCCCAAATTTTCAAAAAATAAAAAATTAATTTGGTTGGAGATCTTAGTAGATCACTAGTATATTGACTAGTACCCGTAACTCGTGCTTTGTCACTGATTACTGTTTCTATTTTTTAAAAACTATTTCTCGACGATCCAACCGTACGGATGTAAAGATATATCTAATATATTGATATTCCCAAATTTTCAAAAAATAAAAAATTAATTTGGCTGGAGAACTTAGTAGATCACTAGTATATTGACTAGTACCCGTAACTCGTGCTTTGTCACTGATTATTGTTTCTATTTTTAAAAACTATTTCTCTACGATCCAACCATATGGATGTCAAGATATATCTAATATAATGATATTCACAAATTTTCAAAAAATAAAAAATTAATTTGGTTGGTAATCTTAGTAGATCACTACTATATTGACTAGAACTCGTAACTAGTGCTTTGTCACTGATTGTTGTTTCTATTTTTTAAAAACTATTTCTCTACGATCCAACCATACGGATGCCAAGATATATCTAATATAATGATATTCACAAATTTTCAAAAAATAAAAAATTAATTTGGTTGGAGATCTTAGTAGATCACTACTATATTGACTAGTACTCGTAACTAGTGTTTTGTCACTGATTGTTGTTTCTCTTTTTTAAAAACTATTTCTCTACGATTCAACCATATGGATGTCAAGATATATCTAATATAATGACATTCACAAATTTTCAAAAAATAAAAAATTAATTTGGTTTGTAAAATTTAATATTTAATAAACGAAGTGGTCTTGCTAAATGAAGTGGTTATTTGTCAAATACCGTTGTCTCGAGTGATACCAGACAACGATTTTTGACAAATAAACTCTTGTCTGTTAACAGGTAATGGTATTTTAATAAATACAGTTGTAATGTGAAGCTTCAGACAACGATATGTTATAAAGATACCGTTGTCTGACACTAGTCATGTTTTTTTTGAACATAAATATAAATTAACATAATGAACCGTTGTTTGATAACATCTAATATTTTCTTAATCTAACGGCTAATATCTAATCTCATTTCAATCAAGGGCTCTTATTTTGCCACCTCAGCAATCCAGGTGAAAGATTTTCCACCAATCACGTGCTGCCACATGAGACAACGGTTTATTTGTAAAACGCTTGTATAGATAAGTTTTTGACAACAGTTTAAATTTGAAAAAGCTTGTCTAAAAGTGTTGAAGACAACGGTTTTATATACAAACCCGTTGTGTGAATATGTATATATATTTTCTTAATCTAATGGCTAATATCTAATCTCATTTCAATCAAGGGCTCTTATTTCGCCACCTCAGCAATCCAGGTGAAAGATTTTCCACCAATCACGTGCTGCCACATGAGACAACGGTTTATTTATAAAATGCTTGTATAAACCATTATCTGATTACATTTTATACAACGTTTATCAAAACACTTATCTGATTTTAACAACGTTTTTCAAAGCATTGTTTGAAGTTTCTTCAGACAATGTTTTTAAAATCCGTTGTTAAAATCAGACAATAGTATTTAGTCACCGTTGTGTGACTACATTTGAAGCAATATCTGATAAAAACAGTTGTCTAAGTTTTACAACGGTTTTGAGAACCATTGTAAGACAATCTTTTAGACAACACCACTTTCAAAAACCGTTGTAAAATGTATGTCTATTTTGAGCTTCTAGACGACAGTTTCTAAAACTGTTGTTAAGTTCATGATCAGACAATACAACGAAAAGCTTGAAAAAAAAAACCGTTGTGTGAAATTTTCAGCCAACGCTTTTTCGTCGAAGTGTCGTCTGATGAGTGTCGTCTGATTCGAAAATTCTTGTAGTGAAATCTCGTACAAGCCGACCTTTTTATTTTTTGATTATTTTTTCCCAACACTAAAATGAGGGTTTATTAACATTCATACGGTTTGATCGACAAAGAAATCATTCAAAAAATTTATTCAGTGAATCTGGATCGTGTCCCGTTATAGGAAGTAACATTTTTACTACATTTTTGTTAAAATCTCGCACAAATCGGCCTTTTTATTTTTTGAATATTTTTTCCAACACTAAAATGAGGGTTTATTAGCATTCATACGTTTGATCGTCAATGAAATCATTCAAAGAAATTATGCAGTCAATTTAGATCGTGTCCCGTTATAGGAAGTAACATTTTTACTACATTTTTGTTAAAATCTCGTACAAATCGACCTTTTTATTTTTTGATTATTTTTGACCAACACAAAAATGAGGGTTTATTAACATTTGTACGGTTCGATCGTCGAAGAAATCTTTAAAAATAATTATTCAGTTAATCTGGATCGTGTCCCATTATAGAAAGCAGCACTTTTTACTACATTTTTGTTAAAATCTCGAATAACCTGACTTTTTTATTTTTTGATTATTTTTTTCCAACACTAAAATGAGTGTTTATTAACATTCTTACAATTCGATTATTTTATTATTTGATTATTTTTTTTAAAGAATAAAATGAGTGTTTATTAACATTCATTCAGTTCGATATTCATTATTAATAGTAATTAATTAAAATAATTAGAAATTACAAAAATTCCAAATTTATCTTATATGAAATTTATCTATTCGAATTAATTTTTTCATGGGCTAGTAAAAAAATTGATCCATATTTCATTTCCCTCCTCTAGTTCATTTCCCCCTTGTTAATATTTCCCTCTTTGTCAACATTTCATTTCCCCCCTTTTCCATCTCTCTCTTTACAATAACCTAATCAGCCGCCCCTCTTTTCTATCCCTCTCTCATGTCACTAACCCAAATACCTCTTAGCCGCCCCTTTTTTTTTAACCCAGCTTTTGAAGAAGTCGGAGAGGAAGATTAAGGAGATGGAGGGTAAGATGGGGTTTGTGGTCTCTCTCTCTCTCCTTCTCTCTCTCAATCTCTCTCTCTCCCTCTCAGGTTTTGTTTTGAAAAATGAGTTTAGAAGGTTAAGGAGAGGGAGTGTACATCCACGAAACCCTTCAGGTATCACATACTCTTGTGCTTATATCTACATCTGCAATTGGAGTATGTTTGGTTTGATACTTATGAGCTGCATATGTATGTATAGGCCTTGGATCAAACAGCTGAGATTTATCTCTGGAAAAGGTAAGTTGGGATGAAGTTATCAAGATGGGTGAATAGGTTTCTAAACAAGCCACTTTGGGTACTTTCCTCTTCTTTGCTTCCTCTACTTTACTCTTTTTTTGAAACTTTGGTAAGTCCGTTCTTTTTTAGAATATGGTTGTTGGTTTCTCCCTCTCTGTTTTGTCATTCAATAATTTCCAACATTTTTTTAACAGGAAAGAGATGTACTACATATTTTGAAGTGTTGAAAAATCGGACGAGCACCAGAGGTGGACACATGGAAAGATTTAGTATCATCTCTTGAGGAGCGGTTACGAATTTACCAACAGGTATCTATATATTACTTCCGCGTAACTAATTTAATTGATTAGGTATCTTATATGTGCAAGTTACAGGGTGGTTATACTGCTAGTTCATCTCCAGCGAAATTGGTTGGTAAATTTCTCAAATTGTTTGATAGTACTACTCAGCGGGTTGTTGGAGGCCTTCCTCCACCTGTTCTCTCAACATCACATAGTAATGCTACACACAAGCAAGAGAACCAAAAAGGACCGACGGTATCAAGTAGCCAATCAACAACGGCAATGCCATCATTAGTGTCATCAACATCCATGGAACCAATAAGCGAATGGACTGGAAATCAAAAGCCAAGACATAGTAGAAGCATTTCAGAGCCGGACATTGGTAAATCACCAAGAAAGGTAGAAATTTATTCCGTGCTTTTAAATTTCACAAACTGTACTTCCACTTCATTCTTCTATCTATGTAACTTTTAGATTTTGAGATAATTTGAGATTTTGTAATTCATTTGGATATATTACTTAATTACTTTGCCATCATTAGTGTCATCAACATCCATGGAACCAATAAGCGAATGGACTGGCAATCAAAAGCCAAGACATAGTAGAAGCATTTCAGAGCCGGACATTGGTAAATCACCAAGAAAGGTAGAAATTTATTCTGTGCTTTTAAATTTCACAAACTGTACTTCCACTTCATTCTTCTATCTATGTAACTTTTAGATTTTGAGATAATTTGAGATTTTGTAATTCATTTGGATATATTACTTAATTACTTTGCCCTTCCTGCTTCTTTTATGCTATATGTGTTGCAGGAATATATTCAAACACTTGATGGTTCCTGTTACTTCTAAATTAATTACATAATTGTTTTGAAATGGATTACTTATTATAAGTTAAGATAATAATCTGTAATTGGACTATTATGTTACTACAAGTTGTACTATCTTCCTACTATATAATTATTTGGTGATATCTTTCATCAATTGTGAGCAGCTCAATTTAGAAGGAGAGATGTATTTGGTAAATCATTGATATGGCATAATACAAGATGTTAGGTCCAAATGTGTTGTAGACGGGGGGGGGGGGGTGAATACAACTTTTCAAATATGAGAAGCAATAAATACGATGCAATAAACGAACACACAGATTCAAGGAATATATGTCTTATATATAACTTGAAGTGGTTGCTACAACATTCATTACAAAGTATAACAGAAGTTCAGGGAGAAGTGAATGATACTAAGCTCTGTGAATACACTCTCTCTCTTTTACATGTGTTTCTCTCAAGAATTGCTCTCTTAAAACATTATACAAGTACTTCTATTTATACTACATGTAATCTATGTCCTGTAGTCTTCAAAGACTAAGATATACGTGGCCCAATGATGTCCACATAAATCTTGCCTTATCTTGAAAGCTTGGAAATCTGCCAATCAGAAGATGCCATATGCATGTTGAAGCTGCACTCTAAGTAGAACTTCTACTTGAGAATTTCTACTTAGCCATCTCGAATTTCTAAGTAGAACTTCTACTTAGAAATATTCTACTTGGTTATCTAGAATATTTAGTACTTAGAAAATATTATGGTCTTCAACTTGAAACTTCAATGCACATCTTGAACTTATGATATCTTCATGTCTTCTTTATTCTTCACCAAGCTCTTGAACATGGATCTTTATTACTGACATAAACTTGCTATCAATGTCCTGACACTTGATGCACTGGTCTGGTTCATAAGTGACTAGTCTTGATAGTGTTTTTGCTTCTTGAATAAATTACCATATTCACTTAGTAACGTGGCTTTCCAATGTTCGCTTTCCTTCTTGTTCACTTGAAATCAATTTGTCTTGTTGATACTGATAGTTATGATCTTGATTCTCTATTTCTCAAATCACTGAGGCATGAACAACTTTGACTTGAACTTCTCTCAATGATTTCTTCTTGGCTTGATCATAGTTAACATGTTCAATTGTATCAATTACCTTGTCTTCATTTATTGTTGATTTCTTGTGGCTTCTTGTTCTTGATTGTCTTCTGGTTAAGTATCTTTTCCCTTAATTGAGTTACATTAGTTATAGTGTTACAAGTTTACACACTCTGCCTTTCAATCTCCCCCTGTTTGATTGTCTAACAATGACATTCAAATTAATGAAGGATAACTCAACTAAACAATGAGACGAGAAAAGATAATTAACATTAAAGTCTTGAATAATTTACAATTGAAATGTACTTGAAAACAATACAAAGAACTTAAACTAGAAACAGAATTCGAACTTCGAATTAAAGATCATTTGAGTGATTCCTATCACCTGGATTATTTCATACCTTTTAGTCAAACTTATATCACCTTATTGGATTCACTCTAAGGTGAATTTTCCTCAAGTGAGTTAAAGCAACCGAAAGACATGAAGTGTAAGAACCCTAATTTTTGGTAATATTTCCTTTTATTTAATATCTTGTGACATTATCATTATGGAACCTTTCTAGTCATCCCTGTTGATTAATAGAATTGATTGTCTGAGAAACTGTGTTGTTGCATTTATTATGTAAGATATACAGAGAGATTGTGAATGCAAGAGTCTTACTGTTAGTAATACTTATAAAACTTGGGATTGAGAATGGTTAGAATATTAAAGGATTTATTAAGAGTTAAGGCGAGGAATTATGAACATTCGAGGAATTTACACAATTAGTACTTAAGGAATTATAGAGGAAATCTCTACGCGACGAAATATTATTACGAGAGAATAATTAAGATACGATACGAAGTAAGGATTAAATGACAAGCATTGGTGGGAGAATAATATTACAAGGAAAGAAATTACATGCAAGTGCCATGTAACTAGCCAGTTAGGAAAAGGAACTAGAAAACATAAAAGTAAAAGTGAATAGTGACTAGCATGATGGATGATGTACTTAGGGGACAATAGGGCATGGGAGGCAACCTAGGCTATAGCTTGGCAACATGTGACTACTCCTAATACCACAATAATACATATCATACTTAGCATTTTCTTACCATTCCAACAAAACAAAAAGCAAAACATTTCCCCCCCTTGAATATAGCTCTCGGCCGAACTCCTTGAAGAGAGAGGGAGAGATTTTCTCTCCACCATTTCTTCATCTACAACCTTGATCAAAAAATCCTAGGGCTTCCTTGCATCATATTAGAGGTATGGTATCAATTTCATAGCCTTCCATCCATTAGTTCTTGAGATATAAATTGTTGAAAGTTTGAAAAGTGTTAACATAAGTTTATTATCTTTTAGATCTTGAAGGATTAAGGTTTGTGAGGGCTCATCCAAGTATTCTTAGTTGTTGTAAAGCTCATCCAAGGTCCTTAGCTACTCAAGAAGGTATAAAATCTCAAACCACCCTTGGATATGTGTTGTTCATATAGTATAATAGTAGATCCATGTGTTTTAGGACTTATCTTGAATGTATATGTATTGGATAGCATGGATCTTGGGTTTTGATGTTGAGATTGTGATTTTTATAGCTATGGTTATTATATATATATATATCTCCATGAGTGTTATGAGTCATGATCTAAGTGTATTAAGTGGTGAATATGTTATGGATGTATGAAAAATGGTTGATCTAAGTGATTGGAGCTTGCTGAGTTTGTCCAGGAACTTTGATCTGTGTTGTAGCACGATTTTGAACACCCAAATGATGTCCCCTGATGTCCTACCTTATATTGTTGGAAAGATAATTGAATGTAGTTTCTGGAAATGTAAGGTTCATAGCTAGGTGATGTGTGTATTTTTAGTTATGGCCGGAGGAGTGAATTTTGTTTCTGGACTATGGACTGCATTGAGTGACCCCCTTGTGAACCTTGTTTAAACACCTTAAAATATGTTTGGGATCATGGAAAAATTTGAGAATGTAAGTAATGCAGTGGTGAAGACCACCCAAAATGAATTTGATTAAAATATGAATTTTTGGATTTTATAAAAATGCTAGAGTAAAATTCGCGCAATGGAAAAAAAAATCGATTAGTGGAACATTATTCTAGGGTTAGTGGTTATGATTCGAACGTGGTAACTAAATTAAGTCGAGTAAGTGACGAGCGTAAACGAGTGATGACATGGACCTATAGTGGGGCTAGGTAGTCATAAGACGAAGTCGTTAAGTTAATTTCGTACCCCCTTAAAACCCCGTAATTAAAGAGAAATTGTTAAGGTACTAACGAACGATTATTGTTTATGTATAGATCGTTCGAATTCGCACGCTCGACCACCCCAACCAAACCAAGGCAAGTTTACTTTTCAAAACTTATCCCTATACAAGGATTTTCACTGTTGTGTTTGTAGTTTTCAAATGATATCAAATGCTATGTTGAAAGGCATACGACTCAGCCTATTTGTAGTTAGAGGATCCTAATCAACTTAAACCAAATTGTAATAAGTAAATATACATATGAACTGTCACAGGAATCTCAAGAAGTATTATCTGTCAGAAGAAAGAAGAAAAGTCAATCTATAGTTTTGATGTCATACACTGGAAGACGATTCAGTTATCTGATCAAGCCCCAGTACAGCATTGAAGTTAATGGATTCATTTGAATAGTGACAGAGATTTTTCGAGTGATAGTTTGAAGATCAGTTACAGTACAAGAGAATTGAGAGAAGAAATAAACCAAAACCTAAAGTCAAAAGTGAAGAAGCGTCATTGAAGTTAGTCGTTCATGAACCAAACAGTACATCGAACGTCAACACAAATCAGTGGTAATTCTTTACTACCTTTAGTGGTTTGTAAGAATTAAATTAATTATTTATTGATTTAATTAAATTCATTTATAATTGATATAAATTAATTTAGTTGATTTATTTAAATGAATTAATTCTGTTACAATTAATTTATTAATTAAATTAATTATTGTATCAATTAAATATGAATTAGTTAAAACATTAACTAATTAATTGGATCAATAAGACTTAAAGAAAGAAAGTTGATTAAGTCTTGGAAGAGGTAAAATTCGGTAAGACTTAATTTAAGTCTTACTGACTGAAGCCTTTTTAGGATTAAGTCTTACCGACCTGATTTAAGTCCTACCGACCTCTGCCAGCTGTTTTAAGTCTTACCGAAATTCTGGTAAGTCTTACCGACACATTTTAGGTCTTAATGGAGGCTTGTGTAAGTCTTAATGAAGGAAAATCAAGTCTTGGAAGCTGTTTAAGTCATGCTGGAGCATTTAAATATCCTACAGAAAGCCAGCAAGACCTGTTGTTGATATAAAAGATCAGAACAGACCAGATTAAGTCATAACGGAGAAAACACAGCAGAAACACACTACAAGGATAATTGAATCAGACAAGGCTTTTTGCCCGTTGTCTAATGTCCTAGAAAACCGTTGTTTATTGAGATGCGGTCTGTTACGCAGCTCAGACAACGGACGCGTTCGTTGTCTGATTCCCTACAGACAACGGTTTTGGTCTTAGAAAACGTTGTCTAAAACGCGTGAACAACAACGGCTGTTGTAGAAACCATTGTCTGACAAATAAATCAACAATTGTTTATTAACTAGAACTGTTGTCTGAAGTGTTTACGACAATGGTTTAGCATAAAATACGTTGAATTATTTTTAAAACAACAACGGTTTTTATTAGTATATTGCTTATAAAAAATCTACATGGACAGTGGTTTGAAATCAAGTATTTGTTGTCTGATGTCTTTACCACAATGGTTTCATATGCTTGTATTGAAGTAATGTATTTGGACAACGGTTTTTTTTAACAAGAAGTTGTTACCTAGCTTAATAGACAATGGTTTCATAGAAAATTCAACACATTGCCTAGTACAATGCTTGACAATATAAAGAAGCCAAACTAAAACCAAAACAAACAGCCATTCCATCGTATTCAATAAACCATTACAACCAACACATCCAACCAAGTAAAATTCACGAACTAATTAAGTTAAATAGACTCCCAAAATACATGTGCGTCAGAAAATTTGCGGTGCGTGGTTACTAAATGTGCAAAGAACCTAAGAAGTCTCTTGCTTCATGAAGTACTTTGCCCACTCGATCCTGATTTCATTGAGATCATCGACTCCATAGGATAAGCTGCCCCTCCGTAGCCACTGAAAGATTAAACTATATTATCACCAGATTTCAACATAGAAAAGAAGAACACAAAAGATGACAAAATTAAAGAGTAAGAAATATGCTGGAGATCAGAAGCGCTCATATATTCAATGTTTTAACTATGATAGTCATTACATTACCATTTAGTAGTGACAACTATTTTTAATGTAGCCCCTTGAACTAGTAAGTTCAACATAATTAACCAAAAGCAGCAAAAAGACAATTTAAATGTACCACGTAAAACCAAAAATTAATAGGGTTGGGGGGTTCCCATTGGTTGGATGCTGGAGAACAAATTCAGCTGGGACCTAACTGAAAAAATAGGAAAAGGTATTATATTATTATGCATTTCATAGAGATAGCACCATTGGAACCATGATGTAGAAAGTAGGCCATGAACCCACCCACACAGGGAAAAAAAGATTACCTAAGAGCTTCGGCACCTAAAATTTGCTCACGTGGAATCCATCCATCAATATTCATTAAATCTAGCCAATGACCAACAATATCCAAGCAGATGTAGATATCCCATCGCCTATTAAACATGCAAATTGATTAGTTGCCACTTAAGAAAAGTCAGAACTGAAGCAAAATCAGCAAAATAAAAATATGGTACACCAGAGACTACACCAGATAAGCAGTTAATGAAAACCTTCATCCCACAAGAATCCTCTAGGAAAGAAAGGGCGACTGGGAACAGCTGTATATAGCTCAGCTGGCCATTATGAAATAAAATTATTTTCCAGTTTAGCCTGATTCTGATTCTGACTATCATTTTTTCCGCTAATTGAACACACGCAATCCACCCACTACTTGACAAGGTTTAAACTTTGAACCATCACCTCTCGTAAAAGGGGTGAGAGCAGTACCATAGCAAAAAGCCTTGTAGTAGACTTTTGGTATTGTTGCCACATGCGTCCAGCAGACACGAAGTAATCAAATACGGCTGCAGAACTAACAATTTTTTGATAAAATTCAAGAATGCCAACATTCCATAAAAGAAAGATCTACCCAGTCACCTGATACTAACATGATTAAATATTTGATGATTGGGATATAGATAATAAATTAATGAAGAGAAAAGAAAAAGCACTTAAAGTGGTAACTGTAATAAGGATAGCCTAAGGAAAAGGACCAGAAAATTAATAAAAAAATGAAATTTCACCTTGTTGCTGGTGATAGAAGATTGCGGTGAAGCAACAGCAACAGAAAATTCCTGCTTCAGGACATCATATACTAGAGTCTCCGCATGCCCTATAAGAAAAAAAATTAACAAAAGAATCTTTATTAGACAATATATTTGGAAACTATCAGAAATCAATCAGGTCTAATATAACGGCATTACACACTTGCTCATTCGTTGGTTTTAAAATTTCTATATTGTGTGACACAAAAAGTAACAGAGATAAACTGCAAACTATACGTTTTTTCCGGCTGCCACCACCAGCAATATACCATTTTGTTCCAAACAGGACTCCACAACAACCAGCTCTGGGTGATGGATGGAAAGCTCGTTTTTTCATTCTTGACCAAATCATCTATGGAGAAACAGGTTAATGTATCAGGATTATACAATTATTTCCATGTGACTCAGAAAGTATAGTAACTGAATTTCACAAACCGTCTCAAAGTCAAGTGAGTACAGATCATTCAAGGTTCTAGACTTTGTTGCTCCACCAAAAATTAGAAGCGTTTTATCTTCGTGAAGAGCTGCCACATGGTTGGATCTTGGAGATGGTACAGTCCCTCTTAATGTCATGCGAGTACCAAAATAATTAGTCAAAGGCTGATAAAGTTTATCCATCGCGGAATCTACAGAGAAGTAAAAGCTAGGACTCATAGCAACTTACTTGCTTTGGAGTGGAAGCCACGTCAAAGACTTTAAATCAAACATATGTAGGTCATTTAGTTTCCTGCGTTTAGCATCTTCACCGCCAAAAAGAAGCAGAACAGAGCTAGCCCTAACTACAGTGTGACCACTGCGAGCAACCTGCAGAGAAAGCTTTGATTAGTAACATGGGACACAATAAGTTCACTAATACTTTATCTGTTGGCTATAATATCATAAGATTGCTGCCATAAGATTTAGAAGCGATTATTTTTTATAAGTGACCAGCATTCTGTCTCTGTGTCAAATGCCCACACTATGCAAAAACCAAGATGGCTTATTTTAAGATTGTATTTAAAAATAGAATATACAGAACAAGTAGCAGGGTTCAATGATAGATAAACAGATATGCAACCTGAAATTCGGTCACTTGCTGGAATAGTTTTCCCTCCAACCAGAAGCGCTTTCTTCCCCCAAGAAACCTAGAATGCACAACAAGTAAAACAAGCATATAAACAAGTCCTCCATAGGCTAACATACACATCCTATATCATAATATTATACACTTAGGCAGAACCACAAAAGCCCATGCACCTAAAGGTACTAGATATGGAGATATGAAATGAAATGTGTACCGTTTGTTGTAACTTGGTCTCTGCAAGGTATTCATCCAGTGCACCATCTCCATGAAGTAACTTTCCTCCCCGACAAATTGAACTTACAGAACCCACTGACTCCTCATCAATGACAACAACATCTACACTTTCATTGCCTGAAATCAACAATAGAGTTTGATTAGATGAAATTCAAGTGAAGATATGCAAGTAATTGAACTCAAAATGAAGAACCAAAACCCTAATTTGAAGAACCAAAACATCCACCGAAGACCAAAGTCTCGACCCCTTAAATCAGTTGAGTTGTAGTTTGAAATCTAAGTAATTGAACCCTAACGAGATCTAATTGAATCTTGTGAGAGAGTGAAAGTGAAAGTCAGAGCAAAAAAATGAACCCCAGTAATCTCCACACCAACCCCCTTAATCCCACCCCAATTCTAAAATAAACTCCTCACAACCATAAAAATTCCTCGAAAAATCTAAGATTCTTGAGAGAGGGAGAGAGAGAGATAGAGATTTGATTTTAGAGGATTGATTGTGGATCTGTGTTTTATGTAGTACGTGTTTGGACACTGAGAGCAAAGGGGGAAATGAAAATTTTGGGGAGGGGGGAAGGGGAAATGAAAATTTTGGAGAAGGGGGAAATGAAATATTGGATATGCAGGAGAATGGGGGGAAATATGTTGTAATATTTTTTAGGCCGAAAATAGAGGGGAAATGAATGATTGGTTAAGGGGGAAATAAGAATACATGAAATAAATTTTGGCTTGATTAATAATTTGGGAGGGAATAAAATTATATAAAATATATTTAATATTTATAAAAATCTAATTATTTGTTAATTTGGTAGATTCGAAATTTTAATAAAAATCATTTTTTTGGTTCCTCAAAACTCAAAACAAATTTTTTAAATATTAATTAGTTCTAAAAGCAAATAATTATTCAATTTTGAATATTTTTATTATAAACTCATATAAGATAAACTTGAAAATTCATAATTTTTTGTGCACATCACGAAAATCGGTATATAACATCATTTGTACACTTGGATCGTCGAATTTTTTTTTTTAAAAAATTGATCATGTTCAGTCGGTACCACACTAGTTAAACGAAGTAGTACTTTTGGCGGATTTATATTATAAACACGTACAAGAATGATTTTTTTTTTCTAACTTTTTGAACACTTCAATAAAATTAGTATATAACATCATTCGTATGGTTGGATCGTCCAAAAAAAATTAAAAAAAAATATTATTCAAAAATTATACTAATTTGACCACGGAGTACTTTGATAGGTGCCCATTAAAATAACATACAAGAATGATTCATTTTTTTTAAAATTTTTTGTACACATCACTAAACTCAGTATATTACATCATTAGTACGGTTGGATAGTCGAATTTTTTTAAAAAAAAATAGATCATGCGCAATCGGTACGACACTAGTTAGAGGGGTAGTACTTTTGGCTGATTTATATCATAAACACGTACATAATGATTCATTCTTATATCATACAAGAATGATTTGTTTTTTTCTAATTTTTTGTATGCATCACTAAACTCGGTATATAACATCATTCATACAGTTGGATCATCGAAATTTTTTTTTTAAAAAAATAGATCATGTTCAATCGGTACGACACTAGTTACAGGGAGTAGTACTTTTGGCAGATTTATATTATAATCACGTACAAGAATGGTTTTTTTTTTCTAACTTTTTCTGCACATCACTAAAATTAGTATATAACATCATCCGTATGGTTGGAACGTCCAAAAAAAATAAAAAAAATATTATTCGAAAATTATAATAGTTTGACCAAGAAGTACTTTGATAGTTGACCATTAAAATATCACACAAGAATGATTTGTTTTTTTCTAATTTTTTGTACACATCACTAAAATCAGTATATTACAGCATTCGTATGGTTGGATCATCGAAAAAAATTTTTAAAAAAATAGATCATGTTCAATCGGTACAACACAAGTTAGAGGGAGTAGTACTTTTAGCAGATTTATATTACAAACACGTACAAGAATGATTTGTTTTTTCTAATTTTTTGTACACATCAGTAAAATCAGTATATAACACCATCTGTACGATTGGATCGTCCAAAAAAAATTAAAAAAAAATATTATTCGAGAATTATACTAGTTTGACCAAGAAGTACTTTGATAGTTGACCATTAAAATATCATACAAGAATTATTCGTTTTTTTCTATTTTTTTGTACACATCACTAAAATCAGTATATAACATCATTCGTACTGTTGGATCCTCGAAATAAAATTTTTAAAAAATAGTTACATGCGAGATGTTGATGAACAAATTTTACTTTCTTGATGTAATTTTATTTATGTACTTTGAATGGTTGGCTGCTATATGGTTGTTTGGTTTTGCCTTTGAAATTGCAAACTACAGAATGTTCTTGTGAATTAGTGTTAATGTATGCGGTATTGATTGGTTTTGCCTTTGAAACTTTGGCAGGGGGTTTACTTCTTTATATTATTTTTTTTTAATTTTTTTAACTATCAGACAACGGTTTATGTAAGCTAAACAATTGTGTGACAGCAACATATTTAACAGCCAAAAACCATTGTCTCTAAGATTTCAATTGGACAACGGTATGCAGAAACTGTTGTGTGAATTAAGTATAGTCCACATACAAGTAAAACACTTGTCTGATTCTAACAACGGTTTACAAAACCATTGTCTGAAGTTTCTTCAGACAATGGTTTTGTAAACCGTTGTTAGAATCAGACAAGTGTTTATTCAAACTGTTGTGTGACATCCATTTAAGTAACAAAAAAAAAAACACTTGTCTGTTTTTAACAACGGTTTATGAAACACTTGTCTGAACTTTCTTCAGACAACGGTTTTATAATTCCGTTGTGTAAAGCCTCTGCTTTACTCTTTCTAATAGACAATGGTTTTTAGAAACCGTTGTGGAAGTTCTTTCAGACAACAGACAGATTTTGCAAAAAAAAAAACCGTTGTGTGAAAATTTCAAACAATGCTTTTACTGCCGACCGTTGTCTGATAAGTGTTGTCTGTTTCAGTTTTTCTTGTAGTGACATTTCATCAAGAACAGATTTCTCTCTCTCAAGAACACCAAAGCTTAAACAATTCCCAGAAATTCAAGTTCTTCATCTTTGTGATATTCTATCCGATAGAACTTGTTTAGTTGTGATTCTTGTACTACTAGCGAATTAAGTTTCCTAGTTCTTATCTTGATTATTATTAACTAAATTAGAAAAGTTCATGTCGAATTTTCTAATTAGTTATTAACATCTTGATAAGTTGTTATACTGATTTTGTAACACCACATCAAGTTAATATACAGTTATATTCAACTTGAAAAATTGTGTTAAATATTTCCGCAGATAAATTTGTCTTTATCAAATTTAATTTAAAGGACAAATTTCGATAAAAAGGTAAAGATTGTATTCAACCCCCCCTTCTACAATCTTATCGGACCTAACAATTGGTATCAAAGCCGATTGATTGATACACAAATCAACGATCCCATTTTACTCGATTAAAAATCATCCCCGAATTTTTTAACTCTCTTAAAAAATTCATCATGTCTTCTAAAGTCGGAACTGTGAAAATTCCCATATATGACAAAAACAGTTATGATATGTGGAAGAATAAAATGTTAATGTTCCTCGAGGTTGCAAATCCTAAATACATGAAAGTCTTATCAGAAGGACCAATAATACCTTTTGGATTAACTCCTGAAGTTGTTACTGATGGAAAAGTTGTTACCCCTGCAAAGCTTGTACAAAAAGATTCTTCTGAATTCACTCTTGCTGAAAGAGAGGAAGCTGGACTTGACATTAATTTAAGACTGATTTTAATAGATTCTCTAGACTCTGTGATGTACAGTCATGTGATTAACTGCAAGACAGCAAAGCACATGTGGGAAACCATTGAAACTGTGAATGAAGGAACAGAGGAAGTTAGGGAGAATCGTCTAGAAATTCTGACATCTGAGTATGAACACTTTCGATCAGCATACAATGAAAGTATTCAAGATGTGTTTGAAAGATATAACAAACTTGTCAATAATTTACAGATGCATGGCAAGTACTACACTCAGAAAGAGATCAACAGAAAATTTCTACTGTCAATGCCTGTTCATCTAGAACATAGAATTACAGCTATCAGAGAGTCAAGGAATCTAAGTGAAATTACTGTAGAAAGACTCTTTGGTGTTTTAAAAACCTATGAACTGGAAAAATCTCAACAAAAGGAGATTTATGGAAAAGGAAGAGTTGCTAATACTTCTACAGCTCTTATTGTTGAGAACAAACAGGAAGTGGAAGATAAGGTTATTCAACCTTGTAATGTTGACAGTGGTAAGCTGGAAGTTGAAGTTGGTCAAACGAATGCTAGTCCAGATGAAGGAGACTTCTATTCGTTAGAAGAGCTAGATCAGTTGGAAGATGAGTCCATGGCTTTGTTGGTAAGGAAATTCAGCAACTTCAGATTCAGGAAGAATCCCAAGTTCAGGTACAAATCTAACTACAACAGGTTTCAGAGAGGAGGTTCTTCATCCTCAAGTAACAGAGGAGGTTACAAAACTGGAACAGTTGAAAGAAGTAAAATTAGATGCTACAACTGTAATGAACTTGGACATTTTGCTACTGAATGTCAGAAGCCAAAACAAAACCAAAGAAAAGACTTTGGATCTGAGAAGAAGAAGACAGGTAGAGCCTATGTGGCTGCTGGAAAGAGTTGGGATGATACAGACTCTGAAGATGAAGAGTATGGCAATCTTGCCCTGATGGCAAAATCTGATAACTCCAGTGGTACATCATCTGAGGTATCATGTACTGAAAGTCAATATATTTATCAACTTACTGATACACTGGGTAATGCTAATAGAGAGATTGAAAGGATCAATTTGTTAAATACAGATCTTAGAAATCAATTATCAGAATTACATGATGTACAAAATTGCCATGTTATACAAAAATCAGAAATAAGAATGCTAAAAGAACTTGAGAGGTCTCTAGCAGAGATAGTGGTTCAACAACGTGAAACAATAGCTGAACTAGAAATAAGAGTCAGTGCTACTTCTAATTCATGTAAAATAGCTAAAGAGTTGTTTAACCAACAAGCTATTAATCAAACTGTAGGAATTGGGTTTGATTATAATGAAGCTATTGGACGGAAAAGCATTAATACCCCTAATCGTGTGAGTGCTGTAGATAGGGGTATACCATCAGTGCTTAAGAGTGTTAGTAACCCACTCTTTAAGACATCCATAGCAGAACCTTTGGATACATCATCTTTAATCATTAAGGAAGAGATGCGCATTGAGGATGTAGCTAATGGCGTAGTCTTAGAAAGTAATCAAGTTGTTAAAAATGATAAAGATAGAAAGACTGTGTTTGTAAAAGCAGAAAGAGTTGGTGAGTCTACTAGTTCATTGAAAACTAGTAGCAGAAGTAACAATATGAATAAATGCAACAACAAATCTACCATGCATGTTATTCCTGTTATTGATTCTGCTCATAAGAAATGCGATGCTGTTAATTGCATGTCTTGTGCTTTTATTATAATGTCTGCTTACTTTAACGGTAATCATGCATGTGTTGATAAGAATGCTCCTAGACAGCAGATGAGCAGAAATAAACATGTTAGATCCAGGACTGTAACACCACCTAATTCTAAGATTAAGACTTCAAGTCTTTCTCAGGATATGGTGAAGACATGGTTACCCAATCTTAAACCAAAACAAGTTAAAGCTGTTTACAGGGTTAAATGTCCAGTACCTGAAGAAAATGTTGTTAAGATAAAAAGTGTTGCTTTACCTGATAAAGGTCAATTCTTTAAGTACTCCGGACCCAATCAAATTTGGGTTCCGAAGAAAGTCTAACCAATTTGTCATTGCAGGGTTTGAAACAGGTTGAACGAGTCATGTGGATTCTGGACAGTGGATGTTCAAGGCATATGACCGGAGATAGAGCCCTGCTGACAGATGTGGTGGAGAAGGCCGGCCCAGTCGTTACCTTTGGAGATAACAGCAAAGGTAAAACTGATGGATATGGCAGATTAGAAGCTGGAAATGTTATCGTTGAAGAAGTCTCTTTTGTGGACGGCCTTGAGCACAATTTGCTCAGTATTAGTCAATTCTGTGACAGAGGTTATGAAGTTCATTTCAATAAGAAGAATTGTCTAATATCACACAAGAGAAATGAAAGGCCACAGTTGACTGGAGTAAGAAAAGGAAACTTGTACATAGCCAATATGAATTCTGGAAGCACAGAAAAAATTAGATGTTTTTATTCAAAGGCATCCACCGATGAAAGTTGGTTATGGCATAAGAAACTTTCTCACCTTAACTTCAAAACAATGAATTCTCTAGTGAAAAGAGAGTTGGTGAGAGGTTTACCTTCGATTGAATTTACTCAGGAAGGTCTATGTGATGCTTGTCAAAAAGGGAAGTTAAAAAGGGCAACTCACAGGAGCACTAACATATCATCAATAACTGAACCATTACAACTTCTCCATATGGATTTGTTTGGTCCAGTTAGTGTGATGTCTATGTCAAGGAAAAGATATGCTCTAGTGATTGTTGATGATTTCTCAAAATTCACATGGGTACTATTTCTGAACTCAAAAGATGAAACTCCACAACTGGTAGTTGATCACATTAAGTTAATTGAGCTGGATTCTAATCGTCCAGTAAGAGCTATAAGGTCAGACAACGGAACTGAATTCAAGAATGCAGTTCTGAATGACTTTTGCATTGAAAAGGGTATAACTAGACAGTACTCGGCTCCCAGAACTCCTCAGCAAAATGGGGTAGTTGAAAGAAAGAATAGAACCTTGATTGAAGCTGCACGTACAATGCTAAGTGAGTCAAGGCTTCCATTGAGCTTTTGGGCTGAAGCTGTCAACACTGCATGCTATACCCAAAATCGAACACTTATCAATAAAGACTTAATGAAGATACCTTATGAAGCTCTACATGACAAGAAACCAACTCTCAAGTACTTCCATGTATTTGGGACAAAATTCTTTGTGCTTAAAGAAGGAGATGATCAAGGTGGTAAATTTGAAGAAAAAGCACATGAAGCAATATTTATTGGTTATACTAGAAGAGCCTACAAGGTGTATCTTATTGATCAACAGAAAACTTTGGAAAGTGTCAATGTTACATTTGATGACACAAAACTCCCAAATATCCAAAATGAAGATCCATCTGAAAAGCTTAAGTTTGATGATATGTCAGACTCAGATTCAGATGATGACAATCAACCTGACGTTGTTGCTGATAATAATAATCCAAATGTTGGTGGTAATGATCAAGGTGATGCTGGTGAAAACAATGATAATTTTCAAGACACCACTGATACTCTTGAACCATCAACAAGTCAAACTGGCAACAACTCAGGGGGAGATAATGAAGGGTCAACAAGTCATATTCAACATCATACTGAAGAACAAGGTGAATCGTCAAGATCAATTCTTCCCAGACAAACTGTTTGGAATAGAGCTCATCCTTTTGAGCTGATTCTTGGTGATCCAGATGTTGGTGTGAAAACAAGAAGAGCTTATCAGAATCAATGTAATTATTCTGGGTTCCTGTCTGTCATGGAACCTAAGAAAGTAGAAGAAGCTCTATCTGATCCTGATTGGGTGATTGCTATGCAAGATGAACTCAATCAATTTAAACAACTAGAAGTATGGAAGCTGGTACCCAGACCTAAAGATAGAAAAGTGGTGGATACAAGATGGGTATTCAGAAACAAACTAGATGAAGATGGCACGGTGATAAGAAACAAAGCAAGACTGGTAGCTAAAGGTTATTCTCAAGCTGAAGGCATTGATTATGATGAGACCTATGCTCCAGTGGCAAGACTTGAGGCCATCAGAATATTCTTGGCATATGCATCCTATTCAAGATTCAAAGTTTATCAAATGGATGTCAAGAGTGCCTTTCTGAATGGTAAGCTAGATGAAGAAGTGTATGTAGAACAGCCTCCTGGTTTTGAAGATCAAGATCATTTGGACTATGTCTACTTTCTTTACAAAGCTATCTATGGTCTTAAGCAAGCCCCAAGAAAATGGTATGACACTCTTTCTGAATTTCTATTAGAAAATGGTTTTATAAGAGGTGTCATAGACAAAACGCTCTTCACTAAAAGACATAAGAATGATATAATACTAGTCCAAGTTTATGTGGATGATATTATATTTGGGTCTACTAATGAGCTTCTGTGCAAGAAGTTTTCTAAGTTAATGCAGGGTAGGTTTGAAATGAGCATGATGGGAGAACTGAAATTCTTTCTTGGATTACAAATAAGTCAGAGACAAGATGGAATATTTATTTGTCAATCTAAGTACATCAAGGAGCTCCTCAAGAAATATCACATGGAGGAGTGCTCATCAGCAAAGACGCCATCAACTATAGCTGTCAAAATTGGTTTATGTGAAAGTTCTGCCAAGGTAGATATCACAGGCTATAGAGGTATGATTGGTTCATTGCTTTACCTAACTGCTAGTAGACCAGATATAATGTTTGCCACATGCTTGTGTGCAAGGTTCCAAGCGAACCCTAAAGAAATCCATCTCACTGCTGTCAAAAGAATCTTAAGATATCTAAAGGGTACGCCTAATTTAGGCATCTGGTATCCTAATGAAACTGGTTTTACTTTAATTGGATATACAGATTCTGACTATGCAGGAAGTGTTGTAGACAGGAAAAGTACATCTGGGAGTTGTCAATACCTAGGTGGAAGATTGGTATCCTGGTTCAGTAAGAAACAGCAAACAGTTTCCAACTCTACAGCCGAAGCTGAATATATAGCTGCTGGAAGCTGTTGTGCTCAGATCTTATGGATAAGGAATCAATTAATGGACTATGGTATTGTATTGGAAAATATTCCTATTTTATGTGATAATACAAGTGCCATAGCAATCGCAAGCAATCCTGTGCAGCACTCAAGGACAAAGCACATTGACATAAGGTATCATTTTAT
The DNA here is from genome assembly GCA_036435485.1 of Saposhnikovia divaricata. Taxonomy (NCBI): domain Eukaryota; kingdom Viridiplantae; phylum Streptophyta; class Magnoliopsida; order Apiales; family Apiaceae; genus Saposhnikovia; species Saposhnikovia divaricata. The sequence continues at coordinate 248,743,560 of CM071594.1, read as the reverse complement.
AAGAGAGCATGTAATGAATGGTACAGTGGAACTACTATTTGTAGGATCTGGAGATCAAACTGCAGATATTTTTACTAAGTCGCTTAATGAATCCTCATTCACTAGAATTGTTAGTGAATTGGGTATGTTAAACAGTCCTAGTAATTAATATCTGAAATTTGATCTTTAATAATTTTACAAGTGATTAATCTGTGAATATTTGTTGTTTGAAATCACTTGTATAATTATTTTACCATCTGATTTTCTTGTTTGTTTAATTATGTTTCACTTTGTTTATTCATATTATTTAATACTTCATACTTCTATATTTTTAGAATTTTTGTAAATATTAATTTCTATTTTATTAATTAATTTATCATATGTTTTGTAATGTTTGTCCTGTTAATATTGCTTTGTTTTCGTTAATAGGTTAGCATATGGTATGTATAATTATTTTTATTATTTGTTTAATTTTATATAATATTTTTATTATTTTTTATAAGTTAATTGTATATTTTATAGTGTTTTTAATGTTTATTTAAAGTTAATATGACTTAAAAATAGGAAAAACAGTCAATATGACTTAATTTAAAATCGGTATGACTTAAACAGGTTAAGTCTTACCGAGATTTTAAATTTAAGTCATATTCGCAGGTCAGTATATATATTAAGTCTTAATCACATGTATTTAGTTAAGTCTTAATTAATTATTTTTAAGTCTTGTCTGTTTTTAGATTAAGTCTTAGTCAAATTAAGTCTTAATTTTATTTGTTAAGTCTTGTTAATATTAAGTCATATTCGAATATATATATATACATAATTAGTTATGTCTTAATATAGTTAAGTCTTGTTCGAGTCTTAGTTAAGTCATATTAGTTATGTCTTAATAGTTTTAAAATTAAGTCATAATCGAGTTAAGTAGGTATGTATATATATAAATAACAGTTATGTCTTAATGCTAGTTTTAAGTCTTGATCAGTCTACTAGTATATATATAACAGTTAGGTTATTTTTAAGTCTTATTTCTTATTCTATCAAGTTAAGTCTTATAGAACAATATTGATACATACAATACACACACATATCTGTCGAATTCATGCCCAATTTTCGACCGATTTCTCTCAACTAAATCACGAATTAACCACATAACTAGACTCCTTGCTTGATTATCTGTGTTTTGAGTGGTTAAAATTGCGATTTTGTTCAGTTTTTTAAGAGTTCATTTTCGAAAAATCGTTTCTTAGATCTGTTTTTGTGAAAAATTGAGCTTGATTCTTGAAAAACTAAAAATACACTTGTGTTTGTGTGTATACAAGGATTGTTGTGTGAATTTTTCAGAATTTTTGAAGAACTTTTAATTATTTCGAATTTTTAATTAATTATTAATTAATTATTAATTCGAAAAAATTAATTTTTAAATTAAAAATTTGTAAAATCTGAAATTTTCAAGGAAATTAAATCTTGATTAAAATGGCTGATCGATTTGAAATTATTAAACATAATTTAATCGGTTATTTTGATCCAGAAAAATGTTTAGTTGAACGTTTTCGACCGTGGATTCGCTTTTTAAATGAAAATTCACTGGTTCGCAATGCCTTGAGATTGGATGCTCCTCTGAAAATTGAACCTTTGCGAATCATGTGTACTACTGCTGTCATTTCTAATGATAACAGATCTTTTGTCTTCTCTGTGGGAGATAATCAGTACACAGTGAATGAAAATACAATAAATACGGTCTTAAATTTTCCAACTGACAATTTCGAAGAATTACCATCAGATCAAGAAATGATAAATTTTTTAAATGGTGTATTCTATCAAGACAGTCCTGATCAAACTGTCTGGAATAAAAAGAACTTCGTTCAGGAATGGGATTATCTGTTTGACACACTAGGTAGAGTCTTTGCCAACACTACAAAAGGGAACTTCGGGGTATTACCATCTTTCTTGCAGCATATTGGATATGCAGTTGCACACAACCGAAGGATTAATATTGGCAGACTACTATGTGTTCCGATGGTTAGAAGAATCATTAATGCAAAGAAGAATTTTGATAATGGACATAAAGTTTCATGTTATTATCCAAGATTCTTCTCATTGATTTTTAATCATCTTGTGGAACTAGAAAACCAAGCCCAATTCTTGAATGGAGAGTCACTAGCGTCAGGTAAACCTACTACCAGATTGTTCACTGAGTACAGCAACAAGCCAAAATTCACAAATATACCTGTAGTTGTCACCCAATATATGTCAAACTATATACAACTACCAGTTATTGAACCTGTACCAGAACCTGAAGAACAAGAACAAAACCCTGAACCACCAGTGGAAAACATACTTGTTGATAATGAAAATCAAGGCAATCAACAAGTTGAACCTGCTCAGCAAATTGTTTCTCAGCCAGCTGCTCTTGCTGTTGAACATCCAGTGCAAGAAACTGCATCTGTCCCTGAACCTGAATTGGATCAACCTATCTTATCAGAGACTATTGCGGAATCAGCTGACCAGGTATTGCCTTCTGTTCCTCAAACTACTGCTTCTCAATCTATTTCTGGAACCCAAGTGGTTGATAGGTCTGACCAAGGGGCTGTAGTACCACAACCTCTAACCAAGGTCGTAGAGCCAAACACTCAACCACCAAAACTCATATCTTTTCACTCCAGAAAGAAATTGCAAGTAAAAAGAAGTCGAATCAGTAGTGGCAGTATGAGTGAACCCACAGCTCTGCCTCTAGAAAAGAAAAGTAGAACTCAACCTAAGGCAACTGTAAGCCCGTCTGTATCGTCCCAACAGGATATGGAAATTAATATGGCCGTTACACAGTTACTAGAATCATCTTCTCAACAGGATGATTCTATTGAAATTCGCCATAGGGCCATGGCACCTTGTAGTGAGTCAAGCACACCTCCTCTATTACTCACAATGGGGGAAGACATACCTTTAAATGAGTCTCAGGACACACTGCAAGGAGAGCACGTAGAAAATGTGACAGTGCCTACCATAGTTACGGTAGAAGAGTCTTCACAGGCTTTAGAGGAAAATCTTGGTTCTCAGCCAACTTTAATAGAACCATCATCTCCCCTCCCAGGACAAACACTCCTGGCTCCCACAAGGGATTTTCCACTCGCAGTTTCGACTGGAGAAGGTGGAAGGCAACTTGATCAATCTACTACTGAAGCAATTCAGTCAACAATTTCAAATGTTCAAGTAGATTTGATTAAGGACAGAGATTTGCGAACTCCCATTGCACCACCACTGACCTTCCCAGAGGAGGCTAGGGTGATTTTACATGCAGGTACAAATCTGGAAGCAGCTAAGGAATCTGAGAGGAGTGATGTGAGGATTACCTTAAAATTGAGTGAAACACATGCACTTCAGGTGAGTGGATCTCAAAGTGAACGTCAGGTGAGCGCACACACTGACACATACACTCTCTCATTATTAGAAAAGATAACTGCTTTAGAGAAAGAACTTGCAGTCAGCAAGGCTGAAACAGAAATTCTTAGAGCACAAGTGGGTGAGCGATCTTCTACATCCACCTCTGTCAACAGTCAGCTTGCTGTAATAAAGAAGGACATAAACTACTTAAAGACATCTTTCACCAAGAAGATAGAATCTCTCGAACTCTCTCATGAAAAGGCACTTGATGACTCTGGAGATATTACTGTTGCTCAAGACATGTTAATTTCTGAGATTTCCTTGAAAGTTGATAATCTACAGTCAGAGGTACAGCACAATCAAGAATCTACTGATTCTCGTCTGGACCAGATCGAAAAGCAAAATGCACACCAGGCTAAAGGGTTAAGACATTTGTTTAATCTTGTAAGTCAAAGTCGCAAACCTACAAATGAAGAAATTGAATTCTTTACAAGTAAGGGTGGTGATGATGATGAACAGGATCCTGAAGCTGGGGCAACTGATAAGTCTGTAGAGGATTCCTCAACTAAGGGGGAGAAATCAAAGGGGTCACAAGATGAATCTAAAGAAAGAGAGGGAGGAGAAGGTAAATCTGACCAAGGTGAAGATAAGAGGAAGAAAGTAGTTGAACAAATTGAAGAAGAAATTCAAGACAAGAATACAGGTTATTATTACACGGGTGAACCGGATAACTTTGATGTTTTTGCTGATCTTGAATTCCCTGATCAAGGTGAAGAACTTCCTGATCCTGATCTTAGTCACTGGGAAGATGAAGGACCAGTGATATCTGAATTTGAAGCTCAACAAGCTGAGAAAGAATCTGAAGAGTTATTTGCTCAAAGAGAAGCAAATTTGCAACTGAGAGAAGAAAAACTTCAAAAATCTCTAGAGCAAATTGCACGAAATGAAGAACTTCAGAAAGCTGAACAACAAGCATTACAACGACTACATGCTATAAATGTTGAGAAGAGAAAAACAAATATCAGACTAAAGAGCGGTGACAAATGGGAACGTGCTCAAAGAGCAATTGATTCACCTCAGAGTTCTGATTATGAAGATCGTCGTCTTGGACAAATTCTCGAAGAATTCAAACTGGCAAATCCAATTCATGAAATGTATATAAAGGCCTTACAGGTAGAAGTCATCAGGATAACTACTGCATTTGAACCCAAATCTGATGAGCTAGTAATATTTGTAGATTGTCATAAAGTTGGAACATTCAGAGTATCTATTCAGTTCTTTTATGACAGATCACTGACAGAGATATGGGTACTTAGGCCTAAGGTAAGAACATCTTCTGAGCTAGGTGTATTGTTACATGAAAAGTTCAAAGAATTTGCTGAAAGAGCTGGACCTGAAGTGATTAAGGAACCTCCACAAGTAAAATTTCTTAAGGGAGAGGTACTTCACACAATCAATCTTCAGACAGATGAGCTATACGAACATCATGCAAAGCACTTGGTATATGCTGAATATGCTCTCAGAAATCATGGATACTTGACTGAAGAAAAGGTAATAGCTGCAGATCACATCCGTTCCTATGCACAAACGAACATAAAAGATTACAAGAAATTTCAAGGTGAACTGAGAAAGAAGCTTGGAATTCCTTTAGTCTTACCTCAAGGATTGTCATCTAGAAGAGAACGTCTTGTTGATTCTGATCTACATATGAAACTTCAAGTCACAGATGAACCAGAAGAAGGAGAATTCAGAAGGGAAGACAATTGAAGATAAAGATTTGCTCTACATGTTATATCTTTAGAGCTTAGATAAATCTTGATAGGAATTTATATCATATGATCAGTCTAGAGGATCATCTATCTTGTATTTATCTTTCATGTTTGAATCTGGCAAATGTTAAATATAAACCAGAACGTTTTTTTTATATTTACTTAGTATTTAAAGTTTTATCTTTCATTTGGTTAAGTTGGATTAGTTGAGGTATCCTCTAGGAATTTGCTTGTTATTGTCTAACAAACAAATAGGGGGAGATTGAAAGGCATATGACTCAGCCTATTTGTAGTTAGAGGATCCTAATCAACTTAAACCAAATTGTAATAAGTAAATATACATATGAACTATCACAGGAATCTCAAGAAGTATTATCTGTCAGAAGAAAGAAGAAAAGTCAATCTACAGTTTTGATGTCATACACTGGAAGACGATTCAGTTATCTGATCAAGCCCCAGTACAGCATTGAAGTTAATGGATTCATTTGAACAGTGACAGAGATTTTTCGAGTGATAGTTTGAAGATCAGTTACAGTACAAGAGAATTGAGAGAAGAAATAAACCACAACCTAAAGTCAAAAGTGAAGAAGCGTCATTGAAGTTAGTCGTTCATGAACCAGACAGTACATCGAACGTCAACACAAATCAGTGGTAATTCTTTACTACCTTTAGTGGTTTGTAAGAATTAAATTAATTATTTATTGATTTAATTAAATTCATTTATAATTGATATAAATTAATTTAGTTGATTTAATTAAATGAATTAATTCTGTTAGAATTAATTTATTAATTAAATTAATTATTGTATCAATTAAATATGAATTAGTTAAAACATTAACTAATTAATTGGATCAATAAGACTTAAAGAAAGAAAGTTGATTAAGTCTTGGAAGAGGTAAAATTCGGTAAGACTTAATTTAAGTCTTACTGACTGAAGCCTTTTTAGGATTAAGTCTTACCGACCTGATTTAAGTCCTACCGACCTCTGCCAGCTGTTTTAAGTCTTACCGAAATTCTGGTAAGTCTTACCGACACATTTTAGGTCTTAATGGAGGTTTGTGTAAGTCTTAATGAAGGAAAATCAAGTCTTGGAAGCTGTTTAAGTCATGCTGGAGCATTTAAATATCCTACAGAAAGCCAGCAAGACCTGTTGTTGATATAAAAGATCAGAACAGACCAGATTAAGTCATAACGGAGAAAACACAGCAGAAACATTTCATCAAGAACAGATTTCTCTCTCTCAAGAACACCAAAGCTTAAACAATTCCCAGAAATTCAAGTTCTTCATCTTTGTGATATTCTATCCGATAGAACTTGTTTATTTGTGATTCTTGTACTACTAGCGAATTAAGTTTCCTAGTTCTTATCTTGATTATTATTAACTAAATTAGAAAAGTTCATGTCGAATTTTCTAATTAGTTATTAACATCTTGATAAGTTGTTATACTGATTTTGTAACACCACATCAAGTTAATATACAGTTATATTCAACTTGAAAAATTGTGCTAAATATTTCCGCAGATAAATTTGTCTTTATCAAATTTAATTTAAAGGACAAATTTCGATAAAAAGGTAAAGATTGTATTCAACCCCCCCTTCTACAATCTTATCGGACCTAACATATGTTTATCGAAGTATTGATGCAATTGAGATTGAACAAGTACATGTATGCTTTTACCCCTTGAACTTAGATTGAAATGTTTCCTTCGGACAACGACTCTAGCAATAGAGGTCGTAGCGGTCCGTATATACTATTGACCGGGGAGCGGTATATTATTATATCGTATCTATATTGCGAAAACCCGAAGGGTCATTCGGGTGGTATCGTATATTCAAATAACTATCGTTATATCTTCGTAAATACTCGAAACCCTATCTTGGATTAAAAGTTTATTTTATCGAATAATTATTTTATTAATTATTAATATTAAATCTTAAAATATTATTTATTAATTATTGTTCATTCTTTAAAGACAAAGTTAATCCAAGATACTTTTTAATACTTTCAAACTCGAACTCATTCGAACTCAAAACATTTTCGAAAACCCCCGGTCAGATTCCGCTTCTTGTATGATTTCAAGAATCATCGGTCGACTGATGTCGGACCTCAACTACTCTGTTTTCAATCAAAATCAAGTTTTAAAAGAAAAGAAAAAGGGACTCTGGCAGGTGTGGGAACCGTTGACGAACGATTCCCGGGATGTGTAAGCGGCCGTGAGCCAGGCGGTCCATCACTTATTATTCCAGCCCAGGTGTTGCCGAAGGATGATTACGGATGTAGTTTTCATCGAGGGTGATTACGGATGTAGTTTTCACCCGAGGGATAGTTACGGATGTAGTTTCTATCCTTCTACCGGTAGAGAAGACCCGCGGATTATTGGACTTGGATGTGGCGACTGATCATCGTCAATCCTTGTCAGGTTTTTTGTTTTCTTTAAGTCCCATTCCTCCATTTTGGAAAAATGCTTTGACACTGCTTCTTAGGCTTTTGTGCCAAGTTGCTGATAGTGTTCTAATTTGATGAGAAAGATGTTGATTCAATGCAGTATCTAGAACTGCAAGTTTATTTTGAAAACGAGGGCACATATTGTTGCACCTTCGAGATTTATCAACTATGACAAGTGACTTTATAACTGATTGAAACAAACAAGTATATCAACTGCCAATCATATGAGATGTTATATTGCTTATCTTATACATATATTTCTTGCTGAGCTATAGTTGCTCACTCTTGCTTGTTTTCAAACTTTACAAACACAACAGCTAAGCGAAATGGCAAGACCCAGGCAGACTGTTCGAAAGCAGGTGACTAGGCCCGAGCCACCACTTGAGATTCCACCGGTAGGCCCCATTAGCCGGATTGGTTGGCAGCTTTTTTAGTACGTTTTATTTATCAGCATGACCTGTGCAAGGCAGTGTATCGTAACAAACTTTCAAGCCGCCAGCTTCGCTTCATATCGGAGTGTTGCTGGTAGCATAAATACTATTTAATTTGGTCTGTAATAACTCTGATAACTTTATTGATGTTTAATCAATGTGTGACGTTTTTTAGGCTCTAACCTGTGTGTGTGAGTGTGGTGTGAGTTTATTGTGGGGTCGATGGCTGTGTTATATATATTGTGTGCAAGAACATGTATGTTATTAATGGAAAATGGACCGTGAGCGCCTAGATCTCCGACCCCGGATCTGGGGGCGTCACAGAAATGGTATCAGAGCGAGGTTACAGTTCTCAGAAACGATAGTAATTTAAGAAAGCAACCCTAATAATAATAACAATAACGATAACCTTAATAACAACTTCAATAATACTTAGAACTCTCATCGAGTTTGTAGTCGGGTTATCGGATATAGCCCTGACTTTAAGGCCCGTGAGGGAACTACTCCTAAACCCTTCTTTTACGGTTAGTGACCCACTTTATTTCCCTTGTGTAGATGGATGAGATACCAGACCCTGAGGCTTTCGAGAGGGAGCATGATGAGGCCCTGATGCGAGAGACCGAGGACCCTGAGGAGGATATGGGTGCTGACTCCGAGCTTGGCCCCTGGATTACAGTGATAGATAGTACTGATGATGAGGATCCCGTTGAGGAGCCCTTTGAGCTTGAGCCCGAGCCAGAGCCTGTTACCCCATCTCCTGTAGCTACTGATGAGGAGAGTGTGAGATCCGGCGAGGGTCGTGTTGTGTCACCCCCACCTTCTCCACAGACATCTAGCCCTGTTTCATCGGACGGTGACTCTGAGGATGACACTTCTGGCGGGGAGGAGCTTGACCCTACCCCTGCTCCTGCTCCTGCTGCTGCTGCTGCACCTACGCCTGTTCCTGTCATACCACCTCCACCGGCGGACCTACCCCCAGTGTCTGGTACTGAGCATGCTTACGTGGTACAGTTCCTGACCCGAGACTTACTATCTGCAGAGGCCCAACTTAACGAGGCGAGGCGGGCACTAGTGGAGGAGCGCGAGGCGCGCTTGAGGATCCAGGCTGAGATGAGGACCACTGTTGCTAGGAGGACTAGAGCACGACTCCACAGGATCGAGATGAGGAGTCGCCATAGGATTCTTGGTTTAGGGATCCGCGGGGGCGGAGTGATCCAGGCTAGGGATCTTAGGCGTGTTGTGCGTCGTGCATTTACCCGAGTGAGGACCTTGCTCCGTCGCGGCGCGGCCCCGTGATGTGTTACTGATAGCTCAGTCCCCTAGGTTCAGATGACATTAGTGTGTCGATTTTGCGGGATAGTTGACTTGTGCAGTGGTATCCTTTCTGACCAGTGGATGAGTAGATTGACCTACAGATATGTAGATGTGACTTCGGGTAGTATGTATGGATGTAGCCCTACTTTTATGTAGCCTGACTATTCGGATGATGTATTTGTAATTGTTCCACTTTTGCTAGACTTTGACATCGGAACTATGTATTTGGCTCTAACATCCAAACTTTGTGATAACCCTTGTACCGTACTTATTTAGTTTCAGATTCCTTAATATTGCCTCAACTGCTTTACTTTCCGATGCCATGCTTTACTGTTTTGATATACAACTGTGATTATACAATTGCTACAAGCCACAAATACAACCATACTGTTTCAAATTTACGATATGCGATTTCAAATTATTTTCTACAATTTCCAAAAATGTTCCTACAATCTTTAAAAATAAATTTTTCAAAAAAAAAATGTGTTTTGAAATTTTGAAAAATATTTTTTTGAGGTTTCGAAATTTTGAAAACTCTTGTAAATGTTTTCGCATCCCAAAGGGATTTTTCCCCCAAAAATGTTTGACATTTTATCTCCAACATCGGATTATTAAAACTTCTGCACTTCCACCCTTATGAGGAGGAACGATACGCTCCTGACCCGTGCAAACGCTGTCAGGTAATTGGAAAACCCTAACCCCTCTCTTGTTTTATTATCAGAATCATGCCACCCAGAAGAATGAACACTCGAGCTCACCCGATCAGTTCTGAGGGCCAGGGTAGCCACCATGGAGCCGGAGGCCACCAGAACCGTGAAGGGGAGAATGTCAACCTGAGTGATAATGAGGGCAACGATCATAACCTGTTTGATGACTCTGAGTATGAAGAAGAAGAAGCTGGTGATGATACCCGAGAGGTAGAACATCCTAGGGGAGGCCCTATGGAACAGTTCATGGAGTTACTTAGGCGGAACTTGGACCGACCCCCAGTTCAGCAACCACCCCAGAATGCTAATGCTAATGCTTTCCGGAACTTCAAATCCCTGAAACCCCCGGAATTTAAAGGAACTGCCGACCCTGTCGAGGCAAGGGCCTGGCTGAAGGAAATGGAAAAATCTTTCGAGATACTAGGTGTCGCTGAGGAGCAGAAGACTGTTTTCGCCACTTACCTTCTGAAGGGTGAGGCGAACTATTGGTGGGAAGCTAAGAGGAATTTAGAAGGAAGAGGTGTGGTAACCTGGGAGAGATTTAGCGAGCTGTTCTTGGGGAAGTACTTTCCTAGGTTCATGGAGACACAAATGGAGCTAAAGTTTTTGGAGCTGAAGCAAGGAAATATGACGGTGGCCGAGTATGAGGCCAAATTTACTGAGTTGTCAAGGTTTGTGCCGGAGTATGTGAACTCTGAGGCAAAGAGGGCCCGAAGATTTCAATTAGGGCTAAAACAATGGATTCAGAATCGTGTGGCGGTTCTTGAGCTGACAGACTATGCCACCCTAGTACAGAAAGCGTCAATTGTTGAAGCTGGGAGTGAACAGATGCAGAAGGAGAGAGAAGGAAAGAAGAGAAAGTTGGATAGCCGAAAGGGAAACTCTGCTGGTGGGAGCTTTCCGAGCAAATTTAAGAAAGGAACGATGTCCCAACCAAGCGGAAACTTTGGAACCAAGAGAGCTGAGAGTTGGAGTGTGGGCCAGGGCGGCCGACCACAGGGATCGTCTTACTCAACCCCATCCCGAGCCCAACCCCCAGAATGCAACAAATGTGGAAGGAAACATGCGGGTGTGTGTAACCTGCAAGATGTGAAATGCTTCAAGTGTGGGCTGACAGGGCATTATGCTAACGTCTGTCGCGGAACTAGTAACAACCCGAGTGTCGGAGGTAATTGCTTCAGGTGTGGGAAACCAGGGCACCGAATGAGGGAATGTATGTCCTCTGGGCCAGCTGCATCGAGAGTGAGTGGAACTGCTTCTAACAAGGCCCCTACTGCAAGGACTTTTAACATGACGGTGCAGGATGCCGTGAGGAACACGGATGTGATTGCAGGTACCCTATTACTCAACTCAGTTAAAGCAAATGTTTTATTTGATTCGGGAGCTACCAAGTCTTTCATATCTCTAGATTTTGTATGTCGGTTAGGCCTTAAGACTGAACCATTGAAAGACAGATTGCAAATAGAGATAGCTAATCATGAAATTATTCCCGTTAGCCAAGTATGTCCAGGTTGTGACTTAGAAATAGAAGGGCGACACTTTCGGGTAGACTTAATACCTTTTAAACTAGGGGAGTTTGACGTAATAGTAGGTAAGGATTGGCTAACAACCCATGGAGCCCAGATTGATTTTGTCAAGAAGAAAGTAAGTTTGAGACTGCCAGGGGACGAGGAAGTAGTGTTTAGTGGGAAACGGCAAAACCAAAAGTTCCTGACCATGATTCAAGCTAAGAAGTTGTTACATAAAGGATGCGAAGCCTATTTAGCCTATGTGAAGGATACCAAGAAAGAGGCACCAAACCTGCAGGAAATCCCTGTCGTCAATGAGTTCGCTGATGTATTTCCGGACGATCTTCCCGGACTACCACCCGATAGGGACATCGAGTTTGCTATAGACTTAGTTCCGGGTACGGCCCCAATTTCGAAAGCCCCATATCGGCTAGCCCCAGTAGAAATGAAAGAGCTGGCCACTCAGTTACAAGAGTTGTTGGATAAAAGGATGATAAGACCTAGTGTGTCACCGTGGGGAGCCCCGGTGTTATTCGTGAAGAAGAAGGACGGTAGCATGAGACTATGTATAGATTACCGGGAGTTGAACAAGGTGACTATAAAGAATAAGTATCCCTTGCCCAGGATAGATGACCTGTTTGACCAATTGAAAGATGCAGTTTATTTCTCTAAGATTGATTTGCGGACCGGGTACCACCAGTTAAAGATTAAACCAGAAGATATACCAAAGACGGCTTTTCGCACCCGTTATGGACACTATGAGTTCCTAGTGATGTCATTTGGGTTAACGAATGCCCCCGCAGCTTTCATGAACTTAATGAATCGAGTCTTCAAGAAATACTTGGACAAGTGCATTATAGTCTTCATCGATGATATTTTAATTTATTCCAAGACGAAGGAGGAACATGCAGAGCACTTGAGGATTGTATTGGGAGCATTGAGAGAAGAAAAGCTGTACGCTAAGTTCTCGAAGTGCGAATTTTGGTTGAAGGAAGTTCAGTTTTTAGGACATGTGATCAGCGAACAAGGTATTCTAGTGGACCCAGCCAAAATAGAGGCTGTATCAAATTGGGAGAGACCAACCACTCCGACAGAGGTGAGAAGTTTCATAGGACTGGCTGGCTACTATAGGAGATTCGTCCAAGACTTTGCAAAGATAGTAGCCCCTTTGACCCGACTAACTCGCAAGACCGAGAAGTTTGTGTGGACTTAAAAATGCGAAGAGAGCTTTCAAGAGTTGAAAAAGAGGTTGGTGACAGCACCAGTACTAGCCCTACCTGATGATAAAGGGAGATTTTGTGATTTATAGCGACGCATCCCATAAAGGTTTAGGGTGTGTGCTTAAGCAGCACGGTAAGGTGATTGCTTATGCGTCCAGACAACTTAAGGAGTATGAGATAAGATACCCCACCCATGACTTGGAATTAGCAGCAATAGTTTTTGCTTTGAAGATCTGGAGACATTATCTTTACGGAGAAAAGTGTGAAATCTACACGGATCACAAGAGCTTAAAGTACATATTCACTCAGAAAGAGTTAAACATGAGGCAGAGGAGATGGTTAGAGCTAATCAAAGATTATGATTGTGAGATTCATTATCACCCAGGGAAGGCCAATGTGGTGGTCGATGCACTTAGCCGAAAGGAGAAGCTTAAGATGATAACGTCAGTGGACGAATTGATCAAGGACCTTGAGAAACTGGAGATTGAAGTGAGGCTACCAGGAATTGGACAAGAGAGTCTAATGGAAATAAAAGTCCAACCACCGTTATTGGAAAAGATTAAGTTGTGCCAGGAAAAGAAGATGGAAGAAGAAAAGAATTCGATGGAGAAAATTTTGACTGGCGAAAAAATTAAGTGTGAGAAGGACGGGAATGGAATTATGAGGTATGCATCTAGGATATGGATTCCGAACGTTCAAGAGTTAAAAGATGAGATTTTGCAAGAGGCTCATAGTTCGAGGTACTCAATTCACCCTGGAGGCACTAAGATGTATATAGATCTGAGAGAATACTATTGGTGGCCTAATATGAAAAGGGATGTGGCAGAGTGGGTAAGTAAATGCTTGACATGTCAAAGAGTAAATGCCGAACACCAGAGGCCCAGTGGATTGTTACAACCCTTAGAGATACCCGAGTGGAAGTGGGAGCAGATTGCGATGGACTTTGTGGTCGGATTACCCAGGACCAAGACAAATCATGATGCCATTTGGGTAATTATCGATAGGTTGACCAAGTCAGCACATTTTCTTCTAATCAACGAGAGATATACTGTCGACAAGCTGGCAGATATTTACCTAAAGGAGATTGTGGTTAGACATGGGGTTCTTGTGAGCATTGTATCAGATAGAGACCCAAGATTCAACTCCAGGTTCTGGAGAAGTTTTCAGGATTGTGTGGGGACCAAGTTAAACATGGGTACTGCATACCATCCCCAAACAGATGGACAGAGTGAGAGAACCATCCAGACCATCGAAGACATGTTGAGGGTATGTGCCATTGATTTTAAGGGAAGTTGGGATGACCACTTGCCGTAGATCGAATTTTCCTACAACAACAGTTACCATGCGAGTATAGGCATGCCCCCATATGAAGCTTTATACGGACGAAGATGTCGGTCTCCCTTGTGTTGGGAAGAAGTTGGAGAGCGGAAGATTTTAGGGCCTGAACTGGTCCAACAGACAAGAGAAACTATCCAGCTCATAAGAGGACGGCTGGTAGCGGCCCAGGACAGACAGAAGAAGTATGCGGACCAGACCCGCAAGGACAAAGAATATGAGGTAGGAGAGTTTGTGATGTTGAAGGTATCGCCGTGGAAAGGATTGATGAGATTTGGTAAGAAGGGAAAACTAAGCCCGAGATTTATTGGACCCACTACGCCATAGATTGCTTATAGCAACCCCCAAACTGTGTTACCATAGACCCCTGTTTGAAGTTGCTATAGGCCAAAATCGGGCTATGGTAACACCTCAGCCGTGTTAGGTTCTCAGCAGTAACTACAGGTATCAAAGGTAACGTGAAAAACAACTTATAGTAACATGGCAAATGCAGTTACTAAAGACCTCTATAGCAACATGTTAAACACTCTACAGCAACATAGTTTCTGTGTTACAATAGATGGTACAATTTTGCACAATGCTTCGGTGGGGCCCGCATGTAGGGCCCACATGTGGGTTCCACATGTGGGCCCCACATATGGATCCCATGTGGGATCCATATGTGGGCCCACATGTGAAACCCACATGTGGGCCCTACATGCGGGCCCCACCGAAGCATTGTGCAAAATTGTACCATCTATGTGGGCCCACTTTTTGGATTTGCTATGGGGTCCACTTTTTGGGGTCTACTGTGGGGCCCACTTTGGGTCTACCGTGGGGTCCACTTTTTGGGCTACTGTGGGGCCCCCTTGCTCAACATGCAATACCTATTGTAACACCTAATATTACCTATTGTAACACCTAATATTACCTACTGCAACACATACAGTTATATATATATTAACCTATTGCAACACACATTTTACCTATTATAACACCACAAATGTAACAAAATAAAAAATGCATTAGCAGAATATTGAATTCCCATAAAACAAACCAACAATTCAAGCAACTACATCAAATCCAAACCAACAGCAATTCAATCCACCAGCAACTACATCAAGTACTAAACTAAAACCAAATCCACCAACAGTTCATAAACTAAAATACACAAGTACTAAAACAAGTTCATAAACTAAAACAGTCTAAGTGCTAGGTCCATCGGTCATAGGAGTACCATCACCTACTGTGTCACTGGAAATCGTCGCACAGATTTCACCAATATCAATATTCAGAGTGGGGTTTGCTTCAACTAATTTTTTAAGGACCAATGTCAAGTTATCCTGGACCTTCCGATTGATCTTGCCATCCACTTCAGCACAAACCTTCTGGTTTACCTTAGCTTCCACTTCGACAACAACTTCCTGCCGTATCTTTTTTGTCAGCTCTTGCACGTATGAATCGGTTGCTGGAGCTTCAGCTGGAGTTTTGATACACTTCGGGTCATGTCTTCCTATAAGCCAACCTAGACCATGAGATTTTTTTGCACCCGAAACTAGTTCCTGAAGACCATCAAGCCCTTCTGATGATTTAAGTTTCTTATCAATTGTATCCTAGAAAATAAATCCAAGTCAATATATGAAAATGAAAATGGACTGTAAAGATGAAATATGGACTGTAAAGATGAATTGTTACAATTCTGAACTGCATCACATCAGGATTAGATTGATATTTTCGTCCAGGCTTGCGCTTACGAGTTTTGGCAAAAATCTGCGCAAAAAATAAGTCGTCATCTAGCTGCTTGTCATCTGGCTGCTTCTCATCTGGCTGCTGCTCATCTGGCTGCTTGTCATCTGCCTCATCTGGCTGCTTGTTTTTCTTGCAAAAATTATTAACCAATATGCAAAAGCAAAAAATTATTAGAGTCATGTCAAATAACAGTATGTATATAATTATTAGACACATTAGTTCTTAAAACTGATGTGCAGGGATCTTAATTACATAACAGTATGTATAGGAATTATTAAAGTCATTAGTTCATACATAAGCTTAATTACATAAACTAATCGATCAAAATCTGTCATATGGTCAAAGATCTCAGTGGGGGCTTAGCTTAGCAACTAGATGATTTAACTCGAATTAAATTAAAGAGAATCCATTTTCACAAATTTATATTTAATGAAATTAAAGAGAAGCAATTTTCTTAACTATAATTCACGACTCTAAAAAAGAGTGACATTTCAGGAACTTAAACTCATTAGTTCATACATAAGCTTAATTACATAAACTAATCGATCAAAATCTGTCATATGGTCAAAGATCTCAGTGGGGGCTTAGCTTAGCAACTAGATGATTTAACTCGAATTAAATTAAAGAGAATCCATTTTCATAAATTTATATTTAATGAAATTAAAGAGAAGCAATTTTCTTAACTATAATTCACGACTCTAAAAAAGAGTGACATTTCAGGAACTTAAACTCATTAGTTCATACATAAGCTTAATTACATAAACTAATCGATGAAAATCTGTCATATGGTCAATTTCAGGAATTCATATAATTCATGACTCTAAAAAAAAGTGACATTTCAGGAACTTACCATCTTATGTTCAATTTGAGAAAATAGTTTGGAACCAGAAGTGTGTGTGTCTGTGTATTCACGACGACTTTTTGCATTTCTTTCAGCCTTCGCCTGCAAAAATACATGAAAAAAGAGCACTAGTTTATGTCACTGAAAAAAGAGCACTGTAGAAAACAACACATTTTTAAAGTTATAATTATACCTGAATATCAGGATCTCCCCAAAATTTTAAGAGCAACTTAAATTCCTCAAGTGGAATGTCATCCGGCTAATTTTCTAGCCTCTCCTCATCAGTTGCATACGCAGTATAATGATTGGTCTTTGTTCGACTCTTGTACCCCTTCCAACTCTGTTGAATTGTCTTCCATGACCATGTTTTTAATTCCTCGGGAATAATATAGCGTTGCTTACATATAAATCAAATATAAAAGGGAATAAGTTAGTCTAAAATGTTATCTGACCAACATTATTTACATGAAGCTAGTTAAAAAATTTTGATTACCTTGACATAATCCCACAAGGTATTCTTTAGACTTTCAGGAACATGTTCCCAAGATGCATAAGTCAGTGGCACACACCTCTTTAGTGTCCCCAGAAAGCGACTCAATTCTGAAACAGAGTTATCATTATCTGAAACAGGCTGGCACTTTTTATTCATGGAGATGACAACCCTTTTCTCGAACGGCCTTGTATGTACTTTATCCATCCTCGTTTTCCCTCGTAATCTCTTAGGAACTTTGACTTAAGTACCCAGTTCAAAACATATAAGAAGTTAAATCAAAACACTATTATATAATTGCCTTGTTTCACAAAGGAATACCATAAAAATGATTTAAGTAAACAAAGATAAACCTGCTTCAACTTCTTCCATTTCAATGTCTGGCAGGTCAGTTTCCGGAACTTTGTCATTTTTAGTTCCACTTCCAGTTGCAATCGCTGATGCAGCTTCTTTTTGTTTGCGTTCCCGCATAGCAACATAATCCGCCATTGATCCAAGTCCTTCACAACATGGTAACTGTGTTTTTGCAGGTTCCACCATACCTGAATTTGCCACCTCCCCATTCTTATCATTCTGAGCGGAACCCTTTTCAGTTGTAGTCGCAGCATTTGATCGTGAACGGGTAGTTGGTCTATTAGGAAGCTTTGGCAGAATTTCTGAAGCATCATCTTCGCTTTGTTCCTCAATTTCTTCAACATATTCATCCTCTTCTTGATTCTTTTTTTCCCTTTACTTTGTCCTTTGTCCTTTTTGAATCCACCTAACAGACTAATAGCTAATTCAGGCACCCCTAGAGCTCTAAGCTTTGCTCTGTTTCTCTCCATATTTTGAAATTTAATCAGTTCATACTTGTTCAGCTTCATCGGTTTTATTGGAGATGATAGAGATGGAAGTGGTGGGGGAGGTGGTAGAGCAATGTCATTCTCATCCATATTTTCATATCCATATATATCTTCACCTTCATCTACGTCTTCATCTTCATTTACGTCTTCACCTTCATCTATTGGATTATGTAAATCCAATTTCCTCTGAACATTTCCAGACTTCAGATTCACATTTTCATCAATGTTTTGTGAATTTTTGATCAATACCGACTTCTGAGCACTTTTTTCTTCAATTAATTTTGGCTTCTGCTTGAGGGCTGCATCAATGATTTCTGGTCTAGCACCAACCAGGCGTGCTGACTTCCTAGCACTAGTGACTTCACCCCTGCCGTCACGTTGATTTTTTAAAAGTGCCGGCTTCTGAGAACTCTGAACTTGATTTGGAATTATGACTTGTGCATTATTCAGCCGTGCTGACTTCCTAGGAGTGTAGACTTCAGTGGACTTCTTATTTTTTTTTTGCTGTTGTAATTGATGAGTGGTCACAAATTTCTTTTTCACTTGTTTGGTCACTGCAACAATAGAATTAAATTATTAGTACACCAACAAATATCAAACTAAAAGGAACAAATAATTTAAATATACAACTAAAAAAGTTTAATACCTTTAAACACATTTGGCCTTGGCCGTATGACTACAGAAGGTTGCATTTGCGTTAATGGCTCGATTCTAGTATCAATAGTGTTATCAATATAAAGATCTATGTGGCCACCATTTTTATATAATTCGCACAAGTCTTGATCATTCATCACCAGTTTCCATCCCGCTTCTTGATTACCATCTCTTGCGTAAATTCCTTCAATTTCAGTATACTTAAGCTCATCTTTAACATGTTCCATCAGCACCGTGTAAGAAAACCAATCAGAATCTTGAATACTTATCACACACTCTTTTCCACCAACATATTGTGTATTCTGAAATTTTCCCATGTGGTAAATTCTGAGATTGATGCCCTTCTCTGTCATCCTAAAAAAAAAAAAACTTACATTAGAACCAGTCTATTAAGAAAAAATAAGAATCAATTTAAAAAGCAAAAACTGATCAATTTAAAAGCAGTCTAGCAAAAGAATGTAAATTAACTTATATGTACTGCTAAGACTTATTTACACACATTAAATACAGTAAATCACTAATAAAAATTATTAAAAATTAAGAAGCATGGACTTAATTGAGAAGCACTTAACATAATAAAAAGTAGTCCATAAAGAAGCAATGCCCCACATTAAAAGGCATGCAATACATTTGTTACATTAAGAGGAAAAACTCCTTAAAAAACACTAGACAGTTTCATTGACCTTTTTTTGAAAGGGGAATCCCTTTTACGCTTTACACCCTGTTTGCTCGTTTTCTTGCTTTTGTCCTTTCCAAATTCATTTTCATAGCCGGACAATAAATCAAGTATATCTATTCCGCTTAAAGTGGGTGGAACCTGTCCCATTTCAACTTCACCATTAAACCTTCTCTTATCGAACCTCCACTTGTGCTCTGGACATAGAAATTTTCTATGGTTCATGTAGCACATTTTTTTACTATGTTTCAAGTACATTGAAGATGTCTCATAATGGCATGTGGGACATGCCAATTTACCCTTTGTGCTCCAACCGGATAGCATTGCATATCCCGAAAAATCGCTAATGGTCCACAACACACTTGCGCGTAGCCTAAAATTTTGATTAGACAAGGCATCGTAAGTTTCTATACCTAGATCCCATAATTCTTTCAACTCTTCCATTAAAGGCTGCATAAATACATCGATGTTGTTGTTTGGAGATTCTGGACCGGGGATGATTGTTGAAAGAATAAAATTTTCAGGCTTCATGCATAGCCAAGGTGGCAGGTTGTAGTTAACCAATACAATAGGCCATGTTGAGTGAGTTGTACTCATAGTACGGAAAGGACTAAATCCATCTGAGGCCAAACCAAGTCTGATATTTCTCTTTTCTATCGAAAAATCAGGATACCTAGCATCCATAGCCTTCCATGCCTCGGCATCTGCTGGATGTCTAAGATTTCCGTCATTTTTTCGTCCCACGGCATGCCATAACATAAGTTCAGAATACTCCTTCGACATAAATAACCTTTGCAGCCTTGGTTTTAGCGGAAAATACCGCATAACTTTTGCTGGAACCTTGCGAATTGCCTTCTCTCGATCATCGTCACTGCTACCTTTCCTTTCCACTACTTCCCATCTCGAAACACCACAAGTTTTACAAACATCTTCATCTTTGTTTTCTGCCTAATATAGCATGCAATCGTTTGGACATGCGTGTATTTTTTGGTAATCTAGACCTAAATCTCTAATGATATTTTTTGCAGCATTAAAAGATAAAGGTATGTGGGCCTGTGGAAAAGCCTCTCTCATCAACTCTAGTAGATCCTCGAATGCAGCCTCCGTAATCCCATGTATACATTTTAAAGAATAAAGCCTAAGGATAAAACTTAATCGCGAAAACTTCGAACAACCAGGATATAATGGTTGTTTTCCGTCTTCAATATGGCGATCAAATTTATTAGGCTTGGCATTTGGTACTTCAGTGTGCTCACCTTCACCATTCTGCATTCCATGAGTACGTTGCAACATGTCACCTAGAGTATCTCCAAAGTCTATACCAGCCTCACAATCCATATCTTCATCACTCCCATGTCGAGAAACCTCGCACATCCATTCCATGTACAATGGAGATGGACCATTGTAGATGAGATGCTCGTATATTACATCTTGACGAAACCACTTGTCATTTTTACATTTCTTGCAAGGACACGTTATTTCATCACCTACAGCGAATCTAGAAACTGCATTTTTTATAAAAGCCTTAACCCCGCTAATATAGCCGTTACTAAACTTTGGAAGTTTTATCCACGTGTTTTCCTCATTGTCCATCTCTACATTTATAAAACACAACTCTATTAATAAAAGAAGAGTAGTCAAGGTGTTTATTTCGGCCAACCTAAGCAAATAAATACCTATTAATAACTAACTAATTATACAAATAATTATGATATTTATATACATGATCTTAAACCTAACTACTAAATATGTAATCAGAATGAATGACAAATTTATACAAAAACCGATAAATAAAATCGACCCTTGTATGTAATACAATACACACATTCGAGAAACACGACATATATACAACAACAATCATCACAGATTATATTATTTCAACAACAATACATTATCCAAATTATCACAGATTTTGCGCATAAATCAACATCCACAGAAAAGGCTTATATACAATAACCGAGAAAAATAGAGACTGAGGGTTAGAGAGATAGAGAATGAGACAGAGAGATGGAGAGAGATATACAGAGAGAGAGAGAGAGAGACAAAGAGATACAAAGAGAGACAGAAAGAGGGAGAGGGAGAGAGAGAGAGAGAGAGAGAGAGAGAGAGAGAGAGAGAGAGAGAGGGAGAGATACATAGAGATACAGAGAGAGTGGGAGAGAGAGGTCAAACTAAAGAAAATCGAAGCACGAACACAGAATACACATAAATCGAAGCATGCAACACATAGTATACATAAATCGAAGCATATGAAGAAAGATTTATACCTTAATTGAACAAAGCTCGAACCCTAATTGATATTCACCCAAAATTCGATTAACCAGCAGCTTCGATTGACCAGTTGAACCCTTATTGAACCTTAAACTTCTTAATTGAGAGGCGAGAGAACCCTAATTTAACCCTAAATTGCTCCAGCGGCTGAGTTCATTCGAGAAAAAGTGAGAAGTGAAGTTTAGGTAAGTGATAATATTGAGCGGCTGTGTATGCTTTCCCCTTTCTAATTTTTCAGTTTTGCCGCATTGTGTTCTGAATTTTGGTAAAGTGCCCGCTATGTTATGCTTTTTCCCTCCCTGATTTTTCACAATTTTGTAATAATTCACAATTTATACCTACTTAGTTTTCTTTATTAAATTTTTAATAAATTTAGTTAAAATTTTATAATGTTTGGATATTACTTTATTTTAAAACCTTTTTACTTGAAATTTATAAACAAAATTTAATATATATGAAAAATTAATAATTTAATTATTTGATGGAATATTACTTTTTAAAATGATTACTTCAAGGATTTTGTTAAACTTAAATATTTTTAAAGTCAAATAATTATTAAATCATTAATTTTAAATAAAATAAAAATTTTGTTCATGAATACTCTATGGTAACACAGCTCATAAATACTCTATGGTAACACAGCTCATGGTGTTACCCAATGTAAGACCTTTTATACCTATAGTAACATACTTCTATGGATTTGGTAACACAAAAATCAAAAGGTTGCAATAGCTCAAAAATTCCATACCTATGGTAACACCCAAGATGGTAACACCCATGCCAAAAGGTTGAGATAGGCCATCTATGGCGTAGTGACCTTTTGAGATCTTGAAACGAGTTGGGAAGTTAGCCTATGAATTGGCTTTACCCCCGAGCTTACAGCAAGTACATAATGTGTTCAATGTGTCCATGCTACGACCCTATCATACCGACTTCCGACATGTGATAGAACATGATCAAGTGGATCTGCAACCAGACTTAACTTATGTCAAGCAACCCGTAGAAATCATGGATAGAAAAGAACAGGTGCTAAGGAACAAGGTTGTGAAACTAGTGAGAGTCTTGTGGAGGAATCAGAATGTCGAAGAATCAACATTGGAACTAGAGAGCGCGATGCGTGAAAAGTACCCCCAACTGTTTTCAACCTGATTCCGGGACGGAATCCTTTTAAGGAGGGGAGGCTGTAAGAACCCTAATTTTTGGTAATATTTCCTTTTATTTAATATCTTGTGACATTATCATTATGGAACCTTTCTAGTCATCCCTGTTGATTAATAGAATTGATTGTCTGAGAAACTGCGTTGTTGCATTTATTATGTAAGATATACAGAGAGATTGTGAATGCAAGAGTCTTACTGTTAGTAATATTTATAAAACTTGGGATTGAGAATGGTTAGAATATTAAAGGATTTATTAAGAGTTAAGGCGAGGAATTATGAACATTCGAGGAATTTACACAATTAGTACTTAAGGAATTATAGAGGAAATCTCTACGCGACGAAATATTATTACGAGAGAATAATTAAGATACGATACGAAGTAAGGATTAAATGACAAGCATTGGTGGGAGAATAATATTACAAGGAAAGAAATTATATGCAAGTGCCATGTAACTAGCTAGTTAGAAAAAGGAACTAGAAAACATAAAAGTAAAAGTGAATAGTGACTAGCATGATGGATGATGTACTTAGGGGACAATAGGGCATGGGAGGCAACCTAGGCTATAGCTTGGCAACATGTGACTACTCCTAATACCACAATAATACATATCATACTTAGCATTTTCTTACCATTCCAACAAAACAAAAAGCAAAACATTTCCCCCCCTTGAATATAGCTCTCGGCCGAACTCCTTGAAGAGAGAGGGAGAGATTTTATCTCCACCATTTCTTCATCTACAACCTTGATCAAAAAATCCTAGGGCTTCCTTGCATCATATTAGAGGTATGGTATCAATTTCATAGCCTTCCATCCATTAGTTCTTGAGATATAAATTGTTGAAAGTTAGAAAAGTGTTAACATAAGTTTATTATCTTTTAGATCTTGAAGGATTAAGGTTTGTGAGGGCTCATCCAAGTATTCTTAGTTGTTGTAAAGCTCATCCAAGGTCCTTAGCTACTCAAGAAGGTATAAAATCTCAAACCACCCTTGGATATGTGTTGTTCATATAGTATAATAGTAGATCCATGTGTTTTAGGACTTATCTTGAATGTATATGTATTGGATAGCATGGATCTTGGGTTTTGATGTTGAGATTGGGATTTTTATAGCTATGGTTAATATATATATATATATATATATCTCCATGAGTGTTATGAGTCATGATCTAAGTGTATTAAGTGGTGAATATGTTATGGATGTATGAAAAATGGTTGATCTAAGTGATTGGAGCTTGCTGAGTTTGTCCAGGAACTTTGATCTGTGTTGTAGCACGATTTTGAACACCCAAATGATGTCCCCTGATGTCCTACCTTATATTGTTGGAAAGATAATTGAATTTAGTTTCTGGAAATGTAAGTTTCATAGCTAGGTGATGTGTGGATTTTTAGTTATGGCCGGAGGAGTGAATTTTGTTTCTGGACTATGGACTGCATTGAGTGACCCCCTTGTGAACCTTGTTTAAACACCTTAAAATATGTTTGGGATCATGGAAAAATTTGAGAATGTAAGTAATGCACTGATGAAGACCACCCAAAAGGAATTGGATTAAAATATGAATTTTTGGATTTTATAAAAATGCTAGAGTAAAATTCGCGCAATGGAAAAAAAAATCGATTAGTGGAACATTATTCTAGGGTTAGTGGTTATGATTCGAACGTGGTAACTAAATTAAGTCGAGTAAGTGACGAGCGTAAACGAGTGATGACATGGACCTATAGTGGGGCTAGGGAGTCATAAGACGAAGTCGTTAAGTTAATTTCGTACCCCCTTAAAACCCCGTAAATAAAGAGAAATTGTTGAGGTACTAACGAACGATTATTGTTTATGTATAGATCGTTCGAATTCGCACGCTCGACCACCCCAACCAAACCAAGGCAAGTTTACTTTTCAAAACTTATCCCTATACAAGGATTTTCACTGTTGTGTTTGTAGTTTTCAAATGATCTCAAATGCTATGTTTATCGAAGTATTGATGCAATTGAGATTGAACAAGTACATGTATGCTTTTACCCCTTGAACTTAGATTGAAATGTTTCCTTCGGACAACGACTCTAGCAATAGAGGTCGTAGCGGTCCGTATATACTATTGACTGGGGAGCGGTATATTATTATATCGTATCTATATTGCGAAAACCCGAAGGGTCATTCGGGTGGTATCGTATATTCAAATAACTATCGTTATATCTTCGTAAATACTCAAAACCCTATCTTGGATTAAAAGTTTATTTTATCGAATAATTATTTTATTAATTATTAATATTAAATCTTAAAATATTATCTATTAATTATTGTTCATTCTTTAAAGACAAAGTTAATCCAAGATACTTTTTAATACTTTCAAACTCGAACTCATTCGAACTCAAAACATTTTCGAAAACCCCCGGTCAGATTCCGCTTCTTGTATGATTTCAAGAATCATCGGTCGACTGATGTCGGACCTCAACTACTCTGTTTTCAATCAAAATCAAGTTTTAAAAGAAAAGAAAAAGGGACTCTGGCAGGTGTGGGAACCGTTGACGAACGATTCCCGGGATGTGTAAGCGGCCGTGAGCCAGGCGGTCCATCACTTATTATTCCGGCCCAGGTGTTGCCGAAGGATGATTACGGATGTAGTTTTCATCGAGGGTGATTACGGATGTAGTTTTCACCCGAGGGATAGTTACGGATGTAGTTTCTATCCTTCTACCGGTAGAGAAGACCCGCGGATTATTGGACTTGGATGTGGCGACTGATCATCGTCAATCCTTGTCAGGTTTTTTGTTTTCTTTAAGTCCCATTCCTCCATTTTGGAAAAATGCTTGGACACTGCTTCTTAGGCTTTTGTGCCAAGTTGCTGATAGTGTTCTAATTTGATGAGAAAGATGTTGATTCAATGCAGTATCTAGAACTGCAAGTTTATTTTGAAAACGAGGGCACATATTGTTGCACCTTCGAGATTTATCAACTATGACAAGTGACTTTATAACTGATTGAAACAAACAAGTATATCAACTGCCAATCATATGAGATGTTATATTGCTTATCTTATACATATATTTCTTGCTGAGCTATAGTTGCTCACTCTTGCTTGTTTTCAAACTTTACAAACACAACAGCTAAGCGAAATGGCAAGACCCAGGCAGACTGTTCGAAAGCAGGTGACTAGGCCCGAGCCACCACTTGAGATTCCACCGGTAGGCCCCATTAGCCGGATTGGTTGGCAGCTTTTGTTAGTACGTTTTATTTATCAGCATGACCTGTGCAAGGCAGTGTATCGTAACAAACTTTCAAGCCGCCAGCTTCGCTTCATATCGGAGTGTTGCTGGTAGCATAAATACTATTTAATTCGGTCTGTAATAACTCTGATAACTTTATTGCTGTTTAATCAATGTGTGACGTTTTTGAGGCTCTAACCTGTGTGTGTGAGTGTGGTGTGAGTTTATTGTGGGGTCGATGGCTGTGTTATATATATTGTGTGCAAGAACAGGTATGTTATTAATGGAAAATGGACCGTGAGCGCCTAGATCTCCGACCCCGGATCTGGGGGCGTCACATGAAGTTTCTCCAACTTCAAGTTCACACCACTCTGACCTTTAACCCTAATTCTGTTTCCTCTTTCTAGCTTCAGCAGCTTGGTCCTTCTCTTCTTTCTGCCTTCTGCGCTTCTCCTTCTGCTGCTGTTCTTTCTTGTACACTGGATCGTGAAGCTGCTTCCACCTAGCATTCAACATACTTACAGCTTCCATTTCTAGAGGATTCTTGGGCTCTGGATAAGGATGTTTGAAAAGCCTTCTGAGTTTGTCCACCTCCTGAGTAGTCCTGATCTTTGGAATGTCCTCAAAGTTCTTCATTATGAGCTGAGGTTTCCAATGTGCTTTACCAGCTTTAAACTGACAATAGATCATCTTGGGGTAGCC
Organism: Saposhnikovia divaricata; assembly: GCA_036435485.1. Taxonomy (NCBI): domain Eukaryota; kingdom Viridiplantae; phylum Streptophyta; class Magnoliopsida; order Apiales; family Apiaceae; genus Saposhnikovia; species Saposhnikovia divaricata. The sequence goes on along the minus strand of CM071594.1, from coordinate 248,716,917 downwards.
CTTGACACGGTTAGTATTGTGGACACTAGCCGCATCTCGCTCCATCCGCTTCTTTTCCACCACTACCTCAGACAGGTAACTCATGAGTCTCTGCTTTTCTTCCACATACTTATCTTCCACTTCGCCCCATTTGACTACATGTAATACTCTCTCCAGAAATGCAGCATCTTGAGTCTGTAGCAGCCATGTTCTACTCATATGCAAGAGTGTTTGATTATGGTCTGCATCTATGAATGCTAAGGCATCAGCTGTATCATCAACATAAGCGTGTATCCAGTATACACTATCTCTTCCTGGAACACCAACTGCCTCCCTTATCTCTCCTTGTTCCAGTGCTCCAGAAGGAAGAGTCAGAGCTTCATCTACATTCTTCATTGCTTGAAGAATATTCCATTTCTTCTCCATCAGCTCCGGCTCAATCTTCACGTTATCTAGAGGGTTTGGAGCAATGATATCACACTTCCACACCTCATTGCTCTTCTTGAATATGACTCTTTCAATGATCTTCACCGATTTTTCTTTAAGCTCAGAAGTGAATCCCTTACTCATCATTTGTCTACAGACAGCTTTGAGAGATTCCACTGAAAGATCCATTAAATCATTTTCCTCCATGCTAACCCTCTTCATCTTCCCGTCAACTACCATCCGGACAAAATTAGGATATGCTGAGAATTCTGGACCCTTATCCTCTGCTAGCTGCATTAACTGATCCCTATACAGAATGCTTAGCTCCTCAGATTGAGAGTATTGAATTTTTGTTGCTAGCAAGAACAACTCTGACGCAGATCTTCTCGTTATGAATTGGTCATCCACATATAGGAAAGACGTTGGGACTCCTTCTACCAAAGACAAAATAACCTGCCACTCCTTAAGTGTTGCATTGTATCCAACCCTGACTTTAGAAATTAATCTCTTCAACGCACTTATGTAGTCCACAGTCATTGGATTCTGCAAATTCAAGTTGTAGAACAGATCATCTGCCTCCTTGTTGTTCACTCCTTTCGCACAGGGTCCCATCAATATCTTCCTTGCTTTATCCCACTTCTGTCCTATCCTTCTCTTGTCCAGATCAACTTGAGGATCAGCTAGCCTTGCAAGCTCATGATCATACTGCTTCCCTTGGAGCTCCACTTTCTTTTCTAGGAACGCAGCACGTTCTTGCATCATCTTCATTTTATGGAACTCATCTTGTTCCAAGGCAAACTGTTGCGATTTAAGGGTTTCCTCATCAACAGGAATTTCTTCAGGCATTCCGGAAGACATCCCAGCACCTCCACCTTGTTCCTTCAAAGATCTCTTTATAGCATGTGCCAAAGGTACGTCTTCCATATCAGAATCTGAGTCAAGTACCTCCTGTACTGTTCCCTGATGACTCAGGTCAACGAATGGCTCATCTTGCTCAACCATCATTGCCTTACCCTTTCTCTTCCTCAGAGCCTCTTCATCAACAGACGGATCAATTTCTATTTCCTTGACAAGATCAGCATGTTCTTCAATTTCTTCTATATGAACTGCCTGCTGTCTCGTCTCCTTTCCACTCTCCCCCTCAGGTGAGTTATCCTGAACACCACCTTGCTCCTCAAATCCACCAGCAGCATAAGAACCTCCAAAACCAGAACCGGAGGCTCCCGCTCCACTAGCACCACCTGCACCAGCATCGGGGGGAGGTTGTTGTGACTCGAAACACTCCGGGGGCACAAAGCTCCTGAATGCGAACATCATTCTACTGATCTCCACAGCCATTGTATGCATTGTAGACTCCATTGCCCCCATCCTTTCATTTAGAGTGCTTCCCAAGACACCACCAGCATGGCCCAAGTCATTGACCTTGTTTGTCAAAGCATCAAAAGCTGTAGCTTGACTTGCCATTCGTGCTGCGTAGTCATCAAGAGCCCTTTGATTGTTTCCAATGTTAATCCCTAACTGGCCCATCGTCTGCCCGAACTGCTTCATCTGATTTTCCATAGAAGTCATACGTGTATCAAGATTTTCAATATTAAGGGACGGTGTTTGGTTTAGGTGACCTCGCTCTAATACGCGTTCTGTTAGTATTTGGCGCTCAGTTTTGGGCCTTAAAAATGAAGGTCCCTCTCTCCCTAACCTCTCACCTACACTTCCTATCTCACGCTCGTGTATGTCTTCAATGATTGATCAAAAGTATGAAGCAGTACCTGCAGAAATTGGATAAGAATATAATTGGCAGTTATGGGATCTATTTCTGTTCTGTCCTGAGTTGGAATCTCAGGCTGAGAGGCTGCAAAGTGTTCTTGTACAACATCAGAACCGATCCTCTTTGTAGCATCAGTACGTACCGGTGAAGGTACGGCTGAAGTTATTAAAACTTCATGTCCTTTTGAAGCAACAGTATCTTCAAAAGGTACAAATTCCTCACCCAAATCCCTATGTGCAGACTGTGCAAGGGGAGAATCACTCACGTGAGTTGGAGTGATTGAGTGTGACACACTAGGGTTTGACTGGGCTTTTGAAGTAGCAGCATGAAAAATTTTGGCTTTCTTTCGAATAAGAGGCTGCTCTTCGGGGTCACTTTCCTCATCATTTCCTACATCTACATATGCTGGCTTTCTGGCTTCCGTTAACAGGGGTGAAAGAGAATAAGAATGTGTGTCAGACTCCGAAATATAGCTCTCACCCTGGGATAGATCCTGCGGGCTAGCAGTCTCTTGGGTCTCGGAATCAGATACATAGGAAGAGGAATGAGTAGTATGCAGAGAGAGATTACCTGATTCATTACCTTGTTCATCATTGCTTTGCTCATCAGGAATCCCTTCAAATGCCTCAGCATGAGCAGACGGATTCTGAGCATATGATGAAACTTGCGATGATTCCGCCAAATTGGTAACTCCTGCATCATATGTAAGCCACAGTTGAATGTTTTCAGGAATTGACATCGGTTTACCTTGATGTTTATCCTGATTAGCAATTGTTGAAAGTGACTTAGTGCCCATCCCTAGCGGTGCAGATGTTGGGCTTCTGGCAAATCCCTGTCTAACAGCAAGAGCATCCTTCGGTATTAAATCATTAATCAGCATTTGTAGGAACCGAGGAAACCAGCAGACAACATCAGTTGTAGTGAGGTCTCTGCTTGCAGGAGTTCCCATTGTAGCCACTATCTCAGAGAGAACTATGCGTCCATAATTTATATCCAGTTCTCTTGCTAGGGCAACTCCAAAGGTTTGCATTGGAATTGGAATTTGATGAAAATCTTTTTCGCGTGCCCGAAAACATCTTGTGATGGCCTCGAAAAAGTAATTCCATTCCACATGAAAGAATTGTTTCTGGATGTTTCCAGTGATCCGGCCAGTCGGAGGATAACATCCTATTTCTTCAAAGAATGTGAGGCGTTGTGCCGCTGTAGGTTCTGGATCATAAGCATCTTTGATCGGGAATCCCAGAACCCTGTTGACAATTTCTTCAGTCACCTCATATTCTTGACCCGCTAAGGTAAACCTGAAACCGTAGGGGGTAGTTTTGCTCCAAAAAGTAACCGCACTAGTCCATAATTGCTGTAAAGCATCATGTACTAGTGTAGGTTTAGCAGTAAAAGCATAGCTAGCCTTGGAGTACAAATTAAGAAATCGTACCCAAAATTAAAGCGCGGGAGTTGATTACCAATTTCCATAGAAATATTATAAAAATTATTTTTAGCAAGTGAAAATTGGTGAGCCATTTTAATTAAATGTTTTTCCTTAAGAGATGTGATATTTTAATTTTTGAAAAACAAGTAAGTAACGAATTAAAGGTTGTATCCCTTTTAATTTCCCGAGAAGACCAAAAAGCACTCTAAGAAATTAAACTACGGGATTCAAACAATAGCCAATTACTAAATCTGAATAGTCAATGAAGATGTATATTCGTGTGTGTATACCAGTGAAATCGTGTGTGGATATAGATAGAGAATATGGAAATCGTGTTTTGAACAATTACACAAACACTTGATGTTCGTGTGTATGTATATGCGCGTGTATATGAACGGTTACAAAACACACCAACACAAAGATTAATGATAACACAGACAATAGTAGACTAAAAATTGGCAGCAATTCGTGATTTGTATGAGTTTAATCACAAAAACACGGATTAGTGGTATGTAATTGTGAGATCGCCTTGTTTTTGTGAGGAGGCTGCTGTGAAAAAAAAATTAGGTAAAGTGAATGATGCATCGAGTTAGAGATGTATATATATAGATGATTGTGAAATGACAAAAGTGTCCCTGTTAAAAAGAGTGAAAAACACTAAGTACATACAGGGAAGACTTAAGTCGAACTCTATCTCGAACATCAAGTCGAACTTCGAGATGAAGTTCGAGATAGATGTTAACTCGAACAAATAAGCACTTAACCAATTTACAGCAAAAACTATAGGGAAATCCTATCTCGAACTTTATTGGTTTGTAGTAAACTTCGAAAATTCCCCTTAAGCAAAAACTACAGGGAAATTCGAGATACGTTTCGAGTTAGGAGTTTAACTCGAAAAATTCCCCTTAAGCAACTGAGAACTCTATCTCGAACATCAAGTCGAAATTCGTGTTGAGTTTCGAGATAGAGACTAACTCGAAGTTATTCTCAGTTCTTTTCAAAATATCCCCTTAATGGAAACCTCATCTCAACCTTCGAGATAAAGTTCGAGATAGACCTTATCTCGATTATTTTGAAGATAGAACTAGGCACACTGGTAACTCGAACTCGAACTCAAAGTCGATTTTCGAGATGAATTTCGAGATAGACACTAACTCGAAATTCTTCCCAGACTTAGAATTTTCAAAACTTCACTCTGGCAGCTTAAGTAGAAATTCAAGTCGAATTTCTAGACGAGTTTCAAGATAGAAACTAACTCGAAATTTTGAAGATATTTAATTCTAAGGCCTCTAATTACATGAAAATCATAGGTAAATTCATCTAAAAATCATGCAAAATTTAGAATACTATGAATTTAACTCCCCCTATGATCATGCAATCTAACAAGCATAAATTCAAAGATTTGTGCTACTTAAAACACAATGAATTCATGTAAAATGACATTATATGCAACCTATAACAATCATTAATTAGGCATTTTAAAGTCTAAGCAAATAATGATTGAGTAGCTTGCACAAACAAACATAAATCTGGATTTTACAGATAGGAGGCTTTACTAACTTCTGTTAAGCATTCCCAATTCACCAACCAATCTATTGAATGTTACTTCATCAAGAGGTTTGGTGAATATATCTGCAATTTGTTGCATTGTGGGCACAAAATGTAGCTCCACAGTCCCCTCCTCGACATGTTCTCTTATGAAGTGATACCTGATGTCGATGTGCTTGGTTCTTGAGTGATCTACAGGATTGTTGGTTATGGCAATGGCACTTGTGTTGTCACACATAATTGGAATTTTCTTGTGCTCCATGCCATAATCCTTCAATTGGTTCCTCATCCACAGTATTTGAGCTACACAGCTTCCAGCAGCAATGTACTCAGCTTCAGCAGTAGAAGTAGATACTGTATGTTTCTTTTTACTTTGCCAGGACACCAATCTTCTGCCAAGAAATTGACAAGCACCAGATGTGCTTTTCCTATCAATCCTGCAACCTGCATAGTCTGAATCCGAATAGCCAATTAGATTAAAACCTGTATCTCTTGGGTACCAAATCCCTAGATTTGGTGTGCCCTTGAGATACCTAAAAATTCTCTTGACCGCTACGAGATGTGATTCTCTAGGATCCGCTTGGAACCTTGCACATAAACAAGTTGCGAACATTATATCGGGTCTACTTGCAGTTAAATAGAGGAGTGAGCCAATCATACCTTGATAGCTTGTGATGTCAACTGGTTTACCTGATTTGTCTTCATCAAGCTTCGTGGCTGTTGCCATGGGAGTCTTAGCTGCTGATGCATCTTCTAGATTGTACTTCTTGAGTAAATCTTTGACGTACTTGGATTGACAGATAAAGATACCATATTTTCTCTGACTGATCTGTAATCCAAGGAAGAAGGACAGCTCTCCCATCATGCTCATCTCATATTTTTCCTGCATTAGCTTAGCAAATTTCTCGCACAAGCGCTCATTAGATGACCCAAAAATAATATCGTCCACATAGACTTGAACAAGTATTAAGTCATTTCTTACATTTTTATAGAACAATGTTTTATCAATTACTCCCCTAGTAAAACCATTTTCAATTAAGAATAAGGATAGGGTTTCATACCATCGCCTTGGGGATTGCTTGAGGCCATAGACAGATTTGAAGAGAAGATACACAAAATCTACATGTTCTGGATCAATGAAGCCAGGCGGCTGTTCCAGATACACTTCTTCTTCTAACTCTCCGTTCAGGAAGGCACTTTTCACATCCATCTGGAAAACCTTGAAGTTCTTATGTGCTGCAAATGCCAAGAACATCCTGACTGCCTCAAGTCTTGCAACCGGTGCATAGGTTTCATCATAATCAATTCCTTCTCGCTGAGAATAACCTTTTGCAACCAAACGAGCCTTGTTTCGTGTTACAAGTCCGTTTTCATCCAGTTTATTTCTGAATACCTACCTAGCTCCAATTACTGATATGTTCTTTGGTCGGGCTACCAGTTTCCAAACTTTCTGTCTTTCAAACTGATTGAGTTCCTCTTGCATTGCAATCACCCAATCAGCATCACCAAAAGCTTCTTCTATTTCTTTAGGTTCAAGCTTGGATAAGAACCCAGAATATAAGCAAATATTAGCCAGGTCAGCTCTTGCAGTTCTTCTAGTAGTCACACCAGCATCTGGATCACCAATAATTAATTCAAACGGATGATCTCTATTCCATACCCGTTCTCCTGGAAATTGTCTTGATGATTCTGCTTGACTTTCTGAGTTGTGGTGCTGACTACTTTGATTATTTTCACTAACTCCCCCTGAGTTAGTGCCAGCTCCTACAGAACTACTGTCAACTCGTCTCGAGCCTTGAACAGTTGTCCTTGAGCTGCTATTTACTCCCCCTGAGTTGTTGTCGGTTCGTACTGAAGAAGTCTCTTCTGATCTTGTAGAATTAGATTGTTCACTAGACTCAGGTTCTTCACGTACACTTGGAACATTTAATGGGACAATTAACTCAGGTTCATCTTCAAGTTCATCTAGGTCCAGATTCTGAAATTTTAGGGACTCGGGTTCACTAGAATCTCTTGAAATTGATGAGAGTTTGGTATCGTCGAATCTGACGTTGTAGCTTTCAGTCACTTTTCGATCATTCACCAAGAACACCCTATAAGCTGCCACCACATCTGTGGAGTAACCAACAAAGATTCCTTCACGAGCTTTTGCTGCAAACTTGCCTAGATTTTCATCATCTATAAGTACATAGCATTTTGCTCCAAAGACATGAAAGTATTTGATTGTTGGTCTTCTGTTGTTCATTAGCTCACATGGTGTCTTTTCTTTATCTTTTATGATCAAGGTTCTATTTTGAGTGTAACACACAGTACTCACTGCTTCGGCCCAGAAGTTGAGAGGAAGTTTCGAATCATACAACAAAGTTCTTGTCGCTTCAACCAATGTTCTATTCTTCCTTTCAACTACTCCATTTTGCTGTGGAGTTCTCGGGGCTGAATACTGACGACGTATTCCTTTAGATACACAGAAGTCATTCAGCACTGCATTTTTGAATTCAGTGCCATTGTCTGATCTAATCGTCTTCACAGTAAGTGTTGAAACATTCTCAATTTGAGTGATGTGATCAATGATTAAGAAAGGTACTTCATCTTTCGTCATTGCGAACAATACCCATGTATACTTGGAGAGGTCATCCACGATTACCAATGCATATCTTTTCCTTGACAAAGAGAGGACATTCACTGGGCCAAACAAATCCATATGAAGAAGTTGTAGAGGCTCAGTAATACTAGAAATTTCTTTGCTTTTATGCGATGCTCGCTTCGACTTTCCCATTTCACAGGCTTCACAGAGTCCTTTAGGAGCGAACTCCATTTGAGGTAGATCTCTCACCAATTCTCGTCTCGCGAGAGCATTCATCATTTTGAAGTTTAAGTGAGATAGCTTTTTGTGCAATAACCAGCTTTCATCATCCGAAGCTTTGCTGTAGAAACAGGTGACCTCATTCTGATTTGCTGAATCCATGTCCGCCACTCAAAGATCTGCCTTTCGAACTCCTCTCAAAGCCAATGAGCCTTCCTTGATGTGAGTAATTGATACACCTTTCTTGTTGAAGACAATTTCGTAACCTTTGTCACAGAATTGACTGATACTCAACAGATTGTGCTTCAGTCCCTCAACATAGGAAATATCTTCAATGATGACATTACCCGTCTTCAGTTTGCCATATCCCTTTGTCACGCCTATGCTGTCATCTCCAAAGGTAACATAAGGGCCAGCCTTCATAACCAACTCTGTAAGCAGGGACTTATTTCCAGTCATATGCCTCGATGCTCCACTGTCTAGCACCCATATAACTTTATTTCTATTCTGCTTAATTCCCTGCAATGACAGATTGATTAGACATTCTTCGGAACCCAACTTTGATTGGGCCCGGCTTTTCGATAAGATCGAGAATCAACAGATTTAACAACAGGAGATGCACTTTTCTTAACATTACTAGAGCTTTCGACTTTCTCCTTTCCTATCTCAGACTTGACAGATTTGTCAGTCTTAGGAGAAGGTTTGTCACTCCTAACTTTAGGAGGACTGACAGTCTTGTCTCTCACATGCTTTTTCTTGATGTTTGAACTAGCAACAGTATTTGAGCATGACTGGCTAGATGCATTCATTAAATTCACAAAAGTTTGTATGACGTTAAAAGTGCATGGCATACAATTAGGTTGACCACACTGTGCATGATTCTGATGCAGATTATTCATTGTATGTGTGGTAGGCATGGCATGTGCAGCAGGAACATTTATGTTAGCCTTACATGCATAAGAAAGATGTTCAGTAGATTTACAGTGATAACATGCTTTCTTTATTCGTTCAGCCTTAACCTCTTTTATGCCTTTTTCTTTCTTTCCTTGTTGTTTAACAGCCTTAGCTCCAAATCCTGGTCTAGATTCATCTCTAGGGAAATTGATTTTAACTTGTTTGATAGGAGTTATAGGTTGTGCTTTCTGGCGATCTTCCATCTCAAACTCATATCTAGCTATTAATTCAGTCTCTTCTTCTTCTATTCTAGGAACAAGTTGTTTGTAGATAGGTTTGACAGCTGATTTAAGAATGCTAGGTATTTCCCTTTTAAGGTCACTGGAACTAGTGTCAATAGGTCTCTTTCCTTCTTTATTAGATAAGTCAGAATAATCAAGTCCTATACCTACTCCAGTTATCTTTTTAAATGTGTCATTATCTACATACACTTTACTAGCAGCTAGTTTGTAAGCTTCGCATTTAGTTTCTAACTCAGCTAGTTTGTCCCTAAGACAAGCTTCTACTTCTTCCTTAAGGATGAGCTTGTGTTCCAGAGATTTAATAAAGTCTCTTAGGGAAGTATCTACAGTGCAAGCAGCCTCTAACTCTTCCACTTTTGCCTCAAGCATTCTGCTTTTGGCAACAAGTGTTTTCTGTTCCTTTTGAGAAGAGTCTAGGCTTTTGCACAACATATAGATCTCTTCACTAAGAGCCCCGTTCTGTTCCTTATAATCATCAATGGACATTTCTACTTTAAGGGTTAGAACTGGTACCTCTGGTTCCTCTGATGTCTCAGCCATGAGGGCAAAATTTGCTACATGAGTAACATCTTCCTCATCTGAATCATCCCAAGCTCTTCCTTCTGTCACTAACAAAGCTCTTTTTCCATGTCTTTCCTTCACCATCGATTCATACTTGCTTTTGAGGGCTTCATATGTCTCTTTTGGATAAGTCTGTTTAGGCTTTTTGCAGTCGGTAGCAAAATGTCCACCTTCACCACAGTTATAGCATTTGAACTTCATTTTGAAATCCAAAGGAGATTTGTAGCTGGTATTCTTGCCTTTTCCTTTGTAGCCTGACGAACTACCACCACCCCTAGCAGCCCGATAGTAAGATGAAGAATTTCTCTGTGGTCGGTTGCTCTTTCTGAATCTCATGTTGCTGAACTTCCTTGCCATGTATGCCACGACACTATCGTCCATGTTGTCCAGCTCTTCTTGGGTGTAGTAGTCATCATCACTGTTAGATGTGCACTCGTCATCATTATCAACTTGATGTGGTGCATGTGATGATTTAGTCTTTTCTGCAACCATTGCCTTCTTAGACTCTTCCTCATCAGCAACTAATCCTGATGCAGTTTCTTTTCCTTTTGAATCATTGTCCCATGCTTGATCTTGAAGTGTTTCCAGCTCATAGGTCTTTAATATTCCATAATATTCTTCCAGAGAAGTTGTATGCAAATCTCTGGTTTCTCTTATTGCGTAGACCCTATGTTCAATGCTCTTTGGCTGGTTTCTCATATATCTCGTATTAGTCTCAACCATGGGGAGAGTTACACCTCTCAGATTCAAATCCAATACCAACTGACTGAATCGTAGATAGACGTCTGTTATGCCTTCTCCTTTTTGTATTCTGAAGGTGTCATACTCCATCTTGAGTATGAGTGTCTTGTTACTTCTAACCTCTGCAGATCCTTCCATGACAACTTCTATCTTGTCCCAAATCTTCTTTGCTGTAGTCAGACCTTTGACTATGTTGAACATTTCATGATCAAGAGATTCCATTAAGGTTTGTCGTACGGCAGTATCATAAGCTATTTGCTCCTTGTCAGCATCTGAAAACTCCGAGGCTTTTTTAGGCTCAGACCGAGGTGTTATAACCACCCCTCCTTCCGTATGCGCAGGAATAACCACCATTGGAACAAATTTACCCTTGTCAAGGACTTCCAGATATTCAGGGTTAACAGTCTCTAAATAGAGTCTCATTCTGAAAACCCATTCTTCATAGTGATCTCGGTTGAACATTGGGATCTTGAATGCATTTTTAGGAGCCATTTCAATTCTGGTCACTAAAAGTTTCTAAGTACCCAAGACTAGGCTATGTAGAATTTTTGCCTAAGTCGAAATTTCTCTAAGTAGAAATTTTTGCTCAAGTCGAACTTCACCAAGTAGAAGTTATCCAAGTCGAAATTCTATGTAGAAAATCTCAAGTAGAAATTCTATGTAGAACTTTTGTCCTTAGAATAATTTTGCTGCAGATCACTTTAATATTGAATAAACAATATTATCTCTTTAACACCTTTTTGACTTTTGAGGCTTTACTCACCTAACCCACCTAACCCACGTGCTAGGTACTGAGTATGTTCTGATATACTTTCGGCCGTGAATAATGCAAATCAAAAATCCAAAAACACCTTTTTAGTCTTTTACTATTTATCCATTTGAAAAGGAGATCAAAAAGTTGTTGGGTCGTCTTCTTTGATAAGAACAAATGATGAACACTCAAGAACACAAAATATCAAAGTACTCAAATTAATTCACAAAAATTAATTAAAATACACCCAAGCTAAATAATCACACCTGGGGTATTTAAATAATTTTTCGGATGAGTTTTCACTACAAACGAATTAAAGCTCACTTTTCTAGAATTTTAGAAAAGTAGATCTAGAAAATGAAAACTCACGATTCTTCTACTAAACACAAGGATCTATGTTTTGTAAGTTAAACATATAGCTCTGATACCAATTATTAGGTCCAAATGTGTTGTAGAGGGGGGGGTGAATACAACTTTTCAAATATGAGAAGCAATAAATACGATGCAATAAACGAACACACAGATTCAAGGAATATATGTCTTATATATAACTTGAAGTGGTTGCTACAACATTCATTACAAAGTATAACAGAAGTTCATAGAGAAGTGAATGATACTAAGCTCTGTGAATACACTCTCTCTCTTTTACATGTGTTTTTCTCAAGAATTGCTCTCTTAAAACATTACACAAGTACAAATCTATGTCCTGTAGTCTTCAAAGACTAAGATATACGTGGCCCAATGATGTCCACATAAATCTTGCCTTATCTTGAAAGCTTGGAAATTTGCCAATCAGAAGATGCCATATGTCATGTTGAAGCTGCACTCTAAGTAGAACTTCTACTTGAGAATTTATACTTAGCCATCTCGAATTTCTAAGTAGAACTTCTACTTAGAAATATTCTACTTGGTTATCTAGAATATTTAGTACTTAGAAAATATTCTGGTCTTCAACTTGAAACTTCAATGCACATCTTGAACTTGTGATATCTTCATGTCTTCTTTATTCTTCACCAAGCTCTTGAACATGGATCTTTATTACTGACAAAAACTTGCTATCAATGTCCCACTACGCCATAGATGGGCGTCCGCAATGCTTTTCTATTGTAACGCCCACTTTGTGTTACATTAGAGATACCTTTTTTGACCTACTGAAACACTTTTGAGATTGTGTTACATTACTTGTGAAGGTACTGTTGCAGTAGAACATGTACTGTTGCAATAGATTCGATGTGTTACATTAGCGATTGAGCGTTACAATTGCTATTTTTTTAACATTTATAAATAAAAAAAGAAAGACCACGTGGGTCCCACAGAAGTGTTGCATTTTCAAGAAGCAGTGTTACATTTGATAAAATCAGTGTCACATTTGACTGAAACAAGTGTAACGTGGGCCCACTGCCACGTGGCACGTGGACCCCACTGCCACGTGTCACGTGGACCACCGCCACATGTCACGAGTGGGATCCACTTTGCCACGTGTCATGTGGACCCCACTGCCACGTGTCACCAGGGTCCCACCATTTCCAAGTGTCCGTGGGCCCCACTGCCATGTGTCCTGTGGGCACACTGCCACGTGTCATGCGGTCGGGTGGTAGAGAAGTATTTTCTAAAAAATCGAATCCTTAAACCCTGACGAAACCCTGTTTAGGGGTTACAGTCAAAGTGATAGTTGACCGTTGAATTACACGACCAAATAAAAAAAAAATTCTAAATTTTTGGGAATAACATTTAAAATGATGTATCTCGATTCCCGTGCGGTCGGGTGGTGGAGAAGTATTTTCTAAAAAATCGAATCCTTAAACCCTGACGAAACCCTGTTTAGGGGTTACGGTCAAAGTGATAGTTGACCGTTGAATTACCCGACCAAATAAAATTTTTTTTTTCTAAATTTTTAGGAATAACATTTAAAATGATGTATCTCGATTCCCGTGCGGTCGGGTGGTGGAGAAGTATTTTCTAAAAAATCGAATCCTTAAACCCTAACGAAACCCTGTTTAGGGGTTACGGTCAAAGTGATAGTTGACCGTTGAATTACCCGACCAAATAAAAAAAAAATTTCAAAATTTTTAGGAATAACCTTTAAAATGATGTATCTCGATTCCCGTGCGGTCGGGTGGTGGAGAAGTATTTTCTAAAAAATCGAATCCTTAAACCCTGACGAAACCCTGTTTAGGGGTTACGGTCAAAGTGATAGTTGACCGTTGAATTACCCGACCAAATAAATTTTTTTTTTCTAAATTTTTAGGAATAACATTTAAAATGATGTATCTCGATTCCCGTGCGGTCGGGTGGTGGAGAAGTATTTTCTAAAAAATCGGATCCTTAAACCCTGACGAAACCCTGTTTAGGGGTTACGGTCAAAGTAATAGTTGACCGTTGAATTACCCGACCAAATAAAATTTTTTTTTTCTAAATTTTTGGGAATAACATTTAAAATGATGTATCTCGATTCCCGTGCGGTCGGGTGGTGGAGAAGTATTTTCTAAAAAATCGAATCCTTAAACCCTGACGAAACCCTGTTTAGGGGTTACGGTCAAAGTGATAGTTGACCGTTGAATTACCCGACCAAATAAATTTTTTTTTTCTAAATTTTTAGGAATAACATTTAAAATGATGTATCTCGATTCCCGTGCGGTCGGGTGGTGGAGAAGTATTTTCTAAAAAATCGAATCCTTAAACCCTGACGAAACCCTTTTTAGGGGTTACGGTCAAAGTGATAGTTGACCGTTGAATTACCCGACCAAATAAAAAAAAATTCTAAATTTTTAGGAATAACCTTTAAAATGATGTATCTCGATTCCCGTGCGGTCGGGTGGTGGAGAAGTATTTTCTAAAAAATCGAATCCTTAAACCCTGACGAAACCCTGTTTAGGGGTTACGGTCAAATTGATAGTTGACCGTTGAATTACCCGACCAAATAAAATTTTTTTTTCTAAATTTTTGGGAATAACATTTAAAATAATTTTATTATTTTATAATTTTTTTTAATAAAATTATGTTCCCAAAAATTATGTTATAATTTTTATAAAATTATAAAATAATTTTATAATTTTTTTTAATAAAATTTTTAAGTGATAGTTTATAAATTTTTTTTTTCTAAATTTTTGGGAACATAATTAAAAAGAATGGATCTAAATTATCTAAACAAATGTTCTAATAGTAAGTAATTCTTAATTTACCAAAAAAAATTACAATCTAAATAATCTAAACATTTGTTTTAATTATAAGTAAAAACAAAAGATGTAAAAATCGCAAGTTTCCCCCCAATTGGCACAGCATTATTGCAAGTCCACTTACCATTTACCCTAAAATCGCTAAGTCCACACACACACACACAAAACTGCCGCGCCTCAACACTTACACACTCACAGCCGCTCACACTCACACTCAGAGATGGAAGAACACAGAGGCTCAATCGAAGAATACTAGCTCAATCGAAGAACACAGAGGCTTATCTCTTCTCTCTTTTCTTATTTCTTTTCTCTTCCTTTTAATTCTTCACAGATCTAATTGGTTTACTTTTTCAGATTTAATCGAAGAACACAACTGCTTTTGGTTCAAGGTAATTAGGGCTTTCTCTTCCTTTTACGTTCTAATTGCTTTTGTTTTGGTAATTAGGGCTTTTGATTTTGTTTTGGTAATTAGGGCTTTTGGTTTTGTTTTTTGGTTTTATAATGTTTTGGTTTGTTTATTACTTTTTATGTTTTTGTTTGTAAATTATGCATATGCATGTTTTGTCCTCGATTTTGTATGGGATTTTGTCAATTACTTTTGTTTTTGTCCTCGATTTTGTAATATTTTGAGATATCAGTAATTGGTTGATTGAACTGTATGATTCTTGTTGTTGGTATCGATTGGAGTGAATGTCTCTGTCTCTGTATGATTCTTTTTTGGTTCCAGTTTGTTTTGTTTTGGTTTTTGTCTAATCCTGTTTAGTTCTTTGACACACACACACTCACAGGTTTTTATGTCATGTAACTCTTGTTTCTATTTTTTGTTTCACAGGTTTACAATTATTGTAGGGCGAACAACTTTTGTTTGGATATTTTCATTGCTTGCTCTGTGTTATAAGGTAATGCTCTAAACTATCTTTACGTGTTAATACATAAGTTAACAAGTACCTGTGTAGTCAGCGATATAATGAGAACTATGTGAATCAGATATTTGTAATTTTAGAATTTTATGCTTCTCGATAAATAGTATAAGAAATCTCTATTTGAATATTTGTAGTGCCTGTTTGGGTAATCCCTTAAGTGGCCTGTGTGAGCAGTAAGGCCATATTAACTTGTCGTTATTACACCCCATGTTAAAATTCTTAACTTGTCTAGAATCAGTTATGAAGTAGTTGTGAATGACAATGTGTACCTGATTTTAAGGATAAGTTACGTACTTACATTTTAGCGAATTGTATGTATTTACTACTTCAAGTAAAACTGTTACACTAGTGTGCTATTATCATTAATCTATTTACTTGTAGTAATGGACGATGATTATACGAGTTGGATAGGTTTTCCAAAATCTAGTAAAGCATATGTAAAAGGGATAATTGCATTTATGGAAAATGCATTTCCAGTTTATCGTAAAGGTGAAGAAATGAAATGCCCCTGCAAAGTATGTGTGAACCGCAATTGGCATCTTCAAAATGTTATTTTGGATCATTTTTTTTGTAATGGGCCTTCTCCATTACATGTAAAATGGATCTGTGAGGTTGCACATACCAAAGTAGAAGGCAGTGATGCCTTTATGGATTGTGAAACGGGGGCGGGTTCCGAAGATAATTTTGCAGGGATGGGTTTTAAAGGGAATTTAGCGGGGATGGGTTTCGAAGATAATCTAGGTGAAATGTTCAATTGCACGGGTAGGAGGTTCCGAGATTTAGAAAACGACTATGAAGGATTGACAAATGCAGAGGCTAGGAAGTTTTATAGTCATGTTAGAGAGGGAAAGAAACCACTATACCCTGGCTGCACTAAATTCTCTCGGTTAAGTTTTATGATCAGCCTGTACTAGGGTAACCACTATTACCAAAACATTAGTTTCAATTAATTTCATGTTTATGCACTGAATTAATGAATTTAATGTTTAATATATCGTAGGACCGTTATATAATTCCGGATAACGGGCAACGCTGGGTGGACAAGACACTCGATCAATGTTGGAGGACGTACAAATCTCGTATGAAGGAGAGGTATTATAAAATGTATGAAACTGACGAGGACAGGATGGCAAATAGGCCGAATACGATTCCTTTGGAGGATTTTAAGCTGTTGGTGAAATATTGGGGAGACGAGGCAGTTCAGGTATTCTAATACACTTTTTCAATCTGATTATTTTGATTTAAAAGATGATCAAAATAAAATTGTGCACTGAGTATTTTTGTACTTTTACAGGCATTAGCAAAGGATAATGAAACACGACGTGCTTCAGTCACTGACACACACACTCTAGGTCCCAACAGTATGGCACAAGTTAGAGAGAAGTTGGTACGTGTCTTTCTTTGTGCACGTTCATTTTTTTTAGGATAAACTGATAAAAATGGTAATAATTTGTTAACTGCACCTAACATTTTTTATCAAGTTTAGCAATAGTACAGCCTACCCTGAATCTGAACCATAACTATTTTATTTTATTAAGTTTAGCATCCACAATCAATTTATCTACTTTTTTTCATCTTGCCCTCCTTTGAACATGCAAATTAAAATAATGACCGTAAATTTGCCTTTGTTATTTTCATTTTAGTAATATATAAGAAATCATAATAGAATTTGTAAGTTAGAAGTCCTCTTGATAATAAAATTTGCTAGTTGTAAAGTTTAGAGGCCGGATACTCCCATTTTTTCGATTTACTGTTACAATGCATTTTTTTGGCTTGTTTTATATTTATTTCTATCTGATTTGTTTTTTTTTGTCTTGGTCTGCCTCTGCCACTGAATATAATGTGAAAATTTCAAATATTCTTTATTGTTGTAGTAAGTGCTAACAATGAGCTTGGATAATCTTATACTCTTCATTTTATAACAGAAAATGGGTAATCCAAAACTTGCCTCGCCATCAGATGCTCATGTTTATTTGGAATCTCATGAGCGAGAAGAGGGTCGAACATACAAGACCAATACAGCTGAAATTAAAAAAAGAATTGTAAGTACCTTGTTTGATACTTACAAATCAATATTGGTTTACTTGGTCGAATTTATGGCTTTTTTTACAAATTAAGAGAAAAAGAAAGACTTTGACTGTTGGTTTATTTGGTCAGATTATTTGGTAGGGAAGACTATATAATACCAATATAATATTTCTGGGCAGTCACAAAGTACACCTAAAAACAAACATGTAGGTCCTTGCATTATATAATTGTATGACTAACTTGATTAATTTTTCACAATTTTTTTATTGTAGACTCAGGTTAAAGAGAAGGTGGCTGCAGGTGAGGATGCATCAGAACTGATTGCTAATGGTCATGGTCGAGAATGGCTAAAAGGCAGAAATTGTAAAAGTTCAGTTTCAGCATCGACTTCGGCTCCTGTTGACCCTTTTTTAGAGGATGTAACTGAAAAGATAAAGCGAGATCTGGAGGTTGAATTGGACGCAAAGGTGAACATGAAAGTCCAGGATAAACTGTCAACGTTGCTGAAAAAGCTAGCCGAAGCAAATCCTGGTTTGAATCTGGACGTCGCAGACTTTTGTGCTACAGCTTCAAGCGAGGACGATGAAAATGCAACCCCAATGACTGTCGGCGCTTCTACTTAGTTCCCTTTTTACAATCAGTAGTACCATGAACCACTTTGGTTATCTTTTGTCGTATCTTTTGCTTAGTTGTTTAACTACTTTGGTTATCTCTAGTCTTGCTTGGTACTATGTTGCCTAGTACTCTATTATATATGTTCCTTGGATGATATATATGGTGGAGCAAGACCATATTTTTGGTGAAATGGTGGATGATGGGAGGAGTTGGATTATATGTTTGGCTTTATGTTTATGAGGTGTACTGGTGGAGTAGATTATGAGGTGTACTGGTGGAGTAGATTATGAGGTGTACTGGTGGAGTGGTGGTGGATTGTATATTTTGTTGGTTTATTTTGTAAAGGGATTGATATATATAAATCAAATCTTGCAAAATTTTCAATTTTAGCGTTGCAATTGCTATACTTCAAGTGTTTCAATATTAAATTGTAGTGTTACATTAGCCTTATTGTAGTGTTACAATAGATAATTAGAGTATTGCATTAGGTAAACATGCAGTGTTGCATTAGAAAGTGGGCCCCACATCTGCCACGTGCCAGTGCCACGTGTCAGTGTGGGGCCCCCATGTGCAACGTGACAGTGTGGGTCCCACAACTGCCAGGTGTCAGTGCCACGTGTCATGTGGGTCCTACACATGGCACGTGGCATATGGGTCCCAAATCTGCCACGTGTTAGTGTGGGCCCCACAATATGCCACGTGTCAGTATGCCACGTGTCAAAAGGGTGCCACGTGTCAATCCAACGTGGCATGATGCCAGGTGTCATGTGGGTCCCACATGCCACGTGCACCTAGTGTTTCTGGATAAGCTAATGTAACACCTCCTAGTGTTGCATTTGTTTGATTTTGTGTTACTCTATGGTCCTGATGTAACGCTTTCCCTTGTGTTACAATTGAGAAGCTGGGCGTTACATTTGAGGTCAAAGGTAACGTTAGCGGATGAAATTGTAAAAGTGCGTTACATTAGGCCTAATGTAACAGAAAACGTGTCTGATGCAACAGTAGGAGTGCGTTACATGCGCCCATCTATGGCATAGTGTCCTGACACTTGATGCACTGGTCTGGTTCATAAGTGACTAGTCTTGATAGTGTTTTTGCTTTTTGAATAAATTACCATATTCACTTAGTAACGTGGCTTTCCAATGTTCGCTTTCCTTCTTGTTCAGTTGAAATCAATTTGTCTTGTTGATACTGATAGTTATGATCTTGATTCTCTATTTCTCAAATCACTGAGGCATGAACAACTTTGACTTGAACTTCTCTCAATGATTTCTTCTTGGCTTGATCATAGTTAACATGTTCAATTGTATCAATTACCTTGTCTTCATTTAGTGTTGATTTCTTGTGGCTTCTTGTTCTTGATTGTCTTCTGGTTAAGTATCTTTTCCTTTAATTGAGTTACATTAGTTATAGTGTTACAAGTTTACACACTCTGCCTTTCACAAGAAGACTTGATAGATATATAAGAAATATCACAGGGCTATTTTTGTTCATGATAATCCTGCAAATTATTTGTTTCAATACTGTATAAAATAGTCCATGTACTATATACCCGCAGTCATGTAAATAAATTAGTATGCAACAAAGAATATTTTTTTGGAGAAAACTATTAGTCGATTCTGAAACATTATCCTTTTATAGAAATTTAGCCTTCAAGAATGACTTGTTTATTTTGATCAGAGTGATTCTTTTAAGGACGAAAGTTTATCAGACATGCAAGAAAACGACTTAGGCTTTGGTGGGTATTCTCGATTTGGTCAGTTTGGCTCTCAGCTATTCCAGAAAACTGTTGGGATGGTCTTACGAGCCCGTCCAGACCGTCAGGTAATGTATGACTTTTACTTATATATTTATCAAAATTCTTCCACTTCTTCAAATGGCCCAGAAACCTCCTTGGACTCTATGGATTTTGTATGACTGTCACTGAAAAACTCCTTGTGTATCCGTTCATGTCAAATGGAAGTTTTTCTTCACATCTTAAAGGTAATAACATTGACGACATGTCATCTTTCTAATACTCAAATCCATAAATTTTAAGATGCTGAATTTTGGTATTTGATTCACTGCAATTTATGTTCACTTGACAGCAAAACTGGTTCTTAATTAGGACGTAAGGAAAAAGATCGCATTAGGAGCTACAAGGGGACTATTGTACCTCCACGAGCAATGTGATCCAAAGATCATTCATAGAGATGTTAAAGTAGCTAATATACTTCTTGATGACTATTGTAAGGCAGTTGTAGGAGATTTCGGATTAGCAAAGTTTATGAATCATCAAGATTCTCATGTCACAACTGCGGTGAGGGGGTACTGTGGGCCATATAGCACCTGAATATCTCTCAACAGGCCAGTCCTCTGAGAAGAAGAAGGATGTTTTCAAGGCACCCTAATTGTCTACTCTTATATCTAATTTCAGGCACATCCCTGGCTTAAAGATAAGGTTGCTGACTTTGCTATACCACCAGAGAAGATTTTGAAGTTCAAGCTGCACAGCAAGGCTCAGGATACATCATATTAGGCTGCACCTGCATCAGTAGAAAAAGAAAAGGAAAAGTAGATAAATTAAAAATTAGGTTGTTTTTTGTTATTGATGAATTGCATCAAAGATTGTTACTGATGAATTTCATCAAAGAAAGTGTTCAGATTTTTTTGTTATCTATTTGCTTGTTCAGATTATTATTTGCAAATTTTATAAAATTTTATCATTTTTTGAGAGCCGAATTCGGATCCGGATATTATTCTTATCCGGATAATATCGGCGGAATATTATTATTTTGATAACCATGCTTTAGAAGAAACCATTGTAGCACTCCTTTCACATAACACTTTCTTACATAAAACCAGTGTATTTAGAGACTTTTCACCACATGAAACAAGGGTATCAGACAACGGGCAAATCTAATAGCATATTGTTGTAGTGTTAGAGTTCTAACAACTCTCTCTATTTAAGGAACCATTGTCTTAACCCTTGAACAACAATAGATGTTATTTTTAAAACACTTGACTGACTTCATTTGAGACAACGGTTTTTAAACATAGCGTTGTTGTTTCTAGGTGTTATACAGCGGCGTCCAAAAAATGGTGCGTTGTCTTGCAAGCTGTTGGACAACGGCTGTGGAATGGTTGTGTCACTTAATTTTTAACAACAATTTAAAACTGCCGGATAGACAACGAAAAAAATGGAGGTCAGACAACGGTGAAAAACAGTTGCAAGATCGATTTTTTCTTGTAGTGGTTGCTTTATGCCAGACCAATTTTCATTCTGATGTTATCTCAATTTGAGTCACTTTGTTTTGTTTTTTCTCATTTACCGAAGGTTACCATAGAAAACCATGAGGCCCCTACAACATCAGGATGAAACCCATATACGCCTCCACCAGTTGTAGTAAGGCTCCAGAATCTGACAAGAAGTCCTCTCAGAAGCAACAACATCCTAAACCAAATCAGCGAAACTTCAAGTCTGGCCTTGGGTTTTCCCACCCGAAAACCTCTTCCCGTCCTCTTAAATGACAAAGGCCTGCCTTTAAGGCAATGTCTTAAATTTGAAACATTAATTAATCAATGTCTTTTAAGATTTCTTAAACTACTTATATGGAGATTAATTATTCCCTGCCTGGTTGAGGGTGGCTGTGATGTGTCTATCAAGATCACCCATATACATATCTATTTACAAATAACTTTTAATTTTACCTTCTTTTTATTCTTGATGATATAGGACACAGAGGTCTGTGCATTGTATAATTGCTACTGAGTGTGCAAGAGTGGAGCATGATGCAAGTTTGACCATCTTGTACCTCGATCCAGCCAGTTTCAGTTGCTGAATCAAAAGAACCTCAGCATCCCGATACCCTGACAACCAGAGGCAGATCTAAGGGGGGTCAGAGGGGTCCATGCCCCCCCTAAAATTGGAATATATACCATATAGTATGCATGTTACACAATGTGTTTTTAGGTCAGCTGGCAAAAAGTATGTGTTTTCTTCCTGGAAGACCAGGGATCAGGACTTTCTGCATTAAAAAAAAGTATCTAAACTCGTCTTTTCAATTAAGAATCATGACGACATGTTTAAATAATGTAATGCCTGTTTTGGCAAGGTTTGTGCATCATGCATAGGATGCATACATTGAGTCCCATCATAAGAACATGGAAGTATACACCTAAATAGCTATGTCTGAGATGAAATGATATCATGGAGGCAGTTTTGAGAACTAGTTAAATAACAATTTTGGAATTATTTGCATTGCTTGTCCTGCCGTGTTGTGTTTATTTAGCAAAATTATCCATCGTTTATATCATAAATTATGGGTTTATTTTAGTTTGTGCGTTTTGTTCATTGACAAATCTCGTGATAAGCGAGTATCGAACCTAGAACCTTTGGGTCGACTAGATATTTATGGTACAAATATCTCTGCTTTCTTTTATTTCCTTAAAAAATTCAAGAACATGAGAAAGAAAATTGCGTATCAAATCTTATCTTTTCTCCCAAATTTAATTTCTTTCTATTCTTTTTTTTTCATGTTAAAAAATCGGGAACATAGAGTTTATAATGAAAAATTACTCAAAATACCCACTTTTTTACTACCCACCTACCAAAATACCCGTTTTTCAAAACGTCGCCCAGAATATCCACGAGATACACCCTCCCAGGGGCGTATCCCAACTGTTCATCTCCCTCATTCATCTGTGAACTCTCTCGACTCTCTCATCTCTCCTTTCTCAGTCCTCTCGTCCCCTCTCTTCGTCTCTCTCGTCTCCCTTCCTCCACTCTCCCATTTTTATCTCTCTTCCCTACTTCTCTTCTATTTCTGGCCCCGCAAGGACAGTTTCAAGCTCCATCGAAAATTAGATTCGAAATTGGGGGTTTGAAATTTAGCATTAGAGATGAAATAAAGCTGGTATAGTGTTGTAGAAGATGAAAAATGCAGTCGATTGGTATGTTAAACAGGAGGGGAAAATGAAGGGGAACGGAGAGAGATTGACTTGTCGGAAAAAACGACGGGAGAGGTTTTATTTCAACGTCGTTGATGTTCAATCCGGCATTATAAATGGTATAAGTTTGGTATAGAATTATAGATCGTCGAATGACGAATCTAATGATATACATAACGTTATGGGAAAATGTCAAGAGAGGTTTGAACTGTAGATCGTCGGAAATTTTTGAGAAATCTCCGGCCAATCGCATGGGTTGCGATTTCTAGAGCCGGAGAGTATGGCAGATACGCCTCTCAGTGATGAATATTTTAAGATCCAAAAGTTTAACCAAGGACATATTTAAAAGAGACGAGAATTTATATATAAATAAGTTAAATAATATCCAAATCTAGATTCAAATCAAATCCACATCATTTCGAGTTTAAAAAATAAATTTAAAATTAAAATTCACTCTCTTTCGAGTTCAAAGAATAAATTCAAACTTAAATCCAAATCAAAAATTTTGAATACATAACATTGAAACTTTCATCTATAATCTAATTTGTACAAAAGAATAACGATGGTTAGATTTTAAGTGAACTAATGAGATTGAGAATCATTAGATATAATATTTAAAAAGTTTAGCATATACATTTTGTATAAAATTCGAATATTATTAACAACATATCATAATTAAATATTAATATTATTAATTTAAAGAATGCAAAGAAAGAGATAGGGTTTCTTTCCTTAAAATAAATATTATTATATCCTACTTTAATATTGATATTATGGAAAATTGCATACTAAAATATAAATAATAAAATATTAAAAAATTATCTGTGCACTCCAAAATATATTAAATAATAAAATATAAATTATTTAATCACTAGAATGTACTAATCAATAAAATTTTAATTATTCATAGACTTAATGGTTTATGAAATGAATTAAAGGAGTGTGTATATCTAAGTTGAACGAGTACGGCTCAAGCCTAACAAATTTAAAGTTCAACCGGGCTCGTTTGCTAAGCGAAATGAGCCAAGGTCCAGATCTTTACGCAGCTCAATTCGCTCAGCATCGTCATTTTCCCACATGAAAAAAACCCACTCTTTGTTTGGCGGCCTTGTGTTTCGCTTTCTGGCCCAAAACAAAAACATAGCAGGAGTCTATTGATGAAAAAAATGTAAAAAATAAATTAAATTAAAATTAAAAAATTTTAAAAAATAAGGATTATATAAAAACATAATTATAATGTTAAATAAATTTTATAACCTATCAAAAGAAACCCGTGCTTCGCATTTTAGTAATAAATAAGAATCGTTAGATCTAATAATAAGATATATTATATGATTAAATTAATTTATTATAAATTCAAAGTTCGAACCCGTCAACGACATTTTTAATTTAAAATTTTACAAAATA